>QJPP01000010.1:0-1233195 GCA_003996215.1 Jaltomata sinuosa
ATTTTTATTTTCAAAAGTGCTTTTTAAAAAAAATAAATAAGGTGTTTGGCCATGCTTTTGTTAGAGTTTGCCCTGAATTTTCTACCTTATTTGGATTCTACACAATTGTGTTCTAATTCAAAAAGGTTTTCTTTGTGAAAAAGGTTTCTTGTAGGAAAATAACTCTTTCATAATTGGTTAAATCTTTGTTGGAGGAAAAGTTTGGACTTCTATAAAATGGAGATCCTCTCTTTCCCACAATAACACAATAGCATCCACAAAGTAGTTGTTTAGAGAGTTTTTCTTAAGAGGAGACACCCAATAGTTTTAGAATAATATATTTTTTATTAGCATCATTCATATGTAGGTCAATTGATCAAACTCATATCATGTATCATAAAGTCTTTTTTATAGTTTTTCTTTGTTCTTGGATTGATCATCAACAAAAGTTTGTTTTGTTTGCTTCCTACGCTCTCTCGATTTTGAACCCAACAGCTTTTGAGAGAAAATAAATGCTTCTGGGGAATAGCAGAATCAGTTTTTCAGAAGCTAAAAAAATAGCTTCTACCTAAAAGCACTTTTTTGAGAAACACTTTTAAGAAAAATACACTTAAACGCACTTTTATAAAACTTGACCAAAACTAATTGATGCTCAAAAGTGCTTTTTAAATTTATTGGTCAAACACTGAAAAGCGTTTATGAAAAAAGCATTTTTCAAAATAAGTTAATTTTGAAGCTTGATCAAACAGACTATTAGTAGAGGCATTAATGATGTGTTTCAATCTTCGCAATAAGTGTCATTAATATTGTTATTTTTATGAAATTTTAGCAATAAGCGTTATTACTATTGTTAGATTTATTTTTATTGACTTACCATAAATACTTAGTCTCTAGTCTCTAATGATAGTATTTAAACATACGATATTACAATATAACTAAAATTATTCTTGAACCGTGTGAAAATATAAATCTATCCATAAATTTTGAAGAATAGCCACACCACCATCTTCGTCAACATTGAGAACCTCCAATGTCTATCTTCATCCCTAAATCTTAAATTAACAATAATCAATCCCAAATCAACCAAATAAAACTCAAACGATGATTAGTTACATTACCAAATTAAATCTTCACCTATGTTGAAACTCCATCAACCAATAGAGCTAGCTTAACTTGGAGGCTCTAAGCAGGGTAGCTCGAGGGTGAAGCTAATAAAAAAATTTCTTTAAGCCTTCTAAATTTTGAGGTCCCAAAGGTTTTTATTAGTGAAATTTATGATTTTTGTTTTTCTCCGACAATATTAAAAATTGTAAAAAAAAAAATTGAATAAAAAAATTAAAACATCACTCCTTCATGAATAAAAAAATATTTTCAAATAACAAAACAATAAAATTTGATAATTTTGAGACATAGGAACCAAAAACATGAAGACCAATGACAAGTGAAGATGTAAAATCTGGCTATGTGTTTTAAAAAGAAATGTTAAGTGATATTCACCCTCACGACATTCTCAAATAGTAAATAAGCAATTAGTTTTCTCAACTTTCTTATTTCTATAGATGAGGAGTACTAAGCATCATTCATTTATTGAAGAATTATGAGAATCAACAATGTTGACCAAGAAATTTGACACATAATAAGGTAGAACTGTTAGGCGAGCCCCGAACGTTGGGCGTTAGGCGTGTTTGAAGTGTACGCTCAGACACTTAGGACGTAAGCCTCACAAAACTTAAGCCCCACATGTGAGCCCCGAGACATTTTACCAGTGCCTCACCCCGGAGCGAGCCTCAAGATTGTCTTTTAAAACACTGGTCTCAACCCCCTAACCAGTCTCACATGATGAGAGAAAGATACATGCGGTAGATTTTTTTATCTACTTGACATTTTTTAAAATAAAATATATTTTATTAGCTTTATAAATATCTCAATTTTTTGGATCATTAATTTCAAGCCAAATTTGTCAAAAAAAACTTAATTGAAACTTTATTATTTATGCTTTTTTTTTAGCTAAAAGCATAAAGTTGTAACTAAACCTTATTTATTTCTTGTTTGATACGTAAGCAAAAAAAATATTTATTTTAATAGTATTTGTATAATATTTACACAAATAATACGAAAAGTGGGACTGAGGGGATAGGTGTTTGGGGTGGAGATGGGAGCTACTAGTATTGGGGTGAAAATAAGGTGTTTTGGAGATTAAGACGATACAATCAATATGAAATGCTATTTGTGATTTTATTTTTTTTAAAAAAAAGATTATTAGAGAAGTTATTTTTAAAAAACTTGCTTTTCTAAAGATTTTTTTTGACCAATCAAATATAAGAAAATCGAAAGACTATTTTTAGAAAATATTTTTCTCTATGACGAACACATACTGTCCAAAAATAAAATGTTTTGTCACATTTAAGCTAGGGCTACAGCATGGTGACTTTCATACTCCCTCTACTTCATAAAAGTGACATTATTTCCTTGTTAGTCGAGTTAAAACAAATGATATATTTTTGTACTTAAAAATAAATACTCCCTTCGTTTTATTTTACTTAGCCATTATATTAAAAATAATTTTTTATTTTATTTTTTTCATTCACTTTTACTTGTCCAATATATTTAAAATATGTGTCCACTTTTACTTGTTCAATTTAAAAAATCAAGAGATAATTTATTATTTACTCCTAATTTACCCTTATAGGTAGCTAGTTATTTCCCAATATACTTTTCAAATCATTGAGTAGATAGACATGTTTACATTCTGTACTTATCGTACAAAGGAATGGAGAATCCATGTTTAGGCCTCCGGGCGTGGAGTCTGGCGGATTCGGTACTTGTTATGTGTGAATTAGGATTGTATGGAGTAAATGGCTGGTCTTATGATATGTATAATGTGGCTATATCGTTGTCTTGGTAGGATAAGATGATAGGCTCAGGGACTGGGATGTCGGGAAGGTTCGGGGCACCGGGGAAATGCTTGGGAACTTCGGGTAATGGAAATGGGAGAAGCCTAGATGGGGTTTCAGAAATGCGGAGGGCATGATGAGTAGTCGTTGGTTTTGCTAAGGGCTAAGGGGTGGTAATTCGTATCGTTTTTATCTATGTAAGTTCCGAAATCAATGTGGTTGTTACATTATGCTAAAAAGGGAAACCGTTCATTATATGCAAATACAGGGTGAGTGTGTTTAGTCTTCGGACTGAGGTCGAGGCTAAGTTATATACCCGAGAAAGAGGGTAGGTGATGGTTGATTTCTGTATGCTTTGTGTGTTTGAGTACTTATATCTAAGTATTTATATGAAATGCATGGCTTAGGGAATGCTTAGGAATGTCTAATAGTCCTGTTTTATCAGTCTGGTTGAACTGTGCATTTTGCTTGTTGGTTTTACAAGTTAATTGTTCATTGTTGTGATTGTGGATTGTTTGACATTCGGTTGGCTCGGGTACCACGCCTGGTACATGATATACTAACGATTGGCTCGGGTACCACGCCTGGTACAGAATATACTAACGGTTGACTCGGGTACCACGCCTGGTACAAGAAAATACTAACGGTTCGCTCGGGTACTATGCCTGATACGGATTTATTTACTGCATTGTTGCATTAATATTGTTGCATTATTGTAGTTGGTATTGGTTCCATGAGTGGACCGGGTCTCGAACTTGAAATGTAGTTGTGTATATTGGTCCTTGAGAGGCCGGGATTATTTGAATTGCTCTATGAGTTTTGGTTTTGGTAGACCGGGTTGTATGTCTGACACTTAGGTGTTGTCTAGAGGGGATCCAGGGTGAGTCCGGGATATGTAATGGGGTATAATGGTTGTTTGTTGTGGATTGTTGATCATGGTTGTGGAGTAGTTTACATGTGGTTGATAAACTAGGAGAATGACTGGGAGTCTGACAGTGTGTGACTAGCGGGTGATATCCTGGGAAGAATTGTCTAGGGATCCGGGATGGGTTCGGGTATTTGTGTGTAGTGCCTTGAGTGCAGTGGGTCTGGAATGACATGGATTGAGTCGTTTCTGGATGCATAGTCATGGGGGATGACTAGGATAATGGTGAGGCAATCAAGGTTAGATTTAGCGATTGGGCTAAGGTTGTGTGACTTGGAAAGTCTAAGGTTAGCGTGACTCGGAAGACCTGAGAGAAAGTGAATTGGCAGCGGAAGGAATAGAAAGGGTCGAGGTAAGGGGTGTGAGTAGGCGATCGGTTGAGATTGGGTCTGGTAAAGGTAAATGGTGGAGGTTAGGGCTATGTTGTTTATTTCACGTTTTCCCTATTCTCCTTATATGATGGTACGTGTGGATTTGGGTCGACCGATGATGCCTACCAGTACGTGTGGTTGTACTGACTCTACTCTTGCTATACCTTTTTGGGTATAGCACTACTAAAAAAACTGTGAATACCGACCTCCAAATTACCGACCTCCTATGGAAGTCGGTAATTTCCGACCTCCGGAGGTCGGTATTGTTAAAAACAAAAAATTATTTTATTTTCTTAAGAAAACCGACTTCAAGATGTCGGTTTATTTGGAAAAAAAATGCGGGAAAATCAAATACCGACCTCCGATGGTCAGAAATTTTCGCAGAAAAAATAAAATTAAGAAAAACCGACCTCTTGTAGTCGGTATCGAATTAGTAAATAAAAAATAATATTTAAATTTATCTCAATTAAATATAAAAAAATGAAAAAAAGGAATATTTTTAATAACTTTTAAATAAACCGTCCTCCGGAGGACAATTATTTATAAGATAAAAAACAAAAAAAATAAATTAATACCGACTTCCTGATGTCGGTATTATTAAATTTACATAATTGATTTTATTTACCTTAAATTATTCTCATAGTGACTTCCAGAAGTCGGTATTTTTATTTTTATTTAATTATTTTATTAGGATCGACATCCAGTGGTCGGTACTTGATTAGAAAATTAAGAATATAATTTAATTTTATCTCAATTAAAAATATAAAAGACTACAGAATAATATTTTGAATTAGTTTTAAATAAAGCGTCTTTCGGAAGACGGTTTTATATAAAATATAAAATAAAAATAATATTAATACCGACATTCAGAGGTTGGTATTATTTATTTAACGTAATTAATTTTATTTTCATTAAAATTAAAGCTAATACCGACCTCCGGAGGTCGGTAGTTTACTTTTATTTAATTATTTTGAATAAAATCGACCTCCGGATGTCGGTATTACCTTTAAAATATTTTTAATAATCACTATTTTTCTATTGTGTATAACACTAAGGGGTCGTTTGGTAGCTAGTTAAAGTTATATAGGTATTAGCAATGTAGATATTAGTTATGAGGGAATCTATATATTATTTATACATGTATTAGTTATGCAGGGATTAGTTATTCATGTATTAATTATACAAGTATTACTTATTCCACCTTCTATATCCTGTATAAGATAATACATAGATTCCCTCATAACTTATATATCATCTTGAATATACATATGTCTCGTCTAGTGATGTATATACGTGTATATATATATATATATATATATATATATATATATATAGTACGTATTCAAAAGCTAATTAACCGATCGATAATACATATCCAAATACGTAGTATGGATACGTCATATATTACGTACATATGAGTTAATATACGATCATTGAGAAATATAATTAACCAAGTCCTATATATTATATATAATGATCCATCGTCTTGAATATATGTCTCGTCTAGTGATGTACGTATATACATAGTACGTATTCAAAAGCTAATTAACCAATCGATATATAATCCATATCCAAGTAGTATGGAATATGTTGTATATTACGTACATATGAGTTAATATACGATCATTGAATATAATTAACCAAGTTATTCTATGTACTATAATGATCCGTCGTCTTGAATATATGTCTCGTCTAGTGATGTACGTATATATATAGTACGTATTCAAAAGCTAATTAACTAATCGATAATCCATCCAAGCAGTGGAATACCATTGTATTACGTACACACGAGGTAATATACGATTGTTGAGTAATGTAAATAACCAAGTCCTATATATATAGTAATGATCTGTCGTCTTGAATATATGTTTTTTTGTGGCGATATTGTACGTATATATATAGTACGTATTCAAAAGCTAATTAACCAATCGATAATCCATCCAAGTAGCTAGTATGGAATACATTGTATTACGTACATATATGTGGTAATATACGATCGTTGAGTAATATAATTAATCAAGTCCTGTATATTAAATGGTCCATCATCTTGAATATATATGTCTCGTCTTTAGTGATGTATGTTTATATATATAGTACATATTCAAAAACTAATTAACTAATCGACAATTCATCCAAGTAGCTAGTGGAATACATTGTATTACGTACATATGAGGTACTATACGATGACGATCGTTGAGTAATATAATTAACCAAGTCCTATATATTACTGGTCTGTCGTCTTAAATATATGTCTCGTCTAGTCATGATGTACATATATAGTACGTATTCAAAAACTAATTAATTAATCGATTGATAATCCATTCAAGTAGTATGAAATACATTGTATAGTAGCATAATCATTGAGTAATGTAACGAATCAATAATGTATCCGAGTTTATGAAATATGTTGATGATTAAATAATTTTTATTCATTACTTTCAATTTCTTTTTAAAAACTGACCTCAAGTGGTCGTTTTATCAAAAAATACTTTATTAAAAAATTATTTTTTAGTAAAACCGACCTCAATTGGTCGATTTTTTTAATTTTTTTTTAACTTTATTTTATTACCTAAAAACCCTAACACCTTGACACTCACACTCACACACTCTCTCTCTCTCCCCGATCGACCACAGCGCCCCCTCCCTCCGGCGCCCCCTCCCTCCGAAAACCTTCACTCCGGCGTCCCCTCCTCCTCCGCCTTCCACCGCTGCCGCTGCTGCTGCTGAAGGTTGCTGCCGCTGTTGCTGCTGAAGGTTGCTGCCGCTGCTGCTGCTGAAGGTTGCTGCCGCTGCTGCTGCTGAAGGTTGTTGTCGCCTGCTGCTGCCGTCTGTCGCCGTCGCTGCTGCTCCGGTGGGGGTCCATCAAGGTAAGTAATTTTAATTTTCTTGTTAATTAATTATAGTTATTAAATTAGGGTTTATCATTGTTAATTTTAGTTACTAAATTAGGATTTATCATTTAACTAGGGCATGTCATTGTTAATTTTAGTTACTAAATTAGGATTTATCATTTAATTAGGGTTTATTATTGTTAATTAGTTTGTTTTATATGGTGGATGTGAACTAGTGAATTTGAATAGTGAAGTAGTGAATTGAAAATGTGAACTAGTGACTTAGAATAGTGAAGTATAATGACTTGAAATTATGAAAAGTTACTTAAAATAGTGAAGTATAGTGAGTTCAAATTGTGAGATAGTGACTTGTAATGAATTGGAATAGGAAACTTAGTCTTTAATTTAGTTTATTTAATTATTAGCGTGATAATGTATTTGTTTAGCATAAGTGTCAACACTAGTTGATCCTATTGATGACAAAATTAATTTTCTTGCAAGATCAATTTATGTCCACCTAGTGTTGACACTTAGTCTTTAATTTAGTTATAATGTCGTTGATTAGCATAAGTGTCAACACTAGTTGATCCTATTGATGACAAAATTGATTTTCTTGCAAGATCAATTTATGTCCACCTAGTGTTGACACTTAGTCTTTAATTTAGTTATAATATCGTTGATTAGCATAAGTGTCAACACTAGTTGATCCTATTGATGACAAAATTGATTTTCTTGCAAGATCAATTTGTGTCCATCTAGTGTTGACACTTAGTCTTTAATTTGATTATAATGTGGTTGATTAGTAAGTGTCAAGACTAGTTGATCCTATTGATGACAAAATTGATTTTCTTGCAAGATCAATTTGTGTCCATCTAGTGTTGACACTTAATACTAATTAGCATCCTTGGGTTGGATTTTATTAGCTTTGCATCCCAGACCTTGTCCGCTTTATGGTTGTAGTATTCGTTTTAGTTGGTAGTATTACCCTTGTGGCCCTGTGTGGCCTTGATTATGCCTCTGGACCATAGATGGTGGGATTATTTGGGAATGTCCGTGAGTCTCGGACATCGATATCTCGATTATAGAGCTGGTTATGTATGCTGTAGAGCGATTGGAGCCTGTGCAGGGCCGATAGGTTTATTTGTGAGCCATTGGGCTACTGATTGTGTTTGGCACATCATTATCATGCATATAAACTGAAAATATGAACTAGTGACTTAAAATTGTGAAATTTAGTAAGTTGAAATTGTGGACTAGTGACTTAAAATAAGTAAAGTGTAGTTAGTTGTTAATTGAAATTTTGAACTAGTGACTTAAAATAATGAAGTGTATTAAGTTAAAATTTTGAACTAGTGACTTAAAATAAGTAAAGTGTAGTTAGTTGTTAGTTGAAATTTTGAACTAATGACTTAAGATTGTGAAGTGTAGTAAGTTGAAATTTTGAACTAGTGACTTAAAATAAGTAAAATGTAGTTTATATTAAGTTAAAATTTTGAACTAGTGACTTATTAACATGTAGTTTGTATTAAGTTGAAATTTTGAACTAGTGACTTAAAATAATGAAGTGTATTAAGTTAAAATTTTGAACTAGTGACTTAAAATAAGTAAAGTGTAGTTAGTTGTTAGTTGAAATTTTGAACTAATGACTTAAGATTGTGAAGTGTAGTAAGTTGAAATTTTGAACTAGTGACTTAAAATAAGTAAAATGTAGTTTGTATTAAGTTGAAATTTTAAACTAGTGACTTAAAATAAGTAACATGTAGTTTGTATTAAGTTATAATTTTGAACTAGTGACTTAAAATAAGTAAATGATAGTTTGCATTAAGTTGAAATTGTGAACTAGTGACTTAAAATAAGTAAAGTGTAGTTAGTTGTTAGTTGAAATTTTGAACTAGTGACTTAAAATAATGAAGTTTATTAAGTGAAATTTTGAACTAGTGACTTAAAATAGTGAAGTGTGGTAAGTTAAAATTTTGAACTAGTGACTTAAAATAAGTAAAGTGTAGTTAGTTGTTAGTTGGAATTGTGAACTAGTGACTTAAAATTGTGAAGTTTAGTAAGTTGAAATTTTGAACTAGTGACTTAAAATAGTGAAGTGTATTAAGTTAAAATTTTGAACTAGTGACTTAAAATAAGTATAGTGTAGTTAGTTGTTAGTTGAAATTTTGAACTAGTGACTTGAAATTGTGAAGTGTAGTAAGTTAAAATTTTAACCTAGTGACTTAAAATAATTAAAGTGTAGTTTGTATTAAGTTAAAATTGTGAACTAGTGACTTACAATTTTATTCTTTTTTTCTTTTATCTATTATATTCTTATGCTAAGAGTTATTCATTTAAATATAGGAGTCGTTTGTGCAAAGAATTCAGGAGTACTGTTGTACTCAACCTCCTGAAAGTCAGGACACACCGCTTACAGATGAACAAGTAGAACAATTTTGGCGAGAGGGTGCGGGTGAACCAGTAAGAGGTTCAGTCTATGGTTACACACAAAAGGCTTATGCGGAGAAGAAACCCTGGTTTTATTGTCCATCATCTTCAGGCTTCGATAATGTGGATAAAGCGGTCGTGTCTGTAATGAAGGAGGAGATATCTATGCTCACTGCCGAGCTTGCTACATCAACCGAAAGGGAGAAGA
The DNA here is from genome assembly GCA_003996215.1 of Jaltomata sinuosa. Classification (NCBI taxonomy): domain Eukaryota; kingdom Viridiplantae; phylum Streptophyta; class Magnoliopsida; order Solanales; family Solanaceae; genus Jaltomata; species Jaltomata sinuosa. Next base: position 9,636 of record QJPP01000010.1, read on the forward strand.
AAAGAGACGAGCAGATTGCACAGATTGCAGCAGCAAAGGAGATAGAGAACAAGAGGTATGTGGAGCTTCAGTCCCAGTTAAAATCTCTTTTTGAGTCGGGAAAGATTATTCCTCATTGTGCTAGTGATAAACGTCGATGCCTAGTGGATGAGTCTGATATCGAGGGTGAGGAGGGTGAGGAGGGTGAGGAGGGTGAAGAGGATGAGGATGAGGATGCTAATGATGAGTAGTTGTACCTAACTACTAGACATTTTGGACTTAGTATATATAGTTTGTACACTTTTTAGATTGTTTGATCGTATTTTAAGTTTAATTTGAAGTAGTGAAACGTAAATATAGAAAAATATAGTGTTGATAGCTATTTGAGCTGGTTTTGGTTGAATATATGCATTATCAAATATGCAGGTGGGCAATTCAAATTGCAGCAATTTACTGCCAATTTTATGGTAAAATATCGACAACAAATCGACCTCCTGAGGTCGGTGTTTTGGGTAAATTTTCCAGAAAACCGACATCAGGTAGTCGGTTTTTTGAATAAATTTTTCCAAAAAATCGACCTCAGTAGGTCGGAATCGCGTGAAATAAGAAAATAAAATTTAAATAATACCGACCTCAGGAGGTCGGAATATCAGAAAAATAATAACTTAAAATTTCAGTAATACCGACTTCCGGAGGTCGGAAAACCAAAAAAATAATAAATTAAAAATTAAACAATACCGACCACCGGAGGTCAGTATATTATATTTTTAATAATATTTTTTTAAAAAGAAACCGACTTCAGGAAGTCGGAAATAAAACAAAATAAAATATATATTAAATTCTTAATTTTTGGATTTAAAATTAAACCGACATCCGGAGGTCGGTATTTACCGACCTCACGATGTCGGTATTTACCGACCTCACGATGTCGGTATTTACCGACCTCACGATGTCGGTATAGAAAACCAACCAAGCTTTTTCCGACTAGGGCTTGTGAGTCGGTTTTGAGTCGATTTTTCAGGGAAAATCGACCTCTAGATGTCGATTTTTTGAGGTCGGTTTTCCCTGTTTTTCTAGTAGTGTAGTCTAGTTACAGGGTTGGTGATGTTTCATAGGTACATGATGATGGTGATCTGCAGCAGTTTCTGTCCTTCCTCCATGACGGAAGTTGTGTCTCATTTACTTTTCGCTATATAAATCCTATAGTAGCTTTTGTACCTGTTTAGACTAGGTCCTAGGGAGGATGTCGTAAATTGTAAAACGGTTGTTTGGTAATCTTCATAAAAAAGATGTTGTAAAGTTTTTTCGTACATCAAAAAGGTTATCTCATGATTTATTTTCTCTTTTCCGCATTTACCTGTTGGACGGGTGGTAAGGGCTCGTCTATCTAGGTGCATAGAGTAGATGTCCGCACGGCCCGATAGGTTAGATCGTGACATTAAGTGTTTGGTAAAGTAAAAATAATAATTAAAAAAGCTAAAAATGGTGTTGGGGGATGGGGAGCAGATGAAATGGTGTTCTTAGGGGGATGGGTTGGGGGGTAGAAAAATAGATTTTTTTTAATCACAAATTCATTGTTAGTGATTTTTTTGGGTTCAAATTCATTTAATTCATTATTTTGTCATATCATTTTCACTGATTATCAAAAAAAATGTCTAATTGGTCAGTGTAGTTTTTTTTCTCCACTTTAGGGATCGTTTGATAGGATGTATAAGAATAATGCAGAATATGATGTATTAGTAATGCTGAGATTTTTCTTATACAGTGTTTGGTTTGGTGTACTAAAAATAACATGCATTGCATAATTTCTATTTTTTTTTATATAAAAATACCCTCCACAATATGATAGAAAGGTCGTGGAAAAGATTGTGAGAGACAATTGTATCTTTAACCATGCTAGTGCATGCATTACTAATACATGAAAATCCATATATTAGTAATACATACCTCAATATATAATAGAGTGTATTAGTAATGCAATCATTAGTTATACATAAGTTGAAAAAGTGTACCAAATAAAATATTAATAATACAAAAAGCTAATACATGCATTAGATTCTCTGATACACTCTACCAAACGACCCCTAATTGCTTAATAGGAACAAGTCCAAGTTCAAATATCAAAGTGAAACTAGTGGATAGCTTTAAGACTTTTTATGTTAAACACTTTTTTTAGTATGTTTGTGGAGAAGTGTCGTTCTATTTATATGTAAAAATAAATAAAAGATTCTCATTTCATCCTTGATAAAAAAAATTATAATCATATTTATGGCTTATTTCAAACCAAATTCTTTCTTTTTTAGAACTTCATGGCCAACCAATCTATATATATGAAGTAATTTGATGACAATCAGGGAAGGAACTGGAATCCATAATATTGATTCGGCGAACCCAATTAGTTACTCAGATAATATATTTGTTCTGATTAATTTATTAAATATATATAATTTTTATCTTTTGAACACATTTATTATCACTTGAACTCATCATTTTAAAATCAAAAATTCATAAAGTTAAAATCTTGACTTCGCCTCTGAATTTGACAACACTTCCTTTTTAATTTTTTGTTGTTGAAAAAACAGTGATTTTAAACATACGTCTTTCTTTTTTTATTTCATCTTTGGTCAAATTCAAAGACAAAAATGCATAAACAAACAATAAAAACATATACCTTTTAGAAAAAAAGTTCTTTTTTTGTTTGTGGGTGGCAAATTTTGACAAAGGGGAAAAGAGAGATGAACATACATAAGTGATAAGTGTACCGTGTACATAGCAGAACTATATTTAGTATGCACTTCTTTCATGTTTACTGCATGCAGCTTCATACATGAACCCCGTAATGTGTCATAAATTATTCCTATGTGGATTTATTGCCAATTCATTTTTTGGTCTATAATAATTTCAAGGGAAGAAATTATACTGTAATCACGTTATGATAAATAAATAAGCTTATGTAATTATACTAAATTAAATAATTACTATCCTACTTAGTAAATACACAAATTCTAATTACAATAGGTGTAATTCCAATAAGATTCTTATTTTTATGTTAAATTTTTCTTAGAGATCTCTTTTCTTTTTACACGTAAGAAATCTAAAAATAAAATACAATTCAAATTCTAAGAGGTTAAGTTCAACCATTACCCCCTTTGGATTATGATATCTCACCCGCAATTAAGTACTATGTGCAAAAAGCTTTGATTATTTGATTTTTCTTAATAAGAGGGAACAATAAAACGAACAAAACATGTTGTAGGAAAGCAGAAAAGTGGACTGAGGTTGTCAAAGTAGACAATCCATGGTGTACCACAGTCTCAGTGGCGGATCTAGAATATTTTTATTTGCGGGTTTAGGGGAACTTAGTATTTTTTCTCAAACCATATATACATGAAGAAATTTTATTAAATATTTATAAATATCTAATAGTAAATCTAATTATTATTACTATATATTAATTTGAGATGAACCTATAAACTTCATACATTAGATCCGCATGCTAAAATAGTGAATAGAGTTTAGCTTCTATATACTGCGCTGCAAGAAAAAAAAATTCTTACATTATCACGTTACCTTAAAAATAATTACACGTAAGTCCTCCTTACCAGTTTAAGGTATAAATTTATTCTGAGCTTAGTATACCTTTAACCAAACAAAGTATAAATTTAATCTCAAAGTTAATTCTAAGATATCACGCCTTATTCCATGAATCAAACGACCCCTTAATAATGTAAGTTAAATACTCAGTGGGAGTATGAATATGCAACAACAACAACAACAACAGCATACCCAGTGAATCCCACAAGTGAGGTCTGGGGAGGGTAGAGTGTACGCAGACCTTATCACTACCTCGTGGGAGGTAGAGAGATTGTTTCCAAAAGACCCTCGGCTCAAGTGTAGCAAGAGAATATGAATATGCATGCCCCTAATATATGTGGTAGTAGAATTCTGTATATATAAGGCAGTTGAAGCAGAAGTTTTTCAGAGAACACACAAGTTGGGGCAAAGCTACAAGCACTTTAACAAAAGAATGGCTACTAAACCTGGCATTCTCACTGAGTGGCCATGGGCACGGCTTGGCAACTTAAAGGTACTCTTTCTATCATTTATGGTAAAAATATTGCAGGGCGAAGCTACGGGTTCAACAGAACTCAATAACTTTGATCCAAACTCTGTATATTTATTGAGAAATCCACTGAATATGGAGTTGGCATTGTCAATCAGCTATATATGATACACTACTTTTCTTTCTTTCTTTTCCAAACACTATATTGTGCTGAATCATGAGATTATTATAGCTTGAATTTTGCTAACTTATTAAAATTGATTTGTTGGGATGATGAAGTACTTGGTATTGGCACCATTTGCGTGTCACAGCACATACACATTCTTCATGAGCAAAGAAAGTCAGCAGAGGGACATGTTCTACATACTCGTTCTCCCATTTACTCTCTTTCGAATGGTTCACAACCAGATATGGATATCTATATCTCGCTACAGGACTGCAAAGGGTAATAATCGGATTCTTGATAAGAGCATCGAATTTGATCAAGTTGACAGAGAAAGAAACTGGTATGTACCTTCCATTTATTCTTCATATCAATAACTGGTAAATACGTACTCACACATAGTGTTTACACCAAACTCGTTTTGGTAAATCGATACTATTACAACTTCAAAATTCACTAATCGTGTAAAAAAGATATTTACACTGTCACTAAGGTCGAATAATTATTTTGTAGGGATGATCAGATCATACTTCTTGCGTTGTTTTATTATATCGTATACCTGATGTTGGAACAAGCTCATTGATAACGCTCAAACTACACCTCAATTTAAGAAGCGTAAGCGATCGTTGTCAAATATATAACCCAACAAGGTTGGGGTCGAATCCCACAGAGAATATGGTGAAGATTAAGTCTTTGGTGATTTAAGTGACTAGTCGTCAACAGTTTCCGGTAAATAAAAGGGGGGTTTTGTAATCAAATTGTAAACAAAACAATAATAAACGTAGGAGTTTAAATCAGTATGAGAGGATGAACTAGGGATGTGTTCACCATGGCGTTGTACCAATGTCGATTCTAGGCTTAACCGGGTTCTTTCTATATGCGTGTCACGATGTGATTGCGTCAATTGTATCGTCTAAACGTCTCTCGACCGAATAAACAAATTTCCTTTTATCTTCTCTCGATCTCAAAAAGATGTGCTTTTTAGCTTTCAATCCTAACATCAAGTAGACTAATCCAGTTACGGCATTAATCAATAAGACGAGAGTTGGTAATCTCGAATCCTTGTTGTTAATCAAGTTTTCCCGGTTTTAATCTCTTTACTCAAGCAAATTAAACCTAGGCATGTTCTAATGTTTACAACCACTAGAAAACGTGACATAAAGTATGATTAACAACGTGACAATACATATATCGAACCCAACGCTACCCGGAATCTATATTGCTACGTTTGCCATGGCTCCCACAACCCTAGTTGCGGGAGTTTTAGTTACTCATGCTCGAAGAAGAAAAGAAGTAATTCATTATAAAGGAAATAAGATTCTTACAATATGATGAAAATACTCTTCAATAATCCAAGAACAAGAACAACCAAGAACTCAAGAACACGAATTCAAGAATCCAAAAACGTGTTGTTGCTCTCAAAAAACGACTAAAAACTATTCTAAAACTATTGGGTGAATTTTTAATTACATAAACCTATCATAGGGTATTTATAGGAGTCAAAGAAACCAAATCAAAAACGGGCTAGGAATCCCCAAAACGCGGGTCGCCGACTTAAGCTACTGCCTTAGCGTGACGGTCAGGCTGACGGACCGTCACTGCCTTGACGGACCGTCGCCTGGACCGTCAGCCTTAGGCAGTGGCACTGCCCCTTTGCTGCCTTGGTGTGACGGTCCCTTGTGACGGACCGTCACATGTGTGACGGGCCGTCACTCAGGCCGTCACACTTAGGCAGATTGCTCTTTTTTGCGTATTTCCGTCCGTTTCCGTGTTTGTTTCCATTTCCTACAAATACAACATAAAAACATCAAAAACAACAACGGTTGCTTGAAAACGTACGATTGTTCTTAGTAAAAAGGAGTCGAAAGTGACGTAAATTAGCGTCACATCACTCATCACATGCCTATGTGGAGGACTGATGGGGTTATTATGACTGCCTTGATTCATATTGGTCCTGTAGAGTTCCTGTATTATTGGCTTCACAGAGCTCTGCATCATCATTTTCTCTACTCTCGTTACCATTCCCATCACCACTCCTCCATTGCTACTGAGCCCATCACTGGTAAGTTCTCATCAAAATTGTTTTCCATGGTCAAGTTGTTAAGAGTTAGAATGATGAATGCTTGAGAAGATGTGTAAGTTTTAGAATATGTTTGCTTGGTCAAAATATTTTCTCTGATAAATAAGTTCTTTAAAAATTAGGACAATGACTTTACTGGTAAGAGTAGGAAAACAAGTTCCATAAACACTCCACACTGATTATCTCCTCTCCATCCCTCAACACCCCTCCAACACACACACCCTAACCCACCCTCAAAGTGTTAGTCTAGATTATATGTATAAATGTTCTTGGAACATTTTTCTGCTTACATGCAAACACCGGAAAAAAATACAATTTACTTTCCAAGAAAATAGTTTCTATCATAGCAAACACACTCTTACACAAAAAAAAAGAATGTTAATTTCATTATAAGCAATAGCTTGGTATTTAAGAACTGAGTAAAGCAAATTTCTATAAACAAAAAGATTATACAAGTGTTAGCTCTTCTCTAACTAATTCGAAATTGACCTTTGGTTAGTAATTTGACAGTCTTGTTATGTCTCTTCTCATTCCACAAGTGGCATGCCACATTGATTGTCCCCTCCCCACCCTTAAACACACTCCACCCGCACACCCCTACCCCCATCTCCAACTCACATAATGTTTGTCTAGATTATATACAAATGTTTCGTGGAAAACATTTCACCAAACAGGCCCTTAAACTCTGATATATGTATTGCTATGTCATACTGTAAGTCACATTCCATAACACTTCAATTCTTATCATTATTAACAAATCTTACAGAGCTAACAATTACCAACTTGCATGGTTTACAATGTAATTTTATTTTAATTTGGCAGCTGTTATTCATCCATTTGCTGAGCTGCTAGCATATTTCATGCTCTTCGCCATACCATTGTTGACAATGGTATTCACTGGGACTGCCTCTGTAGCTTCATTTGGTGCTTACGTTACCTATATTGATTTCATGAACAACATGGGCCATTGCAACTTCGAGTTGATTCCTAAGTGGATGTTCTCTATATTTCCCCCTCTCAAGTACTTGATGTATACGCCCTCGTGAGTCTTCTTGCCCTGTATTTTAATAAGTTTTAAGTTTTTTGTCCTGAAGGTGTAACACAATATTTTATACAACAATGTCTCTGATTAGGTAATAATTATAAGTAAATTAATCTTTAATTAGTAACATAGTTAAACAATAACTAACCTCTATTATAGGTTGTAAGAAAAATTTTACACTGCTGTATAGGATGTCTAAACATAGATTCAGGAACACTTCATGTTCATGCATATCTGAAAGATAGTACAGTGGTCTGATTAAAGTTACGAGAGAGATGCAGCTCTGTTCAGAGAGCAGGATAGTTTTATCAAATTTGACTTCTGCTTCCAACTTTAGTTGCTCAGGGAAATAAATAGAAACAATGGAAATTAATCTCTTTCAAATGTACTTTTCCTATAGATTGGGCAGGTCGGTAATAATTGAAGCTCTGTATTTGAATTGTTTATTCTTTTGCCACTAATATCAACGTTTTGATGGCACCAGGTACCACTCACTACATCACACCCAATTCAGAACAAACTATTCACTTTTCATGCCAATGTATGACTATATCTACGATACAGTGGATAAGTCCTCAGATACATTGTATGAAAAGTCACTTGAGAGGAAAGCTGAATTGCCTGATGTTGTGCACCTAACACATCTAACAACCCCAGAATCCATTTACCATCTCCGTCTGGGGTTTGCATCCTTGGCCTCTAAGCCTCATGATTCTAAGTGGTATTTCTGGTTAATGTGGCCCGTTACACTATGGTCGTTTTTGATTACTTGGATTTATGGTCACGCATTTGTTGCCGAGAGAAATTTGTTCAAGAATCTCAAATTACAAACTTGGGCTATTCCAAAGTATCGCATACAGGTAATTAAGTTATATTATTAAAGATTGTTGTTACATTTTGCAGGTCTGTTGTTAAAGTGATTATTAATTTGTCTTGATTCTTGATTTTGTTGCAGTACTTTATGCAATGGCAAAGAGATAGTATTAACAATTTGATCGAGGAAGCCATCATTGAAGCAGATCAGAAAGGCATAAAAGTGTTGAGCCTTGGACTCTTAAATCAGGCAAGTCAAAATATATGTCTAAAAAGCCTAATATACCTATCCTTATTTTATCTATGGGAAAAATGCATGATCTATTCTTATTGATAAAAAGATTTAAAATGTAACTTTCCAGGAAGAGCAATTGAATGGCAATGGTAAATTTTACATAAAGAGGTATCCTCACCTGAAAGTGAAGGTGGTAGATGGAAGTAGCCTAGCTGTTGCTGTGGTCCTCAACTCCATTCCTAAAGGAACTTCTCAAGTTGTCCTTCGAGGTCGCTTGTCCAAAGTTGCTAACAACATTGCCCTTGCCTTGAGCCAAGGAGGAATTCAGGTATATTTGTCTATTAATCTCCATCATTTTTGGTTTTATGTTCTCTCATTCATCCTAATTTTCTATATATAGGTTGTCACGTTAGACGAAGAAGATTACAAGATACTTAAAGCAAAGCTTACTCCAGAGGCTGCAACTAATTTGGTCCTCTCGAAATCTTATAATATTTCAAAGGTATAAACCAAAAATATATTGAAATATACTGTGATCTAAATCTCGACAATTTATGACATTTCCTTGCCCCCCCCCCCCCCCCCCCCCCCCCCCCCCGTCCTAACCCAAAGTTTTATCATATGTTGAGGTTTGAACAATTCTGGATTTTAGGAAGTCCAAATATAGAAAAGAATCTTTCCCAACATGTCCTCTCTCCCGTCTATAGATTTGAAAAGAGGTTCTTGATTGAAGTATTACATTGCAGATATGGCTAGTAGGAGATGGATTGAGCAAAGATGAACAACTGAAAGCACCAAAAGGAACATTGTTCATTCCTTATTCACAATTCCCACCAAGGAAAGTTCGCAAGGATTGCTTCTACTTCAACACACCAGCCATGATTGCTCCAAAACATCTTGAAAATGTAGACTCTTGTGAGGTAATTAGAAATGATCATTTAATTTCTCTAGACTAATTTGATCGTGTTTTGATAATTAAAGAAATTCATGAGTGATTTTTATTTTTTGATTCTAGAATTGGCTGCCAAGAAGAGTGATGAGTGCGTGGAGAATAGCTGGAATTGTGCATGCATTGGAAGGTTGGAATGAGCATGATTGTGGTGACATGATGCTTGATACTGAAAAGGTGTGGAAAGCTAGTCTCCGACATGGTTTTTGCCCCTTAACCAAGATTTCTGCTGCTTAATCAAAGGGCTAAAACTATATTATATATAGACTGCAACTTTTATTATAATCTTGGATCTACGGGTGACTTAAAAGCTTGTATAATATTTCCTACAATACTTTGTGCAACAAAATTATTTTGTTGCTCGAGGTGGTTCCCTTCTAGAAGTTTTTTTAACAAAATTTACCCTTTCCAAGTGTAAATAAAAAGTGTGTACAATGCTAACCTACTAGAACATGTAGTAGGTATAGCAAAGCCCATTAATATAAAGGTTTGAGGTATCTTATTTAGAATGGCTTAAGACCACCTACTCCATTGAGCTGCCTCAACCCTTGCAGACTTTGTGCAAGACTCATTTACTTGAATCTTAATATAATTCAATTAATTAGACTACAACATTGAGATATGCGCAGAATACATATTGCATTTTAGAAATTGGGCTGACTAAAAGAAAGCTGAACAAACCCTGAAAGTTTGCACTTCTGTGACTATACAGTGAAGCAGGGCACACTTTTATTGGTATGAAGTTCACTGTGATCCTATGCCATATCTAGAGCTGTCGAAATGGGCTTGGCTCGTGAGGCCGATCCAACACAGCCCTTTAATTAAGTGGTGTTGGGCTAAGTTTTTGCAGCCCATTTAGAAGTGAGGCTTATAAGCCCAGCCTCACTTGACCCATCAGCCTAGCCTCAGAGGCCTAACCCGTGGCCTCAGAGGCCAGTCTGCTAAGTTAAAATAAATAAATAATATATTTAAATATTAAATAATTTTTTTTAAATAATTAAACAATGTAAAACAAAAACTGAAAGAAGTACAAAGTACATTACAAATAGACAGTAGTAATTACTCATTTAATCAATAGTCATTAGTAATATAATACATTACATCAATATATTATATTATATATGATATATTATTTTTTATATATACATATTTTTTGCCCTTTGGTCTTCTGACTTCTCTTTGCTCATAAGCAGCAAGAAAAATTAGGGTTTTTAAAAGTCATTTCTCTTTCTTTTGTGCGCAGTTTTTTTTTGTCCAGATGTCTGTCTTAGTTCAAATCTTCCTTCAATAAATCTCCGTCCAGTTAAAGCGAAGTTATTAAGCTCTAATTGATGGATTACGTTATTTTTAACACTTTAGAATTTTAATTTTGTAACTGGGCAAAACTTTTGTGTATAAAAGATTTGTAAATTTTTAGATTATTATAATTCAGATGTGCAAAAGTATGTTGGCAATCTTGTTAACTAGCTAGTTATTTTTTTTCTTCATTTGATTGATATTAATTATTATCGTATACACCTGTTGTTAAAATGAAGACTTATAATGGTTAGTGATTTTCTAGTAATTACATTTTTTCTCGTTTATCATGTTACGGGTCACTTTTAATTTTTATTGAAGGGTCAATCCGTCCTAGCCCGCGGCCTGCTTAGGGTTGGGTTGGGTTGCTATTTTAAAGACCCTTTAATTAAAAGGATCAGCCTGTCCCAACTAATTTAACTCTCTAGCCCGCTGAGGTTGGGTTGAGTTGGGTTGGACCAGCTCATTTTGACAGCTCTAGCCATATCATTGGCAAAGCACAAGGTGAAATTCCACCTTTCCAGGTGTTCAAAAGCTAATTACTTACATTCGACATTCAAATTATACAACAACAACATACCAAGTATCTTCCCACAAAGTGGGCCTGAGAAGAGTAAAATGTACGCAGTCCATACCACTACCCTGTATATTCGACATTCAAATTATGAAAAACAAAAATGTGGTGTGTGCCTTTTAACTCCACAATAGTTGAAGAGAAATGTGCAAAACTTAAATATATGACCAAAAAGGATCATCCTTTTTTGTATCTACCGAACAGATACGTACATTGTGTTTGTCAAGATAGAGATTCCGAAGGTCAACAACAAAGTACTGAGAAAAACAGTAAAAAAAGGAAAGTGGATAAATTGATGAAAACCAATGCCAAAATTTAATGAAAAATATTAAAATGCTATGGACGAAACAAGAAAACAGGACAGAAACAAATGAACAGGACATTGTACACATTCATTAACTATTTGCTCAAAAGATTGGGTTCTTAAAAAGTCTGTAGTAATGTAGTGATTGAATCCTTCTCTAAAAAGGGCATTATAAAATGAAATAACGGAAACGACGAACCAAAATCTATATTAATTATACTTTTTTTAATTCTAATTTTATTTCATGGTTCATCGGTAAGCAAAATTTACTTCCTTTTTCGTGAATTCCTCCCTCTATAAACCCATTCAAACAGGCCCCTAGTCTGCCATTTGCGCAAAATAATTAATTATAAATGGATGAGTAAAAACTCATTGGCTGAGCGAAAATTTTCACCAACGATGGAGTTCAAAATATGAAAAGGTAAACACAAAAAGAAGTTGATGGGGGTTCAACATCTACTATATATACATAAAAATAATTTTGACTATGTATAACCAATGTAATTTTCCGTCTATGGTGGTTCGAATGAACCTCTCGGTCCTACCTGGTTCCGCCTTTGAGTAAAGCCTAAGAATACTCCACCCGTCTCAAATTATCTGTTGAGTTTTTTTTACCCACCCCTTACGAAAACATCAATTCGAAAAAGTTTTTACTATCTTACCCTTATTTATGTCTTAAGATATAAATTTTCTTCATTGAATATTTACTCTATTTATGTATCATCACCCTATGATTAAAGTGTTTGTAATCTTCAAAAAGAATTACTGTTAAGGATAAAATGAAAAAAAAGAATAATTAATATTATTTTAAACTTCTAAAATGACAAAAAAGAATAATTAATATTATCTTAAACTTCTAAAATGACAAAAAAGAATAATTAATATTATCTTAACTTTTAAAATGACAAATAATTTGAAAATTCACGAGAGATATTTAGGACAGGGGAGTAGTCATTACTAGTAGTGCTATTTAAGTTATGAAAATCTTCTCCATGTGTTTGCTAATTTCTAGAGCCAAACACCATCTTATCTCTCAACACACATGAGGTTGATATGATTATGAGCAACAAATCCCTAAAGATTAGGTCTCACATTAATGTGTGTCAGGTTTTCATTTTCGAGTCAACTTACTCGATTTCATTTTTTATGCCATTATTGGAAGATGAAGTTTAAACAAATTGTTCGTTCGTATTATAAGTACTTCCTCTGTTTCATATTATTTGGCTCATGTTGACCTGAGATATCCCTTAAGAAAGCTTTAAAGGTATACTCTTACTACACTAACCTTATTAATAATGTTTTGAAAATCTAAAACAGTAGAAAGGAAAATATAATAAAATTCTCTCAATTTCATAAATTGGGCAAGTAAATTGAAATAATTATTTTTGGCATGAGACCAAATAATATGAAACGGAGAGAGTAGATCACTGGAAACCTCATTAATGGGGAGCTACAGCCTACATAGAGGCCAATGCTGCATCTGAATCTGAAGGTCGATCAATCCAAAGAACTCTAATAATAATAATAATAATAATAATAATAATAATAATGGAAGAGTACAATCCAAGTTAAAATGTTATGTCACATTTAAACTAGGGCTACAACATGGACTTTCATACCCCCTCTACTTCCTAAAAGTGAGATTATTTCCTTATTAGCCTGGTTAAAACGAACAATACCATTTTTATACTTGAAAACTACAAAATATTATGATGTGTTTAAGATCACAAGTTTCAAAAGATTTCATTTTATGCTTAAATTCTGTTATGAATCAAACTATGTTACATATATTGAAACAGAGAGAGTAATAAGAAAAAGAAAAAAAAACATGAGTCCAACTTGTAATTAGACACAAGATATTTTATTCCTTCATACTAAATGATCACATGGTGATTAGGATTGACTTGAGGGAATATAATTTCAAAAGGTTGGCAAAAGATTGAAAATGCATTCCCTCTATAACAGAATTCAATAGTAATATACTTTCAAGAGAAGACAAGGAAAGAACAAATTATAGAATGGCTACTAAACCTGGGATCCTTACAGAATGGCCTTGGGCATCCCTTGGCAACTTCAAGGTACTCTTTCTTGAACTTCCAACTATTTTTTCCTGTCAAAACATGTTATATTTACAGTATACTGAAAAGCATGTTCTTAAAATAATTTGCTGTGATGAAGTACTTGCTTTTGGCACCATTTGTGGGTCATAGCATATACTCATTCTTCATGAGCGAAGACGAAAGGCAGAGGAACATTGTATACATAATCATTCTCCCATCTCTACTCGCGAGAATGGTTCACCAGCAGATATGGATATCCCTATCTCGCTACAGGACTGCCAAGGGTGATAATCGGATTCTTGATAAGAGCATTGAATTTGATCAAGTTGACAGAGAAAGAAACTGGTATGCATACGTACTTTCCATTCGATCTCATGCCTTCATTCTTCACACACAGTAGTAACTGGTAATACACACACACCCTCATCCTAAAAGAAAGTTAAAAACACTTACAGGAGTCAGAATCTTAAACTAGGTTGCACATGTCTAAACCATGCTTTGGGCAGTATTAAATAGGTTTCGACAGTGTCCAAGGGGATTCCAACAAATTAACGCGAAAATAGAATACAAAATAAATTGTACATGACATGATTGATTAAGGCTGGATTGGTTTTTGTAGGGATGATCAAATCATACTTCTTGGGTTGATATATTATATCGGATACCTGATGTTGGAACAAGCTCATCACCTGCCTATGTGGAGGACTGATGGGGTCATTATAACTGCCTTGATTCATATTGGTCCTGTTGAGTTCCTCTATTATTGGCTTCATAGAGCTCTGCACCACCATTTTCTCTACTCTCGTTATCATTCCCATCATCACGCCTCCATTGTCACCGAGCCACACTCTGGTAAGCCCTCTTCAAATATTTATGTATCATTTGGTTTTATTTGATCTATGTTTTCTAGATGTAGAATGATCAGTCGAGAAAACTCTTTATATATATATATATATATATATATATATATATATATATATATATATATATATATATGTGGTGCTTATATTTTGTGCACTAACAGTGTAAAGAGTTTTTACACTATCAGGTTGAGTTGACTTAAAACAACAGACAACTCTATATCAAGCATGGTACGATAACCTAGTAAATACTGTAATATCTTCCAACAACAGGTTAAATTGCACAGATAATGTATTACACGTTTAGTGTATATAATTTGAACTCTTAAACAAATAACTATGTCAAGTAACGACTGAGAATACAAGTACTTTGTAGATTGGTTTTCTGTTAAGTTAAGACCTCTGCTAGCTTGTAGGCCACATGGTTTCCGTTTAATTTAAAAGACAATCAATTACTTACTTGCAAATACTTACAAAGTTTTGTATTTTGGCAGCGGTTATTCATCCATTTGCTGAGATTATAGCATACGCAGTGCTCTTTTTTATACCACTGGTCACAACATTTTTCACTGGGACTGCTTCTATAGCTTCATTCGGTGCTTACTTCACCTATATCGATTTCATGAACAACATGGGCCATTGCAACTTTGAGATCATTCCTAAGTGGATGTTCTCTATATTTCCCCCTCTCAAGTATTTGATATATACGACCTCGTGAGTCTTTGTTGGCCCTGTATTTCAATTTTTATATTTATAGTATCAACAATGCTTTAGACGTTTGTTTTGCTTTGCCTCGATGAGATAACCATTTCATTCTGCAGTTGTCTTTTCATTTGCTATGGTCAGTGATTTGAAATATCACAGGACTTTAATTGAGTTAACAAATATTATTCGAAATAATTACTAGAAAAAAGGAATTTACTAGAAACTTTAAAGGTTAGTTTCACTATAGTCATTGAACTTTACCACTATAACAGTAAAGTTACTAAACTTTACCCACAATAACACTACACTTTAAAGGAAGCAAAAGTCTTCTTTCAAATATATTTTTTCCTACTGACTAGGCAGACTAGTAATCCCTGAAGATTTTTTATTTGTGAAGATTTTTTATTCATTCCTTACCGCTAATATATTTCTTTGATGGCACAGGTTCCACTCATTACATCACACTCAATTTAGAGCAAACTATTCACTTTTCATGCCAATGTATGACTATCTGTATGGTACAGTGGACAAGTCCTCAGATACATTGTATGAAAAGTCACTTGAGAGGAAAGCTGAATTGCCTGATGTTGTGCACCTAACACATCTAACAACCCCAGAATCCATTTACCATCTCCGTCTGGGGTTTGCATCCTTGGCCTCTAAGCCTCATGATTCTAAGTGGTATTTCTGGTTAATGTGGCCCGTTACACTATGGTCGTTTTTGATTGCTTGGATTTATGGTCACGCATTTGTTGCCGAGAGAAATTTGTTCAAGAATCTCAAAATACAAACTTGGGCAATCCCAAAATATAGTATACAAGTAAGAACTTATTGTTAATCAATATGTGCTGGGTACATTATTAAAGCGACTTGTTGCCTAATTTTCTTTATTTCATTCAGTACTTTATACAATGGCAAAGAGATACTATTAACAGTTTGATTGAGGAAGCAATAATGGAAGCAGATCAGAAAGGCATAAAAGTTTTGAGCCTTGGACTCCTAAATCAGGCAAGTAAAATTATAGAAAAGTTTTGGCCGGACGAAAGAGAGTCTTGTTTGAAAGTTACAATTATACACAAGTGTAATCTTATTGCAGGAAGAGCAGCTGAATAGTAATGGAGAACTTTACCTAAGGAGGCATCCAAAGTTGAAAGTGAAGGTGGTAGATGGAAGTAGCCTAGCTGTTGCTGTGGTCCTCAACTCCATTCCTAAAGGAACTTCTCAAGTGGTCCTTCGAGGCCGTTTGTCCAAAGTTGCTTACTCCATTGCCCTTGCCTTGTGCCAAGGAGGAATTCAGGTATCTTTCCCTATATACTAATCTCCACCATGCTTTTGGTTTCCCGGTATCTCATTCATTGAAATTTTTATATATAGGTTGTCATGTTAGAAGGAGAAGAGTACAAGAGAATTAAAGCAAGGCTTAATACCGAGGTTGCTACAAATTTGGTCCATTCAAAATCTTATGTATCAAAGGTATAAACCAATATATACTTCAGAAAATACTATCTTGAATCTTTGATCGTTTATATCAAATACCTCTCCTATCCCCGAGACCAGAGTTACAATTCTAGCAGTTGTGCTCAGAACCATTTGGACTTTAAAAGGTTCAAAGAGGAAAAGAGAACTCTTCTCTTCCCCTACCAGCACATCTATCCCACGGTCTCCGGGCTATAGAATTAAAAAGGTTCACAGAACTTTAATCCTCACAAGAACAACCCACAAAAGTAGTTCTTGATTGAAGTATTACATTGCAGATATGGCTAGTAGGAGATGGATTGAGCAAAGATGAACAACTGAAAGCACCAAAAGGAACATTGTTCATTCCTTATTCACAATTCCCACCAAGGAAAGTTCGCAAGGATTGCTTCTACTTCAACACACCAGCCATGATTGCTCCAAAACATCTTGAAAATGTAGACTCTTGTGAGGTAATTAGAAAAGATCATTTAATTTCTCTAGACTAATTTGATCGTGTTTTGATAACTAAAGAAATTCACGAGTGATTTTATTTTTTCGATCGTAGAATTGGCTGCCAAGAAGAGTGATGAGTGCGTGGAGAATAGCTGGGATTTTGCATGCATTGGAAGGTTGGAATGAGCATGAATGTGGTGACATGATGCTTGATACTGAAAAAATGTGGAAAGCTAGTCTCCTACATGGTTTTTGCCCATTAACCAAGATATTTGTTGCTTAATCAAAGGGTTAAAATTATATACAGACATAAAAGCTTGTAAAATGTTTCCTACAACGCTTTGAGCAACAGATTTATTTTGTTGCTCAAGGTGTTGCCCTTCTAGAAGTTGTTTCAATTTACCCAATCATTGGCTAAATAAAAAGTATGTACAATGCTAAACTACAATATTTTTATTACCATGGTGTACGGGCTAGCTTACGCGCACATCGACTCACCTCCCACCAACAATACATACCAAATAACTATGTCCATCAAAGCTAGGACAGATGGGAAGAAATCACCTAGTCACTCGAGATAGACATGTGCAAGACTACTTTACTTAAATCTTACTACATCCGTTCTTTTTTAGTTGTCATGTTTCGTTTTTCGAGAGTCAATTTGATTAATTTTTAAAGCTAAATTAGATTAGATTAGTTCAATATTTTAAAATTAAAATTTAGATATTCAAAAACTATACGAAAAGTACTATAAATTATAATTTTTCTCATATCAATATGATGAAAAACTACGTTTTAAAATGTTGGTCAAAGTTTATATCGGTTGACTCTTAAAAAGGAAACTATGACAACTAAAAAGGAACGGAGGGAGTAATACATAAGTCGATCAATTAGACTACAACATCGTATAATATGTGTTGCATTTTAGAAACTAGTTTCTGGAAACGTGCATTGCACGTTAATCCCAAAATACTTACATGATTATATTCCTAAAAAAGTTCACGTTTGCTAAACAAAATTCACCCTTCTTGTGATAGTAATACCAATAATTACAAAACTTACTAATTCAGCTTTCAAGAAAAAAACAAATGTTTTTCTGATCCGGTAAAAAACAAATAAGAAGGTGTATGAATATACTTAATAACAAATCTTTTTTTTTTTGTATTACGTAATGAAAAACAACATACTAATAAAAGTATAAAGATAATATTTGAATGATAAAAGTAAAATACTATATTCTATGATAATAAAATACGTTTACAATTTCATCGACAATGATACACCATTGTGTGCCTTAAAACTAATGTTGAGTTAAATTACTTGTGTAATTCGCTCTTACAAGAAGTGAATATAGTGATAGTTGGAGTCTCATGACTATTCTCATTCCGACCTTCTACATCTATATGTCCTTACGATTCTCCTTCTCTAATGAAAACAAAAAGATAAAAAGAAAAATTAATAAAATTTAATAAAACACATATGAGATGTCATTACGCATAAAGATGGGGAGGAAGAGATTTGGGTAAATGGAAGCCTTTTATTGCCTTTTTATAGCTCTATTTCGTTGGTATTCTTTGGAATTTTTATTCAGAATTTATTAGTTCTATTAATTTACATTAATTACTAATTGCAACCTTTTGAGTTCTATGTTAGGTTACATCAAGGAAAAGTAATCGGTACATTTCTTGAACTTTTATCTAATATTTATTAATTGATTTATTTATATTAATTAATCATTGCAACCTGTTGATTAATTTACATTAATTGCTAATTGCAACTTTTTGAATTCTATGCTATGTTATATCTAACGAAAAGTTTGGCATTCCTTGAATTTTTAATCCAATATTTATTAAGTTGATTAATTTATATTAATTTCTCATTGTAACCTTTTTGAATTCTAAGGTATGTTATAGCAATTAAAAGTAAATGTAGAATATTAATGTGGGAGAGAGAAAAGAAAGAGAAGTTTTTTTTTAAAGAAATCACAAAGACATGAGTGTTGGTTATTTTTGTTTTAGCTAAACACATTTCAAATCTTCCACTTTTATTTTGATTTTAAAGCTTTATTGTAATCGTACTTAAAGAGAATTGTTTAATAAAAGAGTGATTTTTAGGCTTTTTAAATAGAAAAAAAACACAATTTTTAGAGGAAAGTAAAAAATACCACAATAAATGCTTTCACATATACACAAAACTTTCATTTATTTAATTTATTTTTTATTTAATTAATTCACTTATCATTTATTGGTAGGTAAATTTACTATTTGCTATATGATTTGTATTTCTTGCAATTTACTTTTACTTTTGCATTTACTTTATTATTTAATATTTAATTAATTAGATGTTTGATTTAGTCTAAGGGTAAAATGGTAATCTAACTTTTCGCTTTGGAGCTTCCCACTTTTAATAATACTAGTTTAGTGTACGTGCGTTGCACGTGTGCATCATATCAAACCGTCAATCAATATGAAATGTATAAAAGAAGAATAAATGATTAAAAATAGCAATTTAATTTCAACAATCAGTGCACTACAACTCTTTTCAATTCTTAACCCGAATAAGTTGACAACGATGATTATGATCTAATAACAAATATATGAAAATGAATTTATTGATAGTTAAGATTTTAGAATAAGTACTTGAAATTATTTTGAATGCACGAAAACGTGCTTAAGTAAGAAAAAAAAGCAAGTGCAAAATCAAAACTCGATAAAATTAACTGATATATCATTAACTAAATTCAAATAATCTTAAACAACTTTCACACGTCAAACATGTAAAAGAAAGTATAGAAGCTAACCAAAAAAAAAACTTAAACGACGATAACAAAGATAAAATATAAAAAGGACTCATAATATATTAAATTGATTTGGTCAATTGACCTACATATGAATGATATAAAAAAATTATTGAAAAAATAATTTTTCCCTAAATAATACTTCGTTCGGGGACTACATGTGAATGTTATTGTATTATTGCAGAAAAGAATGATTTCAATTTATAGAAGTCTAAAACCTTTCCTCCAAAAAAGAGTTACCTAAATATGAGAAATTTTTATTTTTTTCTTTAAATTATTTACTAATATTAAAATAAAAAGAGTCTCAAATAAGCTAAAATCATATGAATATTTTCTAAAATTAAAAGTTTAGTATTTATACGTTTTCTAGTTATTTTCCCATTAAATCTTTCTTCCCCTTGTTTTTAAGGTTTATTAGTACGAATAATTTTTTACAATTAACCTTCTTTTTTCTTCGTTTTCCTTTTTTATTAAATCCTTTTTAACTACTAACTTACTTGTTTTTCTTTTTTCTTTTTTCTTTTTTTCCCTTGTTTTAATCTACAATAATTTTTTTGACTATTAACCTATTTGTTCTTCTTTTTTCCTTTTTTGTCATGTGAAATTTTATTTTTATTAAAATAATTAAACAATAATTTTAGAGAAATACTAAAAGAAAATTTTGTCTATTATAAAAAATTTTAATTAAGAGCAAAAAACTCAAATCACATTATAAGGTCCTTCTAAATTAATAATAAAATAGATATAAAAACAATTATTGTAAAATAACAAAAATTAATGCTAAAATAAATACACCCTTTGTTTAAATAATAACTAATAAGATAAAAGTTGTTATATCAACAAAATAACTAAATTCAATATCTTTTATTATATCATATATAAATATGTTAGAATGTTGTATTTCACCTTATATATATATATCTCTTTATAAGCGATATTTTGGATGTATATTTTCCTTTGTACGTTTTTATGCTCTCTCATAATCAAAGGTTTTGTCATCAATGTTGATATATATCCATATTGAAAGTCAACATTTAATTGTCTGTGAGGAATTAAAATCATAAATATTAAAATAATAATTTAAGGTCTTGTGTGTGGAGTCTTGAGAGGGTATGATGTACGCAGACTTTATTCCTATATTTATAAGGTAGAGAGATTTTTGATAGATCCTCGACTCAAAAAGAAAGTGTGTGATACATGATTGAAGAAAAGAGATAACAAAATAGCAAAATATAAATAAATATTAGCAATAGATAGAAATACACATTAAAAATACAAAATTAAGTGATAACTTAATAATACTGCCAAGAGGCCAAGAGGAGAGGAGGAAGCTAGCTCACACCCTCTCTCATATAAAAAGTGACAACACTTAAATACATACTAACTTTCTACCCTAATATTATATCTCCGTATTTCTATTTTATAATAATAAATTAATGTGTATGGTGCGTCAATTTTAAAAGAATTACAAGAATTTTGGATTACTATAATTCAATTATCATAAAATCACTTTTTTTTAAAAATTTAAATTTAGTTCTATTACAATTAACTTAATATTTGAAAATAGAGGTTGAGAGTAGCTCATTTGATTTTCTATGCCTTCCACGTTTGAAGGTTAGTGTAGTATCCTACTTGATGATGTATGTCAAATAACTTTGTACAAAGCTTCAAATTATATAGAAGTTCAAAGAAAAATAGACTACTGCAAGTAGCAACTGGATCCCTTGAACTTACGTGCAATTGAAATAGGATCAATATTTTTTATGGACAACAAAATATGTGACTATCAATGGTAAAATTCTAATGATACAGAAGCTTTAAATATTTAGGACTTTTTAATTTAAATATGGAAAAAATTATGTAAATTTCTACAATATTTTTCCTTTCCTTGTTTTCTTTTCTTTTTTCCTTTTTACGCCTAATTTTTCTTCCTTTTTGCTCTAGTTTGGTTCTTCTTTCTTTTGTACCGGTCAGCTTGGGCTATGCATATTCCCGACATTAAAGCAACACCAACTAAAGTTCTGCTTGTTAGTTAGGTGACCAACACCATCGGCATGGACGAGAGCTTGCGATGGCGCAAACCATTGATTCCTTGAAAAAGTCCGTGAAAGAAAAAGACCTCCTCCTTTCTCTCCCCAGATGAGATGACTACATTCAGTACATTTTCGTGTGATTAAAAGGGTATAATGTCGACAAACAATTGGAGAGCCTTTGCTCGTATATTGAAAACCTAAACTGGTGATGATGACCTATTTTACTGCTCCCTCTATCATCCAGCTGCAAAAACAAACAAAAGTCTATTAGTTGATTGGTCACAGGCTTTCGTAAAAATAACAATATTAAGGTGGACAAGTTATGGACAGAATCCATGCACAAGTGATCTACAAAAACATTAGCTTTAGGTTAATCTACTGCAAGAAACCTAGTGATTCTTGTTTTTCACCTCTAGATCTACAAGCACGGAGGACTGGACTCAGCATACATAGGATAGAGGTGTAGGCTCCTCGTCGAAAGTAGGTTTACGTACGTGCAAGAGATCTACCATATTTTTCATGGAAACAAAGAGATCGCAATATATCAGTTCCTTGCATTATTACAAGATAGGATTAGGAATGAGGATATCCGAGATAAGGTGGGGGTGGCGTCGGTGGAAGATAAGATGCGGGAAGCGAGGTTGAGATGGTTCGGCCATGTGAGGAGGAGAGGCACGGATGCTCCAGTGCGGAGGTGTGAGAGGTTGGCTATGGATGGTTACAGGAGAGGACGAGGTAGACCCAAAAAGTATTGGGGAGAGGTGATTCGACAGGACATGGCGCAGTTGCAGCTTACCGAGGACATGACCCTAGATAGGAAGGTGTGGAGGACGCGGATTAGGGTAGAAGAGTAGTAGGTAGAAGTGGGTGTAGGCTAGTAGGTAGGAGTGTTTTTCCTTATTGTCCCGACTAGTAATCGTAGTGTTACGCTTATAGTTTCTTGTTCTTGGATTCCTCGTGGTAGTAATTTGTGGCAGTGCTCTGTTTCTGTCTGTCTGTCTGTTGTTTGTTACTACATATTTTTTCCTATCGTCTCTTGTAGTTTTATCTTGTTTTTTATCCTGTATCATTGTTACGTCCTTTTTAGCATATTTTTTGACTATTTTGTCTTGAGCCGGGGGTCTATCGGAAACAGCCTCTCTACCTCACCTCTGAGGTAGTGGTATGGTCTGCGTACACTCTACCCTCCCCAGACCCCACGCTGTGGGAATACACTGGGTATGTTGTTGTTGTTGTTGCATTATTACAAGAGGTGACTTGTATGAAGTTAGATTCTAAATTCTTTTATCAGAAGAACTCACCTTAGAACTTTCAAACTTTTCAACCAGCCTCGTATACGTTCTCTTGCCTCTGGATAATATTGTACCATAGACTAAACTCTTGCCAAAGCCTTCTCAACTCCAACAAACTTCTGTTTTCGACCATACTCGTCCTTCTTCTCAAACTCTATATATAGCATACAACAGATCGCACAACTCACACTAAATACAGTAAAAAATCAAAGATTATATTAGTCAAATTTATAAATTAAAGCATCAAATATCATAATCTGGATTGAAAGATCAAGCTGAGAATCAACCTCACAACTACTTTCTTTCGAGATAACCAGCAATCATTGAGTTACATTGATGTCTTACATAGGGCTGCCAGAATTGTGAAATTCTTGGACCTTATTTGAGGGCGGTAACTGTGGGTATAAGGTTAGCCGCAAGTTATGTTATTATTATGTGCTTTATAGATGTGTTTTTCTAACCTAAATAGGTTATTTACTAACTAAGTAATATTAATCAATTAGTTAAAGAAATTCTAATTATAAAGTGATTCTTATAGCTAAATTAACCAAATTCATATTTAAAATTCATAATTAAAAAAAGAAGTTAAACGGTAGTTTACTTCTCAAATATTTAGGAAGACCATTAGTTAAAGGAATTCTAATTATAAAGTTATTTTAAAGCTAAATTAACTAAATTCATATTTTTATAATTAATATTATCAGAATTTGAATAAAATAGTAAAAAGACAATTTTGTCTATTGCGAACTCTTTTAATGAAGGGCAAAAAGTTCAAATCACATTATAAGGTGCTTCACACTTTTAATATAATATAGATATAGATATAGATATAGATATATGATTAGGCTATATTTTGCACTTATGTGACAATACCGAGGACGCTCTTTCTTTTGAACTCTGTCCATCAAAACTAGAACAAATGTGAAGAAATCACCTAGGAGTGTACAAAATCGAACCGCAAACCGAACCAAACTGCAAAAAAAATTCGACTAATGGTTTGGTTTGATTTGGTTTGGTATTGAAAAAAAAATCCGACTATAATTGGTTTGGTTTGGTTTAACTAAAAAAGTCAAACCGAACCGAACCAATCCGATATTACATGTATACTATTTTAAAAAATATTTTATACATAAAAATATTTATTGTGATGTAATTTATAAATATTTCTTCAACTTTTTCATAGTTTTATTTTCAATATATTATTTCAAGTTTAAACTTAGAATTTTAAATGGTCCAATAAGTCTTTTACAACTCATAGATATTAGTAACTCAAATAAAGCTCAAATCAATACGAATGTTAACAAAAGATTATTCAATCCAACATTAGGAATGACAATCATGTTAGATATTTATTCTTTAACTTTACATAAATACATCAACTAATTTTCTGTTTAATATTTAGTCATGTAGTTAATACTTATTAGACTTATTTTAGCATGACTTAATACTTTTAAATTATGATTATTTTTATTATTACTTATTAATATGCAATATTTATTCTATGCGATTTCATTATTTTTTTGGTTGAATATTTTATTGTCATCACTCACTTCATAAATTTCAAATAAAGTGAATATATTTTGTGTTGTTTTTAAAAAAAATACCCTAGATAGTTATATTTTGCTCTGACTAAAGAAATATTTGAAGCACAAGTTAATTATATGTTTGTATGAAGACTTTACCAGAAAAAATTCGAAAAAATCCGAAAAACCAGAAGAAACCAAAAAAACCCGAAAAAAACCGAGTTGAAAAACCTGACTTTTATTAATTTGATTTGGTTTATAAATTTAAAAATTCGACACTAATGGTTTGGTTTGGTATTTAAAAAATTCGAACCAACCCGGTATATGTACACCCCTAAAATCACCTAGTGTTTCGTCTCGGGAATTGAACCTGAGATTCCATAGTGTTCAACTCACTTCATTGACGCTACCAGAGACACTTTTATTGGTATGAAAATAATTTCGATCCTATATTGACACAGCAGCACAATTTACGCAAATCGTTGGGAACCGCCGGTAGCAGGGAGAATAACATTTGCCATATCGGAGCTGTTACACAAAAATGAATTAACCAAAAAGAAGGGTTACAATGAGAATATACAAGTTCAATTAAATGACCATGAGTTGCTTTACTTTTACTCTTTTTTACCTAATTCTTTTTCCAATTTATATGGAATTATTTGATTGAGTACGGAGTTTTTTTTTAAAAAAAAAATATTTAAAATTTATGATCTAAAATAAGTATAATAAATATTTTTAATACTCCATCTATATATCTAGTACATTTTTATAGTTTATATAATATTTAATTTTTAACCAACGTATTTTATCTTTGATTTAAATACTTTTATATCTTATTATAGACTTAATATTTTTTAAATATTATATATATATAAATCTTAAAACAAACACATTTAATGATTAAGATCTGAATAATTATAATTCAGACCTAAAAATAAATAGACTTAATTATTAAAATCTAAATAATTAAGATTAAGATCTTCATCAAACAACCACACACTAACTCAAACATTGATGTGGTTTGGCCACATCAACCTTAAAGTGTAAAATATGCATATTTCGGCTTGTTTCATTTTTTAGTTTAGTTGGATAGCTATATATATTTGGCGGGAAAGGATCTCCTTCATTATTATTTTATCCATTATTTTTTAATGGTGCATTAGATGTAGGCCACGTGTACAAGATAAATATTAAATGTTAGAATTATTTTCTACTTCTTCAAAAAATAATACTCTTGTACTAAATAATATTAAACTCAAAATAAGTATTTATGTGTATTAATACTCCTTCAAATTTATTTATATTTTATCTTATATTTTTTTAATTATTTTAAAGAGTAAAATATATATAAATATTGTGAATTATTAAATTTTGAAAATTAGTTTTATTATTCACATAAGATTTTAAATCCACTTTTGTAGAAAAAGAAATATATACGATTTTGAAACAAATAAACAATTTCTTGAAGGATATTAACAAAATAATCTAGGCTTTTATGGTTATAAATAATTTACTTTAGATTTAAAAATATTATTTAGTGTAAAAATAAATAAATAAATCTTTGAAAAAGTATCGAAGAAAATAATTTTAGCCTCTAATATTCATTTTGTTTTCATGATCTACATCTAATGCACCATTGAAAAATAATTGACAAAATAGTAATAGAGGGATCCTTGCTGCCAACTTTTACCAGAATTAAACCCCACTAGTTTTAAAGCTTGTGAAGCAAATAAGCACAATTAGGTACATGTTTTAATTAAACCTTTGCTAAAATTAGTGTTCAAAGAAGGTTACACGTCGGCTTGAAATTAATATGTTTTTTATAGTCTATTTGATTAAGCTTATTTTTTAAAAAAAGTATTTATTTTTTCCTCAAGTGTTTATTTTTAAAAAATAAAGTGTTTGGCTAAGCTTTTATTAAAGTTTGCTCTGAATTTTCTATCTTATTTGAATTCTACACAATTATATTTTAATTAAAAAAAAAATTGATGAAAAAGTTTTTTTTTAAAATGACTCTTCCATAATTTATTATGACCCTAAAAGATGAATTTAATAAGTTCTTGCCAATAATAATGTCTCCTGAATAGTAAATACAAAAAGGACAGAACTGGTAGATTGATAGAGGAGGATAAATCAAAGGATGATATCAAATCAGATCACCCTTTTGCAGCACTATGCACCCTTACAACAAAACATTTATTGGGAAAATAGTGGTGTCTACGATAACACACAGTAGTAGCATCTATAATATAGTTATTTAGAGAGTTTTTTTAAGGGAAGATTTATTTTCCTTATAGTTTTAAAATAATATATTTTTATTAGCATTATCATATGTAAGTTAATTGACCAAACTCATATCATGTATCATAAAGTTTTTTTTTATAGTTTTTCTTTGGTCTTGAATTTATCATCAACAAAAGTTTGTTTTGTTTGCTTCCGCATGACGTCCTCTCGATTTTGAACTCAATAGCTTTTGAGAGAAAATAAGTACTTCTGGAAAATATAGCAGAATCAATTTTTCAAAAGCTAAAAAAAATAGTTTTTACCTAAAAGCACTTTTTTGAAAAACACTTTTGAGAAAAATACACTTAAAAACACTTTTAAAAAGCTTGGTCAAAACTTATTGATGCTCAAAAGTGTTTTTTAAATTTATTGATCAAACACAAATTACTTCTCACCAAAAGTAATTTTTTTAAAAACACTTATGAGAAAAGATTTTTTAAAATAAGCAACAGGCTATTAGTAGGGGCATTAATGATGTATTTCAATCTTGGCAATAAGTGTCATTGTTAAAGGGGAAAAGGGTTGATTGAATTTAAAGAGCAATAAGCGTTATTACTATTGTTAGATTTATTTTTATTGACTTACCATAAATACTTAGTCTCTAATCCCAAAATTTATGGATAGATTTATATTTAAACATACGATATCACAATATAATTAAATTTATTCTTGAACTGTGTGAAAATATAAATTTATCCATAAATTTTGAAGAATAGTCACGCCACCGTCTTCGTCAACACTGAGAACCTCCAATGTCTATCTTCATCCCTCAAACTTAAATTAACAATAATCAATCCCAAATCAACCAAATAAATCTCAAACAATGATTAGTTACATTACCAAATTAAATTTTCAACTATGTTGAAACTCCATCAACCAATATAGCTAGCTTAACTTGGAAGCTCTAAGCATGGGTAGCTCGAGGGTGAAGCTAGTAAAACTTTTTCAAGATATGCATATTTCGGCTTGTTTTATTTTTGAGTTTAGTTGGATAGCTATACATATTTGGCGGGAAAGGATTCGCTCCATTATTATTTTGTCCATTATTTTTTAATGATGCATTAGATGTACGCCACATGTACAAGATAAATATTAAATGTTAGGATTATTTCTTTTGTTACTTCTTCAAAAATGATACTATTATACTAAATAATATTAAACTCAAAGTATTTATGTGTATTAATACTCCTTCAAATTTATTTATATTTTATCATATATTTTTTTAATTATTTTAAAAAGTAAAATATATATAAATATTGTGAATTATTAAATTTTGAAAATCAGTTTCATTATTCACATAAGATTTAAATCCACTTTTAGAGAAAAAGAAATATATATGATTTTGAAACAAATAAAAAAATTCTTGAAGGATATTAACAAAATAATCTAGGATTTTATGATTATAAATAATTTACTTTAGATTTAAAAATATTATTTAGTGTAAAAATAAATAAACAAATCTTTGAAAAAGTATCAAAGAAAATGATCTTAGCATCTAATATTCATTTTGTATACATGACCTATATCAAATGCATCATTGAAAAATAATAGATAAAATAGTAATAGTGGAATCCTTGCTGCCAACTTTTACCAGAATTAAACCCCACTAATTTTAAAGCTTGTGAAACAAATAAGCACAATTAGGTACATGTTTTAATTAAGCCTTTGCTAAAATTAGTGTTCAAAGAAGGTTACACGTCGGCTTGAAATTAATATGTTTTTATAGCCTGTTTGGCCAAACTTATTTATTAAATGTGAAGCAAATAAGCACAATTAGGTACATGTTTTAATTAAACCTATGCTAAAATTAGTGTTCAAAGAAAGTTACACGTCGTCTTGAAATTAATATGTTTTTTATAGCCTGTTTGGTCAATTTTTATTTTTATTTTCAAAAGTGCTTTTTAAAAAAAATAAATAAGGTGTTTGGCCATGCTTTTGTTAGAGTTTGCCCTGAATTTTCTACCTTATTTGGATTCTACACAATTGTGTTCTAATTCAAAAAGGTTTTCTTTGTGAAAAAGGTTTCTTGTAGGAAAATAACTCTTTCATAATTGGTTAAATCTTTGTTGGAGGAAAAGTTTGGACTTCTATAAAATGGAGATCCTCTCTTTCCCACAATAACACAATAGCATCCACAAAGTAGTTGTTTAGAGAGTTTT
This sequence comes from Jaltomata sinuosa, assembly GCA_003996215.1. Lineage (NCBI taxonomy): Eukaryota > Viridiplantae > Streptophyta > Magnoliopsida > Solanales > Solanaceae > Jaltomata > Jaltomata sinuosa. Next base: position 38,757 of record QJPP01000010.1, read on the forward strand.
TCTTAAGAGGAGACACCCAATAGTTTTAGAATAATATATTTTTTATTAGCATCATTCATATGTAGGTCAATTGATCAAACTCATATCATGTATCATAAAGTCTTTTTTATAGTTTTTCTTTGTTCTTGGATTGATCATCAACAAAAGTTTGTTTTGTTTGCTTCCTACGCTCTCTCGATTTTGAACCCAACAGCTTTTGAGAGAAAATAAATGCTTCTGGGGAATAGCAGAATCAGTTTTTCAGAAGCTAAAAAAATAGCTTCTACCTAAAAGCACTTTTTTGAGAAACACTTTTAAGAAAAATACACTTAAACGCACTTTTATAAAACTTGACCAAAACTAATTGATGCTCAAAAGTGCTTTTTAAATTTATTGGTCAAACACTGAAAAGCGTTTATGAAAAAAGCATTTTTCAAAATAAGTTAATTTTGAAGCTTGATCAAACAGACTATTAGTAGAGGCATTAATGATGTGTTTCAATCTTCGCAATAAGTGTCATTAATATTGTTATTTTTATGAAATTTTAGCAATAAGCGTTATTACTATTGTTAGATTTATTTTTATTGACTTACCATAAATACTTAGTCTCTAGTCTCTAATGATAGTATTTAAACATACGATATTACAATATAACTAAAATTATTCTTGAACCGTGTGAAAATATAAATCTATCCATAAATTTTGAAGAATAGCCACACCACCATCTTCGTCAACATTGAGAACCTCCAATGTCTATCTTCATCCCTAAATCTTAAATTAACAATAATCAATCCCAAATCAACCAAATAAAACTCAAACGATGATTAGTTACATTACCAAATTAAATCTTCACCTATGTTGAAACTCCATCAACCAATAGAGCTAGCTTAACTTGGAGGCTCTAAGCAGGGTAGCTCGAGGGTGAAGCTAATAAAAAAATTTCTTTAAGCCTTCTAAATTTTGAGGTCCCAAAGGTTTTTATTAGTGAAATTTATGATTTTTGTTTTTCTCCGACAATATTAAAAATTGTAAAAAAAAAGTCAAAATCTATAATTAAAAAAAAAACTATCTACTTTTAACAGAAATATTATAAATTTTGAACTAAACTATTCAAATCTTCATAATAATAAATAATATTTTTATAACAACATCCAAAATAATGTATTGAATACATATGACCAACATCTTATTAATTTGAATTTATTTTTTTGTTATAAATAATAATATTACTATGTGAAGTATAATAGTACATTACAAACAACAATTGTGAAAAAATAAAAAAGGCAACACTATTTTTTTTTGTATGTATGTGTATATACTTAAGGCCTCAAATTAAAAAAAAAATTAGGCCACCAATTTTATTGAAACACATTATGTGAGTTATTAAAATTGCAAAGTCCTGATGACATATAACAAAATTTTCATGCCATACTATTATGACCAGAAGAAAAGAGATTCTTTAGCGGACTTAGATTTTCAATCTTTTTCTTACCTTGTTCATTTTCATCATCATCAGTTGTTGGAGGAGCTGTTGGAGGGGGTCGGAGGGGGTCCTATAGGAGGTGCTCTTAGTTGTGACCAGAAGTGGGTTGGGTAGTTTAGTTGGATTGGGGTTTAATTAGGATAATTAAAATAGTTGATTAATTTAAATATCATCCGATCAAAAGCTATCACGTCATTAATAAAAATATTAATTATTACTCTTAAAAAATATGTTAAGTGAAAGGGTAATATAAATTCATATAGGTGGATGAAAGAGTATTTTGAAGCCTAAAGGTGAAAGGAGTGTATTTTTGTTCCATTCCGTATTAAAATGTATTTTAGACCCTTCTCCGTAGATATAAATGAAGGTTTATTTTGGAACACTACATTTGTATTTATGCACTCGCTCTTAAAACAAGATCTTCTAGAGATTGCATCATTTAAATTTGTCCACCTATGTAATAACTTTTAAAAAATCTTGTTTGTTTCAATTCATTACATTCCTCAGCAAGAAAAAAGTGTTTGACTGCCCATGTAGTTCAAGAAAAAATAAAGTATTTTTGAAATTTATAATCTAAAACAAAGCATAGAAATTTGTATGTTTATAATTGTCTCATTAAGAATAAAATAAAAAAATTAAAATTAAATTATTTTTATACAAAAATGTGTTTGAATTAACTAAAAAAATGAGTGTGACGTAATTTGAGTCAAAGAAATAACAATTATATTTTTCTTTCTTATTTAAGTCCTTGTCTAGTCCAATTTAACAAAATTCGATGTCAAAAGGGCAACAATTTAAACGTGATGAATCAAAACGGATATTCTAAAAAAACTCATACCAAAAGGAACAGTTCGTTTATGGGCAAAATATCCGTTTTTGTCGTTAACCAAAAAATTAAAAACAAATGTGTGGAGAGGGGCTGGGGGGAGGGTCCAGTACCTGGTGAACCACATTTTCATAAAATTATTTTTTGTAGTTTGCCCGTATGTAGGCGAACTACATTTTCAAATTATTTTTGTTGGTAGTTTACCCACACGTGGAAAATCATGAACAGAAGAAATGTTGCACAGTTCAGCAATAGTTGGGTAAACTGACTCTTTTGGAATGAATTTTTAGAGAGTGTCCGTTTTGATTCATCACATTCAAATTGTTGCCCTTTTGACGCCAATTCCAATTTAACATATTGAGTTTAATTAAAATGGGTGGCTAATCTCTTTTATTTATGCACACATATCAAACTTTCTACGCGCACACACAATTAATGTTAGCATAAGCTATATATTGCTAGATGTCATAGATGGGATCAGATCTATGATTGTCATTATATGATAGCCTAGAGTCGGCCTTATTGATTAATGATAGAAGCGTAGTCTCTATTGATAGTGTTTAGCACCCGGTGTCACATGTCCATACGTGGCCCTATTTATAATAGAAAATGATAAAATTTACTCTTGAACTATGTGAAATATTTTAGATTTGCCCATAAACTTTGAAGAACAAGGTTACTATTCAAATAGTGGCACCACCAGGGACGGATCCAGTATGTTGGGTACGAGTTTCACAAAAATCTAGTAGGTTTTGCTCTAATTTTAAAATATTTACTAAATATTTAATTGTGAATACAATTATTATCGTATATTAATTGAAAGACATTGTAAGAATCAATAAACTTTAAATCAGAAATCTGCCTCTGGACATCATAGTTATATGTCTTCTTCAACACTAGAAATCTCCAGTGACCAAATCTTCATCCCTCAAGCTGATAAAATTAATCACCCTCATGCCTCAAATTAACCAAAATGGAACTCAAAACAATGATTAATTACATCACCAAAATTGAATTCTCACTTTTGCGAGAATTCCATCGACATAATTTCATTACCAATTCCCACCCCTCATCTACACAATACATTTGTATTTGGTGAAAACAACAAGTTATCAATAAGCTTGGTATAATTATAACAGGTCAATTAAACTTTATTTACACGTTGCAATAACTTTTCTTCACAATTTATGTGAAGGTGGTTGATTAAATACGGAATATAAGAAAGAAATAATTTTTTTTGAAACTAATAATTCAAAACAAAATATAAAAATTTACGTGGCTATAATTCATCTTATTAAATATAAAATGTAAAGTTAATTTTTTTTACTAAATATATAAACATGCTTTTTTTTTCTTTAGAACTTGACTTTAAAAAAAAAGTTTTCATATCAATTAGGTCAAAAGGAGTAACAGTTAGTATAACTTTTTTTTTTCTTCTTTTATAGTTTTTGCCTAACCTAATTACCCCATAGACTTGACATTTCCATAGTCTCAACCCCCTAACCAGTCTCACATGATGAGAGAAAGATACATGCGGTAGATTTTTTATCTACTTGACATTTTTTAAAAATAAAATATATTTTATTATCTTTATAAATATGTCAACTTTTTGAATCATTAATTTCAAGCCAAATTTGTCAAAAAAACTTAATTGAAACTTTATTATTTATGCCCTTTCTTTTTTTTTTTAGCTAAAAGCATAAAGTTGTGACTTAACCTTATTTATTTCTTGTTTGATGCGTAAGCAAAAAAATATTTTTTTTAAAAGTATTTGTATAATATTTTCACAAATAATATGAGAAGTGGGACTGAGGGGATAGGTGTTTGGGGTGGAGATGGGGCCTACTAGTATTGGAGTGAAAATAAGGTGTTTTGAAAATTAAGACGATACAATCAATATGAAATGTTATTTGTGATTTTTATTTTTTTATTAGAGAAGTTATTTCTAAGAAACTTGCTTTTCTAAAGAATTTTTTTGACCAATCAAATATAAAAAAATCGAAAGACTATTTTTAAAAAATATTTTCCTCCATAACAAACACATACCGTCCAAAAATAAAATGTTATGTCACATTTAAGCTAGGGCTAGAGCATGGTGACTTCCATACTCCCTCTGCTTCATAAAAGTGACATTATTTTCTTGTTAATCGAGTTAAAACAAATGATATATTTCTATACTTAAAAATAAATACTCCCTTCGTTTTATTTTACTTAGTCATTATATTAAAAATATTTTTTTATTTTATTTTTTTCGTTCACTTTTACTTGTCCAATATACTAAAAATATGTGTCCACTTTTACTTGTTCAACTTAAAAAAATCAAGAGATAATTTATCATTTACTCCTAATTTACCCTTATAGCCTATAAGAAGCTAGTTATTTCTCAATATACTTTTCAAATCATTGAATTTATTATATGCAAAAGGTGATTTAGTAAATTATCATTCTATTTATTGTTCTTTAAAGGGTGTGTCAAGTCAATATTGGACAAGTAAAAATGAATGGAGCGAGTACTTGTCCATTTTAGCAAATCAAGAGAAATTTATTATTTGCTTCCAATACTACCCTTATCATTAAATAACTACATAAAGTATTAGTAATTAAATTTAACTTTCCAAAACATAATTAATAAGATGAGTTTAGTAAAGTGAACTCCTAATAAAAAATTTTTAAGGAGAGTGTCAAATCAATTTGGGTCAAGTAAAATGAAACGGGGGGAGTACTCCCTCCATTTTGATTTGTTTGTCGTTTAAGAAATTAAAGAAGATTTTTGAATTTTATGGTTTTTAACTAAAAATATGAATAATGTTAATATGTCCTTTAATTTGATGGTCTTAAATATGTCATGTAGATGTTGAAATTTAAAAAGTTGTGAAATTAGAAAAAAGATACTCTTTTTGAAACAAACAAAAGAAAGTAAGACAGACTAATTGAGAGAGAGAGTAACTCTTAATGAGAAGCTTTTATAGCCGCAAAATATTATGAGGTGTTTAAGACCACAAGTTTCAAAAGATTTAATTTTATACTTAAATTTCATTTCTAAGTCAAACTATGTCATATAAATTGAAACGGAGGGAGTAATAAGAAAAGACAACATGAATCGAACTTGCAGTTAGGCGTATTCACGGATCAGTTTGAGTCGATTATTGGTCAAAATAAAAATTAAACCAATTTAATAGATTTTTAAAGAGCGAAGTATCAAAAACACACCTAAACTATCTCATTTTTTTGAGTTTCATACCTAAAGTATTAGAAGTGTGAGTTTCATACCTAAACTATCACTCATTAGTTTGAGAAACACACCTCAACTAATATGCGATGGTGTATGTACTACACTCTCTCTTTTTATTTAAAAAATCCTACCACGTGGCACTCCGCGTGAATTTTTTTTTCAACCTTGACAAAAATTAAATTAAATAAATTATTAGTATTAGGTTAAAAATTAAATATTCACTGTGTTAAAAAATGATGAAGAAGAAGGGGAGAGTTTAGGGTAAAATAAATTGAATTTTGTTTAAAAAAAATGACATATCAGCTAAAAAAAAAATATGTCACATCATCAGAATATATAATGGTCACACGCACCTAAATGTGTTTGTATACAAACATTTGGTCCAATCAACGTTGAGGTGTCTCAAACTAATGAGTGATAGTTTAGATATGAAACTCACACTTTTAATACTTTAAGTATGAAACTCAAAAAAGAGGATAGTTTAGGTGTGCCTTTTGATATTTCACTTATTTTTAAATTATTAAAACCAAATCAAACTAAATACAATATACATTTATCGATTTGGTTGTTATCGATTTTGAAATAAAAAGACAAGATGGGGAAATAAAAAAACAAATTAGGTAGCAAACAGACACTTGCCAACATCATATTCATCCGCCATAATGTATTTTTTCCTTTCAAGTTGAGTCTTCACCGACAGTGGAAAAAATGAAATCAAAATCGAAAGAGCCAACAACTGCATCATGCCCCCAAGTTGATTCCACTAATCCCCTCCTTAAATTATAGATAAATTTTGATGAAAACATATACTATAAGATATTTAAAATTGTTAAAAAATATATCATGTATATAAGTCGTCAATTCGGTTCGGTTATTTCTTCTTCTTTTTTTTGAATAAAACCGAACCAAATATTATCAATTTTTAAAAATATAAAATCAAACCAAACCAAACCCAACCCAAATAAAATCGGTTTAGTTCGTTTTTTTTTGTTTGAATCGGATTTTACCCGAACCGTGAACAGCCCTACTTGCACTTAGAGAAGATATGTTGTTCCTGCATACTAATCACATGGTAATTAGGATTGACTTTGAGTTTGAGGGAATAAAATTTAAGAAAGTTGGCAGAAAATTGAAATTGCATTCCCTCTATAACAGAACTCAATATATATAGGTAAGGCTGTGGGAAGCATAGGCTTTTGAAGTGAACACAAGGAAAGAACAAAGTAAAGAATGGCTACTAAACCTGGAATCCTTACAGAATGGCCTTGGGCATCCCTTGGCAACTTCAAGGTACTCTTTCTTGAATTCCCAACTATTTTTTCCACTCAAAACATGTTATGTTACAGTATACATATCTTCTTTTTCTGTTGTTGGTGAATACATGTTCCTTCATTGATGCATCAGTATTGTTTAGTATTGGCATTGACAAGTTTTAATGCATTTAACTTTGTGTATTCTTTTCTTCCTTCATGTATTCTTTTTGCTAAACTCCTTTTACATTTTTTTTATTGTTGGGATGAAGTACTTGCTTTTGGCACCATTTGCGGGTCACAGCATATACTCATTCTTCATGGGGAAAGAAGAAAGGCAGAGGGATATTTCATACATATTCATACTCCTACATCTACTCATGAGAATGGTTCACCACCAAATGTGGATATCCCTTTCTCGCTACAGGACTGCTAAGGGCGATAATCGGATTCTTGATAAGAGCATTGAATTTGATCAAGTTGACAGAGAAAGAAACTGGTACGTATACTTTCCACCCTCATACCTTCATTCTTCATCCCCATCCCTTTTCCAAAAGTAAAAACATGAGAAAGGTTTCTTCTTTGAATGACTTCCACACCTTACACTACTTCTTAGTAAGGAAGCATTTATTTTGGTGCAAGCCTTAGATCCTTATGATGCGCTTTAAAGCCATAGTGGCCTATGCTCAGAGCAGACAATATTACTATAGGTTGGGCTAGGGGCAGAGCTAGGAGGCACAAGGGAGTTCATTCGCCAGAAATTACACTGTATATACAATGTCCAAAATTATTTTTTATGAATATTTTGGATCTCCTTGGTGAAAATCCTAACACTGCCACTAGGTTGGATTGATACATATGGATCAACTAGGTGATGATGAGGCAAATCTCAGCGTCTATGAGTTTAGGCAATCATACATCGTTAAGATAGCCGATAGGTGGGGGAGAAGGGAAAATCTCAACTGAGTTCGAGTGAGTCTCACATCTTTGAAATGATGGTGGAGTAAACGTCAACGAGAACGCCAAATCCTGAAGAGGGTGGTGTATGTAACACCTTAGACAAATCTCATATCGGCAAAACAGAGAAGATATATTGGATATATGAAGGAAGCAAGCATTAGATCCTAGGAGGCTAGGACGCTTTTAAAACCAAGGGGACGTCCTAAGCCCAAAGCTGAGCATATCACTGGTGGCTTGAACTGCCCTTTTGAGCACTAAAAATTATGATGCAACATACAGGTATCCTCCAGCTAAAAATGTTATGGGGAAGTTTCAGTCCAAAGATAGGCTATATCTTACAGGAGTCAGAATCTTGAACTAGGTTGCACATGTCTAACTATGCTTTGGGCAGTACTAATTAGGTTTTGATAGAGTCCAAAAGGGATCCAACAAAGCAAAAAGAAGATGCAAAATAAATTGTACATGAACTGAATGATTAAGGTTGAATTGTTTTTTGTAGGGATGATCAAATCATATTTAATGTGTTGGTATTCTACATTGGATACCTGAAGTTCACAGAGACTCATCACTTGCCTATTTGGAGGATTGATGGGATCATTATTACTGCCTTGATCCATATCGGTCCAGTGGAGTTTCTCTATTACTGGTTTCACAGATCTCTGCACCACCATTTTCTCTACTCTCGTTATCATTCCCATCATCACTCCTCCATTGTCTCTGAGCCGATCACTGGTAAGTACTCTTCAAATAATTTTTGTAGCATTTTGTTTTATTTGATCTAGTTTTATAGAGGTAGAATGATCAGTCGAGAACACACATTAGATATATAAAAACCAGGAGAACCTACAAAAACATGCAACTCTATATCATGTCTGATATCGTACTTGGAATTTAGAAATACAGTAATATCTTGCAGCAACTGATATTGGACAAATAACATAAACTCTATAATAACTATGTCAAGTGAAATGGGACGGATGAGAATGCAAGTACTTTGTAAGACAATCAATTACATATCTGGAAATACTTACAAAGTTTCTTTTATTTTTGCAGCTGTTATTCATCCATTTGCTGAGGTTGTAATATATTATGCGATCTTTTTTATACCAGTGGTCATAACAGTATTCACTGGGACTGCTTCTATAGCTTCAATTGGTGCTTATACCATGTATATTGATTTCATGAACCTCATGGGGCATTGCAATTTTGAGCTAATTCCTAAGTGGATGTTCTCTATCTTCCCACCTCTCAAGTACTTGATGTATACGCCCTCGTGAGTCTTTGTTGGCCCTATATTTCAATTTTTATTTATATTTATAGCATCAACAATGCTTTAGATGCTTGTTTGGCTTTGCCTCGACAAGATTCTACTAACCATGTGTTTTTGCATTTAGCAGTCGTCTTTTCATGTCAACTTTCATTTACTATGGTTATCTTTGAAAGTGATTACAATTTACAATTACTAATATCAATTCTTTGATGGCACAGGTTCCACTCATTACATCACACTCAATTTAGAACAAATTATTCACTTTTTATGCCAATGTATGACTATCTGTATGGTACCGTGGATAAGTCCTCAGATACATTGTATGAAAAGTCACTTGAGAGGAAAGCTGAATTGCCTGATGTGGTGCACCTAACACATCTAACAACCCCAGAATCCATTTACCATCTCCGTCTAGGATTTGCATCTTTGGCCTCGAAGCCTCACACTTCCAAGTGGTATTTTTGGTTAATGTGGCCTGTCACGCTATGGTCATTTCTGATTACTTGGATTTATGGTCACACGTTTGTTGTCGAGAGAAATTTGTTCAGGAATCTCAAAATACAAACTTGGGCTATCCCAAAATATAGTATACAAGTAAGAAATTGTTAAACATGACTAGTTGTAGGTTCTGGATTATACATAGTTAAAGAGATTAATTGGCCTAATTTTTTATTTTGTTCAGTACTTTATGCAATGGCAAAGAGATACTATTAACAATTTAATTGAAGAAGCAATTATGGAAGCAGATCGGAAAGGCATAAAAGTTTTGAGCCTTGGACTCCTAAATCAGGCAAGTAAAACTATAGAATATCAAATATTAGCTAAGGCAGATATTGACTATTAGGGAGAATATGAATTAAAAAGAATTCTCCCATCACCCTAAATTATACACAAATGTAATGTACTAGCAGGAAGAGCAGCTGAATAATAATGGTGAACTTTACGTAAGGAGGCATCCTCAGTTGAAAGTGAAGGTGGTCGATGGAAGTAGTTTAGCTGTCGCCATAGTCCTAAACTCCATTCCTAAAGGAACTTCCCAAGTGGTCGTTAGAGGTCGTTTCTCCAAAGTTGCTTACTCCATTGTCTTAGCCTTGTGCCAAGGAGGAATTCAGGTATATTTGACTATATATTAATCTCCACGATGATTTTGGTTTCCCTGTGTCCTTTTTATTGAATTCTTTATACATATACAGGTTATGCTAGACGGAGAAGAGTACAAGAGACTTAAAGCTAAGCTTAATCCCGAGGTTGCTACTAACTTGGTCCATTCAAAATCTTATGCATCAAAGGTATAAACTATCCTCAATCTTGATATTTTATAACAACTGCTTCCCCCTCTGAACCATTTTGTTAAGAGGTTTAAAGAGAAAAAGAGAACACTTCTCTTCGCAAAGCCTAAATCCCCACAAGAAAAACTCGAAAGAATACTTGTTGATTAGAGTATTATATTGCAGATATGGCTAGTAGGGGATGGATTGAGTGAAGATGAGCAATCGAAAGCACCAAAAGGAACATTATTCATTCCTTTTTCACAATTTCCACCAAGGAAAGCTCGCAAGGATTGCTTCTACTTCAACACACCAGCCATGACTGTCCCAAAACATCTTGAAATGTAGACTCTTGTGAGGTTAGAAAGGATCATTTAATTTCCTTAAAAAATATTATCATTTGATTTTTCAAATAATTTAGGAAATTCATGACTAATTATTTTGGTATAATTCCAGAACTGGCTACCAAGAAGGGTGATGAGTGCATCGAGAATAGCCGGGATCTTGCATGCATTGGAAGGTTGGAATGAGAATGAGTGTGGTAACATGATATTTAATATAGAGAAAGTGTGGAAAGCCAGTCTTAAACGTGGTTTTAGCCCATTGACCATGCCTTCTACTACTGAATCAAAGGCTTAAAAATACAAATAGTCTTCATCATGATCATATCTTAAATCAGTAGTGACTTACGAGTTTTTCATGTTATCTTTGAAGCTCAATAATTTTCCTTGCCTGAAACAGGGGAATTCTTTCCTTGTTGAAGCATGGGTTGTAAATACTGTCAATGAGAATAGGGAAGCAATTGACTGATATTGTTTTCCCTAATTATTGTAATTTTCCCTAATTCGTATTTCTATCGAAGTTCTATCTCTTGAGTCTTGACTGTTAAATTCCATTCATGATACAAACCATGCCAACAGTACTCAAGTTATTTCATTCAATTTGCTTTTTCCTGTTCATAAGTGGGATATCATTTGTTTGCTTGATTCTTGAATTTGCATTTTTGAACCTTTCATGAGTTCTCCAATGAGGTTAAATAGAAGTTAGGCTTACCTCAACACAGTTACAAAGCCATATGTTGTTACGTAAAAACAACAACATATCCGGTGAAATCCTACAAGTGGGGTTTGGGGAGGATAGAGTTTGCACAGACCTTATCCCTACCTCGTGGAGGTAGAGAGGTTGTTCCCGGAAGACCCTCAGCGCAAGTATGCATAAAAAAGAACTCATATGTTGTTACATGATTTTCTTATACTTGTTCGTGTTAAATGGAGACAATATTCTAGTGATCAATCCTTAGAGCAGGCTTTGCATGCCAAAAGGGAAATACTCAATAAATCAATGTTTCATTAGGTAGATCCATTGCTTGTACATTTCAAAACTGGGTACATCTTCAAGGAGTTTATTTGTTTCTTCTATTCTATTATACCGTTCCACAAATGAGCGTAACTTCTTCATCTTGTGTACATGTTCTGTTAGTTGGTTTAATGATTGGTAAAGCGTGTTTTCTTCGGGGTAAACTACATAATTAACCAAACATCCTCACCATATATTCTTTCTAATCGACTCAAAACAGATCTGCTTACTTTTGGCTTCACCACTCACCACTTGGAAGTCTCATTCCAAAAGTTAAGAGTATAACCCCTGGATTAAGGGCTCCCCAAATTTATTGCCATAGTCTGATGCTCCATTACTAGGCATCAATAAGAATTTATAGTGGTGACTGGTGATGCCAAGTTTGCCGGGTATGTGAAAGAAGGATCTTCCCAAGGAGCATATGACCCTTTAATGTTAAGATTTCCAACACAATATCCAGCTGTAGATGCAATAACAAAAGAACCCCTTCCGGTATGTGTATATGTGCAGAGATATATGTATCAAAAGTTTTGACGGGACAATTTTAATACTAGATACATATATTTTTGGATACACGTATAAAATTGTTACTGGATACATTAAATTAATATTGAATATATTGGATGAAATTAATACTGGATACTGTGTTTATTTTGTTCTTCTTTTTCTTCTACGTACATATCTATACACATACATGTATCAAAAGTTCCGACATTGCAGCTTTAATACTAGATACATATTTTTAGACATAATGTATGAAGTTGATAATGCATACATCAAATTTATAATGAATACATATAAACAGATACATGAAATTAATACTAGATACATAAATTAATTTTAGATATATATAAACAGATATATTAGATGAAATTTGATGAATATATCTGTGCATGTTTGACACCAGATACATGTATCTTGATACCAGATATATGTATTTGGATACACTATATAAAATTAATAATAGATACATCAAATTAATGAATTTATTATTTTAAAGAGTAATAAAAATGAAACTAATCAAATTATATAATCAAGATACGTGTTTCTGTAAATTCCTTGATTTTCGTCTTATATTAAGAGATTTTGTTATCGAAAATATCTTCAATTACCAAAATTAGTTGCGCATGTATTTGAGAATACATGGACAAATGCGACACACCATGTATTGGCGTTAATTTTAAGTGGTATATTATGTAATAATAAAAACTAGTGGGAGAGGGAGTAATTAGCTCTTATAGTAGTGAGTTTTATGTTGTTTACTCTTTTCTTTATTCAAATGTCTAAATAGTGGGTGGGTTAGATTGAATTTGAGCAGATCAAAATAGACTAAGTTAATAAAGAAAAAATTACTTAGGTTGTGATGGGCTAAAGAATGTCTATGTTTAACAAGTTGAGATAGACCCTAATCCGTTCAATTCTTACCAGGTTTTTTTAATTTTTTTTGTTCTTTCTTATAAATTGTTTAATTATCAAAAAATAATGACAATTTTTTTTAATTACGATTTTATTTAACATATCAAACAAAATAAATTTAAAGAAGAATTTTGTGTTCCTATATAACCTATAGTGATTTCAATTGTTCAAAAATCAAAATTGATTTGCTTTATTAAAAAAGATATCAATGAACTTGTATAAAAGATATAATTTTGTGAGATTCAGCCGATTGTACTCTTGATTGTGGAGTATCTTTGAGAAATAAAAACTGGGATTATCAAAGAATTTTCTTGCCATTATTTCAAGTGTGGAATGAGTTAATTATCCACTTATTATCTAAAAGAGATTGGAGCATGATACACGAATGAACATTAAAATAGTTTCGTTTTATTTGTTAAAATACATATTGACTTATTTTGAACTCAACTACCAAATCAAAGTACTAAACATTATGAATTCCTATTCTACTAATTTGTCTTTTGTTAATTAAAAAATACGTTTGAAATCAGTTACAAACCTTTTTCACTTTTTTGACCTCTTTTTTTATTTATTTTCATTTATGTGATATATTGAAGAATCCAAAAAAGCATGATTTTACATTAAATATTATATTTCAAATCAATTATAAACCTTTTTACCTCTCCTATTTTCTCCTATATATATTTTATTGTGTTTGTGTCTAATTTTGTGGGTGGTAGAGGTTGAGCTTATGTAGGGTAGAGTAATACTTTTGTTTTCCTTTTTTTATTTTGTTGAAAATGCTTCTGTTTTAAAAAAAATTGATTTGCTGATTGGGTGTCTAATTATATGGATGGTGAAAGTTGAACTTATGTAAAGCTGGTAATACTTTTGTTTCCATTTATTTATTGATGGAAATATTTTTATTTCATTGAATTTTTATTTAATGATTTGAAATTTTTATTTATGCAATTTGTTTGTTATTTAATATATATATATATATATATATAATGAAAGTCTGATTTAGTTATAGTTCTGTAGTAAATTAGTAAGGACAACTTACATAGATATGCTATATTAAGAAAATATTTATCATCTATAGTAATAAATTTTTTTTCACTGGACTCTTATAATACATTTATAATACAGTTTTAATACATATTGCAGAGAACAATTTATAAAACACATATAAAATACCAGTTTTATTCATGAATAATGCATTTATCACATACTTTAATACACTTACAATATATTGTGTCAATTTCTTACCAAACAAGCATAATACATTTTAAAACACTTATAATACATCTATTTTGCATGCATAATTTACTTTTAATATATAGTGCAAATTTATCATAGTATTAATATAGATGGTAATAAACAAAAAGTACGGCTAAAAACAATAATTATTTATTAATTTCAAAAGAAATGGGTATAATTTGTTGGAATTTGTTCACTTTAAAATAATTTAATAATTTTGAGAATGAAGAAAAATTATATCACAATAGGAGGGTTGGCCGACTATGGAAGGTGATGAGACACCAGAAACACAAGATAGATGGGACATAAGAATGAAAAGAAGAAAAAAAGCTTCTTTTATTTCATTCTTTATTTTTAATATTTTTTCCACAGATTTAAATTAAGAAAAGATTATGAAAACACTCAAATTTAACTCTCTAATGAAAGGAAAAAAGGTATTAATACTTATATATACACATATCAAGTGTACAAACTATAAAGTAAAATATCATTTTTTAACGGTCAAACACATATCCGGCCCCTTAAATTTACGCAAACTTTTCACTTAGACACTTGAACTTTGCCTTGTTTCAATTGAACACAAAACTATACACAAGTTTGTTCCTATTAGACACAACATGCTGACTAGGCACAGGTGTAGGCTGCATTATGTTTAGGCGCGTGACGGCGTGAGTGATGGCTGACGTGGATCTAACAGTAATATTACCATCTTTGACATCGGATTTTCTTTAGGGTTTCCGTCCCTAAAATCGCCCAAGGAATTAGAATGGAGTGTAGTTGTATATGGATTAATTTCAGCGCTTTTTGTGTGACTTTTATCTATGTAGCATTTTTTTAAAATATGTGGAATAATTCTTTCCACATCAGATACGTAAGTACACGCGTTTATTTATGAAATATGTCAAGTCATCATGTTGTGTCTGATAAGAACAAACTTGAATATATTTTTTATATTCAATTGGAACAAGGCAAAGTTCAAATGTCTAAATGGAATGAGCAAGTTTAAGGAGCCGGATATGTGTTTGGCCTTTTTTAACTTATACATATGCACATAAAGATAGCTCTAATTTTATTGATTCTTTATTTTCTTATATGCTTTTTCCGAGAAAAAAAAAAATTCTACTGATATTAATCTATTAGAGTTTCGTGACTATAGAAAATATTTAAAATTTTTAGTTTTAAAATATTTTAATATTTGGATATTATAAAAAAATATGATTCGTAAATTAATTTTAATATTGTCTTTCACAAAAAATAATATTTTATTGCAAATGGATAAGATATTAAGAAATTATTTATATGCAAAATTAAAATTATTAATACATGTCTTTTCCATATAGAAGAATGAATCTTGTATTCCTATATAAGCTATAGTGATTTGAATTGTTTAAGAATTAAAATTGATTTGCTTTATTAAATAATTTCATGAGATTCAGCCAACTGTACTCTTAATTGTGGAGTATCTTTGAGAAATAGAGATTGGGATTATCAAAGGATTTCTTGCCATTATTTGCCCACTAATAGTCTAAAAGAAATTGGAGCAGGATATGCAAATCAACATTGAAATACTTTGTTTTATTTATTAGACTGCATATTAGCGTATTTTGAACTCAACTATCAAATCACTAACAAAGTAACATGCATGAATTTCTATTTTACTCATTTGTCTTTTGTTACTAAAAGAATAAATTTCAATAATCATATGTTATTGTTCAAATCTTATACTAAAATCATGTGATATGATATGAAATCATGATGTAAAATCATGATAAGAAATCATCTGATACAAAGTTAAAGTTTTGTTTGAACATGTAATTTAAAAATTTTATGTTGTATTTTTTCTTATAAACATGAAAACCTCACAAATTGTGAAAACTATTAAACTTTTCCCAATTCTTATAAAATGTTATGAAATAAGCAAATCATAATTCATAAATAGGATATCGTAATATCCTAAGACACTGCATTAATAAATCGCAAATCTCCATATTTTTTTTATAAAAATAAATATTTGGCGATTACAATCACCAGGCAGCACATTACACATTAGCAGATGGATGCTATAAATTCCTCCGAAAAATCATAAAATACTGTGCGGCCATACAATATACTATTACATTTTTTTATTTTCTTTTAGATATCCTCGTGTGATACCTTCTCAGCAAAGGGCTTTCTTTGGCAATGAAATGAGTTTCTCTATACGTATCTTTTCATTACGTATAGAATACGACGTTTGAAGTGAACGAACGGAAGGAGTTTCACTGAAAGATACGTAGGTTTGAGTGATACGTATCTCAAATATGAGTTGAACTATTCCCTATGTCTTTCTTTTCGTTACACTTATCAACTCATTTCAAGTGAAACTCATTCGGCTGCATCGCGTATTGCCCGAAGGGCAAATCCTCAATCGACAGCAACTCCGTCCTAGCGAAGTAAAGTCTCTGCCCCTATCGCTTGATTGATTTGATCATCTTTCAAGTACACACAATTTATAAAGATTCACTAGTCAACAATAATAGTAACTAGTTATTGTTTAATATAATCCTTTCATATGGTACGAACAATCTCTTCAGATCGAGCATGAGTCTCTTTTTTTTTGTAAGCTTTAAAATGATGACTCTTATTTTTTTTTTAAAAAAATATAAACTTATGGATCAGATTTTATTTTTTAAAAAGTTGAAATCATGATTTGTAATCTCAAATCATGATTTTTTGAAAATTTTAGATTTCATCTCATGAAAATTTGAGATTTCAGCTAAATAACTTGGAAACACGTGTCCAAGAACTAGTTCAGTATATATATATATATATATATATATATATATATATATATATATATATATATATATATATATAGATATAGATATAAGAGCCCGTGTCCAATATATGCTACTTTTTTTTATCTCAATTTATGTGATACAGATAAAATTTAGAGATTCAATCAAATTTTTTAAAATATTTTAAGTTGTTAATTATTGTAATTTATAGTGTATTTTACATAATTTTCAGATAATATATATTACTCTCTCTGTCTCAATTTATGTGGCACTGACGAAATTTGAAGAGTCGACCAAATCTTTTATATTGTTTTCAAATATTTTAAGTTGTTAATTATCGTGATTTATAGTACTTTTTACATAATTTTCAAATAATATATGTTACTCCATGTGCTTCAATTTATGTCGCATTGATAGAATTTGGAGAGTCAGCCCAATTTTTATGTCTTTTAAATATTTTAAGTAGTTTAGTTATTGTGACTTAGTACTTTTTACGTCATTTTTCAATAATATATGTTACTTCTTAGGTCCCAATTTATGTGGCACTGATAGAATTACGTGACTTAACCAACTTTTTTATATGTCTATTAAACATTTTAAGTTTTAAATTATTATAATTTATAGTATGTTTTACGTAATTTTCAAATATATAACAGATAAAAAGAAAAGTAAAACAAACAAATTAAAACGAAGAAAGGATATAATGCGTGTGAAATACCTAGAAGAGCCCTTGTTCGACAAGCTGACATGACAACCGCTAGCTACTTCCCGGACTCTTCTATATATTACTCCAATTAAATTAGAGAAAATGTAAGGCAGTGGGAAGCATAGGCTTTTGAAGTGAACACCAGGAAAGAACAAAGTAAAGAATGGCTACTAAACCTGGAATCCTTACAGAATGGCCTTGGGCATCCCTTGGCAACTTCAAGGTACTCTTTCTTGAATTCCCAACTATTTTTTCCACTCAAAACATGTTATGTTTACAGTATACATATCTTCTTTTTCTGTTGTTGGTGAATACATGTTCCTTCATTGATGCATCAGTATTGTTTAGTATTGGCATTGACAAGTTTTAATGCATTTAACTTTGTGTATTCTTTTCTTCCTTCATGTATTCTTTTTGCTAAACTCCTTTTACATTTTTTTTATTGTTGGGATGAAGTACTTGCTTTTGGCACCATTTGCGGGTCACAGCATATCCTCATTCTTCATGGGGAAAGAAGAAAGGCAGAGGGACATTTCATACATATTCATACTCCCATATCTACTCATGAGAATGGTTCACCACCAAATGTGGATATCCCTATCTCGTTACAGGACTGCTAAGGGTGATAATCGGATTCTTGATAAGAGCATTGAATTTGATCAAGTTGATAGAGAAAGAAACTGGTACGTATACTTCGCACCCTCATGCCTTCATTCTTCATCCTCATCCCTGCTCCCAACACCCCCTTTCCAAAAGAAAGTAAGAAAGTGAGAGTTTCTTCTTTCAATGACTTCCACCCCCTACCTTACTTCTTAGCAATGAAGGTTTGATTTTGGAGCCTTAGAACCTTATGATGCACTTCAAAGCCAAACCGGCCTACGCTCAAAGCAGACAATATCACTATAGGTTGGCTTAGGGGCAGATCTAGGGGGCACGACGGAGTTCATCAAAACCTCTTTCACCGAAAAATTACACTATATATACCAGGTCAACATTGTTTTTTATGCATATATAGTAGTTGTAAAATCCCCTTAGCTTCTTCGTGTGTTTACTTCTTTATATTTTGAATCCTCGACACTAGGTTAGGCAACTACATATGGTTCAACCTTGGGTGATGATGTGGCAAATCTCAGCATTTATGAGTTTAGGCAAATCATACATCACTAAGATAGGTGTGTGGGTGGGTGGGGTTGGGGGGTTGGGGGGGGGGGATCTCAACTGAGTTTGGGTGAGTCTAACATCATTAAAATGATGGTGGAGTAAACGTCAATGAGGACACCGGATCCTGAAGAGGGTGGGCATGTAACACCTTAGAGAAATCTCATATCAGCAAAACAGAGGAGCTATTGGATATATAAAGGAAGCAATCATTAGAACCTAGGACGCTTTTTAAAACCAAGGGGGCCTAAGCCCAAAGCTGAGCATATCACCGTGGCCTGAACTGCTACAATTAACGCCCCTTTTGAGCACTAAAACTTACGATGAAACACACAGGTTTCCCATGCTTTGGGCAGTACTATTTAAGTTTCAACATTGTCCAAAAGGGATCCAACAAAGCAAAAAGAAGATGCAAAATAAATTGTACATGAACTGATTGATTAAGGTTGGATTGTTTTTTGTAGGGATGATCAAATCATACTTAATGGGGTGGTATTCTACATTGGATACCTGAAGTTCGCACAGACTCATCACTTGCCTCTTTGGAGGACTGATGGGATCATTATAACTGCCTTGATCCATATCGGTCCCGTGGAGTTTCTCTATTACTGGCTTCACAGAGCTCTGCACCACCATTTTCTCTACTCTCGTTATCATTCCCATCATCACTCCTCCATTGTCACCGAGCCGATCACTGGTAAGTTTTCTTCAAATATTTATGTAGCATTTTGTTTCATTTGATCAGTCGAGAACAAACATTAGATATATAAACTAGGAGAACCTACAAAAAACATGGAACTCTATATTATGTCTGATATCATACCTAGAATTTAGAGATACAGTAACACCTGGCAGTAACTGGTTAAATTGGATAAATAACATACAAAGTCTTTGCACTGTCGATGTCTATATTTTATACTCTTAAACAAATAACTATGTCAAGTAAAATGGCAAGGACGAGAATACAAGTACTTTGTAGATAGGCTTTCTGTAAATACTTATAAAGTTTTTTTTTTTTTTTTTGGCAGCTGATATTCATCCATTTGTTGAGGTTGTAACATACTTAGCGCTCTTTTTTATACCAGTGCTCACAACATTATTCACTGGGACTACTTCTATTGCTTCAATTGGTGCTTATACCATCTATATTGATTTCATGAACCTCATGGGGCATTGCAACTTTGAGCTAATTCCCAAGTGGATGTTCTCTATCTTTCCCCCTCTCAAGTACTTGATATATACGCCCTCGTGAGTCTTTGTTGGCCCTGTATTTCAATTTTTATATTTATAGCAATGCTTTAGACGTTTGTTTGGCTTTGTCTCGTCAAGTTTTTAGTAACCATGTGTTTTGCGTTCTGCAGTTATCTTATCATATCCAACTTTCATTTGCTATGGTTATCCTTAAAAGTGATTTGAAATATCACAGGAATTTAATTGAGTTAACAAAGATTATTCGAAATAATTGCCAGTAAAGGAATTTACTAGAAACTTTAAAGATTAATTTCACGTATAGTCACTGAACTTTACCACTATAGAAGTAAAGTCACTAAACTTGTGAAGAATCTGTTTTATTATTTACCACTAATATCGATTCTTTGATGGCACAGGTTCCACTCATTACATCATACTCAGTTTAGAGCAAATTATTCACTTTTTATGCCAATGTATGACTATCTGTATGGTACCGTGGATAAGTCCTCAGATACATTGTATGAAAAGTCACTTGAGAGGAAAGCTGAATTGCCTGATGTGGTGCACCTAACACATCTAACAACCCCAGAATCCATTTACCATCTCCGTCTGGGGTTTGCATCCTTGGCCTCTAAGCCTCATGATTCTAAGTGGTATTTCTGGTTAATGTGGCCTGTCACGCTATGGTCATTTCTGATTACTTGGATTTATGGTCACACGTTTGTTGTCGAGAGAAATTTGTTCAGGAATCTCAAAATACAAACTTGGGCTATCCCAAAATATAGTATACAAGTAAGAAATTGTTAATCATGACTAGTTGTAGGTTCTAGATTATACATAGTTAAAGAGATTAATTGGCCTAATTTTTTATTTTGTTCAGTACTTTATGCAATGGCAAAGAGATACTATTAACAATTTAATTGAAGAAGCAATTATGGAAGCAGATCGGAAAGGCATAAAAGTTTTGAGCCTTGGACTCCTAAATCAGGCAAGTAAAACTATAGAATATCAAATATTAGCTAAGGCAGATATTGACTATTAGGGAGAACATGAATTAAAAAGAATTCTCCCATCACCCTAAGTTATACACAAATGTAATGTACTAGCAGGAAGAGCAGCTGAATAATAATGGTGAACTTTACGTAAGGAGGCATCCTCAGTTGAAAGTGAAGGTGGTCGATGGAAGTAGTTTAGCTGTCGCCATAGTCCTAAACTCCATTCCTAAAGGAACTTCCCAAGTGGTCATTAGAAGTCGTTTCTCCAAAGTTGCTTACTCCATTGTCTTAGCCTTGTGCCAAGGAGGAATTCAGGTATATTTGATTATATATTAATCTCCACGATGATTTTGGTTTCCCTGTGTCCTTTTTATTGAATTTTTTATACATATACAGGTTATGCTAGACGGAGAAGAGTACAAGAGACTTAAAGCTAAGCTTAATCCTGAGGTTGCTACTAACTTGGTCCATTCAAAATCTTATGCATCAAAGGTATAAACTATCCTCGATCTTGATATTTTATAACAACTGCTTCCCCCTCTGAACCACTTTGTTAAGAGGTTCAAAGAGAAAAAGAGTACTCTTCTCTTTGCAAAGCTTAAATCCCCACAAGAAGAACTAGAAAGAATACTTGTTGATTAAAGTATTGTATTGCAGATATGGCTAGTAGGGGATGGATTGAGCGAAGATGAGCAATCGAAAGCACCAAAAGGAACATTTTTCATTCCTTTTTCACAATTTCCACCAAGGAAAGCTCGCAAGGATTGCTTCTACTTCAACACACCAGCCATGACTGTCCCAAAACATCTTGAAAATGTAGACTCTTGTGAGGTTAGAAAGGATCATTTAATTTCCTTAAAAAAAAATTATCATTTGATTTTTCAAATAATTTAGGAAATTCATGACTAATTATTTTGTTATAATTCCAGAACTGGCTGCCAAGAAGGGTGATGAGTGCATCGAGAATAGCCGGGATCTTGCATGCATTGGAAGGTTGGAATGAGAATGAGTGTGGTAACATGATGTTTGATATAGAGAAAGTGTGGAAAGCCAGTCTTAAACATGGTTTTAGCCCATTGACCATGCCTTCTGCTACTGAATCAAAGGCTTAAAAATACAAATTTGTCTTCATCATGATCATATCTTGAATCAGCAGCGACTTACGAGTTTCTCATCTTATCTTTGAAGCTCAATAATTTTCCTTGCCTGAAACAGGGGAATTCTTTCCTTGTTGAAGCATGGATGGTAAATACAGTCTATGAGAATAGGGAAGCAATTGACTGATATTGTTTTCCCTAATTACTGTAATTTTCCCTAATCCGAATTTCTATCAAAGTTCTATCTCTTGATTGTTAAATTCCACTCATGATACAAACCATGGCAACAGTACTTAAAGTCATTTACGTTTCAATTTGCTTTTTCCTGTTCATAAGTGGGATATCATTTGTTTGCTTGATTCCTGAATTTGCATTTTTGAACCTTTCATGAGTTCTCCAATGAGGTTAAATAGAAGTTAGGATTACTTCAACACAGTTAGAAAGATATGTTGTCATATAATAAACTACCCGGTGAAATCCCACAAGTGGAGTCTGGGAAGGGTAGAATGTACGCAGACCTTACTCCTACCTCGTGGAGATAGAGAGATTGTTTCCGGAAGACCTCCAGCTCAAGTATGCATGAAAAAGAACTCATATGTTGTTAAATGATTTTCTTATACTTGTTCGTGTTAAATGGAGACAATATTCTTGTGATCATTACTTAGTGCAGGATTTGCATGCCAAAAGGGAAATACTCAACAAATCAATTGTCATTAGGTAGATCCATTGCTTGTACATTTCAAAACTGGGAACATCTTCGAGTTTATTTGTTTCTTTTATTATAGCAGTCCACTAATGAACGTAATTCCATCATATTGTGTACATGAGATGGGCTAAATAATACTTATCTATGTTTAACAACTTGAGATGGGTCGGACCCATCCAACTCTTACCAAGTTTTAATTTTTTTGTTCGTCCTTATAAATTGTTTAATTACTGAAGAAAACTGACAAAAAAAATTCTTTTATTACAACTTTATATTACAAGCTACAGTGATTTGAATCGTTCAAGAATCAAAATTGATTTGCTTTATTAAAAAAAGATATCAATGAACTTGCATAAAAGATATAATTTTGTGAGATTCAGCCAACTGTGCTCTTAATTGTGGAGTATCTTTGAGAAATAGAAATTGGGATTATCAGAGGATTTTCTTGCCATTATTTCGAGTGTGAAATGAGTCAATTATCCACTTATTATCTAAAAGAAATAGGAGAACGATACGCAAATGAACATTGAAATAGTTTTTGTTTTATTTGATAGACAACATATTGGTTTATTTTGAACTCAACTACCAAATCACTGACAAAGTAACATTTATGAATTTCAATTCTACTAATTTGTCTTTTATTACTAAAAAAAATAAGCTTAATAATCTTATGTTATTGTTCAAAATCTTATACTAAATAACTTGGAAACACGTGCGCATTCAACAACTAGTTCAACATATATATGTAAGGCAGAGGAAAGCAGAGGAAAGCAGAGGCTTTTTTAAGAGAACGCAAGGAAAGAACAAAAGAATGTTTTGTTTTCGGATCCTGTGTGTAGTATTGACATTGACAAGTTTGATGCATTTAACTTTGTATATTCATTTCATCCTTAACGGAATCCACTTGCCAACTGATCCAAGTTTGAATTGGGGAACGAACGATCTAAGTAAGGAGGTGGCGGCGGAGATCCGCAAAGGTAACCGGATGCCTGGGGCTTAGGACAAGGAGCATCCAGAGTCTTTTAAGAAAGGACAAAGACTAATTAATATCATGACCGATCAGATTTAAAAAAGCCCTTCGCCTATATCATTTTCAAAATGATTTTGTGCTGAATCATGAAGTACTTGCTTTTGGCTAACCTCTTTACTTCCTTGTATATCTTTTATGCATATATAGGAGTAGTTGTTAAATCCGCTTAGCTTCTTCGTGTGTTTACTTCTTTATATTTTGAATTCCCTTGGTGAAAATCTTGGCTTCGACACTAGGTTAGGCTACTACATATGGTTCAACCTTGGGTGATGATGTGGCAAACCTCAGCATTTATGAGTTTAGGCAAATCATACATCACTGAGAACATTGAATCCTGAAGAAGCTGAGGTATAGTCCACTGTTCTTGTTTATTAGATTTACAATCATTTTTGACACTTTATTCTAATGCAACAAAAGATTAGAATTCCTTTTACTTGATGGGAATCCTAAAAGACTAGCATATTAGTACTAAAATTAAACCTTTAATTAGGCATAAACAACACTTATAAAATGAAAATTAAAGAAAGTGACTAGATTGATCTCTATATTTGATATATAGGTTGCAGAGTGGAGAATAGGTACTGTAACTCTGAGATCAAGCTGATCAAAAAAGTAATATGACAACCATTATCCTCTCCATCCCAAACAAGTAATTAAAACACCAAATACAGAAAACTCTAATTAAGTCACTGATATAAGATCTTCTGTTAATTGTAAGAACAATATCTCTCATATATCATATACATCATGCTTTTGGAACTAGCTAATTAAAGCTTATTCCAATATTTGACCTCGTATCCCTTGATCGAAAAAAACGTCAAAAGGGGAGGAAAATAGGCAAAGAGAGTGATAATACTCCAGCAAAATTAGGCTTTGGGTAATTGTTGATCATTTGTACAGAGACATAGAGAGGTCATGCATTAGTACTATTATTTCCAGCATGCATCATTTCTTCAAGTCTGAGCCGCTCTTTAACTTGAGAAATATAGCTTGTAGCCTTAGCATCAACGTTCTTGTCGTCACCATAAACTTTCCTTTCAGCAGATCTCACAAATAAGTTAGCTGCTGGCTTTGTGAAAATCACCTTTGGCTTTGGATCAACTTTATTATTTTGAGCAGTTTTACCAAAAGACAAAGTGAATTTTGTTGTCATGAAACCCCCTTGCTTGCTGCTTCTTTCAACCTGCATGATTGGTACTAATTTTCTAAATCAAGAAACTGAATGAAATTATTTCTATTGATGATAATGATGAATCTAGTAGGACACACTTATATAGACCAATGGAAAAGGCAGTTGAACGCTAAATTATTTAAACAAGAGCATCTTCCAAAGTGGTGTGTGTTTTTTTTGTTTCAGATAGAAGTGAATCTCTATGGGTGGTGACACTGATAAGGATCGCTTTTATATTGATTTCCTTTAAAAGCTGGAATATTTTTACGCCATTTGGAATTTTATGATTGAGCTTATTCCCTTCTTTAATTACCCGAGTAAGTAAGAATATATTGACCAAACTTTTCAGGAGTTTGGTTGCTTTAAATTGTCAGTGTATTTATATAACTAGCATTAAGCTTATCAAAGAAAAACAAGGTGTATATTGGTGCTTTCAATTGCTCATCTTCACTCAATCCGACTACTCGCCATATCTGCAATATTATACTTTAATCAACAAGTATTCTTTCGGGTTGTTCTTCCTTCAGCTCTACAGCCAGCAACGTGTGAGGTGTCAATCGGGCCGGGTTGACCTGGAACCGAACCAGCCCAACCCGGTCCCGCCCAGCCCTCAGTTAAATATGATTACTTCTTTTTTCAAAAACCAAAACTTGGAAGGACTTGGATTTTATCCAAAAAAACGAAATAAGGAAATCAAACACAAAAATTACTAAGGAAAGCATATATAGCCAAAGGGAAAAAAAAAACAGAGAAACAAACCTGTGCAGACCGAACACAGCGTTGATTAAGACGGAGTAGAGAAGAGGGAAAACAACTCTTGCTAAAAAAACACCAAATTTTATAGTGAAAAAGTACATTTTGAAGTTATTTTAGCAAGTGTTGTTTCTCCACTTCGCCATTTCCTATTTGCCGTCTTCTAGGGTTCTAACTCACACTAGCTATTTATAGTGACTCAAGTGTTACCCTTTTCCTTTTCTTTTTGGGCCGAGTTTGAGTGGAGTGTAATCTACGCTGGCTACCCATTAGGCCCAATAATGCTACTCTCTTTGCATTGTATGTCTAGATAGTCTAGTAAGTATATACTTCCTCCGTTTCAAATTGATTGACCTATTTTGACTTGGCACAGAGTTTAAGAAAATAAAAAAGATTTTTGAATCTTGTGATCATAAATTAAAGATATATGAAATGTACCAAAATGCTCTTTGATCTTGTGGTCTTAAATATGTCATATGAAAAGTTGAAATTAAAAAGTTACTAAAAAGGGAAAGAGTCCTTCTTCTTAAAACGGACTAAAATAGAAAGTAGGTGAAACAAATTAAACCAGAGGTAGTATGTTGTATACTTTCGAGGTATAAAATTCACTTCTTGTACGTCTTAATAGAATACAACGGTGTGATTCAACTATTCTCACTGTCGTATACTTTCGAATAAATTATGTGAAATATATATCACGAGGTATAATATAACTTACAAGATTATGTTTTTCAAATTTTTAATATATATAATTTATAAATGAGTACAAGTAGGTCATTTTGTAACTCTACCTGGAAAATTGTAAATATTTCATGAGACACCTTATTTGGTTATCCTCATTTAATATATATTCACTTTTTAAAAAGTATTTAACCGATATTTAATATTAGGCAACTTCAATTTTTATTTTATTTTTTTGCTTCTTTCTTATTCTTCTTAGTTGTTGTACTATTGCATTTTTGTATTTATATTAATTGAAATAGATTTGAAGAAATTTCGAAGTGAGTTTAAATAAAATGAGTCCGGAAGATAATGAAAAATCACTATTATTGTAAATTTAATTTTCACTAAGGAAAAAGTAATATTTCATTGTTTTTAGGAAAATTTTTGTATATGTTGACAGTTGCGCTTATAATTGCAAAAAATAGCTACAATTTGAATAATTATGAAATATAGCGAGATGTTGATTTCAAAATGTAGTAGGATGCATTGTATTTGCGCGCAAGCGAAATACAATATTTTTGTCTAATTGAAGTTGCACAAATACAAGATCAACTTACATTCACTTCAATACATTTTACTTACATACAACATACACTTTAGTTACATATTTCATTGTATCACACTTGTTATTTATAAGTTACACATGTATCATCACCGAAAATTATTCCAATCATCACCAAAAATCACTTGTATGTCACTGTATTTCACTGTTAATCTTGTATTAATAAATAAGACATATAAATATAGAGTCTATTAAAAAGAGCTAAAGGGTAAAATAATAAAGGTATCCTTTTATTTATAATTTGTTAAGGGCGTGTAAATGAGAAATGGGCACGTAATATAGAACAAAGGGAGTATTATATTTATATATATATATATATATATATATATCCAATACAAAAAAAAAAAAACTAATTAGACAACAGCAAAATTGCAAATTATAGTTCTAAAGTATTGGTTGCAATTTATCAACGGAAGAGTACGATCCATCGAGCATGAACCACTAGTCCACTACTAGACCATCCCTATAAAGTTAATGTGGCTTTGGTTCTTTCATTATTGATCTCCATGTGCTAGATTTTAATTGTTGTTTGTATGATATGGTTTGGGAGCCTGATACATTTTTATTTCAGATAAAGAAACTGATTTTGTGAGATAAATAATTATTATTTGAGTAACTATTTGAAAAATCAATCCCCGAAATGAGTGAATTTATTTAAGAAAAACTAAGAGTTCCATTAATTAGTAACTTATTTTATATCCGTTAGTAAAGTTATTAATGGGATACCAACCAAATTTTAGTTGGCAAATTTATCAACCAAAATTTTAGAATTAAGATTTTCAATAAAAAATTTTTATTGTTTACTAACTGATTTTCTCTGGTAATATTACTAACGATATCAAATTGGTTGGCAAAATTTGCCATCGAGCCTTTAAATTTGCAGCGTATAATATCACTTGAGAATCCATTGATAATTCAAATTGTAAACTGAATTTATCAATTTACCAGCAAAATTTATTGGTGGTAATTGGTGTATTTCTTGTAGTGAGCTGATAGTTAATTTCGTTAGAAATAGGAATCCTATTTGAAGTTAGGAATAGTTTATTTCAGTCCCTAATGTATTTGAGTATAAGATTGTTTTATTGAACATTAGCCTTCTAGTTCTGTTTATTGGAGACTTTTGGTCCTTTATCTGTTTGTTAGTACCTTTGCTGTTATGCCTGCTTTTGCCAGTTGTCCCAGTTATGGGATGCTTGGCCGGGCTGTACGGTCCTTTTCCTTACCAATCTTATCTTCTTCCTTAGAATAGCTTAGAGTTAAAAGTTTTTCTTCTCTTTTCATTATTTTTATATTGTTTCATTGCCTAAAAATTTTCAGTATTATATCATATTCTCCTATTCAGTATTGACAATTTAACAGAGAAAATAACAAATTTTCTTGGTCCATGGAAAAGAGAAGTAAATATTAAAGAAATTTTGAATTTGCTTGATAGGTGATAAAATTAAAATATTAGAAAGATACTAAGAAAGAGCACTATCTTCGTGACTCTTTACCTTGAGCAATAAAAGAGAAACAAAAAAGTAAGACCTGACGGCTAACTCAACTTCGAAAGTTAACTTGTAAGAAGAGGATTGTTCAAGTTTATATAAGAAGATCATTCATCTCATTAATTACCCATGTAAGATGTTTTTCATTCTTTAACATTTACCTATGCAAAAAGCTAGAAAAATATAGAAGAAAATTTAAATCAGAGGCGAATCTAAATTGGTCGAGTCAATTAGTACACACTAGTTTATAATAAAAAGAAAAAAATATTCAAGGATGGCCAAAAACACCGCTCTCGAACAAAACCATCATGAGTTCTTCAGCACGAATATTAATCTTAGCAATCGACTCTTGACAACGTGAAACTACAAAGAGAAAATGGTACTTTCACCTTGTCTCTTCGGAAGGTCATCAGTAACTTGCCTTCTGCAGATTGGGCACGTCCAATTGCACTCTAGCCACGCGTCCACGCACTTCGCGTGGAACGCGCTGGCCGCATTTCAGAAGTTTCCGACACTTGTCGCTGCCGTTCACATCGTCGAGGCACACGGCACAGTAACTGACTTCCTCCTCCTCGACGATGATGTTGAACGGCCGCGGCAAGTAGTTGTCGGGACGGAACCAACGGAATTTGATAGTGCAAATCAAGAAAATAGCGGTGAATGTGGCTAATGGCTCAAAATGAAAATACATGGCTCTCACTCACTCTTCTCGAGGAAATGAGGTAAATAATCCCTTTACAATTTCAAATTAAGTAAATGTCCTTTTCAGATCTGTTATGTGTAAATATAAAATCTCTTATATGTAAAAAAAATGAAGATCTCTTACAAAAAGATCATAAAACTAAATTTTTTTTGTAATGGGTTAGATTCCCATTTTCCCCCTCTCGATCTATGTTATGCCGACAAATACAATAACATACTATTCATATGGTCTTGGTTGGATTTACTACTGTCTATCCTATCCTGACATATATTTTTGTTTATATCATAGAGTATTTATATATCCCTAAGTAATAAAAGTAAAATAAAATATTTACTTTTAGGGTCTGTTTAAATATGCAATATCAAATCATATAATACCTTATTTAAACTAAATTATTAACAACAAAGACATTTTGCATCAAACTATTAGCGGAGGGCTTATTTGAATTTTCTTCAACTTTACATCCGTAATGATTTTTTTTTTCTACTAATCAAATATTAGAGGGTTAGATGGGGGTGGGGGTGAGGGTGAGAGGAGGGATGGTCGGACAGTCATGTCATTAAAGTAAGGAACTAAGGACTTTAGGCTTCAAAATTTGGGAGGTCTCCATTTTATTAATCCTATGGTAAGTACACGTATTGAAAATTTTCAATTAATTCAATTCTAAGATCGATTAAATAGGAAAATATTTTTTAGTCAGATTTTTTTAATTTTAATATTTAAATTTAAAATCTCTAATTAAAATAAAAATTTAGCTTTAAGTTAATTATTTTTCAAAAAAATAAAATTTACTATAAAATTTACTTTGGACCATCATTTTTATTGAGCCACCCGAAAAATAAGAAGAAGAAAAGAATCCAAAAATGTTTTCGTTTCTTTCCCTTATATAGCAGTGATATCACTATTGATCTTTTTGATTGAACTAAATGAAAAAAAAAAAAACGATAATGCGAAAAGTTAATAAAATATATGCTTCACAACAGTACTGTTTTCACGAATTACAGAAAAATCATTTCCTCCGATGAATAAATCTCTTTAACCTCTAAAATTCTATGCAAGAAAATATACAGAAGAAAATTTAAAATCAACAAATCAGTAAAAATTCATGAGCGGGGCAAAATTACGCTCTCGACCAAAACCATCATGAGTTCTTCAGTAAAAGGACTCAAAATCTTAAGCATTAAATCTTCACTCCGGGTAATTAAATAGGACAAAATCGTACTTTCACCTTGCCTCTTCGGAAGGTCATCAGTAACTTGCCTTCTGCAAATTGGACACGTCCAATTGCACTCTAGCCACGTGTCCACACACTCTACGTGAAAAACATGGCCGCATTTCGGCAGTTTCCGGCAATCCTCGCCGCCGACCACGTCGTTGAGGCAAACGGCGCAGCAACTGTAGTTGTTGTCGTTGTCGACGGTGAACGGCGGCGGTAGGCGGTTGTCGGGGCGGAACCACCGTAATTTGATAGCGCAAATTATGAAAACGGTGGCTGTGATTGTGGTTATAAATAACTGGAAAATAAAATCCATTGCCTTGTGATCAGGAATTTGCCCTAGTGTTATGTTTCTAAGAAAAGGTATATAGTGGATAATACAAATGAATGATCTGTCGAATTGGCTACCGTATGGAAGCTGCTTTTACAAAAAATAGACACGATGAACATGACCAGACACGATTGTAGATTCCTTTTATCTTTCTTTCCTTTTATATTATATTAATAATAAAATGATCAAAGGAAAAGGGATAGGATTTAGACTCTATACATTTCGATTTGTTCAGAGACTTTTTTTTTTAGTATGTTTCAAATATAATATTTTTTTCTTTTTTTAGCAATTTATAAATAAAAACCGGTCCTATGAACCTAAAACTTAACCAAAAGAAAAAGAAATAGAAAGTATACGATGAGTGAATTTCTTAAATGATCAACTAACTTGATGAATTTATCTGTTAAAACTCGCGGCTTTAAACCCGCACTCCTGCATTCAAGGGGAAGATAAGGGTTCATCCGAATTTTTCTTGAGCAAAAAATTACATTATATATATTAGGTTAAGATTATATTTTATATCCCTGACATCTTTATATTATTAACCTTCTTAGTGAAAATCTTGACGTCGCTACAACGGACGTTAACTTCTTCTTCAACTTATCTATGTTAAATCGTGCATTGTGAAACTGTATCTTTCATAGGCGCTGTTTGCAGGTAAAATTAGACACTGGTCACATCAGTCCATTCCATTTGGTCTTCTCTAATTTGTGTTCACCCATTCCTTAAAAGTGGTAAATGGTAATGGCCATGACAAGTCATAATGGTATTAAGTGTATCATACATATGTAAATGTGTATTAGGTGAACTACAGCTAGTACTTCTCTTAGGTTTGGTTGTATTTGAGATTAGGATTCTCAAAGATAATGACGTTTAGTGGTCCTTTAATTCTATATTAAACACCAATTTTAATGGTATTCTCATTTCTGATCACCTAACTCATATATATCTATCCCATCCAGATCATAAATATTTTGCAACCAAATGAAGTGTATTGGTCATTTCATATTAAATTCGTTTTCTAGTCGGTTGATACAAAAAGGGGGTTTTATTCTTGGTCCCACGATTATATATAAAAATAATAAAATATTTATTATTTAAATAGCTTTTTAGTGACTTTTTTTTTATATATATAACTTTCTGGAAAACAAATGAATAGTTAAGTAATTTTATTATCATAAAACGGAAAAACAAATGTAGTAGATAAATTTATTAAGTAGGCGTTTGGCCATAAATATTATTCACAATATTTCAGAATACGTTTTCACTTTATTTCAGAATAATTGTTTGGCCATGAAAATCAAAAATATATTCCGGATTATGTTTTCACAATTTTTGATTTTTTAAAAAATACCTCTTGAGGTGTATTCACTATTTTTGAATTCAATTTTTCCTCTCACTTTAGTTTTAAATACTACACCAACTTAATAATCTAAAATATTTTTAAAAATATTATGGTCAAACACAACTTCAATTCTATTTTCAACTTTAAAGTGAATACCAAATAAAGTGAATATCAAATAAAATAAATATATTTTTAATTTTTATTGATATAAAAATATTACTTATACATAAATATATAACTCATTGTTCAAATAACTATTCAAAGTTACTGGAGCTCCATTTGACATGTGAACTTATAGTCAAGCACTCAAATTTGACTTAATACTTTCCTCTTTTCAGCCCCCCCTCCCTTGTAGTCTTCATAGTTTTTCCTTCTTTTTTAATTTTAGCTTACTTTTTTCAAATGACTTGATGCCTAAAGATTATATAAGATGTGTATAAAATTATATAATTACTATATAATATATTATTTAATAAATGGCAATAAGCAGACAAGTCTTCAACATGTTTGCTTATTGTCATTAAATATAAATTAAAAGATAAATTTATAATTTCAAAGGTTTTCAGTTATTCTCATTCAGCAACTTAATTTAAATGCTTTGTTATAATTAGTTTATTATAGTGACTTTTTTTACTTTTAATTGTGCATACATTATTACCCTTTGAGGGCCCATGTTCATCAGGATTATAATGGTCTATTGAATATTTATTATA
This sequence comes from Jaltomata sinuosa, assembly GCA_003996215.1. Taxonomy (NCBI): domain Eukaryota; kingdom Viridiplantae; phylum Streptophyta; class Magnoliopsida; order Solanales; family Solanaceae; genus Jaltomata; species Jaltomata sinuosa. Next base: position 71,700 of record QJPP01000010.1, read on the forward strand.
TTGATAATTTTACATTGTATTTATTTGGTCCACTTTTATTTATTTAATATTAATTCGACACATTCTTTAAAATAGTACTCCCTCCGTTCACTTTTACTTGTCACTATTTCATTTTGTTAAGGTCAATTTGACTAAACTTCAAAGTTGAATTGAAATAGATTAATATTTAATATTTAAAATTTAGATGGTTGAAAAACTTACGAAAAATGTATAAGTTGCAATTCTTCTCATATCAATATGATGAAAAAATACATCTTACAACATTGGTCAAAGTTAATGCAGTTTGACCTCGAAAAGCAAACTAGTGACAAGTAAAAGTGAACGGAGGGAGTAGTACATTCAAATATAAATATTATTTCATATATTGTAAAAAGTATAATTAAACATAATTTTAACTTAATAAATTCAAATAAAATAAAAAAATTACAAAAATTTAGGGCCTTAAATGAAAAAAAATTAAAGCATAATTAATGACTTTTGCTATTATGTTGTTGTTATTAATGAGAATATTACTACATTTTATAATCAAGTGTAAATTATACTTACAACTTAAATGAATTTTAGATATAAAATTTAATATTATTGGGCCCGTACATAACACGGGCTATCGATAACTATTATATATATATATATATATATTATAAAAAATAAATATGAAATGAAATGTATAAGAAACATCTATATTGTATCGCCCGGAAAATGCCGTCCATGCATCGATTTTCACCCATCGAGCTTCATGCAATCCTCAAATTCTCATTGCTTGAGTTCCATAACATGCAACCATCACAATGTTGTGAGCAAAGGGCAAATTCAAGGACTCTGCAAAGCTCACATATGTATCCAGCTGGGTTTAATTACATCTTTCGTTTCATATTACTTGACCCTCATTGACCTGACACACATCTTAAGAAAGTATTAATCGATTACGTTGTTTTTCAATTTCTTTCATATATTCTGTTTTTACTATTTTAATCACATGCTGCTAAAAACGTAACTACATATTACATAGTGTCCAGGTCCATTTTATAACATTTACAAAGAATGCATAATAGCTATGTATGTTATATGAGAAGACGTCTATATACGGTAGGTGTGTTGTACTACTACCTCGATCTGTTTGCACAACATTATTGTATATTACATAAGAAGGTGCCTATGTGCAATTGATTACTATGAGAAGGCGTCTATGTATATCCTGTAACATTTAAAAATACAAGTGGAGTAATTAGAATAGAGACATGAAGAGAATATTTTATGGAAAATCAAAATGAACCTGACATTTAAAAATATATTCTTTGTTCTAATTTATGTAACACTTTTGTTTTTCAAGATTCAAACTATATAAATTTTGATCAATATTGACATAAAAAAATTACAACTTCTAATACTTTTCATAAAATATCTAAATTTAATTTTAAAATATTAAAATTGATCTAATTCATTTTATTTTAAAAATTAATTCTCAAAAACAAAAAGTGCTACGTGAATTGACACCGAACGAGTAGGTAGTTTAACTGCTGTAACATAGAGAATCTTAAGAAAGTGAACTGTTCAAGCCTCCAATGTTAGATATATTTCTCGTTTATCTTTTTGTCGGGGAATAGTTCCTAGATCTGCAGAAAAAGTAATACTACGGACGGAGTACATAGTTTATAGTCATAGGAATAATACTCTAAATAAATTGCTTTGGTGTGACAAGTGGCTTGACTGTATAAAGTTTAAACTAACATACACTCCAAAACCTTATCGTATATTGCAAACAACTCATTATTATTGTCTCACCAAAATTAGGCATGGAGAAATAAACAGCCGAAAACGGGCGGCAGGGCACATGCTTGATAGACTTTTCGTAGGAGATTAGGTTCATGGGTGGAGTGATGGGTGATAAATCAGCGGGTTAAAATAAATTGAGCTAATAAATAAATAGTTTATAATTTGTTTAAAATTGCTTGAGTTGAAATAAACTAAAATGTAAATTATAATTTAATTCGTTCAATTTTTATTAAGTCTTAATTATTTTTTTCTTTTATAATTTTGAGAAACTTAGAAAATGGAGTACTATTTTTCGTTATTATGACTATATATATATAACATGTCAAATAAAAAAATAATATTTTGAAAAGATTTGTCATTAATCAATTTGAGGTAGATATCGAACCTTAGAGTAACAGGTAAAGTTGCAACCATGTGATCAGGAGGTCACATGTTTAAGCCTTGGAAACAGCCCCTTGCGGAAATACAAGGTAAAGCTTCGTACAATAGATCTTTATGGTCAGGGCCTTTCTCGAACTCTGCACATAACATGGGCTTTAGTGCACGAGACTGTCTTTAGGTGAAATAACTTATCCCAAAATTAATATTTAGTGATGGAATAAGTTATCTCTACCTTTAGGTGGAATGTAGTTAAAGTGACAAAAAAAATACCCTCTTAAATCTTTTTTATACATTACTTTATATAAGATAAAAGGTATTTTTTGTAAACAAACAATTTATTTTTGAAAATTATCCAATATATATTATTTTTAATATAACAAGCGAAAGCATTATATAAAATGAGCTTCCTGTAGTAGCAAGTTATGTATTCATCCCTCCATTTGACAATTCACAAAGCTCCATCAATATCAAGCTCAAGCCACACACATATATACGCAGCGGTTTGGACGTTCCTCAGGAGGCTATGGATTTTCAATTTGAGCTCTTATTCACCGCCACAACCACCGCTCTATTGATTTGCGGCACCAAATTCTGGTGGTTCCGCCGCCCCGACAATGACCTACCTCCGCCGTTCACCGCCGACGACAATGACGGCGAGGGAAGATACTGTGCCGTGTGCCTCAACGACGTGATCGGCGGGGAGAATTGCCGGAAACTGCCGAAATGCAAGCACGTATTCCACGTGGAGTGCGTGGACGCGTGGTTAGAGAGCAATTGGACATGTCCACTCTGCAGAAGGCAAGTTACTGATGACCTTCCGAAGAGAAAAGGTGAAAGTGCAATTTCACGCGCTGAGGATTTTATATTGGAAAAGATTTATAATACCATTACTGAAAAAGTCACAATGGTTCTCTTCGGCGGCATGTTTCTTGCTCATCCATGAACAAATGGCCGAGGAAATTACAAGGCATTGAAACGAATGAAAGTTTAGGTTGTCAATCAACTGAACTACTAAGATTTCTCTGTTCAACTTGTTATTAGCATTAGTTTTTTGGGGGGTTGGAAGGGGATCTCCTTTACTGGGATGATTTTATTGATTTAATTTCTCCTCCTTTTTTTTGGGTACCTAGCTAGCTAATTTTCAGATGTAAAAGTTGGAGTAGTGTATTCTCTCTTAGTTAATCCATTGTACCAAATTTGACTTGAGATTAATTAGCATAGTGATGTTTTATATATTCATTCAATTGGAGGAAATGTTTTTCTTTTGGATTCTTGAATTGATTGTGTAAGCTTCTTGGTCGAAAAGAAGATTAATGTGAAGCATAAGTTTTATTAACTTTTTTTTGTGTTGCCGGCCATTATTTGGGCAAAGAAGTGAAAAATAGAGTATAAGTTATTGGTCAAAGAATGAGAGTGAAGCTTTTGGGTTCAATATCTTCTTGCTTTCTCCTGATGTTTGATTGGGCAGGTAAATATGGGAATGTTGTAAACTACTGCTCTCTCTTCCGTTTTAATTTACTTGACATTGTTGAACTTACCACAAAATTTATGAAAAGAGTAACATTTCTAAAATTTGTGATTTAAACTACTTCTTGATTATTTTATGTATCTATAAATTATTTTATTAAAATAAAATAAAGTTAAATTAAATTATTTTTAATTATTAAAAAATAGCATTTTTTTTTAGAAATAGATTAAAAGTGAAAGTGTGTCACAAAATTATAACAGAAGTATGAATAATTGAGAATGAACCTGGACATTTTTATGGTTTAAGTGAACAAGTATGAACATTGAGGCAGATATCAGCCTATATTTTTACATGTTGGTAACTTGGGAAAGTAGATGGACAGCTAGATTTGAATATATCCATGTATAGGAGAATCATTATCCAATAAAAACTTGCAAATAAATGATTGCTGCTGAATACTCAATAGTCCAAATTATCGCTGCCACATGCTTGGAATTACAATTTCAAGTTATGTGGAAAAACTTATCCAAGCCTGGCGGAATTCATCGATGCCCCCTTAATATTGACATCAACTTTTACTTACACACTTCAAGCAGATTTTATTCATTTTAAACATTCAAATAAAAATTCGCTGTGTTCTTTTAACACTTTTTGTTGGTGCCAAGTCAAATGATTTACTTGGATAATAACATCTAGACCAGCCTTTTTGAAGCTCAACATGTATATACCAGCAATAATATTGCTGAATCAATTGACATTCTGCAAGCCATATTGAAGCCGTGTATTAACATTAACAAATGAAGGCTTCATGGCAGTAAATATAAAAGGAGAATTAAGATCTCTTGACCATTTACAAAAAAATATAAAAAGAAATGTTCTTTTTAAATATCTTATTTATAAAAATAAAAAATCTCTTATATATAAAAATTAAAATTTCTTATAAATATCATAAAATCACAAAAAAAAAAAAAATATATAAATGGTCAACAAAATTAATTCTCGCATAATGAATTGTTGATCATTTTGTCAATGTGGGTAAAAAATCGTAAGTGATCGAAGACTTCGACTCTATGATAGGACTGCTAGATAAAGGGGATGTCCCAAATTTCATGTCAAAGAAGAATTATTTTTGCTAAAAGGAAGTTTTTGCAATTTTCGTCACATTTAACAGATGGATTCTGAAAACGTTCGTTTTTAATAAATTTTAAAAATCAAAATTACGAAAAATATATTTTAAAAAGACCACTTTTAAATTTATTTTAAAACATAATGAATTATTTTTGTTAATTTCTTGATCATATCCCGTGACAACAAGTCCTTTAATATTTGGCAATATGTTAATAACATGTAAATTTGCCCCCTTTGAACTAGACATCTGAGAACCACAATTTTGCTAATATTTTTAATCTCTACATTACTACTTTTTTATAATAACAAGTTTTGCCTTATTAATCTTTAATTATAGTAATTCATATATTATTAATTAACGTATAATTTTTCTTTGAACCAAACAACATATTGGAAATGACAGACAACAAAAGTTCTTCATAAGAAGATGTGAACGTGGCAAAACTAGGAGAAGCATATCTGCCACGTGTAAATGCCAATTTCTGCCACCATTTATACCCCTCAGTTTTTTGAATAGTAATTATTATTTCAAAGGCGTATTCTATTCTTCTTCAACAATATTTTATAGAGTTATCTGTCCATAAATCATGGCCTAAGGTACACCTATATTTTTGCAGGGGTACGTGGTTAAATAGGTACACCTATTTTTTTTCTTGGTATCAATGCAATTGAGGGCGTCAATTACGTGGAATTTTCATTAAACTTGGGCGAATTAATCAAACATAAATTTAATATAAATAAATATGTTAGTGACCCGATAAAAATATTATTTTAGTGAAAATGAGCTGAATCAAAATAGATTAAATAATAAATTATAATTTAACTCGTTCAAATCATATTTAGTTTTTTTAAAAATAATAATTGTATACTGAAAAAGGACTAAAACTACTTCATCCTATGAAAAATAAAAAATGGTTCACAACTATCATTTATCGTCTAATTTCTAAAAGATCCTTAACTTATGTTTTGACTTACGAAGACCCTTCAAACTAACTGACGATGGCTATTTGCAATTTAAAAATTAAAATTTGATTATATGGTTTGTTATTAATTAGCTCACCTTGTAACTTGGGATTATTATGTTTTTTGATCCATAAGTTGTGCATGGTGAACGTGATGCATTTATTTCTCGGCAGCCTCCTCCTTTGAAAATCGTAAAAAAAGATGATCAAGGAGAAGAAATCTCTTTAAGAAAATATATTTTATAGCCATGTGAAAACGTTACATGATATTTTTTTTCTTTCTTCGTTTACTTTCTGTATGTATCCAGTATCCTCCATAAGGACAATTTAGTTAGAAATAAAATGATTAATTATAATATATCATGTGGTTATTCTAAATTGAAAATAGTCATCAGTTAATTTGTGGGTATTCTTACGCTAAAAAATAGATTGGAGATATTTATTCGTTTAGTTTTTTGAATAAATGAAGTTATTGGTCATTAGTTCCATCGTTATTTCTTTTTCTGTTGTCATATTTCGTGGCCAATAAAGCATGAAAAATTGGACCATCTAAACTCATGTGTAGGCAGTGTAGCCTTCAGTCGTCGAAATTTTGAGTACATTATGTACTTTAGACCGTTGTAGTCTGTTTGATCAAACTTCTAAAATTAATTTATTTTGAAAAGTATTTTTATTAAAATATTTCTTTTAAAAGTGCTTTTGTTGAAAAATAATTTATGTTAAGCCAATAAATTTAAAAAGCACTTTTGAGCAATAATTAGTGTTTAGCCAAGTTTTTTATAAGTGCTTCTAAGTGTATTTTTTTTAAAAGGTGCTTTTTAGAAAAATGTTTTTGAGGAGAAGCTATTTTTTTTATCTTTTTGAAAACAACTTCTGTTACTCTCCAGAAATATTTATTTTTTTCTAAAATCTTGACCAAACCCCTTAATTTTTAAAAAAAAATATTTTTGAGAAAAAAATAAGCACTTTTAATAAAAAAAATAAGTTTAATCAAACATGCTACTGAAAACAACATCGTCAATTAATTTAGGCTTGTACTACTTTGACCTTCCCAGCAGATTTTGAAGTTCTTAGTACTTTTCGTTTGATACATTCGATACGATAAGTAGGGAGTTAAAATATCTATGAAATTATTTTATTTCATATGAGATAGTATTTCATCATTTTTATATAAATAATGAAATAAAATAGTCCCGATAAATTACTACATGTATAACATACAATAACAATATAACATAGTATCCTTTAGAGAAACTAAAGCCTCATTTGTTTTCATTAAGATTAAGACGGCTGAATCTGAATGCACATCTGAATGGGTAAGATGTTGTGTCTAGATCTGAATACTGAATAATTAAGACTATTTGTTTTTCAACATCTGAATATGCATAATTTATTTATTTATAAATATAATAAAAGTACAATTCAAATAAAAATTAATTATATATTAGAAAATTACTTAATTTAATAAAAATAAAACTATTATTTGATTAAAAAATGAAACATTTACGTTTACTAGTGATGATGGAGATGGTTCGTAATGGTGGTGGTGGTGGTAATGGTTAGTGTTTGTGGCTAGTAATATTGCCGGTGATAGTTGTGATAGTAGAGGTAGTTGATGTTGTAGTGACTGTCATAATGGTGGCGATTGGAAGTGTTGGTGGTGGTTTTTGTGATGGTGAAGTTGGTTAAGGTTAGTAGTTGGCGGTGTTGATGGTGGTAACGGAAAAATGTGTGGTAGTTGACGGCGGTTCTAGTTGTGATGGTGGATGTGATTGGTAGTGGGGATTGACCGTACTGGTGGTAGTGACTGATAATGGTGGAGGTGGCGCCGACTGTGACAACAATGGTGGTGATGGCTGAAAAATGTATGGTGATTGATGGTGTGTTGGTGGTAGTTAGCGGTTGTGCTAATTGTGATGGTGGAGTTGGTTAGTTGTAGGGATTGACCACAGTGGTATTGGAGGTGGCGGTGATGATGGTGACAATGGATATAATTATATAAAATGATGAATGTAGTAGGGGTGGTAGTGGTTGATAGTAATGGTGGTGGTGGTTGAGGATGGTAATGGTGGTTGACAATGGTGGTGGTGATTGTGATAACAAAGGTGGTAACTGGTGGTGACTGATGATTGTGGATAGAGTGGTGACGAATATTATCAATACAAGTTTACCTCTTAATGGTATTAAGACTTTGTTCTAGATCTTAATGACTAAGACCCATTCAAACTAATTAAGTGCTTAAATCTGAATAAAAACAAATGCACTTAATGACCTAAGGTCTGAACCATTCAGATTCAGACCTCCATTAAGTGCAAACAAATGAGGCCTAAAAGGCACATAAACTTAATAGGGGATGGTCCATAAGTAGGCACATGCGATAGAGTGTGGAATGCAATTACGTTTACTTTCCTTATTGGATGGCACGTTAACTTGTTGGATTTATCTCTAATCATGTGTAGGCAATAATGCTTACAATAAACTAATTGGAAGCAATAATGTCATTGTTTTAGGTTTGTCCCCTATTTTGACATTCCCAAAATATAGAATTATAGATTACTACTCTTTTTGTCTCAAATTATTTGTGGTATTTTTTTTTATACGTACCTTAAAAAATATTACTTTTTCATTCTTTTTAATTATCATATTTTACTTTTCAAGAGTTAATTTGATTAATTTTTAAAGTTAAATTAAATTAAATTAATTTAATATTTTTAAATAAAAATAATATTTAAAAATTATATAAAAAGTACTATAAATTACATTTTTTCCTATATCAATATGATTAAAAAAATTACATTTTAAAATATTAATTAAATTTTTTATCGTTTAACTCTTAAAAAAAAATTATAACAACTAAACTCCCTCTATTCACTTTTACTTGAACTCCAAAATAGTAAATAATGAGACATTAATTTTAAAAATCAAGATGGATAATATTTAGAGGGGGGGGGGGGGGGGGTATGATAGAGCATTCTTATCCTAAATGATTAGACGGTATTTTTGATGCAATTCTTTATATTTTCCAATCAAGTCAACTTGCATATTAATTAATTAAATTAGTCTTCATTTTATACAGTACTATATTAATTTACAACTGAGACATGACAAATTAAAAGGGAAACTATAGATAGGACCATTGCATTGTGCTTTAAGTTCTCGGCAATCGGCATCATCTTCTAATTAGGGGCGGAATGAGAATTTTCACTAAAATATAATAAAATAGATATATGAAAAAATAAAATAATATCTACCATATATCAAGAATCATAATAATTATTTTATTCTTACATATATAGATAGTTGAAAAAAATTTCAGATGATCCCTTGCATCCACTTGCCTTTGCCTCTGGTTCTAACAAATATAAATATACGTATTAATTGACCAAAGTCTTGTGTTGGTCTCACATAGGACAAATCAAAGGTAGTTAGCGATTATTTTAAGGTAATGGTAGTACTAATATTCTCTAATTTGAATAATTGCAATTTACTCGAATACTTCTACTTTAACAGATGTTTTTGTTGGGTTCGAAATTGAGAGAGCGTTATGCGAAAGCTATTAATTGTAAATTTTAAAGACGATAAATTAGATGACAAAGAAAATTATAATAAAAAATATATTATTCGATATGATTTGGCCAATTAGCCTACATATATGAAAAATTAGTATTAAAAAGTATAAAACTACTGAAAAAAAATCTCTCCCTAAACAAGAATCTTTAATGATTACATTGTGAATTTATGGTAAGAGAAGAAGGATCTTCTATTTATAGAAGTCCAAAATTTCTTGTCTAAGAAAATAATTAACTAATTATGGAGGAGAGATCTTTTTTTAGAAGAAAACTTTTTCCACTAAAAAAATCTTTTCAAAGTAAAACACAATTATAATATAATTCAGATAAAGTAAGAAATTCAGTTTTAAATTGAAATTATGGAAGAGAAAAGACTAGAAACCATGTGAAAGAACGTGGAGAGAAGTAATGACTTAGTTTTTGGATTGGTTCATAAAGAAAAAGGAAATATGAACTTGTACAAAGCACCAACATAGGACGAAGGCCCAACAGGCAAGAGCCCTTATGAGCTGCCCTCTTAAATGGGCCTATGCAAGTTTATTTGGGGAATACATACAGGCCCATATAACATGGTACGCCTGGTTAAGTAGTTATTCATCCTAGTTTTCAGCAGAAAAAAAAAAGGAACTTACATAAAACACACATCTTTAGGAGCTAATTATTCTTTTTTCCACTACTTTCCCTTTAGATACATCACAATCCCGCCGGATACATCCCAAACCACTCGGATACATTGCATAAGGCATCTAGATACATGATTTTATCTCGGATACATCGGCATTCCGCATGTATCTGAGGGGTTACAACATGTATTCGCATGTATCTGAGGAGTTACAACATGTATCCGAGGGTTGGGATGTATTCGATGGGTGGGATGTATCCCATATCCAATGGGATTGGGATGTATCCGAGCTGAGGTGATGTATCCGAAGGGATTTTTGGTTGACATGTGGTATATTAAGCAATTAAAATAAAATAATAGGAGAGTTAGTATATATGATAAAGAAGTATGTTTCTTCATGTAGTTTACCCCTAAAAAAAGTTGTGCATCTTATCTAGGAATCAAATATGATCCAAAAATTGGTGTCCCGTTCAATTTGTCCAAAATTTTATGAATTGGACATAAAATAATTTTGTATTAGACTGTTTTTGAGCCCTTCCAACATAACCTAACACCCAAGGCCACATTAGTTTCCTAGTGTTCATCCTCATTCTAAAATGGAGAATTTGGCAGATAATCATTTTATTTGAAATTATTAATTAAATTTTAATCAGTATTTATAATTACTCAACTTTTATTTATATTTTAGTGTGAAAATAAATTTTGATTAAAGTATTCCTAGTTGAAACACGATTTTTTTTAAAAAAATATTAATCAATTTGAACTCCCTGAATTGTTCCTAAATTTTGAACTTTGAACTAATAATAACTTGAACTCCACAAATCACTTACAAAATTTCAAACTCCAACATGTTTTTCACATTTAGATTGTGAAAAAAATTAAACTATATGGATTATTCTTCGAGTTTCAACTAATAAAAGTTTAAACTCCATTAATTATTTCTAATATTTAAAACTCTAGCAAAATTTTGAACTCAAATACTGTATATTATTATTGTTGTTTCGTATTTGAAACTCTAGGAAATTCTTGAAATCATACCATGGTTGTTTTGTATTATATATATTTTCATATAATAAAGTGATTATTTTTCATTTTATATTTGAAATTGTGGGCAAATTGTTGATTGGACTCACCTAATTTTTGTTACACCAAAAGAAGGGCCTATCCTCTGTGTTGTTTGGTTCTTTCTTCCTCTGGAAAAATAGGGAAAATTAAGCAGTAAACAGATATTTCTCCGTTTACCTTATAGCGAAGAAGAGTCAGCAACAATGGCTTCTTCTTCTTCATTGGCACCACTATCTTTCTCCCTTTCCTCCGAATACAAACCCAATTCCCTTTCATGGTCTTCGTCCTTCCCCCAACTCAAAATTTCTGCTTCTTCCCTTCCATGCCTTTCAAATCTCTCTCTCCACAAGGTATCTTCTTTCTTTCTTCATCTATTTCCACTATTTTATTTTATTTTTAGATTTTTTAGAGAATTTGTTGTCCTGGTTAATTCTGTCAATTTCTTGCTCTAATTAGAATCAATCTGCATACACATTTCGAACGAATGGGCAAACTACATGAGAGACATTAAGTAGGTTTTTCAATGAAAATGGAATAAGTATTATAGACTCTACATAGTAACTAGGTCAAACAAAATGTGAAGGAGGGCATAATAATTTGTGATATTTCTGCTCTACTTGCAGCTATATGTTTCCACCTTATCTGATTGCTCCCCCCGCCCCTCTTTTGTTTTTGGTCTGTTGTGTTGCTGAGGAGTCTTCATATAATCGTAATGATATCAGTTGATTCAAGGAGATTTTTTTTAAAAAAATCTCTATTGAAAATTATAGGAGCTGGACAGAAGAGAACCATCCATCTTCTAAAATTCAGCTGAAATGACAATGTTCCTTTTCAAAGATTGGGTTTTTATGAGATTTAGACGTTTGAGAAATTTCCGAAGCAAAAGGAGAGAGCAAAGCCCATATGACACAAATGTTTATTTTCATTTGTAGTTTCTAAGTTTCTAATTGAACAGCCACCTCCCTTGGGGAAGGGGAAAAAGAAGGTGGTCGAAATGAGGACACTAAGATAGGCAAAGGTATACATATGTCCCTTCGTTTCAACATTGATATTTGCACTCTCAAGAGTCTAAATATCTTCACATGATCATAGTAAAGTAGAGAGTGCTCAATGAAGTTCCTGACCTATGTAAATATTGTTAGACCAGAACTGGAATGTATCTGCCTGATCTATTAAGACCTTTTCAAAGTTTAACTTAATGCTCACTGCTGCTTTAGTGTATCCTGACATAAGTTAGCTCGCATTTTAGCTGTTAATCTAAAAGATTCTCATATTTTGAGTTTCAGAATTGGCAAAAATAGTTAGTACATATCAGGCACGAGATAGATCTTCCAAAGAACAAGACCTTTCTGGAATAAGCCAATTCATTTGGGAATCCACTCTTTTTCCTATTCAAAGATTGCCCCCTTGGCTCTGTGTGAAAACACCATGATCTATTTGCAGAGAAACCTTGTTGTGGTTTCATTCACTATCTCACCTTTACCTTGTATTGAGGCGTCATGTTTCTGTCATCTTTACCTGCAATTATACTCCGGAAAGCAATATTCACATGTGGAGGTTTCTTTTATGAGTATTGCTTGGCTTGTTTATATGTTCTTGGTATGTTCTTTTTATTACTTTAATATTAAACAGATGTGCTGATTTATGGAAAGTAACTTCTAGAATTGAGTATATGTGATGTATAGTGATCGTTCATTTGAGTGAAATTTGAATATCTTTATCTGGCTTTGCAAACAAATTTGTAGTTGACTTCAAAATCGTATCCATTGTGTTTCTATTGCTTAGCTAATAGCATAGCTACTTCAGCTTACTTTTTTCTGCAAGTACATATCTTTTTGACTAAGTCATGGTTAGAAAACAATTTATATTGTTTAACATTATAGAAAGGTTAAGAGAGACAAGATTCTTTCAAGTTGGTGAACCTTTAATCTATGAAAGAAGTTCATCATTTTGGTGGATAAGGTGCTTGCTCTGTAAGAAGAGGTAAAAGTTTGGATCAAAGTATGAGGTTCATACGACGTACAATTTCTGAAAGTATAGCGTATTCTGACATGTTTGTATCCTAGCTTAGCATGGATAACAGATAGAAACGATAGGACATAGAAACTGCAGCATGGATAGCTGTTTCATGTGGATTTGATAATGTACTTGTTCATTTTTTTGTAGAAATTTGTCATTGAGGCTGCATGGACAAGAAGATCTCGGAGTGAAGCTGCGAAAAAACCCAACAGGAAATCATGGAAACAAAGGACAGATATGTATTTGAGACCTTTTTTACTAAATGTTTTCTTTTCAAAACGATTTATCCATGCAAAAGTCATGCATCGAGGAACCAGCAAGGTGATCTCTGTTGCTACCACAAACTCGAGAGACTTAAGGAACACATTGCCATCCCTTACTGATAACGATGCTGCTAGGGTTATAGGCAAATTGATTGCGGAGCGATCAAAAGAAGCTGATGTCTACGCCATTGCATATGAGCCCGGGAAGAATGAGCGAATCGAAGGCAGACTTGGGATTATTCTTGATACTATTCAACAAAATGGCATCATATTTGTTTAAAATTTCACTGTGTACTTTTTACTAGTTTCAAGATCGCTGTTCTCAACTATTAGAACATATACGTCTTCTTCTGCATTCTTCGGAGTTCATCTTTGTAGCATATGATAGTGTTTTATTTTGCCAAAAGATTATTCTGTTACTGTGGTGGTAGTGATAAGCACTATTTCAGTAGTCAGTACCATATCTGACAAGATCAAGATATCATTGTTGTTAAATTTGTTCAAATGAGAATGGTGCACGCCCCAACTAGCCATAATAAACATTACTAGTACTGAGTTTTAAGGATTTGTTCGTTATAGAAAGCTAAAAGAACAGTACATGTTTTTTTCTCCCAACGCCAAAATTTTGCTTTCCAACATACACAAAACAATCCTCCCTTCAAAATCAAATCTAAACACAATTGTTCCCAAATGTTTCTTAAAAAACTAAACGCATCTACTTGTTCTCCCGTATCAAAGAAAAACATTTCTTACTTTTGTTGGTGTGGGTGCTGAGTTGGGACGAGGGGGGAATGGGAGGATATAAAAGCATTTCTGGGTGAGTGCGTTCAGCCAATGTCACTCGACACCTCAAAACTGACCAACACAACCATATGATCTGTCCTCATTTACGTACCCCACTGACTCTAGCCTTTATCTGTCAATTCTTAGCATACTCTAGAGAGAGAGAGACTCATAATCTTATTTATCAAAATTCAGTCTTGACAATGATAACAATACAGAGGCAATAAGCCAATAATACAGCACGTGTTTCCTTCAAAAGAACAAAAAATAGAAAGAAAAAATTTGAAAATTCTGCATAAACTTCTATAAAAGTAGAATCTATAAAGATGCATCGTTTTGCTGAAGGCACATAGCAAGCACCAATATGCAAACAATACTGATATACCTGGAGAGAATGGAATGACAATATAAAAGGTTAGTTAACAGTAAAATCAATTCAGAGCAGCAGAAACAGATCACACACTAACGCAATCCCAAGTTTAGAGTTCTCAATTACCATAACACTTCCTCTCTACTAATGAATTCTTAGGCAGCAACCTGTAACATACAAGAAAAATCTGTATAAAATTCCAGGGAAAAGGAAATGAAGGATATGCAGAACCAAAAACTGATTACTTTTACAAACAAATAAAGACGGGGCATAATGGAAAGACAGAACATATGCCCATACGAATCAATTGGGAATACATTCTAGCCATGTAAGTATGTTTTACTATGTTTTACTTTAGGTCCTATGCTTTCTAGGAGTCTCTTAACTCTAGTAGAGATTTTTATGACAGCACAAAGTTACAGAACTTCCAGTACTCTTTAGTACTCCCTCTGTCCCACTTTATATGACTCACTTTCCTTTTCAGTCAGTCCCAAAAAGAATGACACATTTCTACATTTAGTAACAATTTAACTTTAAAATATCCATTTTACCCTTAATGAAATGATTTACAACCACACAAACATCTAAGACTAATTTTAGACCACAAGTTTCAAAAGTCTTCCTTTCTTTCTTAAAGTCCGTGCCAAGTCAAAGTAACTCATATAAAAAGGGACGGAGGGAGTATTATTTTGTATTATGCTGGTCTGAGATGAATTTTAATTGGATAAATATGGTTAATGAGGATTCATATAGCCGACCCCGACTAATATGGACTGAGGCCTAATTGTTGTTTATACAAATAAACTGAAGATCTGCTCATATTATGAGCTCAATCAGCAGCCAACCACAGTGAATCTTCATTATTATGGAGACAATTCTCCTGGATAAGGCAAAATTTAGGAGCAAATCTAACCATACCAATCATGAAAAATCGAATGATGTTCGATGGACTCAAAATATATCCAGAAATTGTTTGAACCCTTGTAAGGCAAGAATCATAAAAAATTGACAGTTATCCTCAGCATCACTTTAAACAAGTTCACAGGATTCTCAACACCCAAGTGTTAATTTACTGACCTCATAATGTAGAGGAGATCTAGCTTTGCATAAGTTAGCATTTGCAACATGGGACATTTACCTCCCAACTACATTACATATGCCAGATATCCTTTTCCATGAAAGTTACTAGGTATTAATATCCTTGTAACATTAACTAAACCATCATTAGTACTTTACCTTAACATTAACTAAACCATCATTAGTACTTTACCTTCTCACAAGCTGGAGCAAAAACAGCTTTAACTGCTTCAAATACTTCTCCAACAGGCTTTGCAGCATCAATCTGAAGGCAAAAAAGATGTCAACTTGTGTTTAATATGTAGAACCTCTCTCTCTCTTCTCTGGGCGAAGGGAGGAAGATAGTAAAGAGGCTGAAAGATAAAACAGTACCTTTCGAACCTTCCCCTTGGAGTTGTAATATTCAATAACAGGTAGACTAGATTCCATGTAAACATTGAATCGCTTCCTTATTGTTTCAATATTATCATCTTCTCTTCCCTAAAGAACGAAAATTTCCAAGTTTATGAGAAGAAAACCAAAAAACGATACTAGAAAAGAAGTTTAACAAAGAAGAAACAAGAATACCATAAAGGTTTGAAAAATTGTAAGCATGAGGAGAAGTCTTCTACCAAGATATTATATGTCTAACCTGGTTCCGACCTAAAAGGCGTCTCTCCATCTCTTTGTCAGGACAATCAAAGAAGAGCACAAACTCAGGCTCAATTCCAGTCTGGGAGACATTAAAGTGTGATAGTCAAATTTTAACAACTCTTAACTAAATAGGAGAATTATCGAGATGCAGCTAAAAGAGAGTGGTGTACTGAAGAACTCACGACTAACTCAAAAGCAGCACGGTTCTCCTCATTGCGGGGGAAACCATCAATAAGAAATTTGTCATTGCCATTTTCCTGAATTGCTCGTTGGAGAAGCTTAATTGTTACCTCTGATGGTACAATTTTCCCTTCTTTAATCATGTTCGAAATCATCGTCCTGTACATAGAAGAAATGAACAGCTTACAATGCTGACACGCAATAAGCGATACTCTAGTAATATAATGAAATACAAACAAAACTATGACAGTTCAAACTTTATGCACCACATTCAAAAGCAGTGCTGAGGATTAATCCTTTGTGTGCAATAAGCACTGCTTGAAGCTACTGAACAAAACTCAAAGAGATGATGCAACTCAACAAACAGCTGTTGATCTACCACACAGAACGTCGGTGGAAATGACAAAAGGATAAAAAGTACGGAGAAAGATAAAGCAACACAATCAAAACACAGATATCCTACCCATTCTCGGAACCAGATTTTATTTCTGCTCGGAGAAGATCACCAGCACTTAGATGGGTGTACCCAAAGTGTTCAACAATATTAGTACACTGGGTGCCCTTACCACTGCCTGGGCCACCTGTCCAAGTTCATAGAGAAACCAAATCTTAGCACAAGATAAAAATCCAGTATCAACAGTACAGATTGCAACAACGAATATGCTATGTCCAAATGAGGATGTGTATTTGATCCACAAATCCATACAGGTCGCATCCCCCAAGGATATTTCCTAATAATTTTTTATTCACAGTGCCCAAACACAAAAATCCTTTCTTGAGCGAGTTAGATAAAGAAGAAGCAGAGCAACTAGCTTAAGAGTTTATTAAGTTTTCGGGTGAAATAGATATACCTCCAAATTTTCTTCTGTAACCCTCACAAGTCAATTACTACAAAACCCTCCTTCTGTCAATTTGTATGTAAATAATCACAAAGATGAAGCCCCGTTACTTCAGAAAATCAATTCTATCATCACAATCTAAACTAGAGTCGGAACTGTCCCAACCAGTCAATCTGATCTGGCTTTTACAACCATCCTTCAATATAGCTTCCTGTTTCATTTTGATCAAAACTGGATGTAAATTCCCAAAGGATCCTAATGGTCATACAGCCAATCATGTATTAGTACAATAAATGGGTTGTGGCATTTTGAACCAAAGGAGCTATAGACTTGTGGTGTCACAGCCTAAAAGTTAGACAATTGTAACTGCCAAGAGCTGCATTATAATTGGTATTAGTGGTAGCACTAACTGAACATGTAGATCGGATAACGGGTACAATGGCAAACATATGATTGTCCAATGAGTTCCACCTCTAATCCTCACAACTACATATACAGCCAAAATACTTTGCCATACTATGAGGTGCCGTATCGAGAATGCCACAAGATCATGTGATGTTGATGTTGAAAAACTCACCTAGAACAAAAATAACAGTGACCTTCTTGTTGATTGGCAGGCTTCCTGCTCCCTGCAATTCATCATTAAAAAAATATCAAACTACGGAGCATGTGGCTTCTGCCTGCTACTGTGCAGGAGCAGAGATCATGGGTAATTATACTATTTATCAAGAGTGGAGGAGGTAAGTTATGTAGGGGAAAATTTTCTATATTTAACAATAGTGTTTTTATGATAACAATATTAATGCCTAGCGAGAAGAATTCAGAGAACTATATGAGAACTTTTTACAAATTTAGAACTTCAGGGAGGAGAATGGGAGTTGACCCTTATTTCCGCTCTTACGTGATGTTGCTGTTGGTACATGCAGGCTGCAAATCTAGAAAATCGGTATCTAAATTCACAGTGCAGTTGTTGTAGCCCCATCTGTTGTAAGACACCAGAACTGGACACCGCAACTCCACTACTTAAAGTCTTTGAATCTCATAATTTTTTCTGCGGGCTTTTTTAATTATAGTAGAACTTTTCTAAAGTTCAGATTGACAATAGATAAGTTAGTGATAGCTTAAAGGTCAAGCATCCCACCAATAATGCCGTCTAGTGTAGAAAGCATTTCACTTTTGTCTAGATTCCAGATGCTTAGAGTATATAAAAATGAGAACTCATTCACAATAGGAATGGACACCAATAATCAAGGTAATAAGAATATTCTTTAGATATATGAAGCACATTTAGTTGTAAAGAAAGCTACCTGGTTAGTAGCAGAATCGACAACAGTCCCCATGGATGTCTGGTAACTTGATCTTATGAAATTGTCTGCAGAAAGACAGAGTCAATGAATTACTCAGGAATGTTACATGCACATTCTTCTGTGTTTGAAGTAAGTGCATATGAACTCAAAAAAAGGGTAAGGCAGCAAAGAAAGACGATACTGACACTAAAAATAAAGGAGGGGGGTGAACATAAAGACTTGCACTTTCATTTGTCTATCACAAAAAGATATAGAGATCGGATGCTGGAATCTTCACTTAATATATTCCATCTTCAGATCACATAAGAAAATTGAACATGTTCAGATTAATAGGCTTCAGATACTACATCAGCTGCTAGTGAAAAAGGGATCCAATTGACAGAGAAAAAAAGGGAATCTATTGGAGTGATGCAGCTACAATATCTCCAGAATAGATGAATATCTTAAGCAAAAAAGCCAGAAACCACGTCTTTAATTATGTCTCGGTACATGCACCCGCCGCTTTAGCATGAATTTACTCCTGCTCATATACATTCATTCCCAAGTAGCACATAAACTATCCCCAAGCCTCGAGAAAGTAACAGGCCTATCCTAAAACAATAGTGCCAGCAAACACTCCATCATTGAAATTGAAAGAGATCAACTCAAGTTAAACGGAAATCCACAAGTATCAAAGGTCCCACCAAAAAAGGAGCAAAAATCAAATCTTTAAACGAGAAACATTGAGTTAAATAAATCTGTCGGTGCAAAACCGAGCGCACGCAAGACGAGATGAAATTGCAAGCGATCTGCTCAACCAATAATTTAGACAAATTCCTAATTCCTAATCAGATGAAAAGCAAAATTAGCGGCAAAATACAAGATCAAATCTCAAGAATTCGGAAACGACGAACACGGAGCTAGATAAATCAACCGGTCCGGTGCTCAAATCGGCGCAAAGAAAAGCAGGTAAATAACTAAAATGCAGTAAATCGAACAATGCAAGCTTTGAAATTCACCGGATCAATCAAAAGAGATGAATAAAAAAGCGTAGATCGGGGAAAAGAGAGATCTGAAGAGCTTACCAAAAAGGGAGGGAATGTGATGTGAATTGTGGCGAGAGCGTGTTTAAGATTTATTTATAGCCCTTTTCGTGAACCATTTTCAACGGTTAACTGTTCCTTTTTTCGTTTCCCACTCCACACGTTAATAAAACTAATAAATAAGAATAATTTAGTCAAATCATCATCTTCTTAATGTTTTTCTTAGGGATGTACAAAAAATATTATGACAAATACTTTATCCCTAAGACTTGTTTAGGAACTGAGGGAATATAAGGTTGGAAATCGAACAATCACCAACAAGATGAAAGTCATAAGGTGCATTGTTTGTTTTTATTTAATCTTTTCTTTTAACCGTATACATCATTTTTGGGAGAAAATGACAAAAATGGTCCCTTATCTTTGAGGGTATGTTCAAAATAGTCCCTTAAATATGCATTTAACAGTTTTGGTCCTTCAAGTTTACCAAAAGTTAACACTTTTAGTTTCTGACAAAATATTCATCGAACTATATTTATTAAATTTGACGGGAACTATGAAAAAAAGATTTAATTATAAGACTAAGAAAGTCACATCAAATCCTAAAATATGCAACACAAAAAACTAGAAGACACTAACAAAATATTTAAAAAATAAGCAGAAATTACACCTCAAAAAATTAATACCAGACTTTAAAAATAATTTAGAAATAACAGAAAGTATTTAAAACTTCACTACTAAAACAAGAGAAAAAATAACTGACAATAACCGAGGGACACTATAGAAAGCCAATGATTTTTCTAAATTTTATTTTACGAAAATCGACAGACGAATCTATCGATTTTTTCGGCTCAAAAATGCGTGTAACCCATAACTTTTTTAAGGAAAAACCTATGGATGTTCGTTGGTTAATTTAGCGCAATAATTATGATTATTTTTATTTTTAAAAATAAAATAGAGGAGTCCATCAGTTTATTTTATGAAACTCTGATGGATGGGTGTTATTTTTTAAAGCGCTAAACTGTAGTTGAAGAGTATAAATAAAAATGATAAAAATATTTGTTTTATATCGACTTTTCAATAAAAAATGAGATTAGTAATATTTACCTTGTCAAATTTTTTTTTTTTTTTTGCCCTATAACTGACAGACATCTGTCGATTTATCTCTTAGATTTGTCCTTTTCTAGTTGGGTGTATCTCTAAATGTGACTTCTTGCTAATCTTTTTTCATAATTCTCGTCAAATTTAATAAATTATTTTTCCAGAGACTAAAAGTGCTAAATTTTGGTAAACTTGAAGGACCAAAACTGATAAGGGCATACTTAAGGGACTATTTTGAACCTACACTCAAACATAAGGGACCATTTTTGTCATTTTCTCTCATTTTTGGCATAAACTAAGAAAGAAGGGACATATTCAATTTTAGATAGAATTGTTTATTTATTTACATTTTGGAAGTGCCTTGTTCATACGAAAAGAAATAAGGTTGTTTGTACGAGAATAAGAGCTAGAAATAAGAAAATAAATCTGTGACTCGTTGATAGATACTTTTACACTAGTTTTTTCCCCCTTTGTTTTCTTCTTTTTGGCAAACTAAAGATATGGCAATATTTTTAATGGTACGTGAAGAAAGAGCTGGTTTGGCTTTTAGCTATATTCCATAGCTTGGTCTTTTAGAATAGAATTTATTAACGCGGTGGTTTGTTGGAGATATTGTTTGTACTTAATAAAATCTAAATTTTAATTATTTAAATTCAAATATTCATTAAGCATAAACAAATAGATATAACGTTCAAAGGAAGAAATGTCAATAGGGAAAATTAAATTAGAAGGTTCGTATAATAAATGATTATGATTATGGTACTTTATCCCTAAGATTTGTTTTCACCAGAATTACCAATTTTGAGGGTAGGCCATCAGCCCATCACATTCACATCTGTCTCTCCCATTTAATTACCACCCAATTATTATTCTTACCTAATTTTTACATTCACATGCCTAGCTGCCATGTTCTACAGCTTTAGTATACATCTGGCCATAAATATTATTCACAATATTTCGAAATACGTTTTCACTTTATTCCAGAATACTTGTTTGTCCATGAAAATCAGAATATGTTTTCACAATTTTTGATTTTTTGAAAAATACCCCTTGAGGTATATTCACTATTTTTTGGTTCAATTTTTCCTCTCACTTTATTTTTAAATACTACACCAACTCAATAGTCTAAAATAATTTTGAAAATACTATGGCTAAACACCAACTCCAACTCTATTTTCAACTTTAAAGTGAATACCAAATAAAGTGAATACATTTTTTGTTTTTATGGCCAAAACGGTCCTTAGAATCCATTGGAAATGAGGCAAAACAACAATTGTTTAAAACAACCATTGTGCCTGTGTGTGTGAGACCACAGATTTCAAATTTATTAGGTGTCTTTTGAACAACACACACCCAAAAAAAAACTGTTTTGATTCTAATTTGAATTTAATACTCCTTTAGTTAAGCAGATGAGACCAACAATTAGCCAAACAAGACCCGACCTTGATTTGGCATCCAATTCTCAACCCCGACCCCGATCATGACTGACTCCTAACCCCTACCCGAGACTCGATCTGACTCCAACTGCGATCGCGACCCGAACAGAGTCAGGTCGTGTTTCAAGTCAAGGTCAAAGTCGGTCCCGGCTCAAGGTCGGGCCTTCGATCTCATGTGGAGTCCCAGGTTAGGGTTAGGATAGGGTTGGGTCGAGGATCAAGTATTGAGTCGCGATCAGAGTCATGTCTCGGATCAGGGTCGGGTCTCAGGTTGAAGTTGAAACAAGGGTGCGGGTCCGTATTAAAAGGTGATGGTCCAAGTCTAGTGTCACATTATTTGTCCAACTTATACCTACAAAAATGAAAAACATTTTCTTTCACAACACCCAAAGTGTGTACACTCCCCCCCTCCCCCCCCCCCCAAGGATTTACTGTTAAAAGGTCTCGAAAAAGTTATATACGTACTACATATAAGAAAATTATAGTAAAACTTTTGTTTGTGACGGAAGAAAAGGTCAAAAAGAGTACTTGCCAAGACACCAATTTAAAAGTTCAATGCTAACTTTCCAGTCAAGCAAATTCGAAAGTTCAACAGAATACTTAAAGAACCATCAAAGTTGATATTTTTGTGCTAGCTAACATGCTTTCATGTGATAAAAGCTTATTCCTTTTTTTTTTTCTAAAATAATTAAATTCTTTTCCATATAGGAGTAATAAGAATTCGAAAGTGTCTTTATCACAAATTCCTGAAATAACACGCACCCTGATTGATTGCCTAAATTCTTTGGCTATTAGCATTCTAACCAGTTGTTACAATTTGTAAGTTATGTTCAAAAGAATACGATTATTACAATAGCAAATGGAACATTCTACCTTTTTAGTAATGACAATAGTGTCCGGGCCATCTTGCCTCACCTCAACTATTCCATCGGGTATATGTTATCTTCCGTCAGTATATATATATATATCAGGTTAATCAGCCTACCAAGGCTTAGGCAAATGCAAAGATATCATCTAGTGTTTCTTGCCTGCACTGGAGTTTGAATTTGAGACATCATAGTTCGCCTTTCACTTAATTGACTATTAGATCAACACCCTTGATTGCTAGAATATTCTTGGAATTAAGAATCCAATTCCAGCATATGTGTTATTGGTTGTATACATCGAAATGTAACTTCGTTTCAAATCCTTCTAGATCACTTTTATTGTTGATTCATAATATATTAGCACTCCACTTTTACCTAACTGTTTCTCTATTGGAGAATGCTGGAAAAGAACCTGCAGACATTGGAATATTGCCAAGTAAAACTTTTCAATTCAACTTTAATCTCTCATGAAACTTTTACTCATTTTATCTGAAACTTGTCAGGGTTTTCTTTATAATGTAGAATTCAAATGGATGACACTGGACAGTAGCAAATATTCTTGATTTTAATAGTTTATCACATGCTTTTCTTACATTTCAATGCAGGACTTTAGACAATTGAACGGAAATGAGAAGTCATGATTTACAAACTCAATCGACTACATTTCAATCTCAAATTACTGGAGAAGCTATATAGCTTCTGCACCCTAACATTCAAAGGATTGATAATATAATTAGATTGTTTTTTTACTTTTACCATCAATTTATCGCAACCCTCTTTCTGGCCGTGCTCATTAAACAACTTCATGAGATATATAACTAGGTGACAGATCATCGGATGCTTTAACGATGAACTGAATAAGCAATGAACCATGAGAAGCCATTTGATTCACACACCAGTAGAGTTGGGTTCCGGAAATCCAAATGGGCAATTGGTGTCTGTTTTTAAGAATTCAGTTAGAAAAGAAAATACAGCAAATTCTCTTTTCCACTCTAAAGACCGAAGTCTACGTCCAAACATTCATACTATATAATTAAGTACAATTCTTCCAAAGCTATATAAAGGAGATTAGATGTTTCATGTGTGTAACATAATTCAACTAGCTTTTCTGTTTTTCATTAACAATTAAACCAAGTTTACTTATATGAAGTATAAGGTGATGCCACTGAATGATACTCTCACAGAAGCAGAAAGTGTATAATTTTCCGTCTAACACATATATAAACGCATAAAGCTCTTTTGGTTTCATAAACTAATCAACAAACAAAAAAAGTGATATACAGTACCTAAGTTCTGAGAGGACTCCCAACCGAGGTTCTGAAATTACAGTCATACTAGTGTAACCACATGCTCCTTCAATCTGGATAATGATCTCGATCCTTTCTATAAAGCTTACTGATTCGCGTGTATGCATGAAGCTACGACCTTAGTTCTGCAAACCTCTGCCTCACGGCATTGGCAAGTTCCCACTCACCAATACTTGCCAGGCCTTCGACAACCTTTTGCCTTGACCTTATGTATGGTATAAAGCCTCTCTTGGTCATTTCTATCACAAATTTTCCAGCCAAAATAAACTGGCGGGTCTCTAAGCACCCTTCAAAGACTAACTCGTAGCACTCGAACCCAACATGCACACTCTCATTTGTTAAAAACTCAATTACTTCAACTGCTCTCCGTATCTCTTTGTTAGCCCGTATTGCTTCCAAAGCTTTCACCAAAGTTTCTTTTCTGGGGCTCAAGCCATATCTCGCAACCATTTCATTCAACGTCTCTATGATAGCAGAAGTCATTCTTAGCTCGGACAAGTTGTCAATTAAAGAACCGTAACTATCCAAATCCGGATTACAACCAGCACGAGCCATGCCCTTCAACACATTAACTGCTTCATCTATCTGATCAACCTTACAAAGCGATGAGATCAGGTAATTGCAAGTGCCACAATCAGGGGCATATCCAATATCCTGCATTCCCAACAATATGGTTGAAACAGAATGGGATTTACTCCGACGTTCAATCCATGCAGTGGAGAGTAGTAGGTGCGTTTGAGGTACCGGAATGCAGCCAGAGCGAAGAGTGCGCTGGAGAATGGCAAGAGCAAGTGGGAGAGGATTCGAGCTTTGGAGACTGTAGGAAAGGAGAGAGAAATATGCAATTTGAGGGCGAGAACGAGGCCTGATTGGAGTAAAACACTGTAAAATTTCGTCAACAATTTTGACACTTGTGTTTTCAGGGAAGGTGGATAAAAATGAAAAGGGATTCGGATTATGGTAAGACCCTTCTTCATCAGAGGAGCTTAGAATATCAAGAATCTGTTCATATCTTTTTGTTTCCACCACAGCCTTAACGGATTCTTCAAGCATTCTTGGTGAAGAGACAAAAGAACGACAAAAAGGACGAACAGACAAGTGTAGCTTTGCAGCTGCCATCACCCTATCTAAGTTCTTCTTACTTCTCTCAAGTGTAAATAAAATTAGTCGAGCTGCACGTAAACTGGTCAAACACCAAATGCTTGAATTACCTAGACCTACAGAAGGGGTACGGAGTGAAGAGCAGAAAACATGTGAGAATATTCATTGTGGAATAACATCGAGCAGGTAACAGGCATAAAACGGGATGAAAAGAATAACAACATTTTCCTGGGAGGAACTGACTTCGTTCCATAATTGCAAAAACAAGAGAGTTCACTCCCAATTTCCTATCTGGCCATTCTTGCTGCTATTTTGTTGGAACGAATGATTGATAAATCAGTATGTTCTCCCAATTAATGATTGTTAGTTCATGTTGATTGAATTCGCAAATACAATTTCTATCAAGTGGAAAAGCAGAAAGTAATACTATACCTGCTCTGACTATTTACGCATCCTTCTTCTCCAATTTTTTTTCTCTTCTCAATTTTTTTTTTGTTTTCCAACTCAATGTCCGGTACTCCGGTGAGGTCCATTAAATTTGGATTCGCGCAAATCTCACATTGAACACAAACCTAATCTTGCAGAATTTGGTGGAAGCGCGGGTCCACGATTTCAGAGAAAACTGATAGTCGTATACATTTTTCAGATTTTATAGGAAAGATTTGAATCAAATGGAGTGGAGGTTTTTTTGTGTGCGCGCTGTAAATTTTGTCATAATTTTGAGTGTCAAAAGGAAGAAGTGCACGAATAGCCATTTTTTACGTTACCATTTAATAAATATCCATTTCATAATTATTATATTTTGCAAGTTTAGCAATTTTTGACAAGAAGTTAAACACTCGCCTATGAAACTTGATAAACATTCACATCTGAAAGTTTAGCCTTATGAAGGCTAAACAATAATTATTTTTGCCTGATATTTAGTATGACTTGTAAAGGAACAGGGGTTCAAACATTCATATACATACATGACTAAATTATGTACTCTATAAAAATAAGCTGAACTTTCAGGATTCTAATTGTGAAAGTTATTTTTGAAAAAAATAATAAGTTATTTTTCAAATTTAAACATACAAATCTACTCCAAATAAGCTCAAAATTGAAACATAAGTTCCATATATCATAAATAACAAACTTCAATCATCAATTTCTCAATATAATAACAAATTTAACAAATCTATTTAACATCATTTCAATTTTGTTCATATATATATATGTGCTCACATGTTAAAAAAACTAAAGTTTCAGTCATATGTGTCAGATGCGGAAGCGAAAAAGAAAAATATTATTTTCCTTGAAAATTGTCTAATATTAAATATTCGTGCAAAAATAAACATAAGATGGTTATTACCTAAATAGGGCGATCAAAATAAGACACTCATGAAATTTTTACTATTTTAGAAGTGTTGTAATAAATTTGTTTCTGTATTAACCTTTTATTGGGGTTAATACATAAACATTCCCTAAACTATTTACATCTTACAACTTCTATATACACTATGGGGTGGTGTTATTATTCTCCTAGTTTTGTTTATTTTCAAATCACCATTAAATTATATCATAATGTTATTCAATTAAAAGACACAACCCAAAATACATAAGTACCACTAACGAATTGAAACAAAAACTGAGCAAAGAAGAATTTTTTTTGTTCTTTCATTATTTCTTACCCAATTTTATTATTCTTAAAAAAAATAAAATAATGAAAGTAACCCTTAAAAAACAGATATTTTTGTATAGTAACCCCTTCTCTTTCTTTTTTCTTTCTATACTCGTCTTTCCGAATGCCTTGAAGAATATGAGCATGTGCTATAAACATGAGAATATTTCAACACACAAAATTAACAATTTCCTTCAAGATATGAATTTCTGATACATTTTTTTTTGACTATTTTCCCAAGTGAAATACCGCAAAAAAAAAAAAAAAAAAAGACCACCTGTTTAGGCAATATGAATTAGTAAAAAAACAAGTTTAGAAAGACTAAAATACAGAAAAAGAAAAAAAATCAACAAATTTAACAGAAACTTCATCGTCTGAATAAGATGCCGTAAGAAATGGTAGCAAGAGCCAGGATGTACAGTAGTTGTAGTCCTGGAAATGAGGATGCTCTATAACTATCAGCAAAGCTTATTTCTCTGCCCCCAGCTGCAAAATTCAACATAAAAACACTTTTAATGTCTAGAGGAAGAATTCTGAATTATGGTTGTTGGTTAATAGCAAAAAATAAGTATAAATAAAATAAAATTAAATATATACTCTAAATTTTATCATTTTCCACAGAGAATTCATAGTACTCGTATTTCTGATCCGCCACTGTGATTACCAATAGATTTTTGTGCACCCTACTCCGTTTTACCAACATTAAGGGTGTGTTTGGCACCGAGTAAAGCATTTTGAATTTTCTTATGTTTGATTGGTCAAAATTATTGAAAAAATAATTTTTCTAGGAAAACAAGTAATTCATCTCCCACTGCCGTAACCCCTACCCAACCTCCCATAGTATTTATCTAGCTTTATATATAAACAATCTTAAAAGTATTTGTTTTTTGATGTATGGAACACAAAAAAGTAACTTACTTATTTTCTTGAAAAAACATTTTTCATCATGCGGAACACACCCTAATAGTAACATTTGAAGGGAACATTTTCGGGACAACTTATTATTTGAGAGAAATTATGAATATGTGTAAGCATTACATTGGCGAATATAGTGAAGCGAACAGAGTCCATTTTAGATCACATTAAAGAAATATTCAAGTAAACCAGAAGAAAGCCTTTTGGGTAGTGGAAGGAAAAACGGACTAGGGGATTATAAGAAGTCAAACCTGATACCAACGAGACGAAAGTTTAGATAGTCAATCAACTGAACTATCGAAAAACATTATGTCTCACTTACCACAGTCTCTAGTAGAATTACTAGTGCTTGAGCAAATGCATTGTGCCATCTCAGTCTCGACATCAAATCCACAAGTCCCACCAGATTTAGCGCACCGGGCACATCCAGTGTCCGGCACGCTAAATGTCAACTTCATCCCATAAAGCCAATCCAACGGGCCAACACCCTGCAATCTATCCGTATTATAAACACTCGTATAATGCGTGCAATCCAATATATCCATACTCATATACTTCACTGTCTCGTAACCCGTGAAACAACACGCCGGCGTAGTGTTCGACAGCAAATGAAACAACTTAAACGAAGTGCACGATCCGTAGAGTTCGTCACACGAATGGCCGGAGAAATTAAAGCAAAGGGACTTGTAATGGTTAAGTACTGGCGAATCAATGGAGCAATTGACGAGGATGAAAATCGTGTCGGGCGTAGGCGGGATTATAGCTGACTGAATTTCTGACATTTTGAAGTCGTGGTGAGGTTGTAGGATCGAACAAGTGGACATCGAAGGATCGAAAATTGTCATGGTTTTCTTCTCGTAGTCGATTGATTGGA
The DNA here is from genome assembly GCA_003996215.1 of Jaltomata sinuosa. Taxonomy (NCBI): domain Eukaryota; kingdom Viridiplantae; phylum Streptophyta; class Magnoliopsida; order Solanales; family Solanaceae; genus Jaltomata; species Jaltomata sinuosa. The sequence goes on from QJPP01000010.1 coordinate 100,418, forward strand.
CTTTGTAGTTTCCTGATGGTGTTGTGAAGAATAAATCAGTGGCGGAGCAATTTAGCATGTGGCGATACTGGGGTGCGCCGCAGCCGTCGTCGATGCTGAAGGGGTAGTTTATGGGAATGTTGTTACAGAAATTGCGACATGTTGAGTGAATTTGTGGGGATTGTGAGAGTAGCAACAGAATGAGGTATATTGTTAGATGGTTGAATATGGGAAAGGGTGTTTTTTGGTTAGCCATTATTGGTGGTAAGGTGAAAGAAGGGACTCCTGTGAAAGGTTTTTGAAATTGAAGAATTAATGTGAAAGGTTGAAGAGTGATAAACATGATGGGTAGTTTTCTTTTCATCAATCTTTTGCTCGTGAGTTAGCTTTTGGAGTGAAGTTACATCTTTCAGTATCAAAGCAGGGCTCATCCACATCGATGATTAATGAGCTCCTATATTAAAATTATTCACGCATCAGATGTTCAGTCTAAGCATGAAGTAGAGTATTGAAGAGTGAAGTAGTTCCACATTTATTGTTAACGGGAAGAATGATTTTCTTATATTATATTAAATAATCATCCTCGATGAATTAGTTTTTGAGATTACGTTAAATCTAAATCGAGACACAAAGAGTAATTTTTCACACGCAAATTTCAAAGATTTTTGCAGAAAGCAAATGGTGAGCAGCTGTCCGCAATTTTCTCCTATTAACAGTTGCTTTTTTGACCGTTGGCGCGCCGTTTCACTGGCTCTTATGGGCTCCACACGCTGGAAATATTCAGTATTCGATGATCAATGAATGAAGAATTCTTTTTTCTTCTTTAAGGGAAGGAATAAAGGATAATCACTTTCAATTTCTTTAGCACATTTATCTTAATATCTTTCGAAAAAGATGTGTGATTTTAGAGTAAAAATCAAACAGGAGCATAACAATTTGAACGATTAAGCTTGAAGGTAAATGTAAATTTTAAAAGGTAATGCATATGACAAGCTAGCAAGAGGACAAAGCAATTAGATACAGGAGTACAAAGAAAATGAAGCAATCAAAAGTAGCAGTAGTTTATCATAATGTCTCATAAAGAAACATCACGAAGGAGCTCAAAGTCAAACAAGTCAGATTAATGCACAAATCTACGTACTTACACTTACAGATATTATCATATATTCGAAAAAAATTGACATCAGTCCTATGCGACTCCTTTTTGTATCATAATTTTTTTTTGAAAATGATCACAAAATTTATGGACCTAAGATTTACTTTTTGTTTGACAAAAGAAAAGCATTACGAAATTAATGTTAATTGTGTGAGACACATAATAATATTTTTTTTATATCGTAAAACTTTTAAATGTTTATGGTTAAAAGTCCCCTTTTGTGATTATCGGGAAAGTATGAAGGTTGGCTTATTTAATATCCTTTTGCCACTTTCACTTCATTACTTGCTGTTATTCTATTATTCAATTTCATTATAGTGTTTGAACTCAGGTTGCAAGCAACATAGTGCATGCGCCTAACCAGCCTGCCACAAAGCACTTAGTTAAAAATAGTGTCATTTTATATTATATGTACATGTGTTCAAATTTTTCAATTTTTTTTACATATAAATATATGAACTAAATTTTTGACGAAATGGTGTCGAATGACACCCCTTGCCATAAGGTAGGTCCACCCCGGTAGACAAGTCTTTGCTTTGTGTAATATTTGTTGTATCTATTTTTTGGTGTAAATAGGAGAGGACTATGGTGTATCTGTTGTCGTTACTATGGCACATGTAAAGTTAGTGCTTTAAAATTTTAAGTATAATTTAGTGTGCTAATCACTTTTTTTCCACTGAATAGGGTGAGCCATGTCATTGTGGGTCTTATTTAATGACCCCTGTCAAGACTCAGTTGCGTTCATGTAAGTTTAAATTTTTTCGCATTTTGTTTATTTCACTCGATTGTTGAAGCTCCATTATTTTGTAGATCCAAGGGCGTCTCAATAAAATTAAGATGAATGGCTTAAAGCAAAATTTTAATAAGAAGCCTTAAATATATATATATATATATATATATATATATACATATATATATATATATACAGATTTTTTTTTATATTGGTATCAGAGCCGATAATCCGAAAGACCACTGGTATATGGATGTCCTAGATATTCCTTATTATCAGAGATATTTTGGCAAAAGAGTTTTATATATTATACTTAAGAAAGAAAGATAAAAAGAGACTACAAGCAGCTATTAGAGAAGCTGATCAGACTATACCTATAGTAGGTTCAAAAATAGATAGATATAGAAGATTAATAAAGATAAATAGTGATATAAGAAAAGAACATACTTATTGGGTAGGATAGGCTACACTAGTTAAAACATTTTTATAAGACAAGATTTATATGAAAAAAGACTATTATTTTAGAAGGATAGCTATTTACCAAAAGAGATTATTCCATTATAGACAACACTTAAAAATCTTTAAGAGACAGAAAGAAGCTTTAGAAAGACATACATTTGGTTTAAGAATAAGACTATCGTTAACCGCCAAATATCCTGTACCAAATCTTAGGAAAAATATTAGACTATTCCAGAAACAAAATAAAGAACGATTAGCACAGGTAAACAGAAATATAGAAGAGGTAAGACAAAGAATTAAGACTATTAAAGAAAATTCTTATTATTACAACCCTTTAGGTTAATTAAGAAATAGCCAATTTTGCTAAAAAGACATTATATGAGAAAAGACCATTATTCTAAATTAACCCGTATTTACCATATAAGATTGTATCATTATAATAGATATTTAAAAAGTCTTACAAGATATAAAAAGACTTTAAAACGCCATCTACAAAGATTAAACTTAACATCATCTATAATTTATAATATTAAACAATCTTTACTTTTTCTTAGGGAAGATATTAGACAATCTCAAGAACAAACAAAGGATAAACTAATTCAGGTAAATCTTGACATAGAAGACGTAATAAGAAGAATTAAGACTATTAAGAATAACCCTCATTATTACAATCCAGTAGGTTAACATATGAGAAGACCTTATAAGAATACAAGAGATTTTAGAAAAGTTAAAACAGAATTGCTAGCATTATATTTAAAGGCCGATAGACTATTAACAAACTTAGATCGTATACTATTAAGAGACTTAGATCTAGAAACCAAAAGAGCTAAAAAAGAAATAAAAAATACATTTTTCTTAGTTGAAATACTAGAACAGAAATTACTAAGACACGCGATATCCAGAAATATTCCAATTAAAAACACTTTATGAGACATCTTCCATTTGCCAGAAAAATAAGACGAGAATATTTTTATTACCATAGAAATACTAAAGAAATAAGAAGATTACAAAGAGCAGAACAAGCTATAGTAGCATATATAGATATATACGAAAAAGATTTCTTTAGACCGCAAAACTTTTATCTTGAAAGAAATATAGACGAGATTGTAAACGCTTTAAAAGTAGAAAAAGTAGGAATTATTACAGACATAAAAGCATATAATAAAAGAATACAAAATTTTAATAAATACTATAAACCCACTACTTTAGGATAAACAGTTTAATAAAGACACCATAGATAATCTAAAGAGATTAGAATATTTAGATTTAAAATTAACCCCAGAAAAGAAATATAGAAGACTAAAAGACAACTCTCTGATAAAGTGTAATTTCAACTACGGAGAACACTTGTTACACGGAGAAGATCAACATCTAAATACTATTACAGACTTAATAATAAATCTAGGAGAAACAGTTCAGAAAGATATCTCAGAAATAATAAACACAATACAATCTATTAAACAGATACAAGAAAATAGTAACAAACTATTAGAAAGGCTAGACTCAAATTTAGAATTCTTAAAAAATCAACAGACTGAGACAGAAAAAAGAGTAAAAAATTTATTTCCAAAAGATAGTAACTTAGGAAAAGATATAAAAGAATTAAAAGACGAAATACAACAGCTAAGGACTTTAACTCTGTCTTAGTACATGAATGATCCTACATATCAAAAAATTATAAAGAAAGCAGAAGAAATACAACCTAGTCCAGAAGGACTATCAGACTATTCACCTCCAGCAAGAACAGATCAGATAATAATAAAACAAAATAATACAATTATACTTCTTTTATTAGAAATTAATAATAAATTAGAAAAATTAATAAAAGATAAACAACCCATTTTAGATAAAAACATAGACGAATTAGTTGACCAATTAAAAAAGATAGAATTGACTCCACAAAAAGAAAAAGTACAAATAGTTAAAAAGAAACAATCATGGAACTTTTCTCAGGTAGGTCTAGAACCCTCACAGAAAGACCAAGACCAAGTTTCTCGCAAGACAGCCTAGGAAATAACATACTAGCAAAAATAATGAATGCTCCAAAAAGAGATAATAAACAACAGTTAGAAGAAATAATAGACGTAGATAAAGACATACAAATTTTTCAAAATAATAAGTTAAATTTGCTAAGTCCAAAAATACTTTATAATACAGGAACTTTTTCAAGTAAAGCTCAGCTATATAGACATTATAGAGAAGAACAATTATGTATCATAGGAAAAAATACTAGTAGTATAAATTTAATAAGTAAAGAATCTTTAAAAGAAATAACTAAATCTAACATGAATCTCATGCATATGGGATTAATCGTAATAGGATTAAAAGGACTAACTAGAAAAAACCTAGGAACAAAAGTTTTAATAACTTTATACGATGACAGATGGGCAGACTCTAAGAAATCAATAATAGGACTTACAGAAGTAGACATGTCCAACAATGGAGGAATTTTCTATTGTAGCCCAGACTATTTAATAAACTCATCAGAGTTTGGTAGACACATAAAAATAGGAATTCAAACTAAAGGATATGAAGACATGAATAACGGAAATAATCTTCTAGCATGTGTAGGTTTTATAGGAAAGATAGCTACTAACAGTAGTACTAAGTTTAAGCTAAAAGTAGAAGACGTAGTAAGTTTAATGGGAAATAAAGGAATAAAATTAATGAAGCCTTTAAAAATAGACCCAGAAGAATATGCAGGATTAGAATGGAACTTAGAAAACTTTAATAAAAAAGAAATTTTAAAACCAAACGATCTTATAATGTATACAAACAATAAAGGAGACACTTCTGTTAGATTTACAGACTATAAATACACAGATCAAAAAGAAGTAGATGAAGAAGTAGAAAATAGTGAATTTATGAATATAGAATTGATACTAGAAGAAGAATTTGAAGTAGACAAAGTAATCTTAAAAGCGGAAGAAATACATAAAAAAGACCCAGATAAGACTTTTAGATGCAAAGCATGTCAAACTGGAAGTTTGGATATGATAAAAATGAAAGAACATTTTAAGAATTGTGATTTAAGAACAGACAATAATGGATACAAAAATTCTATTTGGTCAACAAATAATAGTCAAAGACAATATGATGAAGAAAGTGAAAATGATACAGTAATAAGCCAGAAAGAATTAATGGAAAGTGCATCTAGCAGTACAAGCCCTTTCCAAAGAACAATCCATATGAATAAGATAGATAACTATACTGCAGGGAATTTACCAAGACATAGAGTATACAGAACAACCCCAACTGAAAATACAGAAAGAATAAGACCAATAGGAAGAAGAATGCCAATAGAAGAACCCATTAGACTTCAAGAAGGAGGTAACAAAGGAAAGATTTTAAATATAGCGGCACATGATCCACAAATGTGAAATTCAGTACTAGACATATGGAAAGGAATAATAGTAGCAGACTACATACAATCTAACCAAGAAGTAGACGCAGAAGCCATGTATCGATACTTGGAAACCTTTTTAGGAGAATCCACAAAAGGAGTATGGGAAGCTTATAAATTAGAATTCCCAGAAGAATTCCAAGGATTAATAGATATGGGGGCAAACCCATATAATTTTGAAAATAAAATACATGTTTTACTAACAGGAGAAGATCCGAATAGCGGATTAGTAACTTTACAAAGAAACGCGTTAATAAAACTAGAACAATTAAGTATAAGTAGCTGGTTCCAGATAAAAGAATTTCTAACTGAATTCTACTATTACTGTACAATTAGTGGAAATACTTTTGATCAAAATTTAGGAAAGAAACTATTCAATAAACTTCCCGGAGCGTTAGGCAGGGAAATAGAAGAAAGATGGAACAGACAAGACGAAATACTACAAAACCCAAATACAAAATGGACTATAGGCCAAAGGACCCAACATGTAATGAATATATTAACAGAAAAGTGTACTAATATACAAATACAAAAACAATTAAAGCAAAATGAGACAAGTTTTTGTAAAGGCATATATACTACACAAAGTTACGACAATAATCCAAAACAGAAAAGACATAAGAAGTATAAGAAAAATTCTTATTTTCCAAAAAAATATTATTTAAGAAAATCAGTAGCAAGAAAGCCATATCTAGATAAAAACAGACATATAAGAAAATTTGATGGAAAAAGAAATTATAAAAATAGACTAGAATGCTTTACATGTGGAAGCATAGATCACTTAGCTAATACATGCCCTAAAAGAAATAATAGTAGAACAAGAAATGCACAGTTAATAGAAGAATTTAACGAGACACTAATAAATGTAGATGAATACATGTCAGATAGTGAAAGTATATACTCAGTAGTTAGTATAGATACAAATGAAGAACAAAGACAAGATTCCTCTGACTCAGAAGGAGAAGAGCTAATAAATGAAATAGGACTAGGACTAGGAAAGTTAGACCTAGAAAAATTAAAAACTTTAGATAACTACAATCTGGTCAATTTAGCACTAGACTGTGATCATAATTTTGAAAAAGGGAAAGGTTTGGATAGTAACCAATGTTACATATGTCGTTGGTATCCAAGTAAAGATAAAAGACTAAAATGTAAAAAATGCTACATAGTAGGATGTATTAATTGTATAGAAAAGACATTAGAAACAAGAATTGAAAATGAACAGCTAGACATCAAAGAACCTATTAGATCTATGTTACCTATAACAGAGATAAAAATATTAAGTCTAGAAGATAGAATTGAAAAGATAGAATATAGACTTAAAAAGCTAGAAAAAGGTAAAGAAATAATCATCGAAGAAGAATTAATGAATACAAGAAACAAAAACTTTGAAGGCTTAATCTGTAATGAAGATAAAAAAATGAGCACCATAAAAGTTTTAGCAAGAATAAAAATACAAAACTATGAAATAGAGACATTAGCCTTAATAGACTCAGGCTGTACCAAAAGTATTATAAATGAAAAAATAATACCAACAGAATTAATAAAAAAATTACCAGAACCTCAAGTATCAATGCAAATGGATGGATCATACAATACATATTCACATTATGTAGGAAAAGCAACAATAAGTTTTAAAAATACATGTGATAATTTTTATAAACCATCCTACAAAATAGATAAAATATGGACCAGAGACTTAAATATTAGAGTAGATTTTGTACTAGGATTAGATTTTCTATTACAAAATAACGGAAGTTGTCTTCTAACTAGAGACGGAATAGTTTTATCTAAAAATATCACTCAAACAGCTGTAACTACAATACATACTCCTACAAGGATCAGAAGCATTAAAAGTAAAACAGAAAAAGAAGAAGCACAAACAAAATGTGAAAAAGGAAAAGACTGTCAATGCGATCATTGTGACACAATAAACATACAAGAAGAAATAAATGATATAATAGATATGGAAGAAATAGAAAAAGACTATTCATTAATAGAAATAAATACAGAACTTTACAATTTCAGTAAAGGAATAAAACAAATAGGGATAATTAATGATCAAAAAGACCTGGAAAAAATAATACAAATCCTAGATGAACTAGAAATAATTGGAGAAAAACCCCTGAAACATTGGGAGTCCAATAAAATAACCTGCAAATTAGACATAATTAATCCAGAATATATAGTAAAAACAGCTTCAATAGAAGCCACAAATCAGGATATAGCAGACTTTGAAATACAAATAAAAGAATTACTAGACTTAGGAGTAATAAGGAGATCTAGGTCAAAACATAGATCAGCAGCTTTTATGGTAAGAAACCATGCAGAAATAATAAGAGGAAAAGCAAGAATGGTAATTAATTACAAAAGATTAAATGATAATACCAGAATGGATGGATACAAATTACCAGACAAAACTGAATTAATTAACAGAATACAAGGAAGAACTTGTTTTAGTAAACTAGACTGTAAGTCAGGATACTGGCAAGTAAAGATGCATGAAGATAGCATAGACTGGACTGCTTTTACTTGTCCCGAGGGACACTTCGAATGGTTAGTAATGCCCTTTGGATTAAAAACTGCACCTCCTATTTTCCAAAGAAAAATGGATAATATTTTTAGAGAATTTAAGACGTTCGTAATAGTATATGTAGATGATATTTTAATTTTTAGTAATACCATGAAAGAACACTTAGGACATTTACAGATTGTTTTTAGATTATTAGTAGATCATGGAATTATAATAAGTAAAAAGAAAATGGACTTATGTAAGTCACAGATTAATTTTTTAGGAATAATAATAGGAGATGGAAGGATAAAATTACAACCGCATATATCAAAGAAAATACTAGACATGCCAGACAAATTGGATAAAACAAAAGAGTTGCAGAAATTTTTAGGAATACTAAATTATGCAAGAAATTTCATAAAAGACTTAGGAAAAATCGCAGGACCATTATATTCCAAAACAGGATCCACAGGTCAAAAGACTTTTAATACAGAGGATATAAAACTGGTTCAGACTTTAAAACAGATGGTTAAAAATATTCCAGATTTAGTCATGCCTTTAGAAACAGACTATCTGATAGTAGAAACAGATGGAAGTTTTGAAGGATAGGGAGCTGTTCTTAAAACTCGAAAGAACAAATATAGCGATAAAAAAGAAGAAAGAATCTGTGCATACCAAAGTGGTAAGTATAAAGAAAAAGGTAATATGAGTAGTATAGACGCAGAAATCCTAGCTGTAATATATGGATTAAATGTTTTTAGAATATACATTTTAACTAAACCAGAAATTTTGGTAAGAACAGATTGTGAGGCAATAGTAAAATTTTATCAGAAAATAAATGAAAAAACAAGTAGTAAGAGAAGATGGTTGAATTTTTTAGACGCCACTTCAGTATACAATATAATATTAGAACACATTAAAGGAAAAGAGAACAACTTAGCAGATCAATTAAGTAGACTTATGATTAAATAACTAACTTAAAAATCCTTTAGTATGTATGCAGGAAAAGACAAAGGAAAGGAGGAAGCCTCCCCTTCCGCAGACAAATATTTACAGACTTTGCTAAGAAATACTCAGTTCAGGCCTCAGACTCGAATGGATACACAAAAATTAGAAAGACTCTATTTTGGTAAACAGAATTTAATATGTTATCCAGAATGCAACTTGAATTTCAGGGTACAGGAAGGAACGAGCATAGACAAACCTCAGAGGTGTTTAATAGACAACCTATGGATAGCATTCGGAAAGATTCCCAAAGACAATGGATACTTTATTTCTGTTTTAAATGCTTTATGCACATATTTCACAAACAAAAACCAAGACAAAAAATTTAAATTTTATACGGTGATACAGGGAAACAAGCCAGGAGTTTTCCAGACTTGGATTGAAGTAGTAGAAAGTATAAAAGGTTTTCAGACACCTTTATTCAAGGGATTTGATGATTTAAATGAAGCATTAGATTATGCTAGGGGACATTTGGGACCCAATTTCTTTATTACTCCTTCACTTAGACAAGTTACTACTACTCTCCAGTATAAAATCAATAAAGACACAAATAAAATTATTTTTTGTGATCACTGTGAAGCTTTGACAGAGGGTTTCAAAAGACTAAATAGCAGAAATGAAGAATTAACTCGAGAAAAAGATAAAGCTTTACAGCATATTAATATATTACAAGAAAGAATTAGAATACTTCATTTTGAAATTAGTCAGACACAACAAATATTTTCAAATATACCAACGAGTTCTCCATCTCAGAAAATGGATAAGATGGGTGTACATTTCCCAATAAATGTAGAAAGATCTACTATACCAGATATCGGTATAGCTAGTCCAGTTCAAACGGTAACTGGTAAAGACAAATCAAATCCGTTAATGGCTGGCACTTTGCCAAAAAGTGTAAGAATACTACCACAGAGTTTCAATACAGCAGGAACTTCTTCTTCAGTTGAAACAAAAAAAGAAACAAGAAAGAAGGGAATAAACTTAAGAAAAAAGAAAGGTCAGAGAATAGATGAGATCCTCAATAAAACATTAAAGAAATTCTTAGAAGAAAAGACTAAAGAAGTGATCCATGAAAACCCAAGACCAGAATCACCAAAATCAGATAGCAGTAGCTATAATTCAGGAATGGATCATACAATGGAGCAGTTTGCACAAGATCCTAATGAAGACGAGGACTCAGGTATGAGTTTCGACACTATAGCGGAACACAACCTGAATACTTAAAATAGTATCAAGTTTCGTAGACATGAAGTATAATACAAAGAAGACAAAGACCGTATAAGGCAAAGAAGACCAAAACAAAGTCGTAAGCCATGACGTATACTGCAAAGAAGACAAAAATATATATGCAAGCAATGACGTAAAAAAGCATTATCATAATGGAGCATCTTCAAAAGAAGACAAGGAATCAATCAGCCACGTGACGATGGGGCCCACAGCGCACCCGGCAAAGCTAAAAGATTCTTCAATTCAATTGAAAGAGGATTTGAAATCCGCTCCTCCACATCTATAAATACCTTCTCTTTAAGAGAAAGAGGTAGAACGAAAAATAGAGAGAAAATAAGTAAGCGCAAGAGTGAGATAGTGTTTGTAAGTTTTCTTCAGTTGTTCATCTAGTAAGTGTTTGTGTGTAAAAAAAAAAAAAAAAACACAGTGAGAATAAGTAAGAGAGTGTGACAGTGTGACCGTCTCTCCGACGTAGCTTGTCAGTTTCCGGGGACTCCCGAAAGGGAAACCTCTCTCCGTCTACAGACATGTAAGTATTTTATTGTAAATATTATTGTCTATGTATCTCTCCCAGTTATGTATTAAAGTTTAAATGTTTATGTGAATTATGTGATGAACATATTGTTATTTACTGTTTTGTTTATGTGAATTATGTGAGGAACATATTGTTATTTACTGTTTATACCTTAGTAAGACTTATTGTTTTATCCTTAGTATATGGTTAAGCTCTTAGCTTCTTATTCAGCACCCATGGATTAACCTGTAAAGTCCTAGGGATTGATGTCCGCCATGGCCAAGAGTGCCGAAGGACCTGGTTCTCCCAAGGTAAGGTTAAAGAAACTGCTGGTAAGAACATAGGCTAAGAGAGAGAGATGAACAGGGTAAAATAATAAATCGAAAAACGGTAATGAACAGTAAAAAATGAATAGTAATGAACAGTAAAAACTAGATCATTGACTATGGCGGATTACCGCCCGGTCTCCGATCCGGTTAAAAAAAAATAATAATAAAAAAATAAATTTAGTTTAATTTTTCGGGAGAATATACTTAGATAATGATATTTACATAGTACTAACATGAATATAGACTAAGGAGGAGGGAGTACTGAGTAGGATTTTACAACCAAATTTTACAAACGCTTTATTTCAATCGATTTATATCACAACCCCCATACTATATATTGCAATCAATCCTGAAATACTTTGAAATACATATTTATTTAAATCTTTTTTTTATATTGATATATATATATATGTATATATATATACAAAAAAATTAGAGTTTTTATTTTTTATTTTACATAATTGTTGTTTTTAAATGTATTATTCTTAAATTACATAAAGAACCTCACATAGTAATATAAGACTAAGGATTAATTCTAATTAATAATATGTTAGTTATGTGTTTACAATATATTCTCTTGGATATTATTACAAAAAAATTATTTATTAATATAAAGATTTGAGTTATTTTATTCAATTTTTAAAAATATTTTTGATAAAAAGTATACAATTTATTTTAAAAGAGATGATGAAAAAGTTTCGCACCAAACCAAATATTATATATATATATATACACACACATTGACATTTCAAGAGATGCAAAAGGTTAGCATCATTGCCTCTCTTATTTGATTTAATTTAATGCTCAAATGTAACATTTACTTTTGCCCCATGAGTTTAGAGTAGACTCAGGTTTAATTTAATGCTCAAGTGTAACATTTACTTTTGCCCCATAAATTTAGAGTAGACTCAGTTAGTACTTTTATGTAATTGCCGGATTCTACAAGGAAGATGAGCATACAATAGCTCAAATTGAGAATACTCTTATGTTTGTTGTTTGATATACTTTTAAGTGTAGAGAGTGTTTCGCCCTTCATCGTTATTAAAACATAGGTCTTTAGTAGGGAGGAACAAAAAGAGAAAGAAGAAAATAAAAAGGATTGGATGACTTTTATGGAGAAGAATACATTGTATAGTGTATAGCTCCACTATGCTGTTTACGTTTTGTATATAAAATTTCATACGTCTCTTTGTAATAAGTGTAGTGCATTACGTTATCATGTTGTTTTATTTAATTGACATTGTAGAATAATATAAATGAAAAAGTATTTTCATTGTACATTATTGTAAATTTTAGGTATTTAAAATTTTATCAAATTTTATCGATTGCAATAGCCGTTAGATGACGTTTAAAAAATAAAAATTTAACTGAACTTTACTGAAATCGAAGAAGAATCAAGATGATTGGACAGTTTTGAAAAGTCTAATTTTAGTTACACATCCTAGGATAATCGAAAAAATTGATATGATATAATTTTTTAAAAATAATTGATTGAATCGAATAATTGACACCCTAATTTTTGCCTTAGCTGAGATAATTAGCCAAAGGTTCAAAAAAATTAAAGTTGCAATCTACTTTGGAACAACTACAGTGTCTCATTTATGACCATGATCCATAGATCTTTCAAGCTAGTTAAATGGTCTAAGCCATCACCATTTTTCTGTAAAATCAATACTGATGGAAGCTGTTAAGAAAACAACTATGGTGCTAAGGATATTATTAACACATGCTGATTCAAAACTGTGTCACGAAGAATGTTATAAATGTACGGTGGAGAAAGAAAATTGTTAGTGAGAAAGGAATGACAGTTCAATATCGTGACGCAAACAAGGTACGTAGCGTTCACTTAGCCATATTCATCGATAAAAGGGCATATTTGGAACATAAATAATTTTATTATCTAAATCTAGTTTGGCTACAAAAAGAACAAAATAAAGGAGATATGGGTAATATTTCAAATCCCGAACAACCAAGACAAATCTAAAGATGAGCCTTTGAAATTATCCCAAAAATTTATCCTCTTCAACTAGGAAAAAATGTGTCAATTGGGAATTGATCCTTATTCCTTTTGGTAAATAAGTAAGCTTCTAACAAAGTGCGCTATCAATCCTTTTAGTAGCATGAGTGTCAAAGAATAATATTAGATCAATTCAAAAAAAAAAAATACATAAAATATCTGATTTTATGAAAAAAGCACGAATTCAGGTGCCTCAAAACTTGCACCTAAATTTGCCCCCCGAGAAAAGTATTAAAATTGTCTCTCATCTTTAATTTTAGACTAACACTCTATTTGGATAGTTGTTACATGTTATTTTCTAATGTATCGTGTTATACTCTACAATATTATTTTAGTAAATATAATGTTTAGATAGATTGTATCGGCTTTCATCATTACATAATGTTACACATCAACAATTTGAAGAATGTATCTAAAATAAAAGTGGGATATGATGTTGAGTTGCTACAAAAAGATAGGGTAAAGATAAAATAATATTATTAAATACTTAATAAATAAAGATAAAATGAAAAAAAATATAACATAAAAATGCAATTACACAAAATCGAGCATTACACAAAATGGACAAAATAAGACATTTTATTATTACATAACTATAAATTTAACGATACAATACAATCAAAATTAAATAACAATCCCCAAAAAATAAAAATTATATTTAAATTAACAACATAATACAATACAACAAGTAACAAACCATTCAAAGAAGCTGTTAAACTTAAAAGTAATCCTCATTCTTTCCTATGTAACACTAAAATTGGTGCATTTTCAGTCCTTTCCTTCCCTTAATTGATGGAAAAGAAGTCCTTACGGTTAACCACCTGCATTTCAGCTGAGATTTTTTCTCTGGCAAACAAAAGTTCCTCTTCTTTGTTCAACAAAAACCCGATCGTGGACATCCCTTATTTTTCCCAAAATTATCAAACTCTAGCCTATAGTTAGTGAAATCAAAGTAGGAAAGGGATCTGCAGCGAAGGAAATTTGTTGAAGAAAACATTGAATTCCATCAATGGAGTATCGTATAAAGCTTTTGAGTTCCGTTGCATATGAATGGTGAAGATCTCAGGGTTATTAGGGTTAATGACGAAAATGATAGAAACAAAACAAGATTTAAGGTAGTCTCCAGGTATCAGCCGAATCATTTTTGTTCCCAAATTACTAGTAATTAAAATTGATGGATATATTTTGATCCTTTTCTCTGGATTATAATTACTTTATTGTGTTGACAAATTAATTAGGAAAAGAAATAAAAAAAATGATATTTGGATTTTGATTGCTTTACATGCCTGTTTCATAAAGGAAAATTCACAATTTCCTTATCCTTTTCAATTTCAGTAGCTGAGAGATGTCTTTAAATTGTGTAGCAGCTCAAGGAACTCGGTAAGCAGTTCTTTTTCTGTGTATTTAATTCATACATGTCTATCTAATTGCATTTGGCTAGTATAATCTGATTTGAGTTTATCGAATCTGATTGCAACTGTATTTTATGTTGTATTTGTTTCGTTTGAGTCCCATTTGTTTCTAAGATTACTTGAGACTGAGCTGAAATATAGAAAAAAGAGATGGGTTCTTTCTGAATCTGCCATTAAGATTATGGTGCAACCGGAACTTTTGAATCATGGGTCCATCTCCGTTTGAATGTCATGCTGCAGTTTGGAGATTGAAAAAGGAAACACCAAATGATTTCTTATTAGAATTTTGATTTTACAATAGTTGAATTATATTAATTGTTATAAAGATGTGAATAGAAGGAAATGTTATTAAGTAGTAATATTGTAGCTCAGTTTGATCTTCCATAGATGGAAGCTCTGATTTTAGGCTGTGCTGGATAGGTATAATTGCCAAACATGGTTCTGTTGAACTCAGTGTTGTAAAAACGCTTGCTTTATCGCTTTAACCATTGAAGCGAAGCGAGGTGTGGGTCTTGTGCTTCAGATGGTTCAGGCAACACAAGGAAAAAGAAGCACGGGCTTCTTCTTGGACAGAAGCGTGAAGCAAGGTGAAGCAACAGAAGTGTTTGCTTCTTCTTTTTTTTTTTGTTAGAAGTCTACTTTTAAAGAAGAAAAGGATCAGCTTTCTCAAATATTTTCAGACCTGTGGGTTCCCTACTGCTTTCTGTTCTTCCTCCTCCTCCTTCTCTTCTCTTCTGCGATATCCCTACTGCTGCAACTTCTTTTCTTCTTTCTCTTCTTCTCTTCTCTGTTGTGATATCTTTTTTACCTTTCTCTTCTTCTCTTCTCTGCTGTGATACTGCTGCTGCAGCTTTTTTTCTCTCTTCTTATCTTATCTCCATTGGAAGTTTAGCAGCACATCTCGTTACACAATTGACTAGTAAGGTTTCGTCCTTTTCTTAATTAATTTCTCTAGTTTTGGTGATATTAAAGACCTTCAAATCTGTAATTAATAATACCTGAAACGTACTCCTAAATAAGGATGAATTCCTGGTAGCTAGCTCCATTCATTCCATAATGTCAAGGGAACTAATGATCCTCACTGTTATTATTCTCTGAGTTGCTTGATGGGTGTTTTCTGCAAATGGCTTAATTCTAGAGGCAGGTATCTGTGCACTGACATCTCTGATTTGGGCGTTTTGGCAATTGTTGGGACAGGTCTAATTCTTATTCAGGTTAACACTTTGGCCCTTCTGAGATATTGTGATGCCGGAAGATAAAGGTTGGGAAGATCCTCGTTCCGTTAATAGCCCTAGGAGGACCTTGAGTTTTTCCAAGAATAGGAAGGCCACTGTGTTCGTTCCAGATTCAGATGACAGAGATTCAGGATTTGGTGTTTCTGGAGATCAGGGACCCAAAACTTCTGAAGTTTATGGATTTGTTGGCTCCATTACTACTGTTGTAGCTACAGGTCTACCCATCCTTATCCTTAAGAAGCTTAGTTTGTTACTTAGAACATATCCTATGTTTGAATATTCTGTGATTGCTTCTGATATCATAGTTTGGCAATACAGTTGAATTGTTAGTGTTATAATGTGATGATCTTCTTTGGCAATGCTCATCATGGCATGAAAGTTACTTATTATTATCTTTTGGTTCGACTGCTTCACTTCCTGGAAATGCTTGTGCCCAGGCATCACCAGTATCTGGATAAAGGGCAGCGTATGCGAACTGATTTTTCTTTGGAGTTGAAATGACAAGGCAGTTGAAATCTCTGAATATATTACTCTGCAAATATTGAAAACTGATACAAATGCTAATTTTGGTTTTTCTACAAGATGATGTCTATTGTCAAGTATTGAGCTCTCATATTTTGTGTGTATATCTGCTTTGCTTTAACCTAATTCCACTGGTATTCCAGTGGTCACATCATTCATTTGATTTCATGCATAAGGAAGTCTGATTGGTTTCTATTATTTTCCATGTGCAGTTCTTTTTCTAGTGTGGGCATATCTTCCCGAACATTGGTTGCACTCCTTGGGAATTGTTTACTATCCAAGCAGGTAAACAAGATATACTTGCAAGCTTGTGTCATCCTTACATCTTGTCTCTAAAAAAGATCCCCTTTTAATTGGGAGATATTATAAATTTTCATGGTATCATAGTTTCAAATTTACTTAGCTGGTTTGTCCGACACCAGAGCCAGAAGCTGGCTAGTGTATTCCAGCTAACTAGGTTGAGCTTAGTTTATTCCAATTTCTGGATCTCTAATGATGTTTGGTTGAAAAAAATCGTGAATATTGTTTCAAATGTTCTGAACAAACATCTTGAAAAGAGGATGCATAAAATTTTGATTGATAAGCTCTTTAGTTGCATTTCAGAAATTGATATATATTGGTGCTACATTTTAGAAATTACAAGTGCATGAAAGGGACTTGAAGCATTTGCAGAATGTTCTAGATGAAAAGAATTTTCTTGGCAGAACATAGTTGGATTCTTACTAATTGTCACAAGATATATTTAACATCCTGTTAAATTGTTGTTCGTTTTTTCAGGTACTGGGCATTAGCTGCGCCAGCTTATGTGATGATGACTATAGGTCTAGCTGTAGGATTTTACATTGGTCTCAATTTCTTGGCTACCCCTCCTCCAACTTCTTTCAGCATGATATATGGTAATTGTTACCTGACTTTGTGGTAATGACAGTTGCAAAGATTCTCCTTGCGTTTCTGTCTTGATGCATGCAAAACACAAATTTAGCATTGTCTGTTGAGAACAGAACATGTTATGTGTAGTTGTTTTTACGTGATGATGGGATCTAGCTCTTAATGTTTGCTTTTGATCTATTCTGCAGATGAATTCACAAGAGAACCTTTGCGCAACGGGCCTTCAACAGACAATGATGAGCAACCTATAGAGCCTATATCTGATACTCGGATTGATCAAATTAATGACCTTATGTTCAATCCAAGATGAGAAACAATTTTTCTGTGCAGTTATTTTGCTTGGGTTGATTGTATCAGTTCCATTTCCTTCATTTATCAGTGTATCTCTTTGATTCACCCAATTCAGGATTTCAGGTACTTGGACATTAAATATAATTTAGATGTGGCTTTTTTCATAACCCTGCATTTCAACCTTTTTGACATCCATGTATTGAGGTTTAGAGGTGCTCATTTGCTTTCCTCTGTGTGATACGGAAAAGCAAATATACTGGAAAGCAAGGGAAAAAGATCAATTGACTAGCCCCCTCCCCACCCCCCTCTGGAAAGCAAGGGAAAAAGATCAATTGACTAGCCCCCTCCCCACCCCCCTGCACAGTCAGTTTACCTGTATCCATTGTTAATGGTGGCAAGAGTTTAGTCAAACTATGGAGAAAAAAAATATATAGTCTGTACTTTGTATGTTGTGTGTTCATTTTGATTCTGTTTTATGTTTGTTGAGCTCTCATTTGTAGGTTTCTGGACACTAATCGGTTAAAATTTTAAATTCTGGGGAGACTGGCAGAGAGGTCTATTGAATTGAGTTCCTTTGCATATTAGAATTCTTGTTTGGAGACAGTATAAGCCCACACCTTTGATTCTTGTTACATTAATGTTAAGTGGTTTAACTTGTATACTCTTGCCGTTGTCAGGATATGATTAAAATCCTTGTATACAGTGGTATTAGTCTCCTTTTTTTGATCCAAAAGTTTATCGAAAATCACCTCTCTACCCCACAAAGATAGGGGTAAGATTTAGATACACTCTATTATCCCCAAACCCCACTTGTAGAATTACACCAAAAACAATTATATTACACTGGGTATGTTGTTGTCATTGATTGTGGTATTAACCGAAGATTTTACAGAGTTTCTTAAAGAGCCTCATTGCATAATGGAAGAGCCAACTGTCAGTGGAGATCAATTCTCCTGCTTTTACTGTTCTGGTATTCGAGTATTATTAGCAAGATGTTAACTGTTAAAAGATAAAAGAGTGCAGAGTTAGAGACGCTTTATTTTTACATCATTAAGTAACATTTTTTTTAACCAAGTCCATGAGAAGCAAAAGGATACAATTCAAGTACAAAAATGGAGCAGCAGCCTGAGCATAAGGGCAACTGAATGTGGTATTAACTCAGTTCACAAATACATAATAAAGCAACAATTCATCCAAAGCCAAAATAATGTGACAATAAATTCTACAACAATTAAAGAATTTAGGCTGTTAAATGTTCGAACAAGCAGCAATATTGATTCACCCAAGTCGTGAATTTTGTCGTATCATAGAAGAAAGGTCTCAGTGCAATTATCTTCATCGTACCCACGCTACAGAATCAATCTCATCTCTTGCTTTCTTGTACAGTTCAAGCCTCTTGGCACATTGCATTCTTCTCTCCATCAAAGCAGGATCTTCATCTAACAATTCTGAAAGTGCCTTACCCTGAGAAACACAAATTTTCATCAAAAAACACTGTCAGCACTTCGTAGTATCAAGAAACCACTAAGTCGCGATGTACAATGAGCAAGTACCTCTTTCTTCCCAATCTGAGTGTAGAAGTAGTTCAACAAACATTGTTTGGCCTCCTTAACTTGACAATAAACCACTGCTTTGGGGAGTGTGTTTCTCAATGTATCAGACACCATATTCACATATGATGATACATTTGAACCTATCCGACGGAAGTGAGCCTCTCCATACCGGTCTACGGCAGCAGCAGCTTCTGGCTTTCCCCCCTTCTGGTTTTCCATCTCCTGAGGTAGTTTTCTGAAGAAATCCACTGTCAAGTATGAAGATTCCATGTCCACTAGTCTTACTACCGTCTTTCTACCTTCATCCCGGAATTTTTCTAAGGCTTCATTAGCAGCTGCAGCTATTGTAGATTGCAAACTGGGAAACCGCTTCAATTCCTGCTCCACCAATATATTCAGAAATAATAGGAAAAGGGAGAAGGAGTTGGGTAGTGGGAAATATAAAATTTAACCCAGCTGCCCAGGACACCATTACCTGACATTCTCCAATAGATTTCCTCACTAGTTCCTTCAGCACAAAGTGAACCTGATGTGTTGTTTCGAGGGTTAGTTTCACATAAACTTACCGTTGATAAGAAGCATTAACTATTTGACCCTGATAAATTTTGAATGATTACTTACAGCATCAACAGAGGCTTCAGCTGGGCCTCTAAAATAATTTAAGGCCCCTTCAATCAGCCGTCTATAACCTTGCTCAGGTGCTATCAAGTGGGGCTGGTAACCATCTGCCTCTGAAACAACTTTCCTCACATTTTGCACAGAAAGATATCGGTCAAATGGGAGTTTTCTCAAAGCAGCAGGTAGTTGGTTGTCAAAAACTCCATAAATTCGATCACCACCAGGTCGACTGATTAACAAAGAGAGATAAATACATGTTAAATATAGTCTAGGCGCAGCGCAATAAACTGGAAGTTCATCTTGAATCAGTACAAGCAAGGTTATCCCTTACAGAGGAGATAGATGAGTGTGACATGTCTACTGAAATGTGTTGCCAATTCCTTGAGTTTTATGGATACATCTTTTTTTATTTTACAAGTTCTCATCAGTGAAGTTACTTCAAGTCCTTGTGTTTTATGGGTACTGTCACATTTGGTGGTCTCTTTTCAACCTTTGCAAAAACCCTCCTTGTGTTTCAAATTCCCTTGTGCTTTATGGTTCTCCACTATGGTTGCTTTAGATATTTTAAAGTACTTATGATAATGAAAGTTAGATTTGGTGGTTTCTTTTCACCCTTTCCAAAAGATCTCTTTCCACTCAGCTATATTCTAACACGTATATTATTTTAAAAGGATGTAAATAAACACAGGTACGATGTGATCCAACAAATATTGAACTATTTCAAACCTAGCCACGAAGATATAACATCTTTTCAAGAAAATAACGTGAATGCGATGATTAAATAGAGATGTGATCTCAGTAGAGAAAGTAATAGGTAATTTTACAATCATACATGACGAGCATTAAGCTTGCCACAATATGGGAGACTAGCGCAGCCTTGGACCTAGTTTCCCTAATTTTTGGAAAATTAAAGGAAACAAAAAAAAATAATCCACTTACCCTCCATCTAGATGCTCCTTAAATATCTTATCAAAAGCACGGCAAAGTTCCAAAATAGTATACAGTTGAGCCTGAAATAGACTAATTCAGTTACTGAGATAAAGGAAAATCTTTCAATCAACCATGGCAATGAGAGATATAGAAGTTGGAGCTTACGCCTGCATCAACAGCAATAGGCCTTCCAAGGTGGTCCAGTTCTGATTCAAGTTCATCTATGCTTTTATTGATAAGTGAGGTGATACTTGGTATTCTTGCCTTAATAAATTGTTCCAAGTGCTGAAATGGAAACAATCTGAATATGAACTCTGCTCAACTTATTTAGGAACTCCTTACATGAAAAGAACTAAAAGTATACCTTTGACAGTAGTTTTGCAAGGTACTCTGAACCCATTTTACTAGCCAGATGCCCATACTCCGGACTGGTAGCAAAATATTCACGCTCCTTTCTTCTTGCATAGATCATGTCTACATTTTTATTTATGTCAGCTTGTGAACGATTCACAATACCAACCCAGGGATGTTGCAAACGATAAGCTCTTCCTTCAAGAACCTTAAATTCAAGGAAAAAGAATCAACTACTCATACAACAAGCTGTGCTACCAAATTATAGGTACACAGAGGGAACAAGACTCAGAGGGTGAGATTCGGATATGCTATCCGATTTATTAATCAATTAAAACAGATATTAACAAAACTAATAAGTTCACAGGTACAAAAAAACTCACATCTAGAGCATTAGTGCCTTTGTCCATCAAATCTAACTTGGTCAACACTCCGAATGTCCTTTCACCTACATGGGTTGCAATGTGTAACTTCATAAATGATAATGACAAACATTGTGCATTCTCCCCAAAATATGGATACTCTTTGATAAGTACTCGAGCTACTGGATTCAGAGTCCCTGAAATTTAATGTCAAAAGATTTTACCTGTAGGGTCCACTTCTCTTGCAAGTTTTATTGCGTCAGAGGTGGCGATATCCTGATTGGCAGGAGAAACTGCTAGAATGATACAGTTGGCCTACATGAGAGGAAAGAGATCAGATGAAGAGAAGATACAACCGAGCCCATGTAAGCAAAAGAATAGTTCCAGCATCAAGCCAACTCATGTATGGAAATAACGCGATAACTAGCAAACAATGTGAAAGTAAGACGACCTATTTTTCACACTGATGAATGTTAGTAGCAAGCCAACCATGCACGGAGCTAAATGGAAAAACTAGCAAATAATTTGACAGTAAACACTTGGCCTAGTCCCTATTCAGACGAATTTCCTCGATGGCACGATTTGACAAATTCGCAGAACTGACAGCAACAGAAAACCTAGCAAGCAAATAATGTGTTCACCAGCTCGCAGTCACCAATTTATTCAGCCAATATAAGAGTAGCTGTTCTTTGGCATTATGTTCTACACTAACTGATTATTACTTGGAGATCCAGTCAAGGGAACAATACACTTTAGGTGATTGCTAAGAAAAGCATGCTTATAATGGACAAAGTCGTTCAAGGTTGGACAACTAAGGTTTATTAAGGATTTGGAGACTCCTATCTTGAAAAAGTTTTGGTTCGCCAATAAAATGTTTAGCGATGTGGTATATGAGGGTAGCACAAGCATCTTCTCTGGTTACTTGAGAAGTAGTTTGGCTACTACCTTCTACTTTAGCAACAGTCTCTGTTGCAGTCGCATTGATAATAAGATGCTTTATCTCATCGGTGCAGTAGTTATCCCACCAGTGTTTTAACATACCAGTAAAACCTGCAGCAATCATGGATGCCTTTATCATTAGAGCCTCTTAACTTGTAGGCTGTAATAGCGACTCCCATCTCGTGGAGCTTATTATAAACTTGATGCTCAGCAAGGCCATCAATGTTCCATTCTGTGATGCTCCTACCTTCATGAGATGAAGTGGATAAGAAGGCATTTTCCCCATACTGAGATGATGGGAAAGATGGTCTGTTATGGTAGTTTTTCATATTATGAAAACGACCATCTGAAAGTCTTTGTAGGAGAGTGGATTTTTCCTGAAGAGTCTGGACAGATTTCTCCTCAAGGGTAGAAATCTTTTTGTCATCTTTTTTGATTAGAGTAGTTGTTTTGTTCTACTACTCGATCTAGATCAGCAACTGTCAGCAAAGCTCCAGTCTTATCACTTCTCTTTAAAAGGAGAAGCTTTAATAACAGTTCCTGCAATAAGGATGTTAATTCCCTCTAGAGGAGAAGTAATAAACTCAACAATCTTGTTAGAAGCAGTATACCATTTGTTAATGATAACTTGCAATGACTTGGCGCAATTCTCGATTTTGCCTGTCATTTCAAACCATCTGAAGAATTCGATTTCACAACCGATTCTTCTCATATCTTTCATCCATGAATCTCTAAAGGATTCTCTTTGCTTAAGAGTATATGTGGTAGCGTACCACTTTCTCTTTATTTGATTATCAGGATGATTCCATTGGTTTTGGAGAATACTCGGGTTGGGTTCAAAGACCTCTTTTGTCTTAAGCATTCCAAGCCAGGCTGGTCTTTCTTCAGGTGGTTCCATCTCGCTAGTCGAGGGGCTACCTGGAAGGTTTTGGTAGAAGACTTTAGGGATTTTTCCCGAAAAGTCTACTCCTGTAACTTTTCCCTTGTCATTGTCATTAAAATGACTTTGACTATCGTCCTCCTCCGGGGTTTTTGAAGGAGACACCGGCCTTGGGACAGATCTTGTAGGACCTGATGTCGAAGGACGGGAAGAGGTCGATCGTCTATAAGACGAAGATCTCGAATTTTCAAGAAATTTGAGGTCAATCGATCCGTCAGGAAATTGAATGACCCTTTCAATTTGATGTCTCTCTGAGTGAGACGAAGAGGGTAATGTGATGGCGTCAAAATGTCAATCACTACTAGAGAGGATGTCGTTCCATTTCAATAGACGTGGAACAAAGATAGTACTATGATTATGGTTAGCCTCCATAAGCATAGTTTCACCTCTCGGGCTCTCAATTCTAGCTTTGGGTGCAAGGGTGGTTTTCATAAGCCTGTAATATACTCTGTAGATAATAGCTATCTCTCGAGTATTGGCTTTGCTGTTAAGGTTCTTAGTTTTGACGTTAAGTGTCAAAGAATCCATGACATTAGGATCATTAATGTCAACGGAGAAGTTAGGATAACAATTAAAGTATACCGGGCCATCGGCTAGGTTACTTTGCAATACTCCTAACAGAGAGTCATCGAAATTAAGAAACTTGTCATCTCTAAGGAGGACACAAACAGGTATATCAAGACCTTTTCTGAAAAGAGGCTTGACAGCCACTTGCACTAACCAATATGCAAATAATTAAAATTATTTCTATAACGATCGATATCGTTGTTTTTAAGCAATTTAATAATTTCTAAAGAATTATTAATAGCAATGGTGGATTCACAAGTTTTAATATTGTGACGAGTGACATAACTGAAATTACCTAAATGGTAAATCTTTTTGAAAGGTTCTTCTGGTAAATTCAGTTTTGTAAATCATTTTCTAATTTAGCAATCTTAGTTGCTTGTGAAGATAAATTAATGCTATTCAAAACATGCTGGTTATTTTCCATAAAATTTTGAAAATACTGTCTAATGGACTTACAGAACAAAATTATCCTAGCAAGTGAAGTAATAATCATACTATGACATAAAGGTTTGTAAGGAATATTAAAACATATATCAATAATCCTCCTACTATTGTTCTAAAGTAGGTTCTCTTGGTTTTACAACAGTTCTTCTCTTAGAGTCATCTTGGCTACGGGACCACCATTTTAACAGGTCTAAACGCCCTCCTGGCTACAGCGACCTTACAAATTCGGCTGACCAACGCACGAACAGGATATTAATCGGTTACCTCATACTCATAAGAGAGAACGAATACCTCACACCAAATATAGAAAACAGCATTAAGGAATATGATAAATGAAATAATAATCATTTACAAACTATCATTCTAAAGTAAATTATCACATACTTAATAAAATAATTAAGTCATGCCTTAGACAGTATATGTGCTTAGCTGCTCATACTAAGTACGTATACTGCCAACATGGCTCTGATACCAAGTTGTGTTAAGGATCGGTAAGTAAAGCGGAAATTAATACTTACAATAACTGAAATTTATTGCATTGCTTATGATACAAGAGAAATAAAAGAGAGAAGTTTTCAGAATATGTGAATTTCTGATGCCTCTTACAAATGAGAAAACCTCTTTATATAGAGGAAATAAAACGCCTACTTGCACTAGTAAGCTAACAAATGAACG
This sequence comes from Jaltomata sinuosa, assembly GCA_003996215.1. Classification (NCBI taxonomy): domain Eukaryota; kingdom Viridiplantae; phylum Streptophyta; class Magnoliopsida; order Solanales; family Solanaceae; genus Jaltomata; species Jaltomata sinuosa. Next base: position 125,476 of record QJPP01000010.1, read on the forward strand.
ATCAAGATTTTGCCGACACTTTGGAAGGTTTAGATCTTGCCGACACTTTGTGGAGGGTCCTTCTTTTAACAAAGTAAAGGTAGTGGGGACATGTGGGCCCAAATTTTGTCTTTTAGCTTCTCATTGGATGCCAGTTAAGAATAGTGAAATGCCACTTGTGAGAAAAGTAATTCCGGCTTTGCCTCTACTTTTCCTCAAGGGTCATTTTCTTATTCATAATAGGGGTCCATGTAAGCTAAGGCTGTACCTTTAGGCTGACACATGTCTCCATTATCTTCACTGCTGCCTTCTGTAGAAGCAGCGTCTTCAATCATTTTCATGATCTGGTTTTCGTTGTACCTATCCATATTATTCAAAGCTTCCTCTAACTTTTGTTTGAGTGCAGCTTTTGATAAACTCTTGGATACCTGTATTCTAGATGACGATGGACTCACCTGGATTTTAGGTTTAGGTTGTTTGGGAACCCAACCTTTAATCTGAATTTGTTTGCATAAATATTTGATCCTGTCAATATCACTTTTAGAGAAATTCCAAGAGATAATATAAGATATCCTCTTTTGGATATAATACTTGTGAAACGACTTGTTTAATGCGAATCAGCGGTTTACCTCCCTTGTTTAATGCCATTAGTGGCAGCACCTGTGAAACGACAAAATCAAGTCTCTTCTTTTGGACTCGGCTTTGTTGCTGGAATGTTTTAGCTAACTCTGGGTTAACTGCTTGAGCAAAAGATTCTGGTGTCTTCATTGTGTAATTTTCTTTGACTTGTACGGAGCTAGAAGATGCTCCTTGGTCGAAGGGCTTTGCTGGTTTAAGACTGATGGTCTTTGGCTGGGGTGGACATAACAACTTTGGTGGTTGTATAGGACAAGGTAATCTTGGGTAATCTGCTAGGGCAGTGAATTTGTTCTGAAAGGTCAATAAAGGCCTTTGTGGTGCTTCAGTTTTTACTGGAGTCAATGGGGTAAGGGTAAATGGTCTGGCCATTTTAGCTTTGGGGGGTTTTTCTCCTTTGGAGGAAGCAGCTGGCCTAAACGGCCTCATGTTTACCCTGCAGAAATTCACGGGTTACCAGAGCAGCTGGCCTAAACGGCCTCATGTTTACCCTGCAGAATTCACGGGTTAGGAAATCTGGTAGAGAATTATCTTCTCCTTTAATAAAATCAATTTTAAAATCAAAGCTGGATAATAAGGCTTGCCACCTAGCAAAAATCTGTTTTGAAACAAGATTTTTAACATCTTTTTGTAAGATTTCTTTGGCAGACTTGCAATCCACTCTAAGAAGAAATTCTTTATTAATAAGATCATCTTGAAACTTAGGTACAACGAAACCCAGATCATGAAAATATCCAAAAGAGGATATCTTATATCTCCTGGAATTTCTCTAAAAGTGATATTGACAGGATCAAATATTTATGCAAACAAATTCAGATTAAAGGTTGGGTTCCCAAACAACCTAAACGTAAAATCTAGGCGAGTCCATCGTCATCTATAATACAGGTATCCAAGAGTTCATCAAAAGCTGCACTCAAACAAAAGTTAGAGGAAACTTTGAATAATATGGATAGGTATAACGAAACCCAGATCATGAAAATGATTGAAGACGCTGCTTCTACAGAAGGCAGCAGTGAAGATAATGGAGACATGTGTCAACCTAAAGGTACAGCCTTAGCTTACATGTCCCCTATTATGAATAAGAAAATGACCCTTGAGGAAAAGTAGAGGCAAAGCCGGAATTACTTTTCTCACAAGTGGCATTTCACTATTCTTAACTGGCATCCAATGAGAAGCTAAAAGACAAAATCTGAGCCCACATGTCCCCACTACCTTTACTTTGTTAAAAGAAGAAGGACCCTCCACAAAGTGTCGGCAAGATCTAAACCTACCAAAGTGTCGGCAAAATCTTGATCGTTCATTTGTTAGCTTACTAGTGCAAGTAGGCGTTTTATTTCCTCTATATAAAGAGGTTTTCTCATTTGTAAGAGGCATCAGAAATTCACATATTCCGAAAACTTCTCTCTTTTATTTCTCTTGTATCATAAGCAATGCAATAAACTTCAGTTACTGTAAGTATTAATTTCCGCTTTACTTTCTTTACTTATCGATCCTTAACACAACTTGGTATCAGAGCCATGTTGGCAGTATACGTACTTAGTATGAGCAGCTAAGCACATATACTGTCCAAGGCATTACTTAATTATTTTATTAAGTATGTGATAATTTACTTTAGAATGATAGTTTGTAAATGATTATTATTTCATTTATCATATTCCTTAATGCTGTTTTCTATATTTGGTGTGAGGTATTCGTTCTCTCTTATGAGTATGAGGTAACCGATTAATATCCGGTTCGTACGTTGGTCAGCCGAATTTGAAAGGTCGTTGTAGCCAGGAGGGCGTTTAGACCTGTTAAAATGGTGGTCCCGTAGCCAAGATATAAGAGAAGAACTGTTGTAAAACCAAGAGAACCTACTTTAGAACAATAGTAGGAGGATTATTGATATATGTTTTAATATTCCTTACAAACCTTTATGTCATAGTATGATTATTACTTCACTTGCTAGGATAATTTTGTTCTGTAAGTCCATTAGACAGTTTTTCAAAATTTTATGGAAAATAACCAGCATGTTTTGAATAGCATTAATTTATCTTCACAAGCAACTAAGATTGCTAAATTAGAAAATGATTTACAAAACTGGAATTTACCAGAAGAACTTTTTAAAAAGATTTATCATTTAGGTAATTTCAGTTATGTCACTCGTCACAATATTAAAACTTGTGAATCAAATTGACCTCAAATTTCTTGAAAATTCGAGATCTTCGTCATATAGACGATCGACCTCTTCCCGTCCTTCGACATTAGGTCCTACAAGATTTGTCCCAAGGCCGATGTCTCCTTCAAAAACCCCGGAGGAGGACGATAGTCAAAGTCATTCTAATGACAATGACAAGGGAAAAGTTACAGGACACTTTTCGGGAAAAATCCCTAAAGTCTTCTACCAAAACCTTCCAGGTAGCCCCTCGACTAGCGAGATGGAACCACCTGAAAAAAGACCAGCCTGGCTTGGAATGCTTAAGACAAAAGAGGTCTTTGAACCCAACCCGAGTATTCTCCAAAACCAATGGAATCATCCTGATAATCAAATAAAGAGAAAGTGGTACGCTACCACATATACTCTTTAGCAAAGAGAATCCTTTAGAGATTCATGGATGAAAGATATGAGAAGAATCGATTGTGAAATCGAATTCTTCATATGGTTGAAATGACAGGCAAAATCGAGAATTGCGCCGAGTCATTGCAAGTTATCATTAACAAATGGTATACTACTTCTAACAAGATTGTTGAGTCTATTACTCCTCCTCTAGAGGGAATTAACATCCCTATTGCAGGAACTGTTATTAAAGCTTCTCCTTTTAAAGAGAAAAGTGATAAGACTGGAGCTTTGCTGACAGTTGCTGATCTAGATCGAGTAGTAGAACAAAACAACTACTCTAATCAAATTCTTCATGTCATATCCAGACAGATAGAAGATACCAAGCCTACCTTAAGTGGTAGACCAACCCCGGCTTCTACTTCAGATAGCCACAAAGTTGAAACCTACCCAGGGTTTAGACTTCCAGAATTTTCCAAAGAAAAATTCCCAAAGTTGTATGATACCTTCGAGGTAACAGGAAGTATCATTGAGAAAATCAATGCACAGCTCAATAACTTCAACATCTCCAACGTACAGCGACCTTACAAATTCGGCTGACCAACGTACGAACCGGATATTAATCGGTTACCTCATACTCATAAGAGAGACGAATACTTCACACCAAATATAGAAAACAGCATTAAGGAATATGATAAATGAAATAATAATCATTTACAAACTATCATTCTAAAGTAAATTATCAATACTTAATAAAATAATTAAGTCATGCCTTAAACAGTATATGTGTTTAGCTGCTCATACCAAGTACGTATACTGCCAACATGACTCTGATACCAAGTTGTGTTAGGTTATTAATACGGAAAATAGTATTTTCTCTTATAAAATTACTTTCATCTTGTGAAAGGGTTTTAATAAAAGGAAAATGTAAATCTTTTCCAAGAATTGTGGTATTAATACCATCTAAGTCAGTAAAGTAGGGTTTTATCTGAGTGATAAAAGGTATACCTAGAATAATATCTTCGTTGATATCTTCTGTTACTACAAAATCATTTGTTAAACAAATGTCATTTTTGCAGATATGTGCTTTAGAAAGCTTATAGTTAATTTTCAAAAGTTCTCCTGTAGCGGAGTATAGTTTTGAAGTACTTTTTTGCAAATACATTGTTGGCACAATACCTTTCGATATGCAGTTCCTGTCTGCACCACTGTCAAGCAAAGCAACTTTGTTAATAACAAGATGTTTGTTTACTACAATTTTAATTGGAATATGATGACTCTGAGGTCTAATTGATGAAATGATCGTCACACCTGGAGTTCCAGAGGACGAAGGGTTGTCACCTGTATTAAAAGGTTCAATTAAATGGTTATTGTTGATTGGGTCGTCATCATTATTTTGTGAAGACTCATGGTCCGAATCTGATTCTCGCAGAGTAGTCTTTTTAAGGACTTGGTCTGTAAGAACATCCATTTCGACTTTTCCTAGCCGAGATTTGATATCTCTAATCTCTTGTTTAAGAGTAGAAACTTCTTTGCGAAGATCAGAGATAGATGGTTCTGAATGGTTATCAGATCGGCTCATGACTTGCTTCATGCTAAAGGGTTCAACTACTGGACGGGGTTTTGGTTTATCCGTGTTGAGGATAATGGATTTGAGTTCTAGGAGAAAACGATTCCTAGTCTCATTATCAGCTATATGCTGAATAACATCAAAAAGAGCTTCTTTCGATTGATCCGAAAGTACTCTAATGGATTGGGGAGCATTGTCACAAGTACAGAAAGCTTCAGTACAAGTGCAATCTCTTCCTGACGGACTCTTATCAGATTCATAATGAAGATTAATGTCTTCATCATCACTGTATTCATCAGATGAACCTGAAAATTCAGAAAAGGTTTCGTCGAGTATAGCAAGGAGTTTCTCCTTGGTATCTTCATCGATGTTAAGAAGATTTATTTTCTTCTTCTTGGTATTTGATCGACATTCATTAGATTTATGGCCTACTTTGCCACATGTCCAACAAACATCTTTTTTAGAATCTCTGGGTCTTTTGAACCTAGATTTCTTTTTTCTAGGTTTGGAAGAATTATCCCTCCTTTGGGATTTTCTTCTATGAGATTTCTTCTCACTTCTGCATTTCATTGCTTTATCTGGGGGAGTGATAAAGCCAAAGTCTCGACAGAAACTTCCAAGTTCTCTGTTGGAAGAAGACTGTTCTTTCTTAAGCTTAATATCAGTCCAGAGCTCAAGCCCTACAATGTTGATGATACTTATCAAGTCACCATAGGTTAAGTTGCTGTAAGGGATTCGACCGTCATTGCGATCTTGGATCTTTGTCCTTATTATCAATTCAGAATAATTGATAAAACACTTTTCACTTGCTCATTATTTAGTTTCTCACAATCTGTGACATGTAGCATTCTGTTTTTTTTTCTTCAAATGCACTATTCACACTGAATCACCAGATGTTAAGGGAGGAATGTTTAATATATTATCTAAACACGAGTATTTGTCCCTCATAATTTTGTGGGTTTTGTCTACAAGAACAAGGTAAACTTCCAAGTAAATTTTGTGATGGCTGCAGTCATTTTGTAAATGTAGCTATATTGGAAATTTTGGAACTCCAAACCCCAACTAGTTAAACCTCCAAGTATTTTCACTCTTAAGGACTTAAAACCTACATCAAATATAAATGGAAAGCTTTATGCACCATTTGTGGTTTAGATTTCTCTCTGTGAGTAACATCTCAATACTAGTAAGTATCTCTACTCTTTTTACCACAGAAAGAAAATAGAGCATAATCAGAAAGTAAAATTAGTTTGACGTTACCTTCCCAACATACGTTTGAACCATGTTTTCAATGTCTTCGACTATAGTCTCAGACTGCCCCTCTGCAGTAATGAGTAGTGTTACATAAAAAAAATAGCTTTGATAAGACTTAAAAAGAATGCAAATAATAGAAGTAGTATGGAACATACCAACAGCCACTTTTGTTAATCCAGGTAAATCAATCAGCGTTAAATTGACCACTGCCAAGACAAAACACATGGTACGGAGTTAGCATGATAAAGAGAGAATTCTATGCTCTTCGTGTCAGAATGATAAAGAGAGAATTCTATGCTCTTTAGAACAGTCACCACCAAAAGAAACAAGAGAAAAGACCATCCATTCTCAGCAATAAATCCGAACGTTAAGACAAAATACTAAAACATCAAGCCAATCTTCAATGAAATTTAGGAAAGAAGACACATGTAGGTGAGAAATAACCGACTTCAGAAACAAATTTTTTTGACAAGTAATTGTCGTCAGAAACTATTAAAGAACCCTACTGATGCAATGTAGAGTAAGATTACTTTTTGAGACCATAAATGAATCCTTAAGCACATATAAAGAAATCATGGACATCATACCATTTGGAGAGTATATGCTCAGGTGGATCGGAACAGGAGAAATCTGCTTAGTTTTCCCTGTGATTCGATCAGTTTCATCCGCAATCTCCTTGCGGACCATGCCTGTTATAAAAGAAAAAATGATAACACATATTTTGTCGAATAGGTAAAATTGTTGACACATGTGCTTGAGGGCATGTATACATGTCACTTCACGAGTACACAATATTAAGAGAAAGAGAAAGAAGAGTGAAAGAAAGAACTAATATAACAAAAATTTAATCGTCTGTGTTCCCATAACCACCCGATTCTATTAAGATACTTGTGCTCTTCTATGCACAAGTAATCATGTTTCTCATTTACCTCACTTATAGGCAAAATTGTTTCTTAGCTACTTCGACAATCATTAATTGTCATGAAAAAGTAAAGAGTGTAGATAAATTCAGAAAGGGGTAGAGGTGGATTAAACAAATGCCCCAAAAGAAGAAGAAACAATGGAGGTCATTGGATATACCGAAATCTGTGAACCGTCTTCTCGGCAAATGACCAAACTCTGCATATTCCTGCTGTCCTTCATCAGTCTTATGAAGCTGCAGCACCAATGGTCTCCTTGTGACAATTCCTGAATAGATACCACAGACAATTTCACTCATAGACCAATGTAATTCACATAATCTATATTATATTAAAAGCAGAAAACCCTTAACTTATAGGTTAAATTACGGAAATACATTAACCTAAATATCCTATTTAATACAAATAAACCTATGCGGCTGTTAATGTTATGAAAAGCTACCACCAACAGTTTATGGTCATTTGGTTATCTTCGTGTAAAGGGTATTATTATCATTATCTTGCAGATATCAAAATTGGTAATGATACAAAAGAGGTTTCTCATCTTTCATTGAAGCCATATCACGTATGCGCTAAGCTTCTTCTAGCAAATATGCTGATACATATATCAGTGGCCTGTGGTGTCCTCTTTTTCTTGGTTGACTGCTTTTTACTCAAGAACCAACAGATCTCCAGAATCTTGAATGAGGGGTTATTTATAAAACATCTATTTTTCCTTGGTTAGTGTACAATCAAGTACTGTTTGCATCTAATCTGATTTGAATCATGTTTAGCGAAATCACCTGTTTAGTTGTTTTGACAGACTTTACACTAAAAACTAGAACTGTTTATCAGTTGGTTCAGTTAAGTTTTGAATGTTATCGGCTATCGATTTGTAAACATGCTAAACTGATAATCAAACCACTAAGAAATCGTTTATCAATTTTTGGTTAATTGGTTAGCGGTTGTTACGGTTCAGTTATTGGTTTAACCGATAAGCTTATTTTGAAGTGAGGCAGTGACTTTTTCTTTATAAATTGCTTATGATATTTTTTATTGAAATGCTTTCTAGACACATTGATCAAGAAAAAAGGGTATTGTGAGTTGATGAATTGAGGAGGAGAAACTGTCATCACAAAATGAATCAAAGACTTTTCTCGATTATCAGTTAAATTTGATAGATCTAATTGGGTTATCGGCTAAACCATTGAGGAAATTCAATAGAACCGTAAACCGAACCGATAGGCAATAGCATAATATACAAAACTCTTACAAATCATTAAAGCGATAACTGATATCAATAAACCAATAATACTTTTTCCGATTCGGCTTATCGGTTAAATCGAAACTTACATACGCCTAGTAAAAGTATATATGTCGTAGAAGATTGAGGGGAGAAGGAATTGCTATTTATTGGTTGAATCAGAACTTGATTTGCACATAGAAATTTGCTTCAGTGAACAAATTTTATACGATAGAGGCATAGAGCTAACTATTCCTCTAGAGGTTTACGTACAAGCTATGGTGATCCCATTTAGTAATTGCTTGTTTCTTGTCTTGTATTTGATAAGTTCAAATTTTTGAGTTATTTGGTAATCATAACATATACATGCTAGCCCAGAAGCTAATACATAGACAATCCAATACCATTGTGAGCATCTAGAATTGTGAAATATTGGTTACATCCCACAGGTACGGGGTTCATATTTCGCCCAACCTTTCTTTGTTCCACCGTTTTTGCGGGTTTGGTATCTTCCTTTTTTGTCTTTATCAGCATTATTTTTTGGGGTAGCACCGCGTTGATATATGTCTGAGTATTACTATTATCTCTATTCTTTCTAATTTTATTTTTATTTTTGCGTTTTTGTACATATCCGATATTTTGAAAAGAATATCCACAGCAGATAGTTTGTTCATTGCTGGACAACTATATAGAAATAAGAGTATCAACCTATTTGCCATTAGATGAAGCCAGGTCATTTTTGGCATACCTTAGAATGAATGAGTTAACTCTATTGATCCAATGCACCTTTCAAAAGAGGACTGGGTACTGCCAACACTTTGATAATTAAACAGTAAGCAGTGTCGATATTTAAAGAAACGAACAGATTTTTGAATGCTTGTGTTTTGAGTTAAGCTTAAATAATCCAGTCTTATTTGTGCAGTGCCAGGACACATTATTTAAGCAATTTAATTTAATGTTTATTTGGAAGTCAATTTAGGTTGATTGGTTTGTTTGTTTCAGTAGGAAAGGTGTTGGGGATTCGAGTATCATCCAGAACTTGCTTTCTCTTATTTAGCAAAATAGGTGCTTATAATTTCAAAAAAAAAAAAAAAAAACTCGGGCAAAATATCACCAGCTAGCCAAGGAGCTGTTTGTGCTAAGCAGTGTCATTTATAATCTTCATATTGCAAATTCTTGTTTTTCCGATTATTTACATATATACATCTATTAAAATTTTCGATGAAGCGGTGTCGGGCGGCACCCCCTTGCTTAGTATTTCTTATTTATTAGATATTGATTCTTGATTTCAAAAATTACAATAATTTCAAGTTTGAAGTGTCTAATCTTTGCTAATTTGGGTGAGTTTCGTACGGAGTCATGAGTTTATTGTGAGATATGTTTTTTTCTCAATAAAGCAAGTTAATTTTATAACCACACCGTTGATAAAGGTGATGGCACAAAATCAAAATAAGTAAAAAATCTCACATGGATCTAATTAAATTTTGATCGTTTATCTTAGTAGGTTCAAACTATATCCAAATATCTTGATCTCAACAAACAAATCATTATATAATGATTTGCATTGACTAGGCATACACGTAAGGAGAAATTAGTTATGTAAAATGTAGTAGAAGTTTACTAGGTCAGAATGAGCTGATGAATGACAGAAAAAAAGGTATGATAAAGATAAATTAATCAAAGGAGGTCACCTGATCCACGAGGAAGAAAATCTCGACCTACTATGCTTTCCAACACAGATGACTTTCCAGAACTCTGAATTAATGCAAACAAGCAGCAAAAACAGCATTAGCCTATAACCATGAATGACACAGGTAAAATACAAAATTCCACGTTTTCACTACTTGAAATCAGCACAAAACCATATTCCACAATCTCATTTCCTCTGAATACACAACAAAATTAGCTATTACTCTAACAACAATCAATAGCAGAGGTAAAAATAACCAAAATTCCACCTTTACATTACTTGAAAATCTAAATCAGCAGAAACCCATATTCAGCAAAAAGTAGCAAGAAAAACTTCTACTCTAAGAACAATCAACAGCAGTGGTTAAAAAAAAATCAAGAATCCTCCTTTTTACAACTTAAAATCAAAATCCAACACAAACCCATATACAAAAGTCTCATTTTCACCTTAATCAACATGGATCTACTAATTACCAAGCTCCCCAAGCTAAATCCCAGTTCAATTATAACCCATCAAGAAACACCAATAAGTTAATGGAGCACCTACCTGACCACCGACAACTGCAACTGAAGGAAGAGCATCCCATAGAGAAGAAAATGCATTATCTCCACCACCATAATCACCAAGAGCTGTACAGGCTCTCTGAATCCGATTCACCAAACCAATTAAACTCTCCATAGTACAAATCTCCCCTTCCCTTTTTATCTTCTCTTAACTAAAATAAAGAAAATCCCAAACCCCAGATCTATATTTTTTTCAAGATTGGTAATTAAGGAATCAAGATTTGGACTTGAAAGTTGAAAGTGGAACTGTGTTGTTTACAGAGATAGAAGAAAAGGGGAAAGGAGAGAGAGAAGGGTCTTTTGAAATTGGACTTGGTTTTCAATTTTATTCAAAGTAAGTAAATAAAAGGGGGTTTGGGTTATATTGCGACATATGCGCGTTATTGTCCGTTTGATCTAATGTAGGGCTAATACGAGTTGTACCTTTCCTTCTTCTTTTTTTATCTTTTTGCAACGTCTTGTAAATTTTTGAATTTTGAATTTTTGTGGGTCAGCTTGCTCAAAGTTATATCAAGAAAGTGTATCTTTTTCAGTGTAAAAGATTTTCAAACCTTTGGACCTTTTGGTAGATTGAATAAGAATAGTGTAGAATATGGCGTATTAATAATATTGGTGTTAATTATGTTTGCACTAATTAGATTGGGATTTTTCTTATGCAGTATTTGATTTGGTGTATTAAAAATAACATGCATTGCATAATTTTTAAAAGAAAAAAAATGCTTATAAAAATACTCTCCGCAAATACAATAGAAATAATGTGGAAAGGACTTTGAGGAGCAATTGTGTCTTTAACTGATGAGATAATGCATAAGTATCACCCTAAACTATAGGTGAAATCCCATCAACACACCTTAAATATACAAGGGTCCTATTACCCCCCTAAACTTTTTTTTCCTGTATTTCTTTGCACCTTATGTGCTGGCGTGGACTCATAACCCAATCCAATTAGTTGTGATGATATACACTTGCTGCCACGTGTATAAATAAGTTTTTTTTCAATATTTTTTATTTTTTAAATATTTTTTTCTTTTTATATTTTTTTAAAAAAAAATTCTTATTTTCTTTGCCTTGAATTTAAAATAAGTCAATACACATAAAAAAAATTGTTTTTATTTTTCTTGTACTTAAGAATTTCTAAAAGAATGTATGTTTTATATTTTTCTTTGCCTTGTAATTAAACTTCTCTCAAATACACATAATTTTTTATTTATTTTTTACCTTCTTTCATTTTTTTCTATTGCTTTTATTTATTCTTTTTATTTTCTTTGTCTTTCCTTTGGATTTAATTTCAAATGCTTTGTATTTAAATTTGTTAATTTTGAACTAATATCAAAAAAATGAAGGAAATTAAACTTAAAAAAATACAAAAAATAAAGGTCACTTTTAAAAAAAAATATACTTACTTTTTCAAATTAAATAAAAGTGAAAAGACAAGAAATTAATGAAAGAAAAAAGAAAATAAAAGTGAAGAGGGAAATAAATTTTACAAAGAAAGAAATGAAACTAATTAAATATGTATAAGTTTTAATGGTATTAATTATGTGTACTAACTAATTATAAGATGTTCAATTAAAAATGGACATGTGTCCAATATTGATCAGTTTTTTTTTTTCGCCTCTCACTTGCTTCCAAGAGAGTGAACACACTGTTTGTGCCACCTCAACACTAAAGGGTGTATTTATTATACTTTAAAATAATTTAGGGGGGGTAATAGCACACTTATATAGTTAAGGTGTGTCGCTGGAATTTCACTTATAGTTTAGGGTGGTACTTATGCATTATCTCTTAACTAATCTATGCATACATTAGAACTCATTGTATTACTAATACATGAAAATTTATGATATTAGTAATACATACCTCAATACACAATAGAGTGTATAACTAATGCAAGGTACTAGTAATACACAAATCTAATGCATGCATTAGATTTTCCAATACAATCATGAGATAAAATTTTAAATTCTCAAAAAATCATGATTTGATGATGGACCCGTTTGGCCATGAATATTATTCACTTTATTCCGAAATATTTATTCACTTTATTTTGAAATTCTTGTTTGGTCATAAAAACACCAAATACAATTTGAAGTTGTATTTTGGATTTTGAGGCGTTTTCACTTTATTTGGTTTCACTTTTTTCACTTTTTAATATTTTTTTCAAAAAAAATCTAAAGTTTATTTTCATAAAATAACCTCATTTAAATTATATTGCATGTTCAATTTTTTTTTTAAAAAATACACTTGAATTCTAAATATTAACTCCAAATAGTATGGCCAAAACTCCAACTCCAATTTAAAATTTCAAATCAAGTGAATATGTTTTTGGTTTTCATGGCCAAACGCCTACGAAATTTCAAATCATGATTTTAAGTTTTTTTAAATACAATATTTTGACTCATAAGTTTATCTTTTGTAAAAAATAACTATCATTTTTAAATTTTACAAAAAAAAAAAAAAGATTCATGTTCGGCCTGAAGAGATTGTCCGTGTCATGTGAAAGAATTATATTAAAGAATAACTAGTTACTATTATTATTGACTAGTGGATCCTCATAAATTATGTGTACTTGAAAGTTTGTGATCGTAAATATTTATTTATAAAAGAAACATATAGATTTGTGATTTATCAATGCAATGTGTTAGAATATTACGATATCATATTTATGAACTATGATTTGCTCATTTAATAACATTATATAAGAATTGGGGAAAATTTAATATTTTTCACAACTTGTGTGTTTTTCATATTTATGAGAAAAAATATAACTTAAAAAATTCAAATTGCATGTCCAAACAAAATTTCAACTTCATATAAAATGATTTCGTAAAATTGTGCCAATTGTGATTTGTAACTTAATTTCCGAAGTTTGCAGTGATGAATTTTTGGGGTCTTTAATCTTAAGAAAAATTCTATGATGTTATTGTTTTTCTTTTTTTTACAATTCATATGTTCACTCCTTATTTCATACTGTATAAAAAACGAAATTTAAAACAAAATATAAATAACAAACTGCATTGTGTAAGAATAATTCTTATTCAATAAGGCGATGGGTAAGTGAATCGAAGCTTAGGAAATTTGCAGACCTAAGCTTTATTAAAAACGGAAAAGGGCTAAAAATACCCTTGAACTATCTGAAAAGGTTTAAAAATACCCCTTGTTCATTTATTTGGCTAAAAATACCCCTCAATTCACCTTTTTGGCCCATTTTTACCCTTAAAACTAACATCCTTTTTTTCTATTAATTTTTATTATTACATTATTTATTACGTGACAACTCTCTATTGGACAAAATTAAAATCCCAACCCACCAAACTTTTCCCTCCTGCCCCGACCCAATTTCAATGCCCCATGACCCAAACCCATTTAGAAAAATTCATAGCACACAAAATTATACATCTCTCTTTCACCTGAACTTGATCCCACTTTTTTCTTCTTATTCAAAGCTTAAAATTCAGGTATTTTGAAGGCTAAAATTCTGGCTCAAACATACTCGAAAGCTGATATACGTTTAGAGAGATCCTGCGAAAATATGCAACACAATACTGATAATAATGATCCAGAGAGCTTGAAGAGAGACCAAATACATGTGATATCAATGTTCTGATTAATCACTACTAAATACATATGATTCCACTCTTATCTGAGGTAGCCAAAGGTTTACCAAGATCACTCCATGGACAACAACGTATTAGGGATGTGTGTTCTTTCAATTAGCTTACCATTTTAGCATTGATATCGATCAAATATGAATAAGTCCATCAACAGAACCAACAGTAATATAACTGTCATCTGCAACGATACATGATCAACTCCAATTAGATGCAATTCGATTTACATTTGCTCCGAAAGTGCCACAAATTTCTACCATCAACAAGACTGAAATGAATACTCTTATTGTAGTAGAAATCAGGACATTTTAGCCGAATTTTTAGCCTTGAAATTGATGAATTTTAAGCTTTAAAGAAGAAAAAAATGGGATTATGTTCAGGTGAAAGAGAGATGTATAATTTTGTGTGCTAATGAATTTTTTAAAATGAGTTTGGGTCACGGGGGCATTGGAATTGGGTCGAGGCATGAGGGAAAAGTTTGGTGGGTTGGGGTTTTAATTTTGTCCAATAGAGAGGTGCCACGTAATAAATAATAATAATAAAAATTAATAGAAAAAAAGGATGTTAGTTTTAAGGGTAAAAATGGGCCATAAAGGTGGATTGAGGGGTATTTTTAGCCAAATAAATGAACAAGGGGTATTTTTAAACCTTTTCAGATAGTCCAGGAATATTTTTAGCTTTTTTTCGTATTAAAAATTGTTCGAATTAGAAAAGCAATAAGTTGGAAAGAAAAAAAAGAAGAACAAAGAGTGACATTTGAGGCAGGAAAGAAGAGAACGTGAAGAGAGAGAGGAAATTATTGGGTCAACTAGGGGTAAAAGCAGCAAATTACGTCCAATCTTAAAAATAGGTGGTAGTAAACTGTCGGAAAAAAAAACTTATTAGACTTTAAAATTTTGCCAGTGGACCAAGCGAAGTTAAAAGTTCAAAAATTATTTTTGTAAAAATACTTAAAGAATAGTGTCAACAAAGTTAAATGGTGGGGGAAAAAGCTATAATAGTTGATGAGTAGTTTTGAAGATTTTTCTACCAGTGTTTATAACATCACATAATGGTTAATGCCCTTAGCTTTCGAAAATTTGTGGTACAGAATATATATAATAAAACTTTTACATGGTCCTGGAAAATTCCAGAAGCACAAAGACTTGTGAATCAAATCTTTCATAAAAGATAAATGAAAGAATACATTTGCAACTTGGACAGGAATTAGAAGGGGGAATATAACTTTTTGCTAATTTTATTATACCATGTTCAAATAAACTATTCTTGTTATTTAGTAGTATTCGAATAATTTATCTTGAAAATAAAATTCCTGAGGATTGTCCTCTTCACTCCTGGATATTATTGGCTTGAAATTAGGCCGCGCTCTAATTCATTAAAATCTAGCCTAACACACGAGAAAGGTGGTATACCAATGTTTCTAAGAGCCAAAAACATAGAAAAAAATGATAAGGTCATTAAATTTAGAGCGACAAGTGAAAAGTGAAGCGCACTTCTTTTAAAGTTTATGCACAATTTATGAAAAATTTAAAATGTCAAACATACATGATTTTAGTGCTATATACTGTCATGGTATCGTTGAGGTATGTTTCAGTTCTTCAATATTTTAATTTAAAAATAATTTTAAAAAAGAATCATAATTTAGATACTATTTTTTTTAATATGCAAAAAGAGAAAAAAATTATAAAAATATATTTTTACTAATTTTGAGTTCAATAAATAAGCTTGTGACTTTAATAATTTTCTCTTATTTATTTCTTAAAGAAAAGCTCAGTCCTATATGATACCGACATGGTATCAATATACCGATGGAGTATCACAGAGGATTAAGCTCAGTCCAATATGATACCGACAGAGTATCACAGAGGATTAATTCATGACAGTGACACTGACGTCATGCGCGAAATAAGAAAAAAAAAAGTGAGCAAGTGAGTAATTACTTTGGGTTGAAGGTATATTAAGGATAAATATTTGAGTTGGGTCTATTTTGAGTAAATAGTTTCATAATTGGGTCTAATTTGTGTAGTTTTCCAATAATTAACTTCAGCATGTAATATACAACAATGTCAATATTGATCCAAGTGGAGACTTGGGCTAACTAACAGATCTATTTACCCATTGGGCTAAATCTACTGATCTGTTAATGTTCAAGTTGGGCCTTTTGTGGGCTTTGGGCCCTTATCTCTCTTGGAGCATGCTTTCCAACATCTTGGAATCAATTGGACAATGATAAACTCTACAGTCTACACTAGTGGAGCTTCCATTTTTCAAAACTGTTGATTCAGAAAAGTCTTTTTGAATATATTTTGACAAGATTTCTCACGGAGAAATTTGGATTATATATCAATACAGTATTTAATGGGCTGAAATGAGTTAAGCCGAGCTAATTAAATGAACAAGTCAATAACCAGCGCAAATTTAGTCAAACTGGACGGATTATGTTTTCATTACCACACACTAGGCAACACTATGTTCAAAGGTAAAGGATAAAACTAGTAACAATTTTTGAGAAATTAAGAACTAAAACATGAAGATTGATAGTAAGTGAAGTGGTGAAATAGGACTATCGAATATTTCCGGTAGAAATGTTCAAATGACGCCCAAACTTCATATTTGAAATAGAAGAGGAGGACTTTTAAAGAGGTAGCGGTTAATTATTAAATATTATGAGGATCAATAATGCTAATCGAGAAATTACACATATGATTCGCATAAAAATTGGGCGAGCCTCGGACATTGGTGTTTGGACATGCCTAAGGCGTACAATTCGTGAGAAAAGCGCCTTCAATGTGTGCCTTATGATGTTTTTCGAGAAACTCACACCCTAACAAGATCTAAATAAAAATCTAAAATAAAAGAGATCCCCGCCGCGATGAGCGACTAAATGTGTAACTTTTCCTTTAAAAAAACAAATGGGAAATGGACAAAAATGGTCACTCGCTCCAAAATAATGCCACCCGAATAGCCCCTGAATTTGTATTTCCAATTTGTAGTCATTTTGGCATTTTCTCGCCACTGCCTTCTTCTTTTTTCTTTTTCTTTTTGTTTTTTCGCTATTATTTTTTTAATTTCTTGTTGCTGCTCTATTTTTTAACAAAAAAATCTGCTCTGTTTTTTTTTTAACAGTCACATGCGGTTTTATAGTTTTTCTTTTTTCTTTTTTCTTTTTTTCAATAGAATTAGAGATAGTTAGAAACTTAGAATAGAAAAAAAAGTTAATGCAATGTAACTCTTCACGTTTATTTTTTTGTATAATTGGTGTGTAATAAATGTATAATCAATATATACACAATGTACATTTATAGAATATATACAATTATTATACACTTTATATATTTAAAAACATCCAAATGATAATGTGCAAGTTCACTTGAAATATATAAGAAGCATATACATTTTATACAACAATGATATATTTTTTATACATATATAATCGTGATAGATGTAATTTTATACAACAATGATACTGTTTCTATACATATCCTATATATATATATATATATACTTATTTTATACAATGATGATATAGATTCTATACACATCATATATAAAATACATATTCTATAAAACAATTATACATTTTCTATACATATTTATACAATAATTGTACATGTACATATTTTTTATAACAATGATACAGTTCTATGCAGTTTCTATAGAAATCTTATACAGATACTTTCTATACAACAATTATACAGTTTTGATACACATCATATACAGTTTCTATAAAAATATTATATATATATATATTTTATACAATAATTATACAATTTTTATATACTTCTATACCCAAAGGCTATAAAGTGGAAATAAATATGCCAAAAAGCTATTTTTTATCCATCTGCAAACTTGGGCTATTTGTTTTAAAATTGGTCATACAGTGTCCTTTTCCCAAAACGAATCCGCAAATAGTAAACCAATATGGACGACATTTCATAGTGGAAAATAGAGGTGCATGTTTCGAAAGATATGGGCCAGCCCACGCACTGGCAAGAACTGGTTGGGATCTCTCCGGTCCACTTGGAAAACTTCAAATTTGAGTTTTTTCAGTCAACTTTTAAAAAGAAAAATTAACCCAATTAGCGGCACATATAAGTTTTAAACTCAAAATAGCCATATTTTATTTTGATAATCTCATTATAACCAGTCTCCACACATTGTTTACTTTTATTAGCTAGACTAATAGTTTGAGTAATTATAGAATTTTTTTAAATCACGTATTTGTAGGAATAAGGATAAATACAAATCTTATTTATATTTATATCCCTTTAAACATGGTAGTGTATCTCTCCATATCAATATTAATTTTCTTTCTATCTCAATTCACTCCAACCAATTTCCTTCTCCTCTTAATTCTTTGTTTTTTCCTATCTCAGAAATTAAAATTCAATTTCTTAATGATATTTTCACGAACAAGATTAAAGATTAAAACATTTGAAAAATAAGTTCAATAAATGAATGATAAATTGAACCAAAATAAATTATTTAAAATTATCACAACTTTCTACTTTAAGACATGAGTTTCATCTTCAGACATAACTTTAGTTTGTTAATTTTGTAATCAACATAAATATTAAAAGAATATAAAAGACGGAGAAAATAAGTTATCTATACATTGTGTAGTTAGTGTATAATGATTATACAATAATTATATAATTAGTGTGTATACATTATACACTAATTATACATTGTGTAATATCATTATACAATATATACATTGTGTAATTAGTGTATAATCATTATACAATACATACATAATTAATATGTATACCTTGCATACTAATTATACATTGATAAATTTTTTGGTGAAATCTGATAAAAGTTTTTTTCATTTTTTCCCAAATTTTATAATCATTATAAAATATGTGTATAATTAATGTATATAAATCATATAAATTTATACATTGATTTATGTATTTATTATACACATATAAATTCTTAAAATTTTGGTGAAAATTTAAAATATTTTTTGCCATTTTCGTCTAATATTTTCTCAATTTTGTATTTAATTTTTTGAAGATAATAAGGAATGATATAACTGCTAGAGAATTATTGGGGATGATTATTGGAGGATAACACATGACATCACATACTTCTTTGAATATAGCTTCCCTTTTTAGGGATTCTTTTTTCTATTTTTAATAATTTATGGCTATTTTTTATAAATTTGGTTTTAAAGCTACAAAAAGTTTAAACACTAGTGGGCTTGACTATATCTGTTTTCTTCCCTTTAAAAAAAGAAGGGAAAATGGCATAATAATTTCACACCAAATTACAGGATTTTATTTTTTTTTAAAAATAGCCAATGAAAGATTGAGATTCAAAACAAAAAAACAATTCAAATCTGAGACAGATTAATGACATGCAAAAATATACTATACCCTCGACATAAATTCCGACTCCAACATTGCTTTCAAGCCATTGCAATTCTATGAAATCAACAATTTGCTACAACTATATAACGTCTTCTTATGAGTAAGCTTTTGATTTTTATAATAACAATGATTAGATATAACACCATCATTTTAAATATGCAGAAACAAGGAAATAATAGAATATTAGTGTTTAGGTAGTTTAAGTCAAAAACTTATCCCTAATAATTAGGGCATAATTTAACCTTTGTCAATTATTTGTGATGGAGAGGGACTAGTTACTAACTCATATACTATAATCCATGTTGCTGATACTCTAATCAGCTGCTTTCGTTTATCAGAAAGATTAACTATTCTTGTCTTTTGCGTTTAAGACAAGTAGTTCATTCAAAACTTTCACAAAAACATTTGAATATAGTTACTATATTATTAAGCAGATCTTTTTGACAAAATATTACAGTGTACGATTTTATATAGGGTCAAGTTGAAGAGATGATGCCCCCCAAGACAAATCACAAGAACAAAGACAATAAAAACAACAAAAGAAAGTTTTTCTTTTACACATTCTTTAGAAAACATTAATTAGGAGGATTTTCTTGACCATTTTATCCTCATTTATGTCATATTTACTCTAATGATGCGTTTATATTCTTTTAAGAACAATTGCTGCTAAAGATAAAATGAAAAAATAATTAATTTTATTCGTAACTTTTAAAATGATAAATAATTTAAAATAATTACTTTTAAAAATCACGATCGAAAATTTGAGACGAATAGAACAATATCACAAACGAATAAGTTTAAGTAATTAGTTTTTCAAAATTAGAACAGCTCTACGATGTGACTAAGCATACGTGGTACTATTAATATACATTACAGTTGTTTCCTTCGATGAAAGATCAGATAATACTTGTATTAATATACATTACAGTTGTTTCCTTCGATGAAAGATCAGATAATACTTGTTTGCATTACGTGCTCTCACTAAAGTAATTATGAAATATAATTTTAATAGTTATAAATTAAAGTGAAAATAAACATCGGTTAAATTAAGTGATAAAATATATGAACGAGAAACATATATTTTAGGGTCAAATCATAAAAACACATTTAAAGTAGGTATGATGAAATTATCAACTACACATGACCTAGACTATGCTAGGGTCCTATGAACATCCTAAACTAAATTATTTTATTGTATTATTTACATCCTCCCCTAATTATCTAGTAAAGAAAATAAATTAAATGTAACATGTGCAAACAAACACTTATTTAATACTAAAAGAATTTTGTCTTTTTTCATTTGATTCTGTTAAACTTAAACGATCAGACTCTCATCCTCTCTCAAATCTATCATCCTCCTCGTTTAATTATTATGACAAAATTACAACTACAAATAAAGAACATACCTTGAATACACCAAAGGGTAAAGAAGAGCGATAACTTGATCAAGTGTTTCAGAAAAAGAAAAAAAAATTAAAAGAAGAGATGAAGATCGTAAAAGTGAAAGAAGGACGAAGTGTTTAAGAGAGGATGAGGGTCTAATCATTTTGGTTTGAAAGAATCAAATGAAAAAAGACGTTAAAATCCCTTTTCAGCTTTTTAGTTTTGAATAAGTGTGTGTTTGCATATGTTGTATCATAATTTATTTATTTTTTATCATATAATTAGTGAAAAGGGTAAATAATACATAAAAAAACAAATTTAAGAGGGTCATAGGCCCCATATAATTTAAATGTATAGTTAACAATTTCATCATAGTTTAGATATATTTGTATGTCGTATCCCTATATTTTAAATTAGTTGATTTAATTTGATATAAAATCAATTCGATTAGGTGTTTGCTTGGTGAGGCTACTATGTATAGAGTAGTGAAGAGTCATTTATGATGATGCTATCCAAAGTTTCCTCAGTAGCAAATGCAATTTCAGCTGCACATGGCAAATAAATGCCTACTGTACCTGACGTGCCTTTTATCTTGTATTCATATTCAGGTTTGCGTACTTCATTTTTCATATAATTAGCATTTATATATGTGCCTTATCATTTTATACTATAAAATAGTTTCATCACTTCTATATCCCATCAAATAAATTTATCCTACATATTCAATTTCTAGCTACTATATATAGGTTTAAATATTTGTTTTTTTATCATATACAACAAAAGGTTGCCAATTATATATACATAGAACGAGTTGAAAACCATTACCAATATCACGAATAAGAATTTTGGTTCTTTACAATTGAGTATATTACTTATATCATCCACTGTCTTATTACTTAGACCCCTCAAGTAAGTCTTATACATTTTGAACACTTAAACAACTTAAAATCTGTGTTATTAGACATTTTTTTGACAATCACCTAAAATTACAAAGTGTGTATTACACTCGCTGATGACGTGACATGATGACTAATTAAAAGATGACATTTGGCATTTTGGTATAAAATAATAATTAAAAAATAAATTATAAAAGAAAGTAAAAGAAAAACTAATTTTTCATAAAAAGAAAATAAAAAAAGCTACAGTATTTTCTAATTAACCCCCACCCCTCTTTCCCCAGAACTTTCCCGCCATACCCATTAGAATTCCATCGTCAGTAATAATCATCCATGCCATCTTCTTACATCTTTTTATTTTATTTTATTCAATTAAGCTTCATAATCAGAATTCAAGAATAAGAAGCTACAAACTATATTATACATCACAAATGCTAATAATTGCTAATCAAAAGAATTGCAATGAAAAAATAATATGAATGAGTAAAATCTAAAATTAAGGGATTAAAACAGTAACTTTTTATTTTTGACAAATGAAATAAACTATTAGATCAATAAATTCGTATAATCGTTGACGAAAAAAATGGAGTGTTTATCGAAAATTTCTTGAAACCCAGATCTGATTTTTTTCTTGGTGAACTTCTTTTTCTTTCTTTTGTTTTTGTCAACTTTGATTAATAGGTAAGATCTACAATTACATTGATATAGTAACATTTTGGGATAAAATTTTAAAGAAAAAATGAAATTTCACGGATTTTTTTTGGGCTGGTTTTCTGTAAAAACTTAAAATTCATTTTTGATTTTATATAAAAAGAAAATGTCACTATTCTTTGAGAATGGTGGTGATCTTCATTTCTTCCGATAAACAAGATAACAATGGTGGAAAATTTATTAATCGTGGAATATTAAATGGAGAGGATAGAGAAAAAGAACAAAGAAGAAGAAAAAAGATGAAGGAGGAGGAGGAAATAAAAAGAATTAAAAAAAACAAAAAATATGATTTTTTAGGCTCTTCACCGTTTACTTGAAGTGAAAATCGCACAAATTGCCAAATCAGCAAAAATTAAAGTGTCAAAATGACACAATTCAATTTTACCTTAGGTGTTCAAAATGAACAAGGCTTACTTGATGTGCCTAAGTAAAAAGTCGTGCCAACTTTAGGAGGTTATCGATGGATTCCGCCTTATTACTAGATACCAAACTCCGTGCTATGTACGGATCCAATGTTAAAACTTGAAAATTATAAGATTTGCCTAATTTAGATATTACGCATACATTATTATTTAATTTAGATCAGTGAATTTTTTAATTATGCACACATTATTTTATTTAGATCAATGAATAAAAGAATATTTTAAATTGTTAATTATTCTGATTTATAATTTTTTTAATGTAAATTTTTTATTGTGATTTATAATACTTTTAATGTAATTTTTTCAATATATAATAAGTTAATTATTATGATTTATAATATTTTTGATGTAAGACAAATAAAACGTAGAAGAGTTTATTAAATTTTCTGGAGTGGGGCCCGCTGAAGCAAGCATGTCATCCATGTCCTGCCTGCTTCAGCCGCCCATTTAGATATAGATATGCATATATTATTATTTTATTTAGATCAATGAATTTTTTAGATATGCATACACTATTTTATTTAGATCAATAAAATTCATATAAGAATATTTTAAGTTGTTAATTATTGTGATTTATAATATTTTTTTGATGTAATTTTTAAATATAAATTATTAATTATTGTGATTTATAATACTATTAATGTAAAATAAATAAATTAAAATAGAAAGAGTATAAAGATTTTCGGAGCGAGACCCGCCGAAGTAGGAGTCCATGACATGCGCTACTAAACCGGCACTTCTTATATAGGAGGATTAGATCTCTCAACCAAATTTTAGTTTTTTTCGTAACAGTTCTTTTTCTTTTTTTTTTGAAAAAACTAGTAGCTCAAATTATTTTCAAATCGTAATTGAGTACATCATGAATCAAAGATGGAAGATGCGCAATCCACTCCATTGCATCAGACATAGAACCTGCAGCCCTAGCTATTCTTTAAAAAGAAAAGATAAAAGATTTGGTTTTGTGCTTTGATCTTCCCATAAAGTAAAATAGACCATGTAATCATTGATTTAGCAGACAAATTTCGTAGTTAAAAAATAAAATTAGTTGCTAATGCAATTTACTGATAGATTATTATAAAAACTTGTTAGCTACAACCTATTTAGCGATAGATTAGCGATAAAATTCATAGCTAATTCTAATTTTCTTTTGCAGTGAGGTGAATTGCAGTTCAATAAAATTACTTGCTTCCTTTGCGATGTTCATAATGCCTAATTATTCTAGATTATGCCTAATTAACTATAACAATAATAATATTCTAATATTTCAACTAATCACCTCATGTGTACAACGACGTTCTAAAACATGCATAAAGTGAAATAGAACATGTAATAATTGCATGCATGAAGTCAAATGTGGGTATCAATTTTGGGTAAGTCTATTGAGATGGACATAACATTAACATTAAATTTGAATGCATGAATGTTAGCTTTTCTGAAAGATGGTAACATTAACATAAAAGATTTTTGATATTTACTGGCCTGTCCATAAAAAGAGTGAGACATTGTTTATAAGGGTGAAGTACTTGATGATGTTTATTAAGAAAGTTTGACTTTGTGAGTTTGTTCATTGGACAACAATTCTTTGCCCTTAATTAAATTGCTAGACATTGTGTTCTGTGAATTTTAATTTGTTGCAGGAGAGCTTTAAAATTTCCTACGCTCGATATTTACATCAAATTGCATTTATTCAATTATCATGGTTAAGTAATAAATTGATATATAAAAATATAAAGTATTAATTAATCATGATTAAGCTATAAGCTATAATCATGATTTTAGTGTGAACATCGGCTATGATTAATTAGCTTGTTTGGTTAAATTCCTGAAAATTAGTTTTAAAAAAAATTTCCTTTCAAAAGTGTTTATTTTTAAAAGTTGAATCGTTGGCAAAATTTTTAGGTAAAACAAAAAGTGCTTCTGAGTCGCTACAAAAACTAAAAGAAAGTAATTTTTTTTTGAGAAGCACTTTTGGAATGTTTTTCAAACTATACACTAAATGTCACTTCCCAAAAGTATTATTTTGCAACACATTTTAATAAAACAATATTTTTTTAAATAAGTAGATTTTGAAAGTCTAGCCAATCAAGTTGTAAACTTTTCCTACTGCCAACCATATAAAATTCTAAATCCCCCCCCCCCCCCCCCCCCCCCCCCCCCCCCCCCCCCCCCCTGTTTTCCCTCAATTTTCAGTTCAAGTGTTTAGATCAGACAACATATTAATAGGAATTAAGAAGAAGAAAATAATATAAATAAGTGTAAAATTATTTTGGTTGTTTAAATGGTTCATAATGTAATTTCATATATCTTGTAAAATAATCTTGCACCCTAATAATCCACAAGGTCATACCATATTTTTTAATCATTCTTAATTTCTTCCTATACCAATCTACAATATCTCATTTTCCCATTAAAATAAAATACTCTCCACAACTTCTTTTTTTCCTTTAATAAATAAAGCTGTTGTTGAACAAGAAACAACTTCCAACTAATTGTGATTCCATCATATTGGATCATAGATAATTAATATGATCAAAATACATATGCATAATATTAAGAATCAATGATCTAGCTAATTTAATCAATAAACTAACACACACACACATATATACGCATTATTCATTTTGTTCAAAGAAGAGGCTTTTCAAGATTTATAGCCAAACTAGTATCTTTACTTTGATTTTCTTTGAGGACTAATTTGAGATCTTGATTTCAGTTGTATATGCGGACAAAATAAAGAATTTTTGTATGATCAATATAATTTTACATGTTATTCTTAAAAAATTAATTACGAGTAAATATAATTAAAACAATAATGTTATTAAAATTAATTCATATTTTAAAATCTTACGCAAATTGGCCCACAATAACAGTATCGCCTCCTCTTTTTCTCTTGTTTATAACCATTGTCTCTTTAATTTTTCCTTATTTTCTTTCTTTTATAGAGGCTCTACCATCATGAAGCTACTAGATCCGATGTCGTCAAAACTCATGACAAGTTACAGGTATTAGAGGAGTTCAATACTTAAATGTGAAGTAATTTGGAGTAAATTTAAATTAGATTTGTGTTAAATATATTTGAATTTTTTGAGTTTGTTAATTATTTGAGTTGGATATTTTTCTTATAGATTCTAATGATCAAGAGGAGTCCAAAATTTGGAGTAGAGTTGAGTAAAATTTTAAAAGAGACACAAGGAAGAAAATGAAGTTAATTTTTGTATAATTATATACATGGGTGTATATATTATATATATTTCTTATAAATTTATATAATATTTATATATTAGGTGTATAATATTGTATATTGAGTTTTTAAACATTATTATAATTTTTTGTAAAGTTTTGCTTAATGATATATATTGGATATATAATAGAGAAAACTATGTGGCATGACATACTTAAATCCTTAATTATAATCCATAATAACACTTTCAAAAAATTATTGTCTACAATAATATAGCAATATTTTGACCAAGCCCACTCATAACTTCAAATACAATTAGAAGAGTTGATTTCCCTTCCTAAAATAAACCCCAAATCAATATCCACCTTTCCTTTTCAATCAAACCTCTCCCCACAATCCCTATATTATCGCCATTACACTCAAAGCTGATTTCTCCACGATTTTAATTTATTTCATACCAAAATTAAAGTGTCTTCCACAAATCCAGGTAACCTCCATTATCAGTTATTGTAAGTTTTTCTTTCATAAATACATTTCTTACGGTAATTGTATTTTAATCGATTTCATTTACTTTTTCTCAATTTTTCATTGTTTACTCGATTTACAGTTTATATTAAGATTGGAGGTATGCTTTAATGGCTGAAGATACACCAAGTAAAAGATTTACGAGAGGTATGCTTTTAATGGCTGACTATGCACCTTCTTTCAATTTGGGTATTTCTCAAGAAAATACAAATGTAGGATCTATTACTGTTGCTCCAGTACAAGAGTCTAGATCCAATAATAGAAATGATCCAGTAAAAATGGTAAAATTATTGAAGCAAAGAGGCACAAAAAAAGACGACATACATCCTTCACCAACTTCTAATAAAGGCGACAAAGCAGTAAAAAAAACAGGAAAGCTAAAGATATTGCATCTGCTAGCAAGAATTTGGGGAAAAAGTTCGAAAAAACTTATGAATCTGAATCTGGTGGAGAAGATGGTAGATTTGTATTTTATACAGAAATTTATTGTATTTGTATTTCATCGATTCAACACAAATACTTGTTGTTCAACCTCCCCACACGAGAATGTATATACATTCTCTAGACAAATGCAAATTCAAGTGTCTTTCTGACTGCTATTGCATATGTATCAACACAATTTTTTTGAAATTCAAATGTATTTATATGTGTTTGGCTGAGTATCTGGTATAAGTACTTAACACGCAAACATATCAAATATATTTGTATTCAAACACAAATAAAAATACATTTTTATTGGTTGTTCTAGCAGACACAATTTTTGAAAAACTCAAATGTATTTGTAAGTGTTTGGCTGGGCCTAGTATAAGTACTTAACATACAAACATATGAAATGTATTTGTATTAAAATACATATATAAATTCATTTTTTTAGGTTGCTCTGGCATATGTATTATTTGTATTATGGCAAACACAATTTTGAAAAACTCAAACGTGTTTGTATGTGTTTGATTGGGACTGGTATAAGTACTTAACATGCAAACATATCAAATGTATTTGTATTAGAATACAGATACAAATACATTTTTTCAAGTTGCTCTTACATATACATTATTTGAATTTTGGCAGACACATTTTTTTGTAAAACTCAAATGTATTGGTATGTGTTTGGCTGGGTCTCTGGGATAACTATTCAACACACAAACATATGAAATGTATTTGTATTAGAATACATATTGCAAATATATTTTGTTCTCTAGATCTTGAAAGTTTTTCTCCATTTATATTTGAACGATGAAGCTCGAAATCTATAATTTGATGAAGGAATTCGAAATTCAGATTCAAGTTCAACAATTTGTTGAGTAGTTTTCTTCCAAGTTCCCATTTTGGAATAGAATCTCCTAAATGCAGATCATGCCCATGATTTATGGAATGAATTAAAAACATTAAAGATCATTTTCTTTTTAAATGGTAACAGTCACCTAAAATAAGTCTTCCACCTCAATATGTATTTGTATTTGACAGATTAATTCCAGTAGTTAAATACAATCAAAATAGTAATATTTTACCATTTTAATTGCAATCGCCTGTAATTTCCAAAAGGGCTGCTATCTCCTCCTTAATTATGGGCTCAAATTTGCTATTTGTGAAATTTTCCCTATAT
This sequence comes from Jaltomata sinuosa, assembly GCA_003996215.1. Taxonomy (NCBI): domain Eukaryota; kingdom Viridiplantae; phylum Streptophyta; class Magnoliopsida; order Solanales; family Solanaceae; genus Jaltomata; species Jaltomata sinuosa. The sequence continues at coordinate 153,550 of QJPP01000010.1, forward strand.
AATACTATATATTGAATTTTTAAACATTGCTATAAAAAAAGTAATGAACTAAACAATTGAAAAAATTAATAACTATGTAAGTGTAAAAAAAAAAAAAAAAAGAGGTAATCCCCGTGTTTCAATTTGTTTGACCTACTTTATTTTTTAGTCAGTTTTAAGAAGAATGTCTCTTTCCTTTTTTAGAAACTCTTTAATTTCAACTTCCCACATGACATATTCAAGATCACAAGATTAGAAGATATTTTAATAAATTTGACATATCTTTAATTTAAGACCACAGATTTCAAAAGTCTTCTTTACTTTCTTAAACTCCGTACCAAATTAAAATAGCCAAATAAATTGAAATGTAGAGAGTATAATTTTTTGTACTCATAAACTACTTGTTATTTTTTAATATCAAGGATTAATGAATTTTATCTATCTCGCTATAATCGTACTAGTGGTTGAAAAGACAGAGTTGATATAATGTTATTGTTGACTTAATGTGAAACCTTAGTTGGGGCAAAAAGACAAAAATCACAGTGGTTTGCTTTCTTAATGTCAACTCCCAAACACCAATTACCTTCTTTCACAAGTTACATCAAGTAGTAAGAGGTCCTACCTACCATTCTCAACATGTAGTGCTCCATTAAAAAAAAACAATTAGTCTGTACTTAAAAGATGAACAATTTATCAAACCAAAAAAAAAAGAAAAAAAGATGAACAATTGTGTTGCAAACGTAATTTAATTACAACTCCTACTCTCTAAGCGATCGTTTGATAGATGGTTAAAATATGCAAATATTAGTTATGCAGTACTGGATATTAGCTATTTCATCTTCTACTATACATCAAAAGAGTAAATAAATTTTCTCATAACTTATACATGTATTAATTATGTGAATTTTTTTCTAAATTACAAATCAAACGTCGTATTTAATTTTATAAATAAATAACTTATTTCATAACTAACTACCAAATATTGTATAACTTATACAAAAATTAACAAATAAATAACTTACTTCTTTACTAGCTACCAAACGATCCTTAATTTGTCTAACTTTGTTTGTGAGCACAAAAAGTTTATGACAATCATAATAATAACCCAAGGTCAAAATGCGCGTTCTGTGTTTGTTCACCAAAAATACGTGATACATCATCATACATTAGATCTAAAAGTGGACTTGTCGTAATAACAATGTTTTCAACCACAATAAAAGAGCTGATTAATATTTTTAGTTTAGATGCAAATGGATAAAATTTCATGCCTCAGCAGGAAAAGACTAAGGGGGTCATTTGATATAATTTATAAGAATAATATTGAATAGAGTGTATTAGTAATACTGAGTGATTACTTAATTATGCTGAGATTATTTTTTATTCACGGTTTGATTTGATATATTAAAAGCAATTTTATTTTTAATCATACTTATTCATGTATAAATAATTATGATATATATTGCTAATACCATAATGTATTATATATTAATTATACACCATGCATATAATACTGAATAGGATAAATCATACCAAATGAATGATTAAATAATACCACAATTAATGAATACATCTATTATTTTATCTAATACATCCTATTAAACGACCCTTAAGGGTGTCAAATGACTCATTCAAAAGTCATTTAAGTTAAAATGAGTTGGGCAAAATAATGGGTCATAGTTCAATTTGTTCAGATTTTTTAAAGTTTTTAAATATTTTTATTTGTTTTCTTAAAATGTATTGAAGTACTTAATAAAACTTTTTTTTTGTAGCTACATATATTTTATTAGGTACGATTTTCTTTAAAAAAATATTTTGACAAGGTTTTTCATGGATAAATTTAGGCTACATATTATAGTGACTTTTAGGCCCCGTTTGGCCATAAGAAATTTTCGCTTTTTTCTGAAAAATTATTTCACTTTATACAAAAATTGTTGTTTGACCATAAAAATTCCAAATACAACTTGAAGTTATATTTGGAAAAGTGAAAATGGCCCAACACTTGTTTTCACTATTTTCACTTTTACTTTTTTCACTTTTTTTTTTTTTTTGAAAAAAATTCTAATTTTTTAATTTTCATAAACTAACCCCATTTAAATTATATTTTATTTTTAAATTATATTTTATATTTTTCAAAAAATTATATTTAAATTCTAGATAATTATTGTAAAAACTATGGCTAAAACACAACTCTAACTCCAACTCCAACTTTGAAAATTTTAAAAAGGTAAAAAAATATATTATTTTCATGGCCAAACACCCACTTAGATATGGAGTTAAAAAATAGACGGGCGATTGAGTGGATCATGTTTTCATGAGCTAATTTAATCACCCTTAGAAAAGAGCATCACATTAAGGGTGTGTTTGGTAATGAGAAAAAATATGTGATTTTCTTAATCTTTTTTTAGGCATGGTATTCAGGTTAACTTGTGCACACCTTGACTAGTCCCACGAGATATTTGTTACCTTTCACCAGCGTGAATGAGAAGAAATCACCTAGTGCTTTTTGCCTACGCTGAGATTTGAACCTCAAATCTTATGATTCTCAATACACTTCATTGATCATTAAGTCACAACTTTAAATGTATAAATAATTTTCTTATTTATTTTTTAATACTTAATAAGTGAACAAAAAATATTATTTCAAGCGTACTTATATATAATATAGATAAACACTAGGGGTGTCAAATGGGCGGGTTGAGCTAAAAATAGAATAATTTAAATGGGTTGAATTATAATTGGGTTGGGTCATGACCCGCCCAAATTTACTTTGGGTTGAATTGAGTTGGGTTAAATCGAGCTAAAAATTGAGTTGGGTCATGACCCGCTCAATTTGACCCGCTCAATTTGACCCGTTTAATCTAGAAAAAATTACGGGACTTAAAATATTAAAGGGCTTAATTATAGGATGTGGGTTAACTTTCACATAATTACATTTTATATATATAGTTTAAAGTAAGTAGCTATTATTTTGAACATCATATACAATTGAAAGAAGAAACGTATATTAAGCATTTACCAAACCTTTTTTAAGTTCTCTCCCCCAAATTGCGGCTGATTTCACTCTCTCCCCACTACACACGATTTCCCTCAAGATTTCATCCATGATTTATTCCCTAAATCATTATCCCTCAAAATAAGGTAACTACCATGAGGTTTAATGTAGATTTCTCAGATCAATTCTCTAAATTGCATTTTGAAGATTTTCATTATATTTGTATTTGTATTTCTGCGAATTTTCACTGATTCTTCAATCGATTTGCTCCTAATTTCTTCAATTTCATCCTTCTTTAGTATTAGCAATTAGCAATGACGGATAGTACTCAATCTAAAAGGATTACACGAGGTATACAACAATCTATCCATCCAAATATTGAAGGAACACCATCTTTTAACTTGAATGTGTGCATTGTTGGTGATGTTTGTATATGTATATAATTGAATCTGGGCTTGAGTTTTTGTTTGTATAATTGAATCTCAGTTGAGTTTTGTATATAAGACTATACCTTCCAATATATACAATTGAAACGTATATACACAAAAAAAGTATAACTGAATATGTGTGGTATACTTGAAGGTCACTTGAGTTTTGTATATGAGATTATACTTATCAATATGTACAGTTGAATTTTTGGTGATGTTTGTCTATGTATATAATTGAATCTCAGTTGAACTTTGTATATGACATTATACCTATCACTATATACATTTGTAACATATATCGTTAGTTAACAGAAATCTCAATGTGATATATACAATTAAAATATGTACATTTGAAATGCTTTATTTTTTGGTTATAAATTTGCATATCATATTGAAGTTTATATGAGATTCATACTTTTGAGGTTCAAATGTATATGAGTTTTATACTTTTGAGGTTCCAAATCATATAATCTTAATTATATATTTGTATATTTTATTTCTTTTCCCAAATCGTGATCCTTGAAAATATGATTTTGTAATAAAAATTTCGAAAATTTCTTGTTTTACTTTGTATTTGCATATATTCATGTCATATACAATTAGATGTGGATGATAATTTGAGTTATTACAAGTAAGTTTGAAGAGAGAATATATGGTAAATTAAGATGCCTATAATTTATGTTATTTTTTATTTTTTAAAAGATTTTGTAACATATATTTAGGATTTATGTTGTTTTCCATTTTTAAAAAGATTTTCTAACTGATTTATGTGATTAATGGCGATTTTCGTTTTAAAAATATATTCCTAATTGATTTTTAGGAATCTGTTTTGTTATATATACGTATATAAGCTTTTATATACAAATCAACTGCAACTCTTTTTAAGTTAAAAATAGCTAAGATTTGTAATAAAGAAACTTAAGCTATGAGCCTTGATTAATTTAGCAAAGTGTAGCTATTTATGAAATTTTGCCTTTAATCTAATCAATACTACTACTTATATTAACATACTTTTGTACTTTGGTACCTCTCAGCCCCAGCCCCCTACCCCCACCACCTCCACCCTACCAAAACTCAATTTTTTAATTTTTCTTTTAAAAAAAATAAAAAATAAAAAATAAATTTTTTTGTTTCACCCCGCCCTAGACCCCCTCACCCCCCCTCAGCCTCCCTACCCCCCACCACCTCCACCCAACCAAAACTCAATTTTTTTATTTTTCTTTTAAAAAAATTTAAAAAAGTAATATTTTTGGTACACCCTCCCCCCCCCCACCAAAACTCAATTTTTAAAAAAATAAATAATTTTTTGGTACCCCCGCCCCCCCCACCCCCACCCCCACCCTCCCTACCCCACCCTTCCACCCCACCAAAACTTAATTTTTTAATTTTAATTTTTAAAAATAAAATAAAATAAACTTTTTGGTACCCTCCCCCTACCCCACCTCCACCCCACTCAAAACTCGATTTTTTATTTTAAAAAAAAAAATTTAAAAAAAGTAATATTTTTGGTTACTCCCCCTTCCTCCCTCAATCTACCCTCTAGAAAATATTTTCTACTCTCTAATCAAAAATAAATAAATAAATTTTAAAATGTGTTCTCACTCATCAATCAAATAGTAAAAAATATTTTTCAAAAATGAAGCGGGTTAAAGTTGAGATACAATTGAGCTCAACTCAAGATTATTTTAAACTAGTCAACATAGCCGCACTTCGCGCGGTAATAAAGAAAACAATAAATTTTAAAAATATAAAACATTAACTCTAAATTTTTTACATGATCGATTCTTAAATTTATTTTTTTTAAAATTAAAAGTATAAAGATCATTGTTGTTTACTAATTTATCATGCACTTGATTGATTTTCAAAATAAAACTTTAATTTGAATAACATCATGTAATAAAATAATTAAATAAGAAGAAATTTAACTAATTTCATTAAATTATTGTAAGAAAATAATTATCATTTATTTATTTATTTTTAATTTTGATTGGATGTCCAATATTCATATTGGTGTCTGATTAAATTCATATTCGTGGCAGAACGTTTCACATTAAAGGATGCAGTGTTTTCTAACAAATCAAATTTAATATTCACGACTCGATCCCAAAACATGAAAAGATACTTATCACTCCGTCATAACTTTTATCAATGATTTTTTATCTATTCTACAATTTATTAAAAAATGTTAAAGTCATTAAAAAATTTATTCTCAAAAAAATATGATGGTAGTATTAATATATTCCTTTTGAATGGCTGTCAACTAAAGAAAAAAATTGAAAGTTGAATAAGAATTCTGAAAGTAAAAAAAAATATAGTATGAAATTATTAATGAAAAAAATTAACACATTTAAATCAAATTAATTAATTACCTTATCCACCTTTAATATTTCACTTATGATAAAAATTATTAATAATTTAATAATTGAGTCATTAAGTCTCCTTCTGTAACTCATACCCTAAATATTGTATTAATTAATTTTAGAATATGATTGTAAGTATTTAGTTTTAATTTTTATGTTTTAATAATTTTTTTACTTTAAAATCTATTTTTTTAAAAAGAAATAAAGAAATATAAATTAAAAAATACAAAATTGAGCCGTTTGCTCTAAATTCATAGAATCAAATTATATGAATCTTTTTATAATTGATGCCTTTAATTGATATTTTCTTTTTTTATATATATGACCATAGAAAATTATTATTAAGAGAATTAATATGATTATATAAATTATTATTATTAAGAGAATTTTTTAATAAAAATAAGAGGAAGGGATTGAAGTGTGATTAAGAAAATTAAAAAAGTGACTTTTGAGATTTTTAACATAACACAAAATAAACGGAAAAAAAAATCTCTCACAAAAACAAAAATTGAGAAAGTAGAAAGAGAGAAAAAATGCCATTTTTTTTAATAATGGAGATCTTTATTGGTTCTATCTTCTATATTTTTATAAAGAGAATAAATTTTTTTCTCAAAAAATGAAAAAATATGAGCCCAAAGCTCGACGAAAATGCTCTTATAAATAAAAAAATATAATATATAATTAAAAAAATGTGATCGAAGACAACAATAATTTATATGTAATAAGTTCAAACATCTACATTATAATTAGTTTTCTTGTTATACTAGAATTTCTCATAAATACATAAAATAATATTTATAAATAAATATATAACATACGTATATACGAAAAAAGTCAAATATATATAGGAAACATAAAAATGAACATTATAAACATAAAACAAATCCAAGTAAAAGAATCACATATTTTTTTAAATTTTCGCCAAGAAGATAAAAAATTGTAGACTTACAAATACTTACTTGGCTGAAAATTTCATAATTAGAGAATAATAACATGACATTAAATAGGATAAGATATAATTATTGATTCATGCACTGAAGGATCATCTCATCTTTCTAAATTACTTAACGTATGTTCATAATTAATATTTACTATTAGGTTTTAACTCTTGACTTAATTGTTCAGTAACTTTTTCAAATTAAAGACATAATTATTAGATAAGGGAAGGGGAAAAGAACTAAAATATTTGAAATGTGTTTGAACACATTTGTATCGTAAAGGAAAAAGGACAAAAAAATAAATATATATGCCCTTATCTAACATGAGTAGTATATTAGAATTAAAATGTCTGCTTTTATATTTTTGTACATAAATATTTTAGGAATAATGTTAATATTAAAGCATATGATTACTATTTAACATTTAATTAGTTACATATTTTATAATATTTTAATTTAGTGTAGGAATAAATGATAATTGATCAAGTTTGTACTTTAAATTTTTTCACTTTTAATATAATATAATACTATAATTTCTGGATACGTGTGTCCATTGATTTTTAAAATAATATTGATGATATTAAAATAGATGCATAATGAGTAAGTAAAATTTTACAAAGAAAAAGACATGCTAAAATTGATGAATAATCTGCGTATTTGATGACTTGATTGTGATTATTAGTATAGTTTATAATTATATACAATCAAATTGTATAACTTTTTCTTGTGCAATTGTTTGACATATGAATTTATTCAATTTGACAATTCCCTTCCTTTTTATATAGTTTTTTCATCTTTAACCTATTATATCTAGCTTATTATTATTTTTGTGTTCAATTTTAATTTTTTCTCCACTTGCCTTTTCTGGGACTTCACTGGTACTGCAAACAAACGTTAAACTTGCTTATACAAAAAATCATCTCTTTCTTAGTAATTTTTATTCTTCACTTTCCTTTTGATGACAAGTAAGTATGCACAGTAATAACATCTATTAGGTCTTGTAGCACTTAAGTTGTAACTGAATATGCACAATAATAACTTTAAGAAATATAATAGAACTAAACATAATAACATGAATACACTATAAATAGATATCATTAATTTCTTCATGTACGATACAAAATATTCCAAACAGAAAAACAAAACAATCATAAAATGTATGGAGATTTGGCTTTCACAAGAACAATACATTTTAAGTAAATCTATCTATTTTAGCTAAATAACAAAGTGAAAAAAGAGAAAAGATACATCAATAGTTAGGCTAGACATGGAGGACCGGGTAAAAACAGAGAAAATTATAAAATATTGAGCAGGTTAATATTTTGCAAGAAAATATCTCACCCTCTTATGCCTTGCCCCATCATGCTTCGTTTACCATTTACATAGAGACCAAGAATAGATATATGTCTTAAATCTTCTTCAAAATAATTAAGTTCAGAAGGAACCAATATCGCTTGCTCATACCAATAGTTTTAGTATTCCATAGCCACCAATAATATGTGCATGATAAAGGGTCTCAAAATATATAAGTCAAAAGCAACCGTCAAGACAAAATAATAATTTTGAAGTGATAACCGATGGAAAAGTTTCATCTTGCTATCCAATTTATAGCATTAGAATGGACCTTTTAGTTGCTAAGATTGATTTAATTTGAATGATTTTAGTCTATATTAAATATATTTAATGAAACTCTTCAAATTCTTGTGATTTTAAAATCTTCCTTTTAAAATTCCAATAAAGAATTGTTGATTAATGTATGCCTCTTGGTTTTCTTCAACAGATGTTACATTAACATGAGAAACAATCTTTCTATTATAATTTCTATATTAATTGCTATTTTGAGTCCCACGGGATTTCTTAATTTGTAATATTAATAAGAAGCTACCTTTTAAAGGATAAAATGGTAGTATATCAACTTTTAAAGGATAATTTGGTAATCCAACGTTTCACTTAAGGGCTTCCTACTTTTATAATAATATGATGATGATATGATGATATAGATGAGTTGAACTCAAATGGGTTGAAAGTTGACCCAATATCAAATTATCATGAACCCAACTCATAAGATTCTGGACGAGTTGGACGGGTTATGTGTTATTGGATTCATTTTCACACCCCTAATAAACAGTATAAGAATCGATGGATCGATCGGGTTAATAAGTTAGAAGTGGGGGAGTAAGGTGATCTGTATACTTTTTATATTTTAAATTCGGTTATATATAAACGCTAATGAAATCATTCAATTGTTTAATTTGGCCAACTTACTATCAAGAAGTTCTTTTTTTTTTTCTCTTTTAAAAAAAGTTCCTCCCCTGTTGTTGTATACTATTATGATCAGTGGATGCTAAAGGGACAAATTTCAATAGTAATTTCCTTATAGATAATGGTTAGTGTAGTTATTTATCTAGTAGATAGTATGTAATATGTAACTCTTCGGAGTAGCTCAGAGATAATTTGGCTTGGGACTTTCATAATCGAGGTTTCAAGTTCAAAACCCCTTACATGAGACATCGGGGTGACCTTCTGAGTCGAGCTCATCGCAATAGGCTTGCCTTATGCGATTTGCCTCTTTTATGTGATTTGCGAGCTATTACACATGATATATGTACCTTTTGACTCAGTAATATAAATATTTTTTCTGCCAAAAAAATAAATTAAAATAAAATGTACAGCGTAATGTACTATCAAATAGCCATGATTTGTATAATATATTCCAATATTACACATGCATTATATATAGAGACATTTATGTTCTGAGTTCATTGCATATTTTTAAGTTATACAGTTACTATTGCAATTATACATGAAGGTGGAACTATTGATTTGTCACCTTATGGAAGAGTTGAACAGAGAGCAAGTATAGGTTTTCTACAATCAATGAATGGATCCCCAATATTATATACTTATATGATAAATTTGGGAGGATCTTTTTTTTTTTTTTTTTTTTTTTTGTTAATTGTTACATCAAATATCCTTGTCAAGTATATTTCCAACAGATAGTCCTTTATATTGATTAACATAGCACATAAAGTTAAATGTTAGTCAGTCCTTTGTTGCACTGATTTTATTGGAGTACTTGTTAGTTTTTGGATCTACTTCTTGTACATAAGGGCGCGCATTTGATGTGATATACCATATACACTATTATGAAGATATAGTATTCCTTTATTCTTGCTTGATTGTCTAAAAGATGATGAATCTATGGCATGAATCATTTTTTTGGGAATTTATAAAAATCCGCAATTGTTATTCTTGAGATGTAAATTGAACCAAATAAGTCTGATGCGACGAACTTGACTAATTGATAGGTGCGACGAATTAGACATTAACAGATGTAATTGATTCCTGACCTCCCTCGTGGGATATCACCGTCTGCGCCAATTCAGTCATAATGGAAGTTCTAATTGGCAAATAATAGAGTTTTATTGTTCACTTAGAATTATAATATAGTTGAATATTGGTTAGCTCAAGAAATGCCATCTGGTACATTCATTTGAGAAACCATATATTCAATTCCCTTAAAAATATATATATTTCAACTATATTGTTATTTGGAAAAACTACATAATTAATCAAACATCCTTATCATAACTACATAATATCCCACTACTTTAAAATAATTACACATATCTCACTAGATTTTAATTTCATAACAAAAGGTGTATCTCAGCACATCCCTATTAATTTGCCCCATATCACTCCTTCCCCCAAATCTCTCTATCTCTCTATCTCATGTTCAACAGTAATTTTTCTCTCTCTATCAAATATTCTACCAGATCAAAGCTCTCCAAATCACGGTCTAAATTTCTCTCCCACTCCAACACGATCTTCCACCAATTTTGAATCAATCCAAAACATCCATCTTCAAGGTTTGTAACTGATTTTACATATACTACTTATATTATGTATCTGCGTGTGTTTAGTTCTAAGTTCTCTTCTTATTCAATCCAACACTCCAACTTTCACACGATTTTTCTTTATTTTTTTAAAAATATTTACAACTTCTCGTTGAAAGTTGAAAACCTTTTTTTGTTCTCTAATTGATGATGTAGCTTGAAAACCTCTTTTTGTTCTCTAATTGATGATGTACCTTTCTTTTTTGATAGTTAATCAAATATTTACACTTGAAAACCTCTTTTTGTTCTCTAATTGATGATGTAGCTTTCTTCTTTGACAATTGTTCCTGGATTTTGTACACACGCTAACATAGATGTCAATGGATGGTTTTTGATTCGGGTTCAAGACTAATCCCAAGTGAATTTTTGGTTTGAGGTGGTGGTGGATGATTCATCCGCCACCATGTCAATGACGGTAGTTATTGAACGGTGGTGTTCGATGTGCATCTATGCACGAATTTGAGATACGGACACATGTATCTTTTGATGAATATTACTTGTCAAAACCGGATACATGCACGGGATACATCAAATTAGTACTGGATACATATAAACATATACATGAAATCACCTATTGGATACATATAAACATAGTAATAGAAATCACGGGATACATCAAAAGAGTACTGAATACATGTATAGGATACATCAAAAATCACGGGACACATGTACTGGATACATTAAAAATCACGGGACACATGTACTGGATACATTAAAAATCACGGGATACATCAAATTAGTACTGGATACATATAAACATATACATGAAATCACCTATTGGATACATATAAACAGAATAATAATAATTATTTTATTATTTTAAAGTGTAATAAAAATAAAAATAATCAAATTACATAACCAAAGTATATATTAAGTTAATACCTTGATTTTCACCTTATATTAAGAGATTTATTACTGAAAATATCTTTAGTTACCGAAATTAGTGATTTTCTCCTAATTAATTGCAAATCAATTACTTCCTTTTAAAGTGCCCCAATTAGTTAGACAAGTATCTAGGATACATATTTTTTTACTGTAGATACACGCCTAAGCTTGTAAAAATTCTCGGTAAAATGTAATTTTTAAAAATACTGGTTTAAAATATAATTAGGCATCAAACTAGTGTATTTTATGTTGTTTACACTTGTTATTTTGGTGTACCTATACAATTTAAGAAGAGGTGAATTGAGTAGTACCAAATATTTGTAAATATTTCAAATTTAAAATTTGCCCAACTTACATTTTCAGAATCTGATTCTTATACGTGTTTCTGGTTAAATAAACTAGAGAATTTAAAATGTTACTTCCCCCATCTCAATTTATATGTCGGGCAAGAGCGCTATCAAAGACTTTTTCCCTGGAAGAAGAGCTGGGCAAAAACTAAGGAAATATCGCTATAAGGCAGATGAAGTTCGAATTCAATAAAAAGAAAGACTTTCTTCTAAAATGCTAGATCCATCTTTCATGCTTCTGGTTCCGTGGAAGGTGAATGGGCCAGGAACAAAACTCCGGGCACACAATTCCTGGAGGAGCACTCTCCAGGGACATAACAACATTCAGTCATCGTGAGCGTAGGGCGTTGGATTAGGATTCCACCACCTCATAAAACATCATTTGATGCTTCTGACACATATGATATGAAAGAAGATGAGTCTTTATTTGCCTTATCAGGCATAGTTTCTCAAGAAGAAAATTTTTAGGCTTCTTATCTTGTCCAGAAATACCGTAATGAAAGGAACATAAGAGTTTGTCCCTAGGCATTTGACCAAATAGGTCACTCCCTTCTCAAAGAACCGTACGTGAAACTTTCGTCTCAAACGACTCTGTCCTGAGCTTCCGTCGTCGGCCTTGGCATCAAACCACTATCTATGCATGCATCTATTTTCAGCCTATACTAATGAATCTTTTGCTTCTCGGGTGGTGTCGAACCTTAAAAGTCCAGTTTTGTTTCAACCGTAGATATATGTGAATAAATTCATTAAGTCTTAATGCCAATGTCGGCCAATAGGCCTAAAAATAACATTTTCTTATCTCCTTTACAGCAAGCTCTGCTGGCCTCGCGCTTTGATGACGTCTCGACATTTTCCTGATGCTCTCCTCCTTTATTATGTAAAAATACCCATGGTTTTTGGCTTCCTATAAACCCCTCCTAGGTTGTGGAAACTTTCTACTCCTCCTGAGTTGTCTTGCCGTATCTAAAATGATTTTACGGGGCAAAATGTTTAAAAAAAGAAAGAAAGACTTTTGAAATTTTTAGTCAATAAGTCATAAATATTTGTGTGTAACGACTGGGTCTGTCATTACGGGTAGTCCAATCGTGCCAAGTGTTAGAGTTAGAAAACTCCGGGTTTGGGAGTTTGAAATTCTAGGCTAGGCTAGCCTCAGCCGGTTTTAGAGCGAGGTGGAGTCTAGGAAAATCCGGGTATGGATTAGACTAGGTGTCTTGGGTTAAGCTAGTTTTCCGCGTAGCCAAGACATAGATGAGTCCGGAGGACTTTTCAAAATCGAATTTGGATAAGTAGAACTCTCGGAATCGCGTTTGACATGAAAGGGTTGCTTTAGGTCGTCGAGAGAAGCACGTGTGTTGTGAAATTGCCAAAACTGGCAGATTTTTGGACATTCTGTCCGTGACGAGCGCGACCACGCGCGATAGCGGCCACCGCTATAGCGGTGGAAATTATCGCTATAGCGGCAGCCGACCGCTATAGCGGCAGTTGACCGCTATTGCGAGACCGCTATAGTGGAGCGAGAATCGCTATAGCGGGCCGATGGGGTTTTAATGCAGAAACATTCCCCAAAATATCAGTTTTTCACAAGTTCATTTTGGGAGAAGGGCTAGGCGATTCCAGGCGTTTTTCCTCATTCTTTCGTCAAAAATCTTCCCTAAGGTAAGGCTTTCGTTCCCCAAACTCTGTAATACATTTCCTATGCGGTAGAATTGCTAGGAGGGAAATTGGAGAACGGTTGGAATGACCTAGGGATGGTGGAATTTGGGGAAATAAGGAGATTCCAAGCATGTATGTTCTTGGGTATTGTTAATAGTATGTTATTATGATTATAGGTTGTTAAATTCATTGTTTTATCCGTAAAAATGATAGAACTAGGAGATTTAACGGTGGAAAGCCCGGAAAAAGGGTGGGATGATCATGGGTGGCCTGGGGTTTGGGGGATTTGGTATAGTCCGGATAATGTGCAGGACTTGTGTATTAATTGTATGTACTGTGTGTTATTTTTAGACCAAGAACGAGAAAGAAATTTCGGTAAAAAGAATGGGAAACCACATATCTGGGCCTGCAGGACCGCCAAAAATGGCTCTACGGAGCCAGAAACGCACGGTTGCATCTGCTTGGCACCCAAGTAAGCTAGATTTTTATGAATAGTTAGACCTATTTAATTTCCGTACTTGTTGTATAGTAGAAACGAAGAAACCATATTTTAGGCCTCCGGGCACGGAGTCTGGTTGATTCGGGATTGATTGTGTTGTTTCTAGGATGTACCGAATGACTGGTCTTGTGAATAGTATTATGTGTTCAACTTATTCATATTATCGTGATAAAATAATGGGTTGAAGGACTAGCATTTCGGGAAGGTTCGAGGAACCGGGGAAGTACTTGAGAGCACGGGAAGCGGGAATAGGAAGCTCCTAAGTGAGGTTTCAGGAATGTTTATTGCTTGAGGCTTAGCGGCGGTCTGGCTAAGGTTAGAAAAGGGAAGCGTGTCGCATGTTTGGGTGTTTATCTAAAATGGGAAATCGCTAGTTACATGTTATAATAAAAAGGGTGAATCGGGGAATAGTCTTCGAACGGGATTTAACTGTTCACCGGTTACCTGTAAATGGGGTAGGTGATGGCTTATGATTTTTTGTGAATGTGTATATTCATGTACTCATATCTAAGTGATTGTATGCATTACATTGCTTAGGGAAATTGTGTGAAATGTATAGGTTCCTGTTTACAGTCTGTGATTGAACGGTTTTACTTGTTGGTTTTACAAGTTGTGTGTGTTCATATATTGACTGTGATTTGTTGACATTCGGTTGGCTCGGGTACCACGCCTGCTACGGGTATAACACATGGTTGGCACGGGTACCATGCCTGGTAGGGGTATAAAATATGGTTGGCACGGGTACCATGCCTGGTTCGGGTATAACATTCGGTTGGCACGAATACCACGCATGGTACGAGTTTACTTTATTGCATCTTGCATTATTTCACTGACTATTGTATTGCATTTATTGATATTGGTTCCGTGAGTGGACCGAGTTATTTTACTGAATGTGATACTTGATATTGGTTTCGTGAGTGGACCGGACTGTTTTTATTGAATCTCGATGTCCAATGTTGGTCCTTGAGTGATCGAAAATTCTGTTATATCATGTTATTAGTTTGGTCTTGTTTTAGACCGGGTTGTTATATCATGTTATGAGTTTGGTCTTGGTGTAGGCCGGATTGTTATATCATGTTATTAGTTTGGTCTTGGTTTAGGCCAGGTTGTTATATCATGTTATGAGTTTGGTCTTGGAGTAGGCCGGGTTGTTATATCATGTTATTTGTTCGGTCTTGGTGTAGGTTGGGTTGTTATATCATGTTATTAGTTTGGTCTTGGTGTAGGTCGGGTTGTTGTATCATACTATTAGTTGGTCTTGGTGTAGGCCAGATTGTTGCATCATGTTATTAGTTGATCTTGGTGTAGGCCGGGTTGTTGCATCATGTTATGAGTTGGTCTTGGTGTAGACCGGGTTATCATGTTTAACACCTATATGTGTTAGGGGGATTCGGGTGGGTCCGGACTATGTAAAAGAGGTTATGAATTCATGTTTTATTGTCATTAAGTATACTAATGACGGTCAAGGATTAATTACGTTAATAAGCATAAGGATGGGTCTTGGGGTAGAGCGGTTAGAGGATCCTTGGAGGGTCCGAATTTTGGGATGAGAAAGAGATTTAGATATAACTCTGTTGTTGTCATTGAAGGTGTCAATGGTTGTTAGGTGAGTTGCATGTGATTGGTAAATATAGAGAAAGACGGAGAGTCTGGGCGTGGTTATTGGTTAATATAACCAGGTGGTAAAGCTGTCCTAGAGGTCCAGAAAATTAAAGTGCTGGAAAATGGTAGGTAATACTTGGGTATAATAGCGGTTTTGGTTGGGCAGCTAGCCGGGTCAAGTCTGAATATTTTGTCAAGGTAGTTGACTGGGGTAAAAGTTAAATATGACTGGGGAAGTCTACGTGACAAGGTGACTTGGAGAGTTTAGGTGACAAGGTGACTTGGGAAGTCCTAGATGTCAGGGTCAAGGTTAAAGGGGAAGGAGGGAGCTATAATGTTTATTTCATGTCTTTCCCTGTTTTTCTTATATGATGGTAGGAATGGATTCGGGTCGACCGATGATGCCTACCAGTACGTGTGTTTGTACTGACTCTACTCTTCCTATACCTTTTTGGTGTAGTCTGGTTGCAGGTTGGTGATGTTTCATAGGTTCACGGCGATGAGGGTCTCCAACAACTTCTGTCTTCGATTCCATGGCGGAAGTTGGGTCTTTTATCTCTTTGTGTCACCGTGTAGAAGCTCTTGTACCTGTTTAGACTAGATCCTAGGGAGGGGTTTAAATATTGTAAAGGTTTTTCGGCAATTTCTTATGTAGTCTATTTCTGAACAGGATTTGTAAAGGTGACTTAATTTAAAGGTTTACTTTAATTCCGCATGTTACCTGTTGGACGGGTGGTAAGGGTTCGTCTATCTAGGTGATTAGAGTAGGCGCCCGCATGGCCCGGTAGGTTAGGTCGTGACATTGTGTGACTATATATCATTTCATTAAGGGTAAAATGAGTATTTTAAAGTTAAATTATGAATACTAAATATAAAAATATGTCATTTTTTTTGAGACTGACTAAAAAGAAAAGTGTGTCATATAATTGGGACAAAGAAAATAGTAAATAAGGAACACATGATAATTACGTAGAAAATCACCCGACTTAAAAAAATGTAAAATCACAACCTACTCCAGTAAGATTTTAATTTCGAACTCCACCAAAATAAATGAGTCAAAAGTTCAAAGCAGAGCACTTTAACCTAAGGGCCCGTTTAAACATGCGTTATAAAATCATGATATGAAATCAAATTGATATGAAGTTGAAGTTTTGTTTGGACATGCAATCTGGATTTTTTAAGTTGTACCTTTTTTTTTTCCATAAACATGAAAACCCCAGAAGTTGTAGAAATTATAAAAAATGCTCAAATTCTTACACAATCTTACCAAATGAACAAATAATAATTCATACACAAAATATCAAAATATTCTAAAACGCCACATATATAAATCACATATCTCCATATTTCTTTTATAAATAAATATTGGTGATTACAAATTTTAAATACACATAGGTTTTCTACGATCAATCAATGGATCCCCAATATTGTATAGTATATGATAATTTGGGAGGATCCCTTTTTTTCTTTTTGAATTGTTATATCAAATGTCCTTGTCAAGTATATTTCCAACAAATAGTCCTTTATATTGATTAACATAGCACATAAAGTTAAATGTTAGTCAGTCCTTTGTTGCACTGATTTTATTGGGATTTTTGGATGTACTTATTGTACATAAGGGCATTTGATGTGATATAACATATACACTATTAAGGAAAATGCATTATGAAGGGTATTCCTTTATTATTCTTGCTTGATTGTCCAAAAGATGATGAATCTATGACATGGAATTTTATTTGTTTAGAATTCAAGGAAACCCGCAATTGCTATTTTTGAGATGTAAATCATACTACACAAGTTTGGCGCGACAAGCTTGACTAAAAAGGCATTAGCAGAGAGAATTAATTCCTGACCTTCCTTATGGAATATCACCTTCTGCACCAATTCAGCCATGACCTTATGGGTGGGGCAATGGAAGTTCTAATTGGCAAATAATAGAGTTTTATTGTTCACTTAGAATTATAATATAGTTGAATATTGGTTAGCTCAAGAAATGCCATCTGGTACATTCATTTGAGAAACCAAATATTCAATTCCCTTAAAAATATATATGTTTCAACTATGTTGTTATTTTGGTGTACCTATACGATTTAAGAAGAGGTGAATTGAGTAGTACCAAATATTTGTAAATATCTATAAAATTTGCGTAACTTACATTTTCACAATCTGATTCTTATACGTGTTTCATGTTAAATAAATTAACTAGAAACTATTTAATGCAAGTAGTAAATAAGAAACAAATGATATTTACATAGAAAATCACCCAACTTTAAAATGTAAAAATCACAACCTACTCCAATAAGGTTTAACTTCAAACTCCACCAACATATATAAATGAGTTCAAAGTTCAAAGTACAATGCTTATAAGCTAATGGTTAGTTTGAATATGTGATATGAAATCAAATTGATACAAAGTTAAAGTTTTGTTTGAATATGCTATTTGAATTTCTTAAGTCGGAGTGATAAATCACATATCTCTATGTTTCTTTTATAAATAAATGTTGTGATTACAAACTTTCAAATTTAGATATTTTAATAAGATTCACTAGTCAATAATAATAGTAACTAATTAACATAATCATCTCACAATATGGTATGAATAATATGTTCACCCTCGTCTTATTTTGCAAAATTTTAAATGATGAAGAATAGCTTTGAACTCTCAAAAACACGAGTTGCTTGAATGCTCTCAATTGCGTGTAAGTGAGTTAACATGCAATTAAACATTAAACACATTTGGACTATATGATCACACAAGCCCACATTTCGTTTATTAATCATCAAAACAATTTTAGAATAGAATTAAACATATGCATTAACACAACACGATTTCTTTTTTATGATTAATGAAATCATTATTTGGTGTTTAATTTCCCGTAGATATTTTATTTTTATAGAAGAAATTTCACCCAAAATTGATTGAGAATTGAATTTCAGATTTGGAATATCATGCAAATTCTACCGTTGATTTTTTCCAAAAAGGATAAGAAAGGCATCAAATCTTGCACTTAAGACATGGTTATAAAGTTCTTGAGATTTTTCAGAGGTGATATTATGATTTTTCTTTGAAAAAAATGTACTTTTTTGGATTGACCAACATTAATTTTTGGATAGAGTTGAAAATACTTATCTCAAAATAACAACGGTTATTTTCAAGAAGAGTTGAAATTTCTTTAATCATAAGTACTGGAGTATAAATATGATGATATAGATAGAGTGCTATCAAAGGTAAAGTTGACCATTCTGAAAAATATCAATAAAATTGTTCATTAAAATAATAAGAAAAAGAAATAAGTAAAACCATGACAAGAGCACTTCGTCATCAACTTTAAATAAAACAACCCAGTAATCAAAATAGTACTATTTTGACAGAATGATAAAAATATTTAATAGCTTTAATTATGAAAATAATTTGTCTAAACTATATTTTATATCTTTTAAATGTCATACTTAATTTACATATATACTTCATTACTTAAATAAAATAATAAGAGTAAATTTGTTATAAATATTCATTACTCTCTCCAGTCCATATTAACTAAATTGTTGAGACTTTTTTTATAATTTCAAATAAGTAAATTGTTCAATGTTCAACAAATTTGTTACAACTTTTTTTCATATTTACCCTTTATTTTAATAAGGTTCTTAACTACTTTACATTTTCTAGAAGAATAGTTTGAAAATAATAAAAAATATAATAGTGAAAAGTAATCTTTAATTTATGTCCTTAAGTATTTTACTTAATAGGTCATGTGTCATACCCCAATAATTCACTTAATATGAACTAAAAGAGAGTATTTTTCTTTAAGAAAAAGAATATATTAAATCAAAAGTGCTAAAATTTGAGACCAGAGAAAGTAACTCATAATTATTCTCTCTGTCCAACTTTACTTGTCTACTATTAATTTGTCACACTAGAGGGGCATTTTTACCACATCATTCTTTAAATATTACAAATGCAGTCTTGGAAAATGCATAGGGGAAAGACTAAGTGTTAGATTATCTTTTAATTTTAATATAGTGGACCAGTAAAAATGAACGAGCGGGTGTAATACATGGTACAAAATAGTAAAAGGATTTAAGACTTTGATATCAAACAAAATTTGATTAATTGTACTTACCTCAAGTCCTAAAAGGCTAAAATGAGTATTCTATATTAAATGTTGGCAATGAGAGATTACTTTATTGTTTTTCTATCCTTAATAAATAATAATCAATTTTCAATAAATTAATAACGGGATTCTGTAGATTTGTGTTTAAATATTAGTCGCATCATCCTTGTGGTTACACACACACACTCTCTCCCCCCTTTAATTTGAACCTATAAGAATAAAGAAAAAGATAAAAAACTCTCATTTTTTTTACCAATAAAAGCCTGCACCTTCTTTCTCCCTCTCTGTCTCTCTTACACCCAATTTTCTCTCTCTAAAAGAAGAAGACAAACGCACTCTCAGATCCTTCTATTCTCCAACCCTGAAAGTGTACTACACATACGCTCCACAAATGTTGCTTCTTTGTCCTTCAATTCCTTTTTTTTCTTTGTAATTTTTCATACTAATTCAGGTGTTTTTTTCTTCGATTTGGGTAAATGAGGTGTAAAAAGCACTTTTCGGACCTGAGTAGCAGCGTCGGCGTCTGCGCTTCATGTCTCCGTGAACGGCTATTTGCGCTTATGGCCGCACAGGCTCAAGCCCAGGCCCAAGCCCGGGCTCACGTGCAGCAGCAGCAGCAGCTCTTTCAGGAGGATCACCGGAAATCCGATGGAAATCCACCGCCGTTGATGTTTCCTCGCTCTGTTTCGCCGTATATATCTCGCCGGAAATCTGATACGACGCCGTGGCAATTCCAGCACAATTCGCTTCCGTCTATTACAGATCAAAGATTTTACAGTACTCCACAAGTGGGACCCAACGGTACGGTAATTGCTGCTGGGCCTTATAAGAAGAAAGGTTATTTTAGATTTTTCTCCGGTCTGTTTAGATCCAAGTCGGATAAACTAGATTCGGATCCTAGGGTTTCAAATTCGAGTGATGCTTGCCCAGCGTCGTCTTCTTCGCCGTCGTGGTTCACCACGATCCTCTCCGGTCGTCGGAAGAAAAAGTCACGCACGTTTTCCTTAGAAGAATCGACGATCGGAGGAGGTCATCCGAGGACTTGTCGTAATCGCGATCGAGGAATGTCTCCCGCTCGATACTCAGACAACGAGGAAGACGAGCATTGTGACGGATCAAGCGGATACTCATCGGAGTCGTCGCAAGGTTGGAAACAGACTCCGAGGAGAACTCCAGCAGCTCAAATAGGCCGACGAGGGAAGGCGAATCATAATCGGAACCTCACCGGAATGGCGTTTTGCTTGAGTCCGTTAGTGCGGGCGAGCCCGAGTAGAAATTGGAATCAGAAGGGAGTGCCACCGGAAATGGTGTTTTCCGGCGAGATAAGAGTGGCGGCAAAACCTCAGCTCTCTACAGCGACGTCGTTTTGCAAGAACAGATCGAGGAAGCTTGCTGATTTCGGCAGGTTCAATCCCAACCGTTGATTTCAATGACCGTTGACATTTGACCATTTCGACGATGAAGAGTGAAGACCTCTAAAACTGTGATCATAGAAAAAGTGGAAGTACGGATTTGCCCTTGTTTGTTTTAGCTTCGTTCATCAGTACTTTCTGTACTACAATTCCACACAATACAAGGAAAAATAATCAAAATATTTTATCTATATTCATAATTCATGTAACTTGTTTCCCCAACATTTAACTAGAATGGATTATCCAAATTACCCGACCCGACCCATTTTCTCACATTGTGAAAGAACAAAACTTAGTGGATTGGGTGTGGTCGAGGAACATGGTGGATGGTGTTCCCCATTTAGTTTTCATTCAAGTGGTAGGTGTAGGCTACAAGATTTGGTGTTTTTTTTTTCCTTTTGATGAGTGAACAGGGAAAGACCATGTGTAAAATCATGGGCTATACATAAACATAGTTGCTTTTGTCTTAGTAAAAAGTGTGATATTCATTGTATTTTTATTGTTCCTTTGCCTATATAAACGTAACTTTTATTCTTGTTTGGCTATGTCTTTTCATCTAATTGGGTAGTAGAATATCATCTAGACACAAGAAAAAAGGAACACTTCTTCTTGTCTTTACTTTTTGTTAGATGTTGGTTAAAGAGAAGGGAAGGAAGCAGGTGGCAAAGAGAGTTACTCCAAATCCTAAGGAATATTTATTATAAAGAAAAAAAGAGAGGAGATATAAGGGGGGACCCTCAAAATTTAAGGTAGTGGGTGCCAAAATAAAGATTATACAAGAGAGTTAATGCAGAATACAGAGAGTATTACTACCACCAACAACAAAGTCGCCACTTAACAAAAAATATTGGTATTGAATAAATGAAAAGAAGCAATGTACGCGTTGTTTGGTAGAATCTATTAGAGAAAATAATATTAGTAGGAGGATATGCAAGTCAAAGATTAGGATAGAAGATTAATACTTAGTAGGCAATTGTGTCTTGTCTAGTTTTCTTATCAGTATTATTAATACTTCTTATTTAATATTATTCTTATACACTATACCAAACTAACTCTGAAATCAATAAGGTTGCTAAAAGGGTCGGGTCCATGCAGGAAAGATAGTAAATGTTTGAATCAGACTTCACAAATGCTGGTGGGCTGACTTCTTTACTCCCACTACCTACACATCACTGTACTTGTTGGAGCTAAATGCTAAGACACTCATCTCAAAAATTTTGCTATTACCAACAGCTTCATCAAGAATTCTAATATCCTGTTTGTTCAACCTTTTAAAATTAATACTCCCCCCGTTTCATATTAGTTGGTTATTTTGCTAAATCAAGAAAATATTCATTAAATTTTTGAGATAATGCATAAATACCACCCTAAACTATAAATGAAATCTCAACGACACACTTTAACTATACATGTGTCTTATTACCCCCTAAACTTTTTTAAAGTGCAATAAATACACTCTTTAGTGCTGAGGTGGCACAGAGAGTGTGCTCACTCTCTTGAAAGCAAGCGATAGGCGAAAACACAAAAAAAAAATCTGATCATTTTTACTTAATTTGAAAAAATACGTATATATTTTTAAAAAATAATGATCTTTTAAAAGGTGACCTTTATTTTTTGCATTTTTTAAAGTTTAATTTTCTTTACTTTTTTGGTATTTATTCAAAATTAACATATTTAATGACAAGGCGTTTGGAATTAAATCCAAAGGAAAGACAAAGAAAATAAAAGCAATAGAAAAAAAATGAAAGAAGGTAAAAAAAACGTGTATTTGAGCAAAGTTTAAATACAAGGCAAAGAAAAATATAAATAATACATTCTTTTAGAAAATTTTAAATATAAGAAAAATAAAAATAATATTTTTTACGTGTATTGACTTATTTTAAATACAAGGCAAAGAAAATAAGAAGAAGTTTTTTTTTAAAAAAATAATAATAAAAAAATATTAACATAACAAAAAAAATTGAAAAAAAACCCATTTATACACCTGGCAGCTTGTGTATATCACCACAACTAATTGGATTGGGTTAACTCCATGTCAGCACATAAGGTGCAAAGAAATATAGGGAAAAAAAGTTTAGGGAGGTTATAGGACCCCTGTATAGTTAAGATGTGTCGCTGGAATTTCACCTATAGTTTAGGGTGGTACTTATGCATTATCTCTAAAAAAAATTCCATATCCATTGCAATTAATTCTTTTTGAAAGTGTTCACACTTGTTTGTAAAGTTCCAAAGAAATTCCTTAAAAAGTGAATTAGTAAAACTATCTTTTTATTTATGATTTCTTAATATGCGTGCAAAAAGGAAAGTAGTCAACTAATATGGGACGGAAGGAATAGTGGTTTAGGAAAGTAATAATTTTTTGGTTAAATCCTTTAAAAAATATTTTTGTTAGTAATTAATTTATGTTTGACTAATGTTTTTGAAAGTGCTTTTACGTGTTAACAGAGATGGTTTTACAATTTGAAGTTTATGAATTTTAAACTTTATTAATATACAAAACTTGGATCAAAGTTATTAGGTTCTCTCGAACTCATACTTTTCATGCTAGCTCTGTCCCTGCATTTCAAATTAAGAAAAAAGAAGTTTGTACTATTTCGAATTGGTAATATAATTTTTTGATATGAATAGTCTTATCCTAAAAACATCTAAAATATTCTTTTTCAAGATTTTTTTTTTTTCAAGCTTCTGTTAATACTTAAAATCATTTATTTCTTCATCTAAAACTTGGTCAAACATCTTCATTCTCTAAGATAAATATTTTTGACCTTTTAGAAACATGACGAAACATATTATAAGTCATATTGTTGATTACCTTTGCATGTAAGACAAATATTTTGAGTCTAAATGAGTATATGAGTCTATATATCTACTACTCCATTCACCTAATTAAGATGTAAGTAAAGGTGTAGATGGTTGATCAAACTGTTCTACACTGCGTTACATTAATTAAGTTAGACTACTGTACTAAAGCAGACAAAATATATTTTTTTCAAAAAAGTAACTTTACTTGATGAAATTCATTACGACTGAGGAAAAAAGGTTTATTATGGTTATTATGGAGTAGAACGGTAAGAAAATTGAATAAAAAAGTAGTCTAGTTGGTGGAAAAGATCTTCTCTTAGATTTGTAGCTAATGGTTAAAGTTTGGTCACCTTTTAAATAAATAGTACAAGTGTTATAACTGCAATAATAGAAGTTTGAGTACGGCAATGGTATTTAGGTACCGACAGTTGAGATCTCATTGTATTCTTTCATCACTTCTTTTTCTTCATTTTGTTTTTATTTTTGGATAATATTACCGTCATATATGAAGTAACAATATCGCACTTAACAAACCATTTAAGTAATTAAATGGTAGAACAATTTAATAATTCTAGAGATTTGTGGATATTCACAAGTAAAAAGATCAAAAGTGCAAATTTTAAGTGATTAAAGGTTAAATGAATTTAATTAGATACCACAATAACTAAAATCAGAATTTACCAATAATTAAAGGAAAAAAAGTGCTACTAAACATTTTATTTTTGTTCTTTAAATAATTCACTTATCGTTTCCTATACTCCCTTTGTCTCAAAATAATTATCATGTTTCACTCATTGGATGTAAATTTGACTAAATTTTGAAACTAAATTGGATTAGATTAATTTAATATTTTTAAAATTAAAATTTAGATATTAAAAATTATACAAAAAATACTATAAATCGCAATTCTTCCCATATCAATATGGTGAAAAAAAATACGTTTTAAAATATTAATCAAAGTTCAAGTGGTTTGACTCTCGAGAAACGGAACATTATAAGTATATATATATGGACCGAGGGAGTAATAGTAGTTGGTTTATGAGCATGGTAAATATTCCCCGCAGTCCATTTAGGGGCCTTGATGTGGTTCTGGTGGTCAATTTGATAAAATTTTAAAGTATCATTAACATTAACCTGGATTAGTAAAAGATTAAACATAGAGTAACAGTTTACTCTAATTAAAGTAGGTACAAATATTATCAAACGATCCAAAAGATTCCAGTTAATTTTGACCTCAAAATCAACTTAGAACAGTTAATTATTTATGCATATATGTCACCGAGCTTGACTTAAACAAGTTCAAATTTAAACTCGAGTGCATATTTTGAAGATATAAAAATTGAACTTATAACGGATAATATGTATCTTTTATGAAAGAAAAAGGGGCAAAAGAAAGGAAAAGGTAAGAGCTCTCTTTAATTTATGTTTAATGTGTTACTCAAGTTTTTTGAATAAAAATCTTCTTAGTCAAGATTTCATAAATCATTAGCAGATGATTGAATTTGAAGGATTGAAGAAAAGTTCAACTAATTATAAGTAGTTTAAATATGACTTTTCCCTTTTATTTTTCCACTTTTCCTTTTCTATTTAGAGAGGAAAATGGAAAAAGAGAGTTAGTTTTCAGTTCTTTTTCTAAATATAAAGATAAATATTAGAGACTTATGGACCCTGAATCCCTAGTTAAAAATTTGGGGACCATCCAGATTTTCCAGAAGTATATTTTTCTCTTTGTTTCTTTCCTTCCTTCCACAAGTTTTACTTTCAAGACCAAAAAACACAAATGTACTGGTCAAATTACTATATGTTGATGCTCCAATACCTCTAAGTTTTGCGTTCATTCACTATCTTTTATTTTTTGGTTTAATTTCCAGTTGGGATTTGGGAGCTGATTAAATCTGAATTCGTGCAAGCAAATTCCACATTAAAGGTAAAAATACATCCTAATAAACTAAAGGCAAGTTCGTAGCTAATGGAACTTAAATCTGAGACCTCTGGATGATAATAAATGAGCAATCATCTCTCTTTTCTCGTGTGTGGAAGTTCGTATATTGCAGTTTGATTTATAGGACTTCAAGATATTCAATTCGAGTAGTAAGTCGTCACTTCTCTTGATCATTTATTGATGTCCTAATAGCTCTTTTGATGTGCTAGGGTCGCATACTTGCATTATACTTACAACGTACGTCAGAAATTGGGCGGATCAAATCAAATATAAACGAGTTGAAAATGAATTAAATAAATCAAACAAAATATCCGATTCACTCATATTTTTGGTAGAGATAAAAAAGGGATTGAAGTTCCAAATGTAGTTGTGTGCCAATCTAACAGTGTACCAAGCGGCCAGATGGTACCACTTACTTTTGCTTTGTGGAAAGTGACAGAGGTGTGTAAATGGAGTGAGCTGTACTCAGCCCTCTTATAAATGGTTTACTTCCACTTATTAATATGAAAAAAAATCCAAATATTGCCAGACAACCTCATTATGTATTTTTAAATGTCATGTGCATTCTTCTTTCCATCTCATCAAATCGTGAAATTCGCCTAAAATGTCATGTGCATTCTGTCTTCAAAAACTTACCAGCCTAAAAGGTTGTTAATTAGCCATTCTCTTTGACTCGCGTTCATCAATCTGCACTCTATCTCACATTTGAAATAACTGGTCAAGGATGAAGATATCGCGACCATCTGATTACTTGGTATACTCATTTTAGCTAGTGTGACTATTTATAGAAAAACTTGGAATAATTAAGAGTATTCAAACCCAAAAAGGGCAAGAAAAATTGACTAGAGAGTTGGCTTTTGGGAAAGAGGGGGAATAGGTGATAAGGATATTTCTTGGACTCCATTAGAAACATTTAGTGCTTGGAACTTTTCTAAGATGTGAACCTAATTTTGGTGTCTTTGTTCAGATGCAAGGGCTCTACAACATCTTCTCCAGTGGTTGTATGGGCATTTTGTTATAATCTAAATTACAATCATTGTGCTTGAAATTTTTGTAAAAAACTTGGTGACTTTCTATTTGTTCTTAGCTTATTGCACTAACATGTCTCCCTCTTCTTATTTTTTTTCCCCTTATATGACTTATGGTAATTCCCAATTTATGAATTTTGCATGGGAATATGGGGGATGTTAAGAGTTTATTTAAAAATAATTGCCAAGTGTTATCGAATTCATGTCTTGATTGAGGGGAGGCCAAAGCCTAAAGCAATTCAAGCAATAAGTGCTTTATGACCCAAATTTTTTATTCTAATAAATTTATAGTATATATTTTTTAAAAAACATTATCATAATTTAAATTTGGTGCTTTGTAACCTGGTCAATTCTGGTACAAATGCTATATAATTTTATTTGTTTTGGATATGATACAATGTATATATTCACTATTTTTTTCTTCTACTAGATTTTAAATAATGTACTCAATCTAACTTTTAAATTATTGTCACAAACATGTTGAAAAAGTTGTATTGACTATATAAAAACAATAATATTTCAAGCTACACAAATAAAAGATGTTTTGTTGAAATTACCAGAAGCTAGTGATAATTCAAATATTAAAAGTTAACCTACTTGTTTCACAACATATATATGAGCTTGATTCGAGTTTTTATTGGATATAACTATTTAACATATTGTTAATCAAAAGATATACATATTAATTTGCCATAAATCGCTAAGAGATTTGATTTATTTTTTCTTAGAAAAATATAGCAAATAAGAATTTACACATGATGTATTTTTGGTTAGATAATTGCACATGAGATAAATATATATAATCTGAATTTCGTAAGAAAATGAGTAATTTATAGAATGAAACAATTTATGAGAATGTTGATAATGAAATCACAAAATCTGTTGAAAATTCTTTTTGAGTTGATTACTTTTTACACATAGTACATCAATCAATTATTTTCATTTCAAAATAATTAAACAATTTGAAATATATGAAAATATTTTTAGTTTTCTATTTAGTGGTTAAAAGCTGAGATCATTAGATGATGAGAGTGACAAAATATTTTCTTAACATGTATGTTCTTTAAAACATAATGATCACTCCAATATTAATTGCTTAGATTTATATTTTGATTGAAAAGTCTTAAGAAAAATAGTACAAGTTGAGATAATATTCTAATCGATATGCTCAATAATTTTTTTTTAACTTGATTCATTTTCAAATATATATATTAATTATAGAATAATGTTAACAATTTTTATAACAATTCCATATCTCAAAGAAATTTTCACAATTAAATTATAAAAATTTACCTAAAATTAACAATGTTTCAAGGGACATTAAATTGATTTAGTTATGTTATCAACTGAAAAAGAATAATAGATGACTTTGCATATAATTTTTTTAAAACATAGACTTTAAATAAAAATTATAGTGACCATGTTTATTAAGAAAATTGTTTAAGGCCTCTCAAAAATTGCTATTCCTTGATTCATTGACTTCTTTTTATATGTCATTTATGGTTGATCCAATGATTTTTTTTGGTGTTCAATCAAGTCAAGGATTATGGATTTATAAGTTTCTTGATTTTCTAATTCTACAATTGGTGGACATAATCATTTCTTTCTTTCCTTCACTTTTTGAAACTAATCCAAAATAGATTATTATAGTATTGGGAGAAATGAAAAGCCAAGTCAGATATGGCTTACTCTTACAAAAATAAACAACTTATTTATTAGTTAATACTTTGAACAATTTAAATTATGATGTTGAATAGTCAGCATATTAATTATGTATAGCATTTCGTAGAAAATATATACTCCCAACTCTCCAAGAAAAGTGGTCACAAGTTTAAATGTCAAATATAGCAGTAAGGAAAACTTTGAATTGTTTGTTTAAAGTTCCACATGCATTAATAATGCCCTCCATTTGCATATTTATATTAATTATTGACCATTAGCTAGAGTTTCTTTTTAATTAATGTGAATAAAAAAGCTTAACTATACTGCACCAGACACATTGATAATTTTGTCAAATTAGATACCCTTCACCCGTGGAAATATCAAGAATATAAATGATTTGTAATTTTATTAGAAAATTAAATCGTCAAAAAGTTTTATACAATCAAGTTTTCAAGGTATTTTGTCTCCCTTCTTTTACAAAGAACGAAGCACTGGGCAATTTTATGGTCTCTCCCATGGAATTCCCTATTTGAAAAAAATAGGAAATATGATTGAAGTAGAAGATGGCGAAAAATCGACTTTCCTTAAAGAGATATTGTTCATATACATATGGGGGAAAATACAAGCAATTCCTTTTAGGTTACAACAAAGCTCTTGTATATATTTGCAAAGTTTTCTTATGCTATTTCAAGAGAGTCCTTGTATTTATAGAACTTAAGAGATTACTCTTCATAATAGTCATGTTTAAGACCTCTGTATATTATAAAATATCTAACATACCCCACTATTTATATTTGGATTGTGGATTCTGACAATGAATTGATTTGTTTATACGGGAAAATAATAGAGGAGCCAGTTTTATGGAACCCTACAATTAAGAAATCTAAGAAATTGCCTACATTTGGAGCTAAATTGAGGAGGGATTGCTCTTACTATTGCAAACATGGTTTGAATACGATGAGTCACATGATGATTATAAAGTACTAATAGTTATTCAGTGTATTTCTGATGATGGCGGTTCATATGATATTGTAGTTAACATTTACAGTTTGAGGATTGATTCTTGAAAAATAATCGATAAGTTTCAGGGCAACAGTTTAATAAATTCTTCGAGTATATTTTTTAATGGAAAGCTTTATTGTGCTTTATTTGCTGAAATTCTTTGGCTATATTTGTTAACGGAAAGTTTTATTGGGCTTTATCTTCTAATATTGACATGTTCAATATGTGCAACATCATTTCTCTTGATTTAGCATATGAGACATGAAAGGTTAGAGCTTCCGGCCAGTTATGGAGAAGGCAGTTATCCATTGACGCTGATATTATAAGTGATGGAAAAGTGATCTTTTTATGCTTTATCCTAATTGTCTTGAAGGAACTAATTTTGATGTGTGGATTATGAAGGATTGTGGAGTTAAAGTATCATAAACAAAAGATTTTCACCCTTGATTATCTTAAAGACCTTCGATAATTGAAAAATTAAAACGATAATTAATGACAAAGTAACTTGTTAGTGCAAGGCACATATGTAATCCACTAATTCTAATGAACCCCAACTCTAGTGGTCCAATGTTCCATCATTAGATTTGCTAAGTGTTTATTTAATTATCTTAGGAAAACGACCATTAACCGTCCATGTTACCCCATATAAGGATCTTTATTACCTTTTCTCTAAAATAAAATGTGGTTTTGCCCCTCCCCCCAAACAAATATTATTTGGTCCCAACTTCTTTTTCTTATAACATTAGCAACTTGGGATCAGTTTGTTCACACTTATTTTCCTCCGTGTTTGGTATTCGCATTAAATCCTACCAAATTTAGATTTATACATTACAAGATTCATTTTTAAAAGCGACACTTCTAACATGATTTTTTCTAATAGAGGCGAAGGGATCCAACCATATACCATCACCATCACCACCATAATCCGTATTAATTATACACACTTTTACTATTTTATTAAATGCGTATTACTATCTATTAGTATAGATATCAAATAACTCTGACTATCAGGATATAGAGAGTTTCAAAAAAATCATCTATTATTTTTTTTTTCTCTCTATTCAAGTTTAAATCATCAACTTTTGTAGTTTTCATCTTTTTTAAAAGCTGCTACTTATTTCATAGTTTTGGGTGCAGTTTGGAGTCTTTGGTCCCAAGTCAGTTTTGGGTGCAGTTTGGAGTCTTTGGTCCCAAGTCTATGTAAGTGGGTGACTTTTTCCCATGTCAACAAAGTTAATTTGTGGCTTAATACATAATCAACCCCTTAAACTTTGTTAGAATATTTCATTTAGATACTCAAACTAATTAGTCATATTTCAATTGAACACCTCAACTTTTAATCAAGTGTTCCAGGTAGACACTTTCGGTTAAAATTTTGGAATTTTTTTTTGCGTGTGTTCTCATTCGTCTATTAAGTAGTTAAGTTAACCACATAATATATGTCATTTCCTTTCATTATACGCATTCACCTCAATGAGTCGTAAAAGTTAAAACCCCAAACATTTTCTACTTGAGGTTGATGTGCATAATTAAAAGAGATGACATATTTTATCTGATTAACTTAAATATTTAATAGACGAATGAAAACACACACAAAAAAAAATCAAATTTGAATTGAAAGTGTTCAATTGGAACACTTTATTAGGAGTTTATGTGTTCAATTGAAACAAGACTTAATTTGAGTGTCTAAATAGAATATCCGGACAAATTTAAGGGGTTAGCTATGTATTAAACCTTAATTTTCCTAATATAATAATAGATATTTTGCAGCATATATATGATTCACTCTTTTCTTTTAGGGCAAAATGTTAACCACAAACTACCCATTCATAATAATATTCAAAGCTGACTTCCTTTTCAACTAATTATTTCATAACTTTTAGTCTTACTTTTCACATTTAGAGTCTTCATTTCAATAATGATAACTCTTCTTGCTTAACCTTTACACATAAAGTCATAAACACTTCAATTTTGTATAATTATGGTATGAGTTGAGGGTTATATTTGAATTATTAGAAGTGTGAGTTTTTATGTGACGTATAAATCACTTAATGATTAGAAAAATACACCTCGACTAATATTTAATAGTGTGTATACTATATTTTCTTTTGTTTAAAAATTATGTCACATAGCATTTCACGTAAAAAAATAATTACACCGTGACAAAGTTAAATAAATTAATATTAGGTTAAAAGTAAAGGTTAAAGTTAAAAATTATCACTATATAAATTAATTTATTCTCAATCACAACACCCAACATCTTCTTCTCCACCTTCTCAATTGTGGACTCGTCTCAGTCATGACATCAATATCTCCGACTTGGAAGGGGAGAGTACTTTAGGATTTTAAAGAAATGAGTTGGAAATTATATTCACAAAAATGTGTCAGTTAGTAGAGTTTTTTTAAATGCCAGGTGGACGAAGATTTTATGGTCAAACGCGCTTAGAAGCATTTGTAGACAAACATTTGGTCCAGTCAGCGTTTAGGTGTGTTTCACTAATCATTACGTGATAGTTCACGTAGGAAACTCACGCTCCTAATACTTCAAGTATAAAAATCAAAAATTTAGGATAATTTAGGTGTATTTTTGACCCTTAACTCTTATGGTATTTGGATCAGCTTAGCACCTCCAAATTTTTTTTACAGATACTTATTGCCTCTCACCAGTACAAATATTAAATAATTTAAATTTGTCCAACAACGCTTAGAAAATAGGAAGAAATCACTTAATTAGAATTTATTTTCATCTTCGTTAGGATTTGAACTCCAAAAACAAGCCTTTATTTATTACAATTTTGTAAAATTTTTGTGTAGCAATTATTATCCATGCACTTTTAGATTCGTCAATGGAATGCACTTAGATTTTTTTTTCTTCCTTTTGTTTATTTTGAGAATTTTAAACCATTAAACGATTTTTTTTTCTTCCTTTTGTTTATTTTGAGAATTTTAAACCATTAAACGAATAAAATCTAAATTCGTTTATAAAAGAACACATGAACTTTCTCTAATCCATTTGTTTCATTCATTATGAAGTATTTATCCTTCTATAATAATTAAAGAGCCATATAATAAAGCAGAGAGAACCCATTTAGATTAATCAAATCTTTTTCGTTAATTAATACAGTTGATTCAAATCTTGCATAAATTTGCTAGTTCAACTAATTAACGTCCTTCTTGTAACGTGTTCCTTAATTAATTATATTATTGACAACAACCAACCAAGTAATGGTAATTGAAAAACTTAACCTTACGATTAGTTTCAATTAATAGTGACTTGGTAGTGCAAGGCACATGGTATCCATTAAATTTTATTAAAAATAAAATGAATTAAGAAAACTTAATTTGTGGTCCAATATTAGGTACATGACCCTTAACCTTACACATAACCCCACATAATTTTTTTTCCCTTTAAAAGTTTTTTTTTCCAAAAAGATCCTTTGATTCTAAGTTTGCATAAGTAGGTGACTTTAATATGTCCCATGTCCACAATGAGTGTTTTTGTCCCATGTTTACTTTCTTATTTTGGGACAAACTGTTAACCACTTTCTACCAATACATGCATTACAACCATACTTTACGGGATGTTAATATTTTTAATTAACCAACCAACTAAAAGAACATTTTAATTTTTGTATAGTCCATCATCCGCGATGAGCTTCTTTCAGTTATCAGTAAGAAATTGGTAGAATTCTTTGTTAATATATGCTTGGTATTACAATAATCGCACCAGTTTTTCTTCGTTTTTAGTGCACATGAAATGGAAATATATATGATAATCAAACACTGACTTTATCAACTGCATGTGATAGAAAAGGAAAAAACTTGATCAAATACTTCGAATGGGCCGGGCGAGCATTTCTTACCTCACCTTAGTAGGTTATTGTTATCATAGGTGTATACTCATTATATACTTATATATTGACTAAAATTTGTAAAAGATATACTGATTAAATTTATCTTTTCTTGTGGACTATCGGACTTTGTTAAGTTGTTTTGTAGTGTAAAAAATCCAATATTTTTAGGGGAAAACTACACATATAGGCATACTTAAGACCTTAATTAGCCAATATAGCCTAAGTTTGTATTAATTACAAATTGTATCCAAATAGCAATACTTTGAAAAACTCTCTCCTCCTCTCCTATTTGCTCGCCTCTCTCCCTCTCTCTCGCTGCCTCTGCCTCCCTCTCTCTCACTACCTCTGCCCGCCTCTCTCCCCCTCTCCCTCTCTCTCTCTTTCTCTCTCTTTCGAGGAACAAAAGAAAAAAAAAGAGGTTTGTGTTGTATTCGTGGATACATTTGTTGCTTTATGTATTTTTTATGCTTGTTTTTTGTATTCGTTAATCCAAATTGTATTTGGTGATACAACTTGCATCATTCAAATACAAAAGATACATTTTGTATACAATTGTATTCGTTGATATACTTGTATTTGTTAATATGAATTGTATTCGTTCATAGACTTGTATTTTTTGATATGAATTGTACACTTGTATTTGTTGATATGAATTGTATTCGTTGATACAACTTGAACAATCCAAATACAAATGATATAAACGATACATTTGTATTTGTATATGATAGATTAAAATAATACAAACGATGCATATACTTATTTATATACAAATACAACTGATAAATCTGATACATTTGAAGGTGAGATAAAGATGTGAAAATACAAAATACAAGAGGAATACAATCATTAATTAGCTATTGTATTTGTATATTATATCAAATACAGTAAATTGCATACAGTTGATACAGCGGATACCAGCGAAAATGAATACAGCGGGCTACAGATTATAATTATTGAAAGTGTTGCTATGTTAGTCTATTTTCGACTATAGTTAAGCTATTTTTGAAAATTGCCCTATTTTTAGCCACGCCCTCCTTTCCAACTTAGCTCAATAACATATCAACCCCCCACCCCCCCACCCTATTTTTTCGTTCTTAATAATCACGTTTACTACTTTTTCGTTAAATAGTTAATAAAAGGTGAAAACAGTTAATGGTTATTTAATCTCAATTTATAAAGGCGCATTCACTTCATCATCTTAATCTCTTTTTGTGCAAATCAAGAGGTAAAGACAATGACACAAATTCTCTGCTTTTATTTCTTGTTACTTTAATTTGGTTGATTTGGGTTTAAACGCGACTTTCTAATCTTAATCTTTATTAGGGCCAACTATTAATTGGTATTGCTTCAAGCATCATTGTTGAGTCTTTGCTCCTTCTTCTTCTTCTGTAAAGCCGAGCCACACTTATAATATATTGATTGCATCAAACATATAAGTTTATTTATTTGACAACCAAACATAGGTTTAGATACTCTTACTAGATAGGGTGGCAAAACAAAAATATCTATCTTCAAATCGTACAAGATAGTTATCACTTATCATATACTAACTTTTTAACTTAACCTTTCTTTTTCTGACTGATCCGTTGATCTATTGATTGTCACAAAAGAGAAATGCATAAAAAATTGACTTTGATGACCTGACCAATCAAAATAAGTGTGATGTCGGAGCATTGCTGATTGCACCTGAAATTTCACCAATAATATACACAAACTTACTTCAGATTTAGAATTATATTTCACGCATCTTCTGCTTTTATATAGGGACGACCCCTTTTCTCTTGAAGTTCCTAGAGTCGAATTAATAATCTATAATACCTCACTTTGAAAATGATCTGGTTGGCCTTCAAGAATCAAAGGCATTGTACATGTAGGGGGCCAGCACTCAGCAGGCATGCAATTGTATTGAATTAATGCTTCAAAATGCATAAATCAATAAATTTATTCATAAAATTCATCATTTATTAGATTGATAACGAACGATACTATACATTGATCGATAAAAAAAAATTCATCGATTTTCAAGGCCCACGTTCAAAAAGACAAATTTAATTTTCATTACGAGTTTCATTTTTTATTCTATTGATAGGTTAAATCGAATTGTAACCTCTTGAAACAACCCATATAGTCATATTCTTTTTCTTTTTTTTTTCCTTTTGAGACTTAATATTCTTTTTATTTCCTTTTAAGATTTAACTCATATAGTCATATTCTTTTTCTTTTTTCCCCTTTTAAGATTTAATATTCTTTTTTTTCCTTTTAAGATTTAACTCATATAGTCATATTCTTTTTTTTTCCATTTTAGGATTTAATATTCTTTTTTTTCCCTTTTAAGATTTAACTCATATAGTCATATTCTTTTTTTTCCCTTGTAAGATTTAATATTCTTTTTTTTCCTTTCAAGATTTAATTCATATAGTCATATTCTTTTTTTTTCTTTTAAGATTTAATTCATATAGTCATATTCATGCATCCAATTAGGCTCTATCAATAATAAACACAAGAAGAAAGGGTTAAAGCACACCACTTCACGGGTCAATAAAATATAAAAAATAAGCTAATGGAATATTGAATGCTATTTTCTTCGTCAATGTCATCACACTATCAAACATGTTCTTCTTCTAAAAATTATTTTATATCAAAAAGTCAGAAAAATTAACAAATCTTACAATAAAATTAGCAATAATCTATTAATATCCAAATTCCTGTGCATCTTTTAAAAATTATTTTCTCCATGTGAATAGTCGTTAATTAAGCCTTAATTAATACGGAACATTTAGATCAACAATAAACCTAACAAGTACTGAGTATAACTTTTATTAATTAAATGAAAAATTAATCAACAATAATCAGGCAAATTAAACTCTACTCAATTGACAAGTGGCTCACGTTTTTATTAAAACAGTTGACCTTTTTATATTAATTTTTTTCATGAGTTGACCTTTTTGTATTTTTTTTCATGGGTTGACCTTTTTATATATTTAGACAAAATTCGGTAGCTGCACATGAAATAGAGGTTAATTTATTAGAATGACCGATTCAATTTTAAAGGAAAAAAATATAGCAAAATCGAGCCTACAAACAGCAATAATATTTTTTAAAATATAGCAATATCGAGCCTACAAAAATAATAACATTTTCAGTGTAATTTCATAAGTGATGTCCAGAGAGAGTAGGATATACGCAGAATGGAAACATTCCAATTGGCCCTGGAAAAATAATATAGCAATATCAAGTCTAATTTAAGAAATTAGGAATATTGGTTGGTGTCCAACGAAACAAAATAGTTTCCTTGTGAAATTCCAAATCTGTTCTTTTTAGTTGGTTTTCCCTTCCAAACATCCTTTAACGATAATTAACGTGAAAATAAAATATTATAACAGGTTAAAATACACTGAACGTGCAAATATTATCTTACACGTATATATGAGTTTAACCCATAAATTTAACATGTTGAACCTGATATTGCTCTCTCTTCATTGAATTAAACAAACCTAAGCCAAAATTGTACGTGAAAAATAATTAAATTAAGATAAAATCCTTCTACGAAGACAGAACATAGAAGTGCAAATAAGTCTTTTTCACATACGAATTATAAATTAGAAATATTAGGTAGCGTAGGTACTAACAATTTAATTAAAAAGTGGCTTAAGCTCTATTTAAGTTTCATAATCAGTATTATTATTGCTGAATCACTAATTAGTTCTGTCATCATCGCGATTACACGTACTTAATTATTCTTTTTGCTGTTTTTATTAGTTATTAACCGTCAAACAATAAAATATTTTCTCCATGTACCTTTTTTCTTTTTAATAATAGCTTGACTCGTCAATGCTTATCAGGTACTGGAAAGTGAAAATCATAAACGAATGATATACACTCCATTAATATTGAAATATCAAAAATAGGAAAAGAAAATTGAACTGATAAGATATTCAAAAAACTTTAATTGTTAGATTTAGCAAGAATTACTTTTAAAAAAAATTATCTAACTAAAAATACCAAAAATGCTTTGTCAATCCAAAAAATCATCCTAGATAATACGTTAAGACTCTTTATTGCACCAAATACATCACATTTTTCCTAATTACTAAAGTACCTTTTTAATTACAAGTCATACCAAAATCTAAAAATTAGCTATTATTTTTTTATTGTATTTAATTCTGATTTTTTTAGTGCTACTTAATTAAGGAATACATCTAAAATGGGATCCACTAAGTAACTCATTACACTTAAAGGAGATAATTACAAAATAAAATATTTCTTCTCTCTCTTAGTCTTGTTTCTTTATTTATCCAAATTTTATTTTTTAATATAGTAGGCTTAAATTTAGAGATTTACGATTATCATTATTCAACTAAATTAATTTTTTTTCTATGCAATTCATAAATATTTTTCTTCTCTCTTCTAAAATTCATTATAGATTATGATAAATTAGTTATTTTTTTATTGTATTTAATTGTGATTTTTTTAATGCTATTTAATTAAGGAATAAATCTAAAATGGGATCCACTAAATAACTCATTGTAATTAAGAAAGATAATTACAAAATAAAATCTTTCTTCTCTCTCTTAGTCTTATTTCTTTATTTATCCAAATTTTATTTTTTAATTGAATTAGTAGGCTTAAATTTAGGGATTTACAGTTATCATTATTCAACTAAATTAATTTTTTTCTCTGCAATTCATAAATATTTTTCTTCTCTCTTCTAAAATTTATTATAAATTATAATAAATCACATCAAATTGAATAATTTCAAGTATATGATGTGATTTTTGTGTGATATTATCTAAGATACTCTCTGCTAATATTCATTGATTAATTTAATGACTATAGTATACATTTATTGAACAATTTTTTTTTCCATTTTCTTCCACAAAATATCTCCACTCCATTTTCAAAATTGTATATCACTTGATTTCCATTTCTATTTCAACATACATAACTTGAAATCATTTATCATATAACATGAAACCAAAATTTATACACAGTCTGTTACTACTTTATAATACTATCTAACTATATCTGAAAATTGTATATCACTTGATTTCCTTGAATCT
Organism: Jaltomata sinuosa; assembly: GCA_003996215.1. Lineage (NCBI taxonomy): Eukaryota > Viridiplantae > Streptophyta > Magnoliopsida > Solanales > Solanaceae > Jaltomata > Jaltomata sinuosa. The sequence continues at coordinate 192,003 of QJPP01000010.1, forward strand.
TTCAACAAACATAACTAGAAATCAATTTTCATACAGTGTGACACCAAAATATATACACAGAGTGTTACTACTTTGTAATACTATCTTACTGTATTTGAAAATGATATATCACTAGATTCTCATGAATGTTTCAACAACCATGACAAGAAATCAGTTTTAATATAGCACTAAATCAATAAATAAATTACATCTACATTTGATAGAATTATACATACACAAACACATAAGTTTTTTCTTTAACAAGTATTAATTTTACAATTCTAAGTTATGAACAAAAAATTATTGATTTATTATTTTTTAAAGAGAAAATTATCCTAAATATAATAGGCATCAAACAAGGAAAAATCAGATATATGAGAGATTGTTGGCTTGATTGATCTCCTAAAGCCCTTTTTAAGGGAATTTGTTGAGTCTGCCCTTTTTTTTTTTTATTTTCTGTTTTCGTTTTTTTAATTTTTTTCCTTTTTTCGTTTTTTATTTTGTATTTATTAAGTTGGTAGATGTTGCAAGAAAACATATAGTAGGTATTGAAAACTAGAATCTTGTGGTATAAGTTGTAATATTCTATCTAATATAGAATATATAAGTTTTTTTTCCAAGACTGAATTATTGATCAGAGATCCAAAGCCCTCTATATAAAAATAGCCCAATTTGGCCTGTTTGATTCTGGTTTGGTTATCCACAATAGAAACAAATGGGCCTGGTTGTAACTACAACATTTTACTTTTGAAAAGGGTTTTTTTTTACGAAAATATACCATTGCCAAAGAAAAATTCATTAAAAATAGTCGCAAGTATATTACATGTATATGCATGTATATTACCAAATAAAATAGTCGCATGTATACCGTATGTATATCGAATGGTCATTTAGGGTAAGAACTTTGGCCGAATGGACATTTTAGGTTGTAAATAATAAGTGGCTATTTTTTGTGTAAGAAATTTAACATAATGACTATTTTATCTAATTTTCTCTTTAAAAATTCCAAAACATTTGCATCCACACCTCAAAGGCCCAAACCATTTCTTGTGGATTGTGATGGCAACCAAAACCAAGATACTGCAAGTTTATTTATCAATGGGGCAAAAGGTGAAAATGATGATGTACAAATAATTTCAGTTGTTATTGTATTTATGGTGTGTTTGGTATGTTGTGAAAATTGCAATATCAAGTCAAGATTTAGGTTTTTTTTGGTGGGGTTTTCAACTTGGTATTCGGCATATATTTTAGATCCCCGACTTATTTGAATTTGCAGCACGTACGATCCATTTCTGGGGAAAACACTTCGTAAGAATTAGTTTTATAAATATATACAAGCTATAGTTTGTATATCAGTGAGAGAAGGACTGAAATAATGATGTAAGCTTGATTACAATTGTTGTCTTATTTATTGTATCTCACACTTTTGCAAGGAACTCTCTTCTAAAAAATTTAGTTAATACGTAGCTCAAATCGATCAATAAGAAACTGTCAAAAACAAAGAACTTAAAACTTGTAATAGTGACGCCCATTTTAACCAAGCTCAAGTTTATTTTAGTTGTTAAAGTATGTTAATGCTATGTTTACATGGATGATATATCTCTATAAGATGAGATGCATTAGTGAGTTAAAATGAGTGGAGTTAATAAATGGGTGGGTCACTGACCTGTTCAAATTGGAACGGATTGAACATGTCATATTTCCTTGGGCTAATTCTACCAACCTAATATAAATCATAAAAAGCATATGCGAGAATGCAATATATTGCTTATGAACTATAATTTGTTCATTTGGTAAGATTGTGTAAGAATTGGAGAAATTTAATAGTTTTCACAACTTGTGAGGATTTTATATTTATGAAAAAAGAATACAACTTAAGAAATGAGTATTTGCAATGTGAAAATTGGTGGTGAAAATGTGATCACTAGAGTTGCTGATCGTGAAGCCACTGTAAAACTGATCCAAAGGCAATTGTTGGAATTGATGTTGTTAATTCTGGAGATTTATTGCTCTTCTATGTGAAAAAACGATGCCTAATCATTCAGTACAATCGCCTTATGGCCTTGAATTACAAAAATCAAATCCCCATTTATATAGCCTCGTTCTTGCAAGACAAAAATATGACATTTGTGAATACTAGTGGAGACATAAAATACAGGATTATATTTAGTGTATAATTAATGTATCCATGTTACTTGTAAATATTATACATAGATATATACTGTATAATTCTCGCTACATAATCTATGTATAATCTATATGTATGCATTACACATTAATTATACACTAAATATAAACCTATAACCATTTAATTTATCATTTTTAAAAGAATATAAATATAAATAAGATTTGTACTTATTCTTATCCCTATAAATACGTGAACAGAGTCAAAATTGGCTGATAAAAATAAACAACATGGAGAAGTTAGTTATAATGGGGTTGTCAAAATAAAATATGGCTATTTTGAGTTTATAACTTATATGAGCGGCTATTTGAGTTGTTCTCCTTTTATTATGATCTGATGTTTTAAAATATAAAGAAATTCTTAGATTGTCTTTGCATTAATGTATTAGATGCGTATTTCATTTATAAACGATTGTTTGGGTAGTCTATTTATGTCGATCATGCATGATTCTTTGTTTATTCGAGTCTTAACTTAACAAATGATTTTGCTACTGACTAAGAAACTGTTGACTAAGACATTTTACAACAGAGGTTACCATCAAACAGTTAAACTCGTAGGAGTGTATCCATACAACTGCAAGCAGAAACCGAACCAGACAGACAACAAAGTTCTTGCAGCAGTAAAAAATACGACAATATACCGTGTCCGGAGAGACCTTACCTCTACCTCATAGAAATAGAGACGCATGTTGTTTTCGATAGACCCTCGGCTTAAATAAAGTATTTCAAAGCAGTTTGAAAAAGAGACTACAGAGATGAAAGTAGTAACAACAACGAAATAAAGCGAAACGGAGAGCATTAGGGCAATATTGAAATAATAATAATGCTCCCCCTTTTTTTTGTACCAAAAGAGCTGTCTAAATTTTGAAAAGTTAAGATACTAACTCTAACAACATTAAAAAAAATACTTGGGAGTATATGATACAGTAATTATTGCCCTAAGCTGAAACTAATCCAAAAGGACAAGGAAAAAGATCTAATTTACCATTTGTCCATTTACAGATTTACTCTTCGAGCAAGAAATTAGTACTAATAACTATTCTCAAAATTTTGGATAATATTCAAGAGAAACAACAATTCGTCAACATGGAAGCAGCAAAATTGAATCCATTCGATCCCCTTATCATAGCATAACAATATAATGATTAAAACAAAACAGAATCATGTTACAGAAACCCAAGAATTCCCTTTTTCAATTTGAAATAGCCCATTTATCACATATAAACAAAAACAAACTCACAAAATATAATCAAAAGTGAATTAAAAAAATCATATCTATTTATGTGAAGATAAAGATATAAGGAGAAGAGAGGACCTTCAAAAAAATACATCAATAAAACTGAGCATTCCTAATTTATAGGAGACAGAATTGGATGATGCGGAAGAATATAAAGGATATTTTTAATTTAATCATATAATTTTATTATGATTAAATAAAAAATTAAAGTTATAATATATGCTCTCTTCGTTTCCTTTCTCACGCCCTTTCTAAAATCATAAATAAAAAGTATTTTTTACTAATTTATCCTTAATTCTTTTTAATGTAATCGATCTTGTTTATTATAAAAAATACGTAACTAATTTTAAGAGCAAAATGGAAAAGAGTTAATTAATTTAATTTAATTTTACTTTTGTAAATTGACAAGTATTTCTAGACGAACATTTTTAGTAATGTTCACAACTAATATGGAACGAAGAGGTATGATTAACAATGATTTAACAATAAAACAGTATATAAAAGATATGTGTCATGTATTAAGATAAATTTTTTCCATATATTTTTAGTCCTTTAACTTTAATTATTAAACTTGAATCATTTTTGTCTTGGTTACGTTCTCAAATGACTAGTGGTTGGTACAACTGAATTAGTTAGGAATTTGTTAAGACTGACTGGACCCATCCCTTGTTAGATTCCACCATTTACTTTAAACTAGAAATTTAAACTTCAAAACTTATGTTAGTAATGTCATTTTGAATGATAAACTAAATTAGCATCAATTAAGAAAACATGCAGTAAAAGAAATGAAAAGAAAAGAGCTCAAAATAAGTGTATAAATTATTGAAGTAAATTTTATTGGTGGTCATTTAGCTATGTGTTTATCACACAAAAGTTATTTTTTTATTTTTTGTTACATAAAATTCATTTAACTTAAAAGATTATTACGCAAAAAATATTTTTTTGTTATAAACCATATAAGCCATCTAACTTTAAGCTTATCACATAAAAAATTATTTTTTCTATTTTTAATCACACAAAGTCATTTAATTTTACCCAAATTAAATAATAGTGAATTTTGCCTGAGTTTTTATATTTTATACTGAAAAAACGTGAACTGAATTTGCATGAATAGAAATTTCCTTCAAATTAAGTAGAAGTAGCAGCACTGTAGACTCTGCTTAAAAAGACCATTTAAACTTTTATTTTATTTTATTTTTTGACACTAAAGCATGATATATTAAGAAGAAAAAATCTAGCAGAAATTAATTACTGTGTTGGGTGAATATATCACAAATTATAGTAAATTATAGTTGAAAATAAAAAAGAATAAAAATGAACAAATAAATATTCAGGCCGAGGCGCGAATATCTTGCTCTCCTTAAGGAGATCCAAACTCACATGGGTATAATCTACACCCATCAACAGTAATATATCTCTTGACATGTCCTCTCCAGGATACAACAACAATTCAGCAACATTGTATAACTCAAACAATTTAAGATTTGTTAAAAAAATTCAAAGCTCCACCAAAAGAGCATATACGTTCATCATAAAATTACTCTTTTTTGTATAGTGAATAAGTTGGAGACTTTGAATATTTTTCTTTATCTCAATTCTTTCTTTCACTACAGTAACCTCAAATATAAACACAATAAAATACTTCATCTTTTCTCTCATATTCTATTTTCTCATTCCGAATTTCTCCATTCCTTCCGATATGACTTTCTAGAATCCGTCTAAGTAATGTATGCAGTAAAAAGTTCATGATGCAAAACTTATTTGATTCATCCTACTAGTGTGACCCATCCAAAAGAAGTATCTTTTAATTTGTGATTGTTTTTTGGTAGCTTATTGATGATTCCCTAAAGTACACCTACTTAATCTAGAAAACATCCTTTTCCTCCACAAATAAATGTTAAAACTGTGGATAGTCATTTAAGAAGTAGAGGGACAATTATAAAGAGATAATGAGAAGAACATGTCATTGTGATTACATGAGTTGTAAAAAAATATAATATCATATTCTCTATAGGGAAACTTACATAGATATGCTATATTAAGAAAATATTTACCATCTATAACAATTATATTCTTTTTCATTAGACACTTATAATACATTTATAATACAATTTTAATACGTATTGCAGAGAACAATATATAAAAGAGAAAATCATTCTATATAATACTTTAAGACTCTTTATTACATCAAATACATCACTTTTATCCTAATTACTAAAGTACCTTTTAATTACAAGTCATACCCGAATCTAAAAATTAGTTATTATTTTTTATTTTTTTTAATTTTAGTTTTTTTAATGCTACTTAATTAATGCTAAATAACTCACTGTAATTAAGGAAGATAATTACAAAATAAAATCTTTCTTCTCTCTCTTAGTCTTGTTTCTTTATTTATCCAAATTTTATTTTTTAATTGAATTAGTGGGCTTAAATTTAAGAATTTACAATTATCATTATTCAACTAAATTAATCTTTTTTCTCTGCAATTCATAAATATTTTTCTTTTCTCTTCTAAATTCATTATAGATTATAATAAATTAGTTATTATTTTTTTTTTTATTGTATTTAATTGTGATTTTTTTTAATCTACTTAATTAAGGAATAAATCTAAAATGAGATCCATTAAATAACTCATTGTAATTAAGGAAGATAATTACAAAATAAAATCTTTCTTCTCTCTCTTAGTCTTATTTCTTTGTTTATTCAAATTTTATTTTTTAATTAAATTAGTAGGCTTAAATTTAGGGATTTACAATTATCATTATTCAACTAAATTAATCTTTTTTCTCTGGAATTCATAAATATTTTTTTCTTCTCTCTTCTAAAATTTATTATATATTATAATAAGTCACATCAAAATGAATAATTTCAACTATATAATATGATTTTTATGTGATATTATCTAAGATACTCTATGCTAATATTCATTGATTAATTTAATGACTATAGTATACATACATTGAACAAAGATTTTTTCTCCATTTTATTCCACAAAATATCTTCACTCCATTTTCAAAATTATATATCACTTGATTCCTATTTCTATTTCAACATACATAACTTGAAATCATTTATCATACAACATGAAACTAATATTTATACACAGTCTGTTACTACTTTATAATACTATCTAATTGTATCTGAAAATTGTATATCACTTGATTTCCATGAATCTTTCAGCAAACATAACTAGAAATCAATTTTCATACAATGTGACACCAAAATATATACACAGTCTGTTACTATTTTATAATACTATCTTACTGTATTTGAAAATGATATATCACTAGATTCCCATGAATGTTTCAACAACCATAACAAGAAATCAGTTTTAATATAGCATTAAATCAATAAATAAATTACATCTACATTTGATAGAATTATACACCGTTCATGCATAAACACATAAGCTTTTTCTTTAACAAGTATTAATTTTACAATTCTAAGTTATGAATAAAAATTACTGATTTATTATTTTTTTAAAAGAGAAAATTATCCTAGATATAATAGGCATAAAACAAGGAAAAAATTAGATATATGAGAGATTGTTGGCTTGATTGATCTCCTAAAGCCCTTTTTAAGGGAATTTGTTGAACTTGTCTTTTTTTTTTCTTTATTTTCTATTTTCGTTTTTTTAATTTTTTTTCCTTTTTTCCTTTATTTATTTTGTATTTATTAAGTTGGTATATGTTGCAAAAATATATATGGTAGGTATTGAAAACTAAAATTTTGTGGTATAAGTTGTAATATTCTATCTAATATAGAATATATAGGTTTTTTTCCTTATATAAAACACATATAATACAAGTTTTTATTCATGGATAATACATTTATCACACACTTTAATACACTTATAAAACATTGTGCTAATTTCTTACCAAACAAACATAATACATTTTAAATCACTTATAATACATTTATATTGCATGCATAATTCACTTTTAATACATACTGCAGATTTTTCATAGTATTACTATATATTACTAAAAATGATAATAAATAAGAAGTATCACTAAAAATAGTAAATATTTATAAAACATACTCTCTCATGTAATTTTTCCTTCTCGATATTATGCCTACTAATTATCATGCACTTAATATTTTAATTTCTAATAATAAAATGTATAACAACACCAACATACTGTAATTAATTATTCACTACAACCTCCGCATTAAATTTTCAAAAAATAAATAAATCAATTCACTCCATCACCGTATAATGTTAAACCCGCCCTGCCCCGCATAACGTCAAACCTCCCTCCCAACCATTATCATTCTTATCTCTATATTATATACGTTGCACGAAATAATGTGTTCAAGAATACAATATTATATACTTCAAATGATATATGAATGATTTCTAATTGTATCGAAAAAGACATACTTTAATGGAATCTGATGGAAATAATGATGAAATTTGATTATTAAGGGAAGCCTATTGAATTGAAGGTTTTTAAGGTAAGTAATGAATTTTTATTGATATCCTTTGGGTTCAGTTAGGTACAGTAATTATCTTAATTAAGTAAAACATATAATTCCTTAATGATACAATTTGCAATATTTATTGAGTTGTAGTTCATATGATAAACTCTTATTATATATTATTAGGTAATTATGAAATTTTCCCAATAATATATATTTTTTGTATGTGTGTCTTTCTGCATATTGCAATTGGTCAGTTTTGGCACTATTCACTAGTAGAGCCCAGTGTTTTAAAAGGCGGGGAGTAAGACAAGGTGTTTTATTTAGCACGGGGCGAGGCGTTGGGGCATAAGCCTCATGAATATTTAATTTTTAATTTATAATATAGTAAAATAGTATAATAACCCAAAATTATAAAAAAAAAATATATTAGTAATTTTTAAAAATTTAAGACATGATTAAAGAAACTCATAGAAAATAAAACTTCTAATATCATTTTACAAGTAGAAATAATGCATGATATAAAAGCTATTATGAGATTCAAATCAACTCTAACATTTTAACACCAAACAATAAAAGAATCACAATTTCTTAGTATATATGACTATACTATATATGCAATTTACCTCTCAAAAAAGAAATAATTAATAAACTATTAGTATTATAATTAAAATGTCACTCCTTCATGAATAAAAAATTTCAAATAACAAAATATGATAATTTTGAGACATAGGAACTAAAAACATGAAGACCAATGACAAGTGAAATATAAAATCTGACTATGTGTTTTTTAAAAAAATGTTAAGTGATATTCACCCTCACGACATTCTCAAATAGTAAATAAACAATTAGTTTTCTCAACTTTCTTATTTCTATAGATGAGGAGTACTAAGCATCATTCATTTATTGAAGAATTACGAGAATCAACAATGTTGACCAAGAAATTTGACATATAATTGAGTAGAACTGTTAGGCGAGCCCCGAGCGTTGAGCGTTAAGCGTGTTTGAGGCGTACGCTCGGGCGGTTAGGGCGTAAGCCTCACAGGACTTAAGCCTCACACGTGAGCCCCGAGGCGTTTTGCCAGTGCCTCGCCCCGGGGCGAGCCTCAAGACTACCTTTTAAAATACTGGTAGAGCCTAATGATTAGAGGTATCAACTATCAAATGAGCGGGTTTAATTGAATTTGGATGAGTTAAAATGGACTTAATTAATTAAATGGTATGGTCATTGATCAACCCAAAGTTTACTTAGGCTGAAATGAATAGGAATAAAATGAGCTAAAAAAAAGGATCATAATTCAATATGTTCTATTCTTATTAAATTTTAGTTTCTTTATTTGTTTTTTTATAATTTTTTAAAAAACTAACATATTTTTTTAATAAAATTATATATAACATATAAAATAAAATAAAAATATCTTTTTATAATATTTTGATAAGATTTTTGTGAATCAGTTTAGACTACATATTAATCCATCTTTAGATGGATTAAATAATAATGTGTGGTCAACGATTCGTCCAAATTTGAACAAATTAGATAAATTATATTTTTATGAGCTAATTTATCAACTCTACTTATTTTTCTTGCTATTATGATGTTATAGTTAATGAAATTAGAAATTAATTTTACCGATGGTTAACCTTTATACATCAAATTTATGAAGTCAATTTTGTAACGAAAATTGTAATTCTGTTATGCATATACCACTGAAAATAAATGACATTGAAAAATGTTAAGACTCGGTCTGGAAAACACAAGTAAGCTAGCTGTTACATATATAAAATTGACATGTAAAATTAATTACGCCAGTAATAAGAAGAGACCAATTCAAGAATTAAAGTTTATACATTTTTGCATTAATTTTAAATTAATATTATAATAATAATAATAATTAGATTTACAATAAATAATTAGATTTACAATAAAATATTTATACATATTTAGTTCGCATTTAGACATAAGAATTGTGATTATTTTTTTTGAAAAAAAGTAAGTAGTATTTTGGAGGAAGGTTCATCCCGAGTCACAAGAGCCATCTCTTTTTTTTTCATTCTTTTTTCCTTTTTAAGTTGAAAATGGTATTTAGTAGGCATTTGGTCCGATGATTGGAGCCTGATTACAAGTTTTGATTTCAAATCAATATTTATTTATGAAATTTACACAAAATTTCAACTTAAAATCAGGATTTGAAATCTCGAATTCTCCAAAAAACAGGATTTGAAATTTGAAATTGTGATTTTATTTTTTTTTAAATATAAAATATAACCCATAAGTTTATATTTTACAAAAAAAAATAAAAATTCATAATTTTAAATTTTGCGAAAAAAAGATTCATGCACGACGTGAAGATATTGACCGCATCATGTTAAAGGATTTTTTCTAAGAATAGTTAGTTACTACTCCTTATTGCTGATTTATTGAAATCGATGAATCTTTATAAAATTATGTGCGTTTGAAAGTTTGTCATAACATGCAAATCGCAAATATTTATATATAAAATAAACATGGAGATATGTGATGTATTAATTCGGTACCTTAGGGTATTCTGACACCTTGCTTATGGATTGTGATTTGTTCATTTGATAAGATTGTATACGCGTTGGGAAAGTTTTGATAGTTTTCACAAATTATGGGGTTTTCATGTTTATAAGAAAAAAAAAAATATCTTAGAGATTCAAATTGCATGTCTAAACAAAATTTCAACTTCATATCAATAAAGTGTTTCAAATTTCAGAAAATGTTAACAATTTTATGTCCAAACAATTTTTCGAGAATAAAATTCCGGAAAGAAGTGAAACTATATATGGCCAAACGAACATTTAAGGGGTCGTTTGGTAGCTGGTTAGAGTTATGCAGGTATTAGTAACGTGAGTATTAGTTATGCAGGCATTAATTATGCGGGTATTAGTTATGCATGTATTAGTTATACCGGTATTAAATATTCCATCTTCTACTTTGCATAAATAATACACAAATTTCCTCATAACTTATACATGTATTAGTTATATAGATTTTAAAATTACAAACCAAACGTCGTACTAATTTTATACCTGAATAACTTATTTCTTATCCATCTATCAAACGTCATGTAAGTTATACACAGCTTAATACATGAATAACTTGGTTCTTATCCAGCTACCAAACGACTACATATATCTATATAGGGTCCAGATAAAAGCTAGTTACTGATTCGTGTGAATCTGTAAAGGGGCTTCTAGAATATCCAGCCCTGTGACAACAACTGGGTTCACGTTTGATGAAATTGTAAGCAAATGACAATATCACATGATGAATCTTATTCTTTTCCTAAAATAATTGAGCTACTCCTAGTATAGTACTCGATCTGTATGTGTACCAGCTAATTTCGATATGACAAATGAAGAGAAAGCACTAATGCAGATAATCATGATTAAGACAAACAAATTAAACTCCTAACACTTAATTTGACATGATTAAGAAATGCACCAACTAATAATACCCTCTTATACTGTGCTATTTTTCTCCTTATTTAAATAGCTACACTAGCTATGAATTAGGAATTTCAACTGCTCAAGAGATAGTTTAACATACTTACTCGAAAGGAACATGGTGATTTTCGAATTTCTGCAGTCGAAAAATTGTCTCTGTGAATTCATATATATGGAGTACCATACGTTATGCTAGTCTTTATTTAATGTGTTAATTTTGGGGCATTTGAGATAAAGCTAAGTTTTGTATGTACCTTGTAAGTTCAGTGCATTAATGTTACAACACATAGTGTATAGGGTGGGTGAATAGAATTAGCTATCCAGACTTTAATTTTCCAAGAACAAGTTGTATAAAGCTTGGTATATATGTACATGTCCAAGTTAATTTACCTATATATAATGTAGTACCCCCTTTAACACTAACAAGTTAAAAAATGTCAGAGAGATTACCCCTTCCATGGCTCCTCCAAATGAGCATTTACAATGTGAAAATTGGTGGTGAAAATGTCATCACTAGAGTTGCTGACCGCGAAGCGACTATGAGCCATGGCATCTCTGAACTAAGGCACGACTTGAAGTCTGATCCAAATCCAATTGTTGGAATTGACGTGGTCAATTCTGGAGATTTATTGCTCTTCTACGTGAAAAAACGTTGCTTAATCATTCAATACAATCGCATATTAGCGTTGAATGATAAATACCAAGTCCCGAGTTTTCTAGCCTCGTTTCTACAAGACAAAAACATCACATTTGTTGGTCCTAGACACATAAACAACAAGTCATTCACATGGAGTGGTGTTTATCAGAAATTTGATTTTAAGACAGTTGTGGATGTTGGGTATTTGGCTGCACAGATACGTAAGAAGCCAAGGCTTCTTACTAGTACACTAGAAGAGTTGATGCTTGAAGTTGATGTTGAAATTATGAGACCAATTATTGGTAATGGCTCACTGCGTCATAAGTGGGAATCCTCTGCTGTTCTGTCTGAGGAAGAGGTCAAAGTTGCAATGTATGAAGTCTATTCATGCTATCAAATTGCAACCAAGGTTATTGAGGTGATGCACATTGGGGCTACTACGCGTGGATAGGGGTTGGACTGAACTTGAGCGGGTTAAAATGAACTTCGTGAATAAATTACTTGGTCAATGATACTTTCAGAAGTTACCTGGGTTAAAATTGACTAAGAAACTAGTCATAACTCAACCGGTCCAATTCTTACTAAATTTCATTTTCTATGTTTGTTTTTCTATAATTTGCTAAGTACGTAAAAAACTTTTTGGTTCTTTGTATTGACTATGTGTATGTGAGACATATCAAAATAAAAAGTATTTTTTAAGAAAATGATAAAATTGATCAATTTAGATTATATATTAGCTCGTGTTTTAGATCGGCTTAATTGCGCAAGGCAAAATCAATAATTTGAACGTGTAAATAAATATTTTTATGGGCTAACTTTGTCACCCTATGCATGGACAATAACTTTCATTTTTAAAGTTGGTATTTTATTATGGTCCTATGTTATCCAAAAGTATTTTTAAATATTAATTCTATGCCATCATATACAAAGTAGTAATTATTAGATTGTCTTTGCATAATAATGTTCTAGATGCATTTCATTTTTGCATAATAAGGCCGACAAGATACTGTTGGGTTAAAACGGTTTTAAAATATAATTAACGTATTCGCAAATGATAGTATTCAATATTTTAGAAGTAGTTCTTTTTATTTCTATTTTTTAGACAGAACTTTGTTCGCACACACAATTAATAACCTTTTTTTGAGCTAAGTTTCACATGATCCTTCATTATTTATGAACTGATTTAGAGATTAATTGTATGTCACCTATATGGCTACAAAAGTCCTTTGACTTCTTCTTTTATATGCGACTTCAAAACTACGGATAAAAATACTAAAATAGCTCGTAAAGGGGACAAAGGGAGTAAGATGGGCTCCACGCTGTCATTCTGTCATCTTAATACTCATTCCTCCAAATTAACCATTAGCGCTCAAACTAGTTGTTCAACTGAAACAACACAAGAATACCCTTAACTTATTATCCATTTTGAACCAAGCCTACATGATTTTATTCGAAACACCTTACACCATTAAAAATATCCAACTCCTTATAAATAGCTTCCTTAATCATTCCTAATTTCCATGTAAAACATTTGTCATACATACCCAACATTTATGCGGTTGATGAAACCAAACGCATTATATTTGTCGTTTTTCTTTTTATGACTAAAAGTGCGTCAATGAAGTAAAAACGAATATCGTTAATAACACCACGGCAATATAGCTGCTTTTTCAAGCAAATCGGTCAAAATCAATTGCTTTATTTTGTGTGCATTTCGTTTATATAATTTAGACAAATATTAATTTCCATGTCGGTGACGTAATTGTCAATTTCCATTTTGTTACTTCTTTGATTTAGTGTGATGGTTTTCTCTATTTTGTGCTCGATTTGATAATTGTAATTTAATCAAGAATGCCAAAGTGGTGTAGAAATCTGTTTTTTTCGATATGGGTGTATTCCAGTTTGCAAGGGATGGTGAAGTATAATTTGCCTTACTTTCATAAGAAAAAATGTCAGGATGATATTATTTTCATTTTCTAGTTCTTTTGTAATTGTAATGATTCATATTTAGTTTTCTAACAAGTATAATTTCATTCATTGTCTTTACCTAAGATTTCTAGTTCTCTTTACTAGCTATCAAACATTGTATTAATTATTGTTTTATAATCATAATAACATCTGAGCTAGCTTGCGTGTAACTAAATTAATTCTACAAATCCACGTTGCCTTAGTAGAGCTAATATGTGATCATAGTTGATTGTATAAACCACTTCGTTTGAGCTATTAGAGATGATAACACACTTTGTTGACTATTTAATTATGTGCCTTCAGAAAATTGCACTCTGTTTTTGTGCTTCTGTTAGGTGCTAGGAGTATTACAAAAATCACAATACAATATTTTAACAGGGAACTTTAAACCCTTAACCTTACATTTATATAATGCTAATCAAACCTCGTCTGCAACTGAACTGGTCACTATTATTAATGACATGAAAATCAAGATTTTGCTGCTAACTTGTCATTGCTATTAACAGGCATTTGTAAGATGAAAATTTTTTATATAACAAAATTTCTAACTACAAACAAGTATCTATAGAGTTTTAGCTGTGACTTCCAGAAACTCTTAACAATTCTTAAAACTATACTTGCCTGGCCCAAAGATCTCAGCAAGATCTTGACTCGGTTGGAGCATCATCAACGGCGCTTGGTGCTTTTGTTGCCTTAAGATCATCGACGTAATTCTGGTATATGTAAGTACAGAAGCCCCAAATCGACATCAGCATGGCGATTATCTTCACGCCGTTCATCTTGTCATGGAGGATTACCACAGAAGCAATAGGGGTGATCGCCAAGGAAAGCGTACTAATGACATTAGAGAACAATGAGGACACCACGAAAACCAAACCAACAACCCCAACTGAGCAAATCTGCCAAGCTACAGCTGTCCAAACAAGTGTCATCACATACGAAAGTTTTCCAGCAGTAAAACTACCCATTTCCCCTTGCAAAGTCTTCCATTCTCCGCTAGCAAAGAGACCCACTGTAGAGACAGCGGTGGCTACAAGTGCTGTGTAAATTTGCATCTCCAGAACCACAGAAAACGTTTCTTTCTTTAGAACCTTTTGGAATGAAAGCTGCATAAGGGAAAGCAAGAGAGCATACATAGCTGAAGCGGCAAGAGTAACTAGAAATCCAATGACATATTTAGACTTAGTTACGCCTGCAGGCTTATCAGAATCATCGTTAACAGCAAGAAGAGAGGCAGACAAAGAGAGCACAACAACAGAATTCATGATCAATGCTGTGAACTTTTGATGGTTTAGGAAGAAAGAAAGGACTGCACTGAAAACCAATTGTGTTGCACAAATAAGGGAATAAGTAGAAGCAGAGAGATACAATAGACCGATAGAATAGAGCATGTTATCTCCTGCAACCAGTGCACCAATTACGAAATAGACCACGCTAACTGTGATGATAGAAGGTTGATTGGAGCCTTCTGAATGAGTTTGAGGAGAAGAAATGAATAGGTAAGGAATGAAAAGTACAGGAAAAGCAGCTGTCTGGACAAGGGTGGCCATCCATTTACTATTTCCACCCTTCTCATAGTAAAATCTTCCCAAAATTACAGCAGCAGCTTGACCAACGAGAAGGAAAATAATGTTGAGTGCCACCAGAAGCCAAAAGTGCAGACGGTTCAGCTTTGCCAGCGGATGCTGCGCATTTGAGGCACTGTCTTTTCGTAAAATTGGTTGCTGATTATCTGCTGTTATAACAACAAATATGAACATTACCAAGTGTGGTATCACCAACTATAAAGAACACAACCAACCAAGTTATCAAAGACATAAAGCAAAAGAGGTTATCGATGGAACTTCTAAAAATAGCTGATTGCAAATGGTCACTTGTCCAGTCTCCTCAATATCTCATAATCTAGATGCCTCAAACTAATATACCTCAATCATAGTTTTAACAAGCACAAGCAGTTATTCATGGAAACTGTTTTGAAGTAATCCAAGAACAACAACTAATACGTCTCGTTACCAAACAGAAGCAATCCAACCTTTTCTTAAAATTTCTTAGGTGTACTAAAGATGTGAGGACTCTGTGGTCTATGGATCAATTTCATTGACATTAAAACACTCTAATGCAGTACACAAGAAAAAAGTGATCTTTTACTTCAGCTAAATTTTGATTCTTCACCATTTAAAAGAGAGAAAATACAGCTTAACCCAGAGCAACCTGAAGTGTATGATACAGCAATAGCTCAGAGCTGAAAAAGTAACAACTTAAAACTCATACTTAACAAAAGGAAAACGAAAAGACCTTTCTGCTTTATCATTTCTTCCTTTTAAATTTACTGTTTGACCCTGAAAAAGGTCATATTTTCTACCACAAATTTATGGATGATATTCAAGAGCTTCACTGGAAATGAATTCTTTATTCATAATTAGAGAAACAAAAATCAAAATCCGCATGAAACGCATCAAATATGAATCCAATCGATCCCCTTACTATAACACAACCCAAAAAAACCTAATAACTCAACAACATAGTGATCAGAAAGAAAACAGAAAATAAAAAAACCCAAGAATCACTTTTTCAAATTGAAACAACCCATTGACGATAAATAAACCAAACCCCACAAAATATAAACAAAGAATGAATAAAAAAATCACATTAATTTATGTATAAAAAAAATACGGAAAAGGGGAGAAAGAGAGGAGGACCTGCCATGGGTGGAAAAGAAGGGTAAAATTGGTCAAGCGGCCACAGCAGCCTTAAGTCAGAGAGAAGAGCGGCACTTCAATCAATAAAATATAAAGGAGAGAGCTTTAAGATGGAGGGTCTTCGATTACATAGCCAAATTTACTACTACAACCCCCCACCCCCGACACAACGACCCCTAGATATTTAAAAAGGAAAAAAAATAAGAGAGAGAAAAAGAACGTTGGAAATTGAAGGCATATTTCGAAGGGTCATCAGATGATGACCATGAATGGAAAAGAAAGCAGGAGAGAAAATGAAAGTGAGGGTGGCTGGGTTTTAACCAATGGGAATGTGACACGTGGGGTAGTGTACACCTGTGAGTGTGAGAAATAAATGAAAAATCATAGTTTTTGTGTGTATATATGTTTGACTTGTAGAAAGTCAGTGGAGAATTAACCATCTAAAGGAAAAAGGCCAAAAGGTACGATAGTCGATAAGGCCTTTTTCTTTTCTAATACAAGAAGCTAGACAAGTGAGGCTAGCTTAAGTAAATTGAGTATCGAGATTTGAGTTACGTTAAAACGCTAAGAGTTCGTGTTACATAAAGTTTGTGAAATTATCTACCTAAAAGAGCCCTAGATGTTACTTTAATCGGGGTCGGTTTGCATCTCGAGAAGGTTAAAAATGTTTTTAATGTATTAGAAATTACTCAAAATACTCTTATTTCACCTATGGGATAAAAATGTACTCTTTCCACCAATTTGATCAAATTTACCTGAACATCTAAAAAAAGTAGCAGTAAACTTTAGAACTAGTAAAAGTATTTAATTCTTTTTGAAAAAAGGTAGATCCTAAATGGATAATAGAAGCATTTACAGGTAGTGATTTAAAAAAGATCTTCCCAATTTGAATGCCCAGAATCTTGCAGCATATGCACAAACAATGCGTGCTCCATTTTTTTTTACCCCTTCCTAGAAGCTCTCACCTTTTTGCTCTCTTGGTGATTCAAACTCACAACCTTCGGATTGAAAGTGAGTGGTGCTTACCATTCGAGCAACTCCCTCTTGTCCATTATTTATTAGTACAAGCGTAGTATTCTTAAAAAAATAATTTTCTTGGTTGATTCACGAGACGAGGCTATTACGAAAATGTGTGTTTCAGTTTTAGACCAACTTTCAGATAGTAACATATTCTGTTTTTCTCTACCAAAAATACAGAAATAGATTAAGACATATCAACTTGTATCCTTTTTTACTGTTTCAATGGTTTTTCTCCTACTGAGCGTTTAAAATATCTTATCGACACTGACTTGGAATATGTTCCTATTTAGTATTTCCTCTCTGTTTTCTATCATTAATATCTTTCTCTACTTAGTGAAGTGAAAACAAATATCTAGTGGAATAAGATCTCGAATATAATGTGTAGAGATCAATAACACCACGGCAGTTAACTTTCTATTTTAACAGAATTGTATGGGCATAGTTTGGACTGTACTCCGTTCAAATGACGCAGTAAGAAGAGTTGTCTAATTATATTAAAAGATGGAGAATCAGAATATTCCTAATCATTCGAGGATATTACATAGTAAATCATAGTCCAATAAACACATGCGCATTCAACATTACTTGCACTCTGAAACTGATTGATAAATGTAAAGCAAAATTTCGAGAGAAACAAAGACCTGATGTATTTACCTACCTCAGAACATTAAGTTTAGTTACTTTCTATGTAACAGTGACAGCCTGCACTCCTGTTACAACATAGAGCAAGGAATACAAACTGTTCACTCAGAGATAATAACTCAAAGAAACATATTCAAATTCTGCACTATGGTCTAGCCAGAAGTACAGACTTATGAGACGGTTCAATGCAGCAGTGCACAAATTTTCGGGCAAAACCAAGCGTAGTAGTGTACTAGGAGACAGCGTAGCTATATTGCGTTCAAGAAAAAATTTACTTTGTGCCGCACACTACTGACACAAGTTGCTTCCTTTCGTCGCAAAAACTGGCGGACCCAAAGTTTGTGGACCCAAAAGTGTAAAATTTGGCTCCACTAAGTTGTGAAACGAAAAAAAAGTCTCACCCAACTTGCATCAGTTCTGTGAGGCACAAATAAAGTTTCACTGCGTTCAACCATTACTCGCTCAAGATCGTCCAACCAAAACTTTTGATTACAAAACTGCAATGATTCAGCTGATAATATGTGCTTCCATAAGGGGCTGCTAAATTGCATAGGTCTAGAGACTGATACAAAAAAGTAACACATACTATGTTTTACTCAACTAGGATGACAACCTCCTGTGTCCCAACTTTAACAAACAGCAAAAACCAAAAAAAGAAATCAAATTTAACGGAAGTCAAGGAAGAACTCTTTACAGACAATACTTGCTGTCGAAAACAAAATATAACAACTGAGTCGAAAACTATAGAATTGCAAACCATAAATTAGCAAGCACACCCTCCTGATTGTGCCTGTGATTGGGATGCACTTGTGTTGCTTGACTTGAGATTGACATCAACCATGTCTTCTTGCTTAGCTGAAGAGAGTGTCTCCATTCCTGGCAATGCAGCTGCAATTTTCCTAAAAAGAGGCTGCAAGAGTTGAATATGCACTATCAGTAACAAAATAGCAAGTGGATGCAAGAATAAGCAGTAGAGAACAATAACTTGATAACATCAAACCACTGATTTTCTTAGCATGAATGCACAAATGATGCATATTGTCATCTTCCATACGAAAGATAACACATGTTCACATTTTATTGAAGCAAAGTAAGAAGCCAATATTACTTACTTTAATATTGAAGCCAGCCTTTGCACTGGTTTCAATAAACATCACATTTAGTTCGCGAGCTTTCGCTTCTCCTTCCTCAATTGAAACTTGCCTGCAATTTGCCATAGTGCAAAAGAGTGCATGAGATCATGTCCCAGATAAAGCAATAATAAGACTACTCATAAGAACACAGTACTCCAGTTGTAGACAACACAAAAGAAGGGTGTACCCCACACAATTCCCTAAGCTTTTTATGTAAATCCAGTAACAGCTTCAACATAATGGACCATCAGAAATTCTCGATATCTCTCTCTACTATTTCTTCCACATATAATTAAATTTGTAGCACATAAAAAAAGTGGCAATTACTTTATCACTCCAAGAGGAAATGCAGATTTACTCTATTACAGAGAACAAGATAAATGAAAATGTTAAGAATCCTTACACTTGAGCCCCAGTGCATTACTAAGGCTTTGCTAAGGAAGTTTCTATTTAGATCAGATAATGCTAAAATTACACATACCCAGCAATTAGAAGGTGAAATATAGTACGTAGATACTGAATGATCATTAACTAACAATTAACTCATTAAGGACGAATCCAGATGCACCTATACAGGTAGCTAGTCACATAACCAAACAAGTGTCAACTCACATCTGCAGTCAACGGTAAAACCCAGGACCTTTTAACACTTTCATGTAAATCCGCATATGGTTGCACAAACCACAAAGACATCTAGTTAAACCAAACCATACGGGCATCCGAACTACTAAACCCTGAATAAGATCCAGAGCACTAGTGGAAAGTAAGAATCTCATACGCCCTAACAATTTCCCACCCCAGCTTAGTCAAAAGCTTCATAGTTCCCAATATAGCTCGATAAACTAAATCTGAATTACTAGTAAAGGATAAGTGTTGGTATAATTCATACTGTAAATATAGACGGGTAGCAAATATCGAAAACTAGCAAGTCAGTTCAGTTGCTATTTTACATAAGTTTCAAGTATTTATAAATTAACTGAGAACGAAAACATTTATAAAAAGAAATCATCGCTCATTTCTTGATATTTACTTTGAGCTAGTTCTCTGACCAAAGAATATATCAAGACCCTAAGTTTTTCTGTTCGACAATGTCAATTCCTATCTAGATAGCTCTAGTAAACTTAAGAGAGAGAGAAATGAATATCCAAGCAAAAAAAAAAACACATAAATGCAACAATAACTGCATTCAACTAGGCTATGGATTATACAATAATAAGATATCTTCAAGTCTCCTTTAGATATAAGAGGGGTTTTCTTCTCTTGGCTTGATGGTCAAGAACTTCAAGCACGGTTTCTATGACTTAAAGCACACGTGTTTACTGTACTAGGAATAGCAACCTTAAGACCCTAGATTTCGGAGCTGCCCATCACATTATCAAATTAGATGCTCCCATTACATCCTAAAACTCTAAAATAGACAAACTGCTCCAAAAACACCTCTGTACCTAGAATCTAAAACCAAACACTAGTAATTCGAACCCTATAAATTCTTCCCCTCACACATTTACCAAACTTCTTATACAATATTGTCAAAGCTCGCTTGAGGCACTTTCAAACTTTGATTGCACAAATAGGCTCAGTGAGTTGCCTTGCTCAGCTGACACTTCAATTCAAGCATCAAAGAGCTAAGGCATCCGTCTCATCACCTATACGCTCTACCTTGAAGAGGACATCACAAAAAAAGAACTACATCACTTAATTTGTATTTGTTTTAATTCCTTTATCATATAGCAGTTTTTTGTGTTTTATAAGTATTATCCTATTAGATATGTATTTTTTTCTTCGGTTGCATCTTTCTTTGTTAAAGCCTCACTATATTTGCACTTAAAGCTCCAACTGACATTAACTTTTTTCGCTTTTTGCCTTTGATGACGTCGCTCTTATATTTGTTGTATTTTAGCCCCTTCAGGGGCAAATGTTCTGGTATTTACAAGAAAAGTGGCTAAAACATAAAAATTCCTGGAGCGATAAATGTAACAGCAGCTGTCCAATCATAGTAGTTTGTTCCTTTACTCCAAAAATGCATAACAATCAATTAGTACATAATGTAGAATCCACTTCAAATTGTTCAACTTTCAACAATTTAGAGCTCTCAGATTCTACTGGAATGAACATAACCAGTGAACAAGATTTTGACATCAATATGATTCCAATCCCGTTTATTTTCATCTTTCCATAGAATCTAGATTTCACCACCTTTTTTTGGAGGGAAGGTGGGTAGGGGAAAACCATCAAGGATTTCTATTATTAGAAATCTTGACATCACGTAACCTGATTGCAGGTTAAACCCAGAAAATTGAATGAGATGAGGTAATAGGACAAAAAGTAAGGCGAAAATTTCACAGCACATCTCAAAGGAAGCCTCTCTCACCCTTACGCCCTCCAAAAGGAAAAAGAAAACGAGAATGAAAAAGTTACAGCTACCTTTTCTCAACAAGATCAGTTTTGTTACCAACAAGGACAATAATAACATCACTGCCCCTCTCAGTTCGAACCTCCTCAATCCACTTTGAAGTGTTTAAGAAGGACTGCCTACCTGGAACCAACAAAAAAAGTACAGTGTGTCACTTCAGCAAGGGATATGTTGTCGAAGTAATTCTTTTCCAAGCAAGTATTGCCAGAAGCAAGGATAAACGGGAAATCAAGTATGATCAGAAAATAACTGCACAAAATTGAAATGTGACATACTTGCAACATCATAGACAATGACAGCAACAGAGGAGTCCCTAATGTAGCTTGGTATGAGACTCCTAAATCTCTCTTGACCTGCAGTATCCCTGAAAGTGTATCATGAAAAGGCAAATTTTATAGCACATGAAAATGTAAAATGAATGCTAAATCCACCATCAAATGAACCAAACAAGAAGCCTGGCAACAGCGAAATGTTTTCCCAGTTAGTGAAAACAGGTCAGAAAAAAATTTGTTACTTTGAACTGTATGGGAAGAATGCTTTTTGCCAGACCAGGGCATTTGCATCATATGACTAGAAGTTCGATAATTACTCATAATCCAATTGATGGCATAAAGGAGAAACAGAACCTAGCATTATAAGGCTAGATAGGAATATCCTTTTTTATCCCCTTATTTTTCCTACAGAATACTGAAGCAAGAACAATTATATCTGAAGGCATCCACTAAAAAATCTATTTTAGCAAGAAACTTAAACGGACCAATTGCCATCCTGATATATGTTAACACCCATAATCAAGGATAGCTACATCACTTTTTCATGAAACAGGTTAACACAAGGCATCATATTGTACTGTTAGTTGCCTTACCTCGAATAGATTAATGTTGTTACTCCTTAGCAACATGGCACAAATGTAACGTATTAAGAATGTTAAGATAGCATTTATGATCAGATCTCAATGAGCAGGCATTGTCTCATCAACAAGTATATCTTACCATAGCTGCAATCTTACTGTACGATCTTCCAAGTACATAGTCTTCGACAAGAAGTCAATACCAATTGTAGCCTGAACAAGAAGTTAAATAAAATGAGGATGCTTAATAACGTATATTCTATTTAAATATATATAAAAAAAGTAAAACGGCTAAAATTTGAACGAGAAGAGGGAGTTGTGTGTTGAAATGGAAATAGTTTACAAGAAGAAGGGAAGCAAGGACTAGAAAGTCTAGATTAATGATTGTCTAAAAGTTAGCAAATCACGAAAAGACCAAGCAATTTCACAATCAAAAAGATACATAAGAACCCTATTCCATCAAGGCATGGGAACTGAGGCTTGATATAATGATTGTCTAAAAGTTAGCAAATCATGAAAAGACCAAGCAAGTCATTCATTAACTGCCAAGTTTAAGAGTGTGATATACTTCCAGGAAATATTCGAAACAAGAAGCACATTAGTGTCAGACCAAACAAAACACTCGGTCACAGTAAAAGAAGGAAAGACCAAACACTTTATCCACAAGAAAAAAAAGAGAGAAAATATTTGAGAATCTATAATAAATTTTCTGGATCAACGTAGTCACAACTTAAAGTATTAAGTCGAAATATATAGTTTGTCGAGAGAAGGGAAGAAAAAATAAGTTGGGAGGTTTAAGGATCCATAATATGGATAAGAGAAAATATTCTAAGTAAGTTTCAAAAAAAGAATATATTCTAACTATATCTTCGTGAGACTAATCCCTATGGAGAACTAGCTTTTCAGGCATTATGTGATGTAATTCATTTACAAACATAACAATTCCCAGAAGGTCCTGTGGAGTTCTTGTCAATAATGTGCAAGGAGGAGGACAAAGCAGTTTTCCCGGTTATCCGAATGAGGAGATACAGGATGATAAGCTCCATGCCTCTGCTGAATGATAAAGGAACACTTCCACCAATTGTATAATACGAGCATCATTACTTCATATCAGAGCTCTTATCAGTTATTAAGGCAGCCAACTTTCAGAGAGCAACTACCCCAATCTAGTTTTCAGATGACTTAAAATCTGTATTATCATACTATAAGCAAATGATATGACCGACAATGCATTGTGAAATATCTAATATCGAATGCATTGCTGCAAACACCTTCTCGCAGTATGAGCAAAGCCAACAAACGTGCTTTACAGATAAAGATCTTGGAAAATGAATCCCTATGTACCAAAATTAAATAATGCTAAACAGATCCGCAGAAACAAAAGGTTAACAAATCACATGAATAATAAATTAAGAAATAGTGTATACCTGATAGGTGTTGTCGAATTTATCATACATGAATCGCGTGATAATACTGGTCTTGCCGACGGATTGATCTCCTAAGAAGACGAGTTTGAACTTTGCAAGAGCCGAAACCGGAGCCATCTAATCGGATCTTTTGGTATGACAAAGTGAATCCAGAGATGGCGGATCCGATCAGGATTTTCCGACGGAGTATCAGAGATCTCGCCGGAAAACGATCACGGAGAAAGCAAAGGGGGCTTTAGCGAGAAACAGAGAGGGAGTGTGTGTGTATTGGGGGAGTGCGGTGCGCGTGAGGGGTGTTTTTGAAGAGAGGGGTTTGGCGAAACACGGAGTCTGTATTCAGTAACATGGTTGCATTGTGGTCATTTGCTGGCTCTCATCAATTTTTTTAAAAATTCTTTTTTGGTGTATTCATGTTCTCCTCTTTTTATATTTTCTACTTTTTTCTTTTTCCCAAATCGCCTCTAATTTTAAAGTTTTAAGTGTTGGGGTTCGTTTGGTAGCGTGCACTAGAAAAAGATAATATTATTAATTTTGTATATTGCTTGTATCTTGTTTGATACATTTTTATTAGTTATACACTTTATTTGATATTAAGGTGTGTGGATAATTAATACATGAAAATTCAAGGTGTTAGTAATGCAATGAGTTCTAATACATACATTAGCATGGTTAAAGATACAATTGTCCCTCAAAACTTTTTTCACATTTTTTCACCATATTTGTGGAGGATATTTTCATAAAAATATTATTTTTTTTAGAAATTATGCAATGCAAGTTATTTTAATGGACCAAATCAAACACTGCATAAGAAAAAATCTCAAAATAAGATAACTAATATCATCATTGTTAATGCAAGCATTACTAATACATTATATTTCACATTATTCTTATACACTGGTCAAACGATTCTTTGGTGTTTGTTTTAAATTTTCTATTTATTTGAATTTTATTATAATTATGTTTTATTTTGAAAAATATTTTTAGTGGAAAATGTTTTCTCGGAAAAGATCTATTTCATATTATTTTTTTTGAGGAAAAGTTTTAAACCTTTTCTTTTTTATGATTATGAATATTTTATGAAATGGAAAAAATTGAAAAAACACATATTAACCTTGAATTTCTATAAATTGAATATTATTCGTTCCAAAACACAATAACATACACATTTATAGTCGTCTAAAGAGTCTCGCTTAAGATGAGGTTTTTCTCTAAATAGCTTTTAGTCTTTCTTTTATATTATTTTTCTCATATGCATGTTAGTTGGTCAAATTATATTAAATTATTATATTTTCTAGTATAATTTTCTTTGTTGTTTGATTCATCACCATTATGATTTGCAATTATTAGATTTCACATGATGCACTATTAATTTCGAACCCAACAACTAAATGTACTATATTTAGTAACGTGTGATGCATGATCTTAACAAATTACCATAGTAGTCCTATCTTATTTATAATATCACATTAAATTTAATTGCTTTAATATTAAAATTGATATTTTTTGCTAAAATCATTTATTCTCTTTTATATAAGTAAATTTTTAAATTTTTTCTGTTTTCCTAAGATTGTAACTTTTTCTAGCCTTCAAAAAGAAAAAACCAGGCTAACACTATAAATAATTATCTTTTTCTGTTTTCCCAAGCAAAATAATGGAATACTCTAGGTGAGTGTGAATTTTTTTACTTTGAAGAGAGAAAGAAAACAATTTAAATATTATGTAGAAGAGCAAATTCTAATAATGTCGGCAATATTATAAAATATATTATTATGTAGATGTCCGCTAAATATAATTTTTTCCATCTCCCATTAACTCTTCACCAATATATTCCATCTCCTCCGTGATCTCAAATTCTTAATGCTATGTCCATTTTTTAATGATCTTCCTCCATAATTGTTATTGTTAATGTCATGTTATGACAATCTTTTATATGCCTTTATGAATACTATAAATAGAGGCATAGAAGCTCAATTGTACATACGTAAAGCTTTTGGAAAACATATGAAATCATGAGTGTGTTTGGTATGCAGGAAAATGTTTTCTGGAAAATATTTTTCAATTTTCTTGTGTTTGATTGGTAAAAAAATTTGAAAAATATTTTCCTTAGGAAAATATTTTTCCTCCAAAATAAGGAAAATGACTTCTCTAATGAAAGTAGGAAAAACAAGTCTTCACCTTCATAACACTCCAATCCACTCACTCCACCCTCCTACTCCCACTCCTACTTCCACCCCCACCTCTATCTCACACAATTTTTTAAAAATATTTTTTCTATTTCACCCCACACCCCACCCACCCCACCCCCACCTCCACAACACATCAAAAAAAAATTAAATTTTTTTTCAATTCTTTCTTTAAAAAATAAAATTAACTTTTTTAAAAAAAATAATTTTTTTTGTATCCACTTCACCGATCCACCCACCTCACTTTAACACCCCCCACACACACACCCCACCATCACTACCACCTCCACACACCCAAACTCAATATTTTAAAAAAAAATTCAAAAAAATATATTTTTTTCTTAAAAAAAGTAATATTTTTGTACCTCAAACCCCACCCTACGCCCCCAGCCCCTCCCCCACCCCACCTCCACCCCACCCAAAATTCAATTTTTATTTTTATTTTTTAAAAAATACTTTCTTTTAAAAAAAGAAATATTTTTGATACCCCAACCTCCACCTACCCCCCCTCCAAACACACTCCACCCTCACCCAAAATTTAATTTTTAATATTTTTTTTAAAAAAATTACTTATTTTTTAGTACTCCGCCTCTCTCCCTCCCCACCCACCGCCCCTCCACCCAAAATTCAATTTTAATTTTTTTTTTAAAAAAAATTACTTTTTTTTTAAAAAAAGTAATATTTTTAGTCCTCCCCCTACCCCAGACCCCACCCTCACCACCACCCCCCTCCCCCCCCCCAAAAAAAAAATATTTAAATTTATTTTTTTAAAAAAGTAATTTTTTTAGTTTACCTCCCCCCTTTACCCCCCACCCCCCACCCAACCCACCCACCCCCCTCCTCCCCCCAACCACCACACCCCAACCCCTTAGAAAATATTTTCTACTCTCTAATCAAAAATAAAATAAAAAATTTAAAAAATGTGTTTTCACTAATCAATCAAACAATAGGAAAAAAAAATCAAAAAATATTTTCCACTCACCAACCAAACATGAGAAAATAAGTAAGAAATCAACTTGTTTTCCATAAAACATTTTTCATGAAAAACATTTTCCTTCATACCAAACACACCCCATATGAAAAAAAATAAGAAAAGCTTTTTTTTCTTGGTGTCTCATTTCTTATCTACTTTCTTATTTACATTGTTACTTTTTTAGTTTAGTTTTAAAACATGCAAGTTATAATGTGTTTGATTATATTATAAATAAAAAAGAAACTCTTATGATTTTTTCTTTTTTAATTTGCAATTTATAACATGGGTCTCTGGTCTAGAAGATTTTGCTTGTGCAAGTTACTTTGGTTAAATAATAAACACTTAAATTGATAAGAAAAAGATCTTTTGTCTATTATTTTTTGTAGTTCATTTCAAAAATAATATTTTTTTTTTATTTTGACAATTATTCAATTTTAATTTTTACATGGCATATTTAAAACTATAAAATGAAAGAATATTTTGATACATTACACATATTTTTAATTTAAGGCCACACTATTTAACTTCAAATTCCTTAAAAATCTTGGAATCACACTTGACTAATAATTATCTCATTCATAACCATTATCACTTCATTACCTTTTTCTGGTAGTCATTAGTTTCTACTCATTATCACCTCTTCAACAAAAGCATGATAGTAATAAAAGTGTACTCAGATTTTATTTCAACGGTAGAAATTTACTACTCAAATCAAAATCAATTAAGTCTTAATTTTAAAGGTGATAATCAAGATACTACTCCATTTCAATTCAATTTTTTTTTTTACTTTCTTAAACTTAATATCAAATCAAAGTCAGATAAATAAATTAAAACAGATAAAACATTATTTTATGTAAATGTCTAATGGTTTATGCCTACGATGTAACAAACATTTACACTAATTTAAATATACTAACTAGTGAAAAGAGTTTAATTTCTATTCACTAAAAGCTTAAAAATATTTACATAATCAGATTGCTTAAAATATAATTATATTTGAACTACACTTGTAGGACTTGTTTGGTACAAGAGATAAGGGATATAATTTCAGGATAAGACGTCGGATTATTATAGAATATCTCAATTCATGTGATAACTTTGTTTATCTCATTTCTCATACCAAACAACCCCTGATGGTATAATTGAGGGATGATTTTGACCAAAAACTCGCATGTTAACACTATGGTATTAAAGATTCAGAGTGGAATACATTGATAATCTCTTAAATTTACAAGTAAATTTCATTTAGGCATTCAAATTATGACCAATTTCAATTAAGCACATGAACATATGATAAAATATTTCTATTAGATATTCCTAGCTTAAATTTTGAAAATATTTTAAAGCATATTGTCAAGCATCTATTATATTGATAAAATAACTATATAAATATATCACCTCATTTAATTATACACATAAACATTGATTGAAATAATCATAAAGTTTTAAAACATATATTATTGAAGTTAATAAGTATAACTAAAAAGAGTGATATATTTTCAATAATAAACTTATTTATGTGATAGACGCTTGAGAACCCACACAATAAATATATATTCAAAATTAGAATGGGAAGTATAACAGGTACATACATAAAAAAATCTCAGTATAACTAATAGAGACATTACTAATAAACTTTATTCTACATTATTGTTATACACTCTACCAAATTACCTTACATTCGTGAAAAAAGAAAAGAAAAAGAACTTATATCTACGCTTCCTATATTAGCTAATTGAAAATAGAGAGAAACCTTTAACCGCGCCATTTCTGTTGTGGCTGTTCCTCTTCTGCATACAGGTAAACACTCTCTGCTCTCTCTTCTTTCCCTCTCTGTATACCATTTTTGCCCTTCACAAGCATACTCAAATCGTGAAATTACTTATGCGTAATGGATTTTGGTAAAACTCGTCGATTCTCGTAGATAAGCTTCAATTTCAGGTGAATTTTCTTTTGTCAATTTACCACTTCGTTGTTTGAATCATTTTTTGCTTCTTCGGATCAACAATGTGCGGTTCATATAATCGCAATTTTTTTGAATTACAACGTTTTTCTTACTCAAATCTACTTGGATGATTGGCAGCGTTAACTGTAGGTAATTTGATGCACTATATTGCATTTGGATATCGTTAGTTGGAAAAATAGTGGTAATAGCAATGGCTGTTGTGCCTCTCTCCTTAATTTTTTCATTGATTTTAGGTTTTGATCTCGTGAATCATATAATTTCTTTGATTAACATATCTATGATCTATCTAGCTGTCAGTACTCAGTAGGAGTATTTGTTAGTGGAAGTTAGTCGGTGCAGTATTGAATATATTCTATACTGCATAATTTATGTTTGTTTTGTGTTTGAAAAATTGTCACTGAAGAGATGAGTACCGATGCAACAGTTTTTTCAATCATGTAGTGTTTTTGTTTTCAGGTTATTTGGTAATTGAAGTTTCAAGTTCTGGTTAACAGGATGGTTTCATTTGAAGAAAGTGACGTTAAGAGTGAGTGAACTCCGCCCTTCTATCCTCATAATCCAGAAATGATGCTTTTGAAATGGTTTCTTCCATATGGTCGAAGTACCACATGGAATGTTCTAATTCACAATATTTCACATTAGGTGTAAAAAATTTATTCATTATATTAGATTTTTATGACTATCTAGGTAATATTTCATTAGTTGTTCTTTTCTATTATGTCTTCTTAATCAAAAATTTGGTTGATGAATTTGCTTCCACTAATGATTGTACAAACTTGTCTCTGTTTATAGTTTAGACGCGATGCAGTCTGTTTTTGCTTTTCTTCGTCTGCATCCTGTGATATAAACTGAAAAGTTCAACTGCTGATTTTCATGGCGGAGCCAAGAATTTTAACTAAAGGATTAAAAAAAATGAAGAATTTCACACATGGGGTTCGAAAGCCTGAAACCATTTTTGAATCACCTATGTCACCACAATGAAAGCTTCCCATATGACAAGGGACTTCAGAAGATGATTTGTATACAAAATAATTGTTTTTTTTGCCTTATTTACACAGTATAATTTTTTTATGATGGGAATTTAATTGAATTCCCTCCGCCACTGGCTGATTTCTGTTATGGCTCTATGATATCGAATCTCATCATCGAACTCTCTTTGAGCTTTGTTACTGCTTTAAAAGTTCACGATGCTGCTGGTCGTTGCAGGCTTGAACTTGATGGATTTCTTTTTATTTCTTTCTTCAGTTTGCATGAGATGTTAATACACTGTTGTATTGCAGATTAAGTATTTCACTTTGACTTCTCCAAGCAGAAACTTATGTTGTATTAGAGATTTTGTAGTAATTATATTTTCTGTGCAATTATGTTGATAAATTTTAGCATTATAGTATGTGAAGTAGGTAATATCTAGTCAGATATAAAATGACTTCCTTCAGAAATATTCTATGATCTCTCTTTGTCCTGTCTCTATCCCAATGAGCTGAAACTAAAGCTCTTATTTTCTGTTGAGATGAAGTCATAGTGGGAGCTTTTGAAAATCACATAGCAGGTCAAGATCCTAGGAAGAGGGAAGAACAAGGAAGAAGATCTTATTTGAAAGAAGATGATTCCAAAATAAAGCCAAAACGGGAAATAGGATGCCTTAAAGGTGAGTTCGAAACAATTTTTTGGAAGTAGCCTTAAAATTGGCAGTAGTCAGTCTCTGTCTAATAGCAATTTCACTCATCGGCAGCGAACAACGGCCATTTCTTACATTTTTATCTTAAAATTTGCAAGTAGTTTGCCCTGTCATGAATCCTAAAAGCATCTCCAGTACGTTTTATTTGATCTTGCTTCTGTTACTCATTTGCTTTCAAACTTACACTAAAATATATTTATGGCTTTCTGGTCATTTGGTTTTGCTGCAGAACACTAAGTGAATTGGTTGGCTCTTTTCTGGACATTTGAAAGTTGAGCGGCATATGATTTTCATGACACCTGTGAAAAAAATTATGTTTGTAGTGATTTTGACTTACTTGTTTCATATACAGAGTTCCTTAATAATGGGAAATCAAAATGTTCAATCTCAACTAAGACCTGAGATGAGATTGTACAATGGCTCCAGAGAGTGATAAACGTGGATATCACTAATGACTGTACTTTGGTCAAGAATAAATAGTAAAACACTGATGAAAGCCAAAAAGTGAAGTATAAAGTTCTATAAGTTCTTGAGTTCACCACGTAAACTTATCAAATTGTTTATTTGCAAAATGTAGACCTCTTGAACTAATTACATAAATTTCTTTATTTGAATATGTTGGGAGTGATGTCATCTCCCCAAAGTAAAGCATAATTGTCAGAAGTAAAACTGACATTGATTAAAGGTGATAAGACTTAGAATAGTGTGGTGCTCTAGTGCCATATTTTGTTATGGAAACTTCTCAAGGAATCAACATATTGCACTGTGCTAGAATCACCATTCACCATCAATTTTGGAAACAAGTCTTGTATCTTTTCTTGAATATGGTTTCACATACTATTTTGTTAAACAATCTCCTCACTGTTCTGAAGCAAAATAGAAACTTATGGTGGTTCATGGTTGGTTTGATATGCTGTGATAATGTTGCCTTATTGTCTGTCTCAAGTACTTTCTTTCTTTGACATGTCACAGAGATTGGGCTTGGATTGACTGGATTTGGAGTAATTTTTACTCTGCTCGGAGTGTTTCTCTTCTTTGACAGGAGTTTCCTTGCTATTGGGAATGTGAGCATTTCTTTTTATTCATGATCTAACTACCATTTTATAGTTCATCCTCTAGTAGTTTGTGCTTCTGCCTCTTAGTATATGTATTTGCATAATCTTCAACAGAACTTTCTTGTGTGATTAGATCCTCGTTCTGTCTGGGGTGACCTTAACCATTGGAGTGATGTCTACTCTGCAATTTTTCATGAAACGACAAAATTTAAAGGTTCCACATGGACCTTACATGTCCTGCTTCATCCTATGACTTTGCTGTTACCTTTTTCTTCCCTTTCCAATTCCCATGTTCATTTGCCAAGGCTTTGATTATCTAATAGGGATTTGCCTCCTTTGCTGTTGGTTTTTCCCTCATTATGCTGGGATGGCCTGTGCCAGGCATGATCGGAGAGATCTATGGTCTTTTTGTGCTGTACAGGTAACCCTATTTTTGGCATCCTTTTGACTCACCAAGAATAAATCGCGTTCAATAATAAGGCATACTTGTAATGCAGTGGCTTTTGCCCCACAATTGCTGTTTTCCTAAGGAAGTTACCTATCATTGGTGGATTGTTTCGTCAATCATCTGTGTCAACGGTATGTTGTATATGTATTTACTGTAGTAGCATAAGAAGTTAGGTGCAATATGCTTCAGATCTTTCATGCATCTTATAGTGGTTATCAACTGGTTATGCTGAAGGATTTTTGTGGCTTTGTTGGATTCCTGAAATTCATTTCTGGATAGTTCATAGTATAGAGAAGTTTCTGTTGACTGATTTTGGTAGAACCACGCCCATTATATTTTTGCAGCATCCAGTTGTCTTATTAACAGATGTTATGGAAGAATCTTTTCTATATCTGTTTACCTGTCAGAAGCAAAGCTTTGCATGTTCATTATAGACTGTTTCTTTTCTCTGCAGCTCTTTCAACGTAGAAGGGTCAACATGGGTAAACGGATGCCCATCTGAGGACTGTACAGTAAATGGATTTTGGACGACAACTTTAAGCTGATAAACATCTTACAGATCAAAGTTCGAATAAACCTTGCTCATAGGCACAACTAACTTCGTTGATCAATGAATTTAAAAGGTAATGCAGGACCTGTACATGCTACGTTGCTGCTGAAGTTTGAAACTTTAGCTTGTGGATAAAGAGCATTTTAGTTGACACATTAGGTATGTGATGTTGTATGTGTAGTACTTTTATCGGTCTATTATGTTAGAAACTTCGGAGGCAAACATAACGGAGCCATACAGGAAAAGACATACAAGACTGATATACAGAGGCCATGACTCATGCATGAAACTGTGTTCCACTATTGTCTCATTTGTGATCAAGTCCAATTTGGTTGATAATCTTCCCTTTATTCTCTCGTTTACCCTTGGCGTGGAATTAGCTCTATTGTCGAAGATATAGTTCCACCAAGGCCTTATATTCCAGTGATTTTTGGGAGCCTTTTGCGCAATAGGTGTGAGTTCGATTCTCATTGTCTTGTTTCAGCTCTCTTTTTCTTATCCTACTTAATAGGGAAAAACCTTTAAAGAAAGGCTGAATTTCAAGTTTATTTAGGTGAACAAGTGAAAATAATCTAGAAAGCATGTGATATAAAAGCCATATCGAATTTCTTTGCCAACTCATATCGAATTTCTTAAAAGCCAGTCTAGAATGTAAGTTTCATGATAGACTTGAAAACAATGATAATAACGCAAAAAAAAATTATACAATCAAAAAGTCTTCCCTACAAATCAAACATATTAACCAAAAAATAGAGCCCTCGGAGAAACCACCTCAAACCTGATCTTCTTTATCAGTATTTCTCCTGCAAAGCTTCATGTAGCACATTTCTTGAATCCAGCTCTCTTAAACAAATTTTAAATAGGTTAGTTTTGAATCAACATGCATGGAATTTCTTTCATGTTAATTTTAGATAACTTGATGGAGAGATAAATTGAATTTTTGTATAATAAATTAGAATTCTTTGTTTGAATTTTTTTTTGGAGCCCTTAAAAAAATAGTGATTCAATAATATTTGACTGAAATGGAAATATGAGCAAGAAAAAGAGTATAGTATGCGGATGAATTTGAGATCGTAAAATTAATTTCACATTAGTGATCTCGGGTTATCTATTTCGAAACTATACAAGCCTTTGAGAAATACAGGGATATTTGTCCATGTATAAAATAAAAAAAGTAATTCTGAAGACTTAAAGCAAAAAGAAATCCATAAAGAGAGAAGTTGGAGCATTTTAAAATGTAAAATTTGGAAAAACGTTATAGATACACAAAACCCTTTTTATAAGGACTTGTGAACCGGGCTTCACTATTCCGGTCCAAGGAATCACAACAAACAAATCCTCAGAACCCTCCGTCTAATTCAACACTTTTTTCCAGTCGCAACAAGCTAAACAAACAGAAGAGGGAGAAGAAAGAAAAGGAGAACAACAATGGCGTCGGCGTTGAGATCTGCTATACTCCGACACATCCGGGTTCCGGCAACCCAAGCACTATCTGCAAATGGATCGAGGCTAACCGCTGTCAGATTGATGTCGTCACACGATGACCATATCACCAAAGATGAAGTCATCAACAGAGTCCTTGATGTCGTCAAATGCTTCCCTAAAGTTGACCCTTCCAAGGTATTTTTCTCATCGAAGTGCTTTATTTTGATTTATTTCATATACGCATTTGACGAATTGAATTAGATCTGAGAAATCCCTCTACAAGTTCAATCAATTGTCTATTTGCATCGTAAATAGCTGTTTATTGGTCAATGCTAGCGTAAGGAATAGTTGGCTCACAGGTGCTCAGACAAATACAATATTCACTTGCAAATTGATTGGTTTAGGGTTTCGTTTAACAATAGGCTTCTTTTTGAGCTTTAAGAATTCGTGAAATGTTTGTCAAAATGATATGTATATCTATTTACTGTATATGAAATAAAGTGAATATGGTTTGTGTTATCAAATGGTATGGTTACCTATTTAACGCCAAAAAGAAGATTATGTAGGTATTGATTTATGCCAATAACAACAACGTCAATCCGAAGCTAATTGGGTCGCCGATATGAATCCACACTGTCATTTTATCAAATTATATAGCTATTATCTCCCACTCCAGCACAAAAGAGAAGGAAAATATTGAAAGAAATTGGTATCAATTGCAATTTTAGTTTAACATTGTCATTCAAAATACTTGATTTTGTGATCTTTGTCTGGGAAACTTGCGAATAAAAAGAGAAGTTGATTCCTTTTCTTATTTTCGTGGTTTCCTATTGGGTGAATGGCAAATGTGTATTCATAGCTCTAGGTGAATTTAAGACTGGAAAACAAGCAGACGAGAATTTTCTCTGGTCACCTGCTGAAAGCTATTTGCTGAACTTAACTTTAGAATCATGTATTTTTTCATGAATTTCAATTAAACTTAGTACAGTTTGATTCGTAGAGAAGAACTCATCTACTTGTTAGACTGTCTTTGCCTGAATTGCTAGGTTATGAGACCTTTTGCTGCCCATTTATTTTTAAGAGAAGTCAATTGATTGGTCTAGTGATGGAAATCAAGAGAGAATTTAGGTTTTTAATTAGAGAAAGGCAGAATTAAGGATAGACTGCACATAAATTGCATAGTAGCACCAACCAGGAAAGCCTCCACCCCGAGTTTTTTCTTAGTATATTTAAGATCACATTTGGGAAAAAACAGAGGACAGGAACCATTTTAAGTAGCTTACTTGGGATCCAACGGACAATAACTTTGTTCATTGAACTGTTGAAGATTGTTCTATTGTGAAGTATTTATCTGAAAAAGGAACTGATGCTCTCAGAGCTCTATAGTGAGATGTATTGGGATAAATGTTTGTCAAGAACTGCAAAATTAGGTCCCGGGAATATAACGGCAGGCACTTATATGTGCTGCCTCAATCACATTATGTTGAAATTTATTCTACTGTTTTCCTTGTGGGCTTGTTAAGTTTGTTACTTACTGGAAAATGCTGTTGCTGGCCCTCATTTCGCCCTCACATAATGGACACTGTAAAGTGTAAAGTTGGTTCAGTAGAATTGCACCCCGGGTTTACCAGCTATTGTTGTAGTCCTGTTGAGTGTTTGTCAGTGCTAATGCATATGTCTTGTCCTACATGGAGGCTATGGTGATTGTATGGCTCTTGAACATGACGGAATACTTTCAGTGACTTTTGGGATTTGGTATCTCTGATCTCTATAACTGTTTCAAAGTCCCCATACAGCATTCAAGGTTTAGTATCTTTTTGAGTACCATGCCTGGGCATTCTCAAAAAAAAAAGAGTACCATGCCTGGGATAGTGAGTTCGCTAATGTGATCTATGTGGTGAGAAGTTATATGCCTCTTTCATCATTTTTCCTTGACTGATCTTTGGCGAGACTAGATAGCTCCATTTACTTCTGTATTCAGTTTAGCTTGAGGAAACCTAGTACTCTTCTCCTTACCATTCGTACCTATAAATTAAGTGTCTTATCTACCCCCACCAAAACAAAGGAAAGAAAGAGAAACTAATAATAACAATACAAATTGAATCCGGGACACCAAAGTTTTCTATAGCAAGGAATGATTTCATGTCTGTAGTCAGTCTTTACCTGATACTAGACGCTTATAATAAAGAAGTTGAAAACAAGTTTGGTATTGGAGGAATTCTGAAGAAGTGGCAGTGAGTTATTGTTTGTCTGGGGTTGAGTGATGGTGAAGGGACAGAGAAGGGGCAAGCTTTGGTGTTCATATGATGAAGGATAGATACAAAGGGAAAGGACGGGAATCATGGGAGTGCAAGGATGGGTTTGGCAGATTGATAGTGTTGGGATGAGAACGAAGAAGTGGGCATTCTCCACCCAATTGAACCAAAGTGCTGAAACTGATGAATACATAGAGATGTCATAAGATTTCCCCCCAGATTTAAAATAAAGTCTGTTATCCATTGAAAGAGGGTAACTGGAGCGGTGCAAAAGATTTAAAAAGGTAGGAAAAGTGAACTTCGGTGATCGAATGTCGCCGGAAAAGGGTAATAGAGGGCCAGAAGGGACCTCTAAGAGAGAAGCCTAGGGATATGTGCCTGAGAGAGAGAAAGAGAAAATTCTCCCTTTGGAATATTACTCAAAACCACTTGGTCTTTGGACAAACGGGAAAAATCACCTAGCATTTTTGCAACGTGAGACCTCATGGTTCTCAACCCACTTCATTGACCACAAGGACACATCCTTGGGTGCGGAAGAAAAAAACTAAACTATTACCATGTAGTTTCTTCAAATTTTAAGCTAAAAAGAATAGATACAAATTGTTTCCTGTTACCAAAAGAGCATCAACTTTGTAATATTAAAATCCTTATCACTTTTATAAATTACTTGAATCCAGCAAGTGTTGGGCATAGTGTCTTGCCCTAGAGGTGCTAGATCCTAAATATTATGACATTTTCTTTATTTTTTTGGATTTCATAGACATGGAAACTTTATCGTGAAGCGTTCATGAAACAATGGTTTTAAGATTTGATGGAGTATAGCTTGTAGAAGGAGATAGAACAAACAGCAGTTTGGAGGAGAAAAGCATCCTCTCTGGAGGTTGTTTTCAACTGAAAGTGATCCTGCTTCTATGGCACAAATCTGACATGTTTACGACAGTACAAATTGCCTGGACTAATTTATTTGGGAGAACCAAATGGTTTGTTGTATTTTGCTGTAGAGAACAAAATATGCTCCCAACTACCTCATAAAAAAAGTGCTTCTAACGAAGTTTAACATAAATATAGCCTTGTATAGGTTATAATCATTCTATCTCTTTCCTGTACTTGTCTGCATAAAATGGAGTTAAGTACATGCCAACAAGTGTTTTGATGGACCAACTTTCTTTGTTATGATGGACCATGCACAATAGTTAGGTTTACCTGCAAGCTCTTGGAGTGGATAAAGAGAGTAGGAGAATACAGCTTCTTCTTCTCGTTAAAAAGGAGAGTGCCGTGCCGGAAGACACTGGGGCAATCAGAATGTAGGTTGAGGATTTGATTATAGTGAAATCCCACCCACCTCTCTTCCGAAAACAAAACCTTAACTCTTTCCCCATAGGCATTTGGTGTTATCACAGAAATAATATCAGAAGAGGTAACTCAATTGATTCGGTGCTATGTCAGATGCAATTTTCTCTTTCCATCTTTCCTTTGAGGTAAAACAATTTAAGCTTGAAAAAGTAGGAGGGTAGTCATTCATTATGCCGGCAGTCTTTATGTGCTTTATGGTTGATGGTTATCTTTTTTATACAGGTGACCCCTGAAGTCCACTTTGAGAAGGATTTGGGCTTAGACAGCTTAGATACGGTAGAGATTGTAATGGCTCTGGAGGAAGAGTTCAAACTGGAGATTCCAGACAAGGACGCTGTCAGGATAGAGTCCTGCGAACAGGCAATTGAGTATGTTTATAATCATCCAATGTCGAGTTAAACTCGATGCACCTTTGTTGGTTTGAATTTGTTCATCAAAACAAAGGTACACTTGCCCCTTGTCATTTGACTAGTTCAAGGTTGTAGAATATTCTGATCCTCTTTGAGAGAGGCAATAATCAGACTCTTATAAAGACAAGTCGCGCAAGCTTTTCAGTTAAAGAACATATCATCTGTTGTTGCTTTTCTCGAAAACACGAAATTAGGTGTTTATTTTGTTGCTGTCTTCCTCTTAAAATATTTACATGCCACAAAATTTCAAGCTTGCTTCAGTTTCAAGTGATGCTGGATGTTGGAACTCTGAAATTTTTCCTGCTTATTATCAAAGGAAAGTTATCATTTGCAATAACGCTTCAAGAATTGGAGTGGATTAGACCTCTCACTATCTCTATTTGGTTAGAGATGATTGTGTTTTTCTTTCAAAGATTTATCTCCCTAGGGTACTAAATAAAATGGATTATCTACTTTCACAAAATGGTTAATCTTCTCTGTTCTTGCTTCACTATAATTATTTAGGGTTTAGTTGGTAACATAAGCAGTAAAGGTACAAATCACAGTATTTCCAACTTCGAAATCCCACAAGAAAGATAAAAAGAGTCTTTGAGCTAGTTTGGAGTAGTTTTATGCTGGTATTTTTTATGGCGAAGGAAATAGGACGATGAATTTTGATACCATTATATTCGTAGATTTGTATTTTATACTCTGTAGACTGTGATAAAGCCGTTGAGAGCAAGGTCTGCACAAGTTTATAGTTGAAGCATGGAGAAAATATAACTAATGGAATAGCTATTTATTCAGTACCGTAAAAAAATTGTCTTATTGTTAATTTCTGGACTAATGTTCACAAATGAATATTGAACAAGTCCCAGTCTCCCAATATACCTTTCTCCATTCTGCTAACACGTTAAAAATAAAATAAAATAGAAGGCTCAACATGAACCAAATTATGCAAGACAGGACAAGGCGGATTAAAATACACAATATAAAAGCATGCGCAGAGAGGCGGGATGAATTAAATTTCTTCTCATCCGTCCCGCTCATCCCTAAAGATGATTGTAATCTTGCATAAAATCGGTTCCAGAGACAGACTTCAATATATTTAATTATTTAGTCATGCTTATAAGATTAAAAAAAAAAAACCAACACGAAATCGATAAAAGGAAAAAAACAAACTGGGAAGAAAATATTCAGGAAAAGCTTTGTGCCAAAAACAAATTCATGCCTCTTTTGACTCAATCAATACCAATTTTTTTTTCCTGTGACTAAAAAGTATATTATTGTACATACTTATCCATATCTACTTGTCCCGCAGAGTTATAGAATATTAGATTATCTGTTTAAATTTTTATGTTACTTGGTTTTTTCTGCTATTTAATAAGTAAGAATTCTTTAAAACTTTCTATCTTTGCCCCCATAAATTTATATTCTGACTAATCAACGGGACCTGCTGCTCATTTTCTATTTAAAGTATAGATCATGATTCATGTGATGTTGATAAATTATCAAGCCATTCATCCTCGTGATAAAATCTTTAATATTTTTTAAATTTAATTAACATAAGAATCTCATACTATAAGATGCTATCTGTTTAATTCGTTCTTTACAGGAAAAACAAACTTTCTTTTGCTACATCCAAATCCGAAAAGCAAATGAACTTGACTTTTCAAAATGAAAAAAAAAAGGAGAAATGGATGCTTTTAAAGTTTTTTTTTTATATATATGTTGAACTCTTATCACTTGGCTATTATATTTTGACATTGTTTAAGCATCCTCATTTCTAATACCATAATAGAGTGCATCATAAATTATGTGATGATCATAGAATACCTATTTTTCTCTAGTTCTTATTTTCTTTCTGCTTGTTAATTGGTATGGTTCGTTATCTCATTAAGAATAGTAACGTAAGGTCTAGCCTCCCTTGCTTGTCTTTTTCTCTTTGAAGTTCATTTTGATTTATTAATTAAAAAACTAGCCCTACGCACTCCGCTAGCGAATTCGACGAAAAAAAAGAGTAGAATAACTAATTATAAGTATACTTTGCCATGATATCATCTTCTTCTTCTTTTTCTTTCTTTTACTTAATTATTGGATGATGGGTGATTGTCATTTCAAATAAAAGCAAAAGCACTCTAGAAAAGAACACTAAAATGTATGATTTGTCATTTCCTGCTTTTTAGAGGGACCAATTGATACTTAGGAATTCACTTTTGAGTAACACAATCTTGATATCAACATTTACTCTTTTGTTTTTTTAATCAAATATTATAAAATAATTGAAGAGAAACACTGGAACTAAGTGACTAGCACCTCTTTTTAAACCTGGACAAGGGTTGTAATAAGATGATTAATATGATCTTTCACTCTTAATCTGAGGTCTCAAATTCATCGAAGCTCCAACTACTTTATCTACTTGATGATTAGGCCAACTAACAATGGTTTCAGTTCCCATCAAGTCCAACTAGTGTTGTATTTCCTAGAGATTAAGATTATGACATTGACGCCTTAATTAAGTTATTCCAAATTTCCCATTTAATCTATATATTGAAAAACATAAATACATGAAAATTCAAGAGAAGTACTAATAATGATTTTTTTTTTATTTTTTTTGCTAATGAGTTATTATAGACTGTGATTGTTCTAGCTATGGATTTGGGGTGCGAATTGAAGTACAAATAATTAACATTCATGAATATCAACATTCAAAATTAAGAAGGAATATCTTGATCAATTAATTACCTGTTATTCTTAATAATAAGATTCATAATAGAAAGTGCTATTGCAGACAACTGGAAAATAATTTCATTTCTCTTTGTTAATGGTGGCACAACACCATCTTTCTCCTTAAATCCATCTTCACATGTCATAGCGGCATCCATAATTGAACTTATTTGTATGTTTGCATCATAATATTTCGACATGTTGTAACTCTTTATAGCAAGCTTGATAGATGGGATTGCATCTGAATAAAGCTCGAAACAATCCTTCAAGCAACTCTTAACATAAGGGTCCAAATTCTTGTCCTTCAATAGTATATTAACGTGATGCCTCGTATCAGTAACGTTGTATCGAATTAGCCTAATCGATGTCATCCCGATTCCACGGAGAGTAGCACATCGATTGGCCGGAGCAGCTTGTAGAGATGAAGTGCAAAAGCCATAATTAATATTTGGATCATATTTTGAACATGTTTTGCATGTGTTTTGGATTAAATTAGGGCATGTTGAGCCATGGGATGGTAGGGAAAATAAGGAGAGGAATAAGGAAAGAGGAAGGAAGAAAGAGGAAAGAGGCTTCATTTTATTTTGGTTGTTTGGTATGACATGTCTTTTCTTGTTAGGGGGTATATATTTATAGTTTTGATGAAGGGGAAGAAAGATTATAGCAAAGTATAGGGGTGATAATATTAGGGTAGGAAAATATGACTTAAAATTCTTCTTATTGCATTTAAAGAAGAAATTTAACAATGCAAAGCTAAGGTAAAATTTGCATTATATATTAAACTGAAGCAAGAAGAAATCCACAATTGGAATAAATAAATCATTGTATATGACTATGTGACAATTAACTATTGGAAAATAGCCTAGTTGGAAGCTGATTTTTTAAATTTTTTCATCACCACATGCCTAAAAAGAGAGTGACTACACTGTTTACCACATAAACGTCTAAGGGAGTAAATTCTATTAAATAGTCAAGTTTAAAGGAATAATTTAGACTACAAATAATTTAGATATGCAACTAGTAATTTGTATCAAGTTTAAAGGGGTTCTTTAGATATTATGCCTTTATAATATAAAATAATGCTCCAATTAAGAAGGGCGTGGATTTGTTTGTCCTTACTATATGTTTTATGACTTTGTCATTAGACATTGTGTTCTAATTTGTTGCAAATTTGAGCTGGTGGGAAGTCATTTTCTCTTCATTAATAATGTACTGTATTTTTAGTAACTTGATGCTAAAACCTAAATCATATTAATTCTTAATCAATTGTTTAATTATGATAGTGTTTTCATAACTTTAATGGTAATGTTAATTTCATAAGGACTCGCCTTGGGATTGAGGGGTAATAATTGTCGACATCAACCTCTGTATTGATATGTTCACTTGGCACCATCAGGTCATTAAGCCAAACATTTTATCCCTGTTCGACGAGTGAATCTTGCAGTCAAACTCGCTTTGATCAGCTTGTTAAGACACTAGAATTAAGGATTTTCTTTTTAATTTTCTTTTCTTCCTTTTTAACTTTAATTTGTTAGTAAAAAAATCAAGAAAATTAATGTCAACTTTTGGGTCAAATAAAGACAGAATTATAAAATGGAAACTAAAATGTAAGACTTAAGGAAAATTCTTGTATGGAAACGGATATTTTAGCATTTTCAATATTTCAATGCTAAAACACAATTAAAGTATTCCGGTTTTTTGAGTTTCATACATGAACTATCATTGTGTGAGTTTTCAACCTGAACTATATATCATTACGTGTTTAACGAAACACACCTGAACTATCAATTGTTCACACACGATAGTTCAGGTATGAAGCTCAAAAATCCGAAATCTTTACTGTGATTTATTCCTTCCACATGCCTCCCAATAATATATATATATATATATATATATATATATATATATATTATATATATATATATATTATATATATGGATGCTATTGCCTTGAAACCTTACGTTTCAAAATCTGAAAAAAGAAAACATGCATGTGTAAAAGTTCGATTCTCTCCCAATTGTGGAACAATGATTGATTTTATTGGAACTTTACATGGAATAATATAATTTATACCTTTAGAAAAGTTTGTTGAGAAACTCAAAGGAAATGGACATAAGCAAGCAAACAAATTAAATGGCAAGAAGATATGGGAGAGCTTTTGTTAGGAAAACTACTACACACATATTATCATCATGATAGCTTGCATGTAATAAATAATTTTGTGCCCATTCTTATGAAGTTGTGAAGCTAATAATTGTTATTTAATTAAGATGGATGGGTGAGATTTGGTTTGTCGTTAATGACGTAAAAGAAGATTTTGTACAAACTACGTCGATTTATTATATGTCAATTTGACTAGTACATAAATTAAGAATTAAAAGTGAAAAATGTTACGTACTTGCCTTCAAGCTTATCCACGAGGAAGACATACAATGTTATTTCTAAGAGCTATTATCGAGGATTGCAAATATTTCTGTAGGGCAGCTACCAAGGCTACAATTAAGCATATTTGGAGGGTGACAAACCAATGTGCCGACTTTTTGGCAAACGTTTGAAAAACATACCAAGCAAGCTACCCCTCAACCATTATTTTCGAGTGGCCCAAATTATACCTCATGAGTTCAAAATTTAGCAGTAGCCAGTAGGTAAACTAATAGGCTTGAAAGCTAGCCTTTCAGCAGTATAATGCCCAGAAAATGATCACTGTCTACTCCTTTTTCATTTCTTTTTTATTATATTTACTTTTTTATTTCAGCCTCTGCTACTGATTGAACTTATTATTTATTCAACTTCATATCACCAAAATTGAAGCTATGTCTAAGGAATCTTGAATGCTTTCAGTAGCATAATATCATTGACAAATAGGAAAATTTGGTGTACTTGATAGGCATTTAATTTAGGAAACGGAGAAGGGTCAAATCTACCCTTGTACTATCGGAAATGATTTAAATATACCCCTCGTTATACTTTGGGTTCAAATATGCCCTTTCCATTATACTTTGAGTCCAAATATACCCCCGTACTATTAGAAATAGTTTAAATATACCTCTTGTTATACTTTCAGTCCAAATATACCCCTCCTGATATACTTTAGGTCCAAATATATCCCTCCCATTAAACTTTTATGCTGATTTACCCTTATTTTTGACACTCACCCACTTAAACCATCTCAATTCCCTCTACTTTAAGTTCTTTTCTTTTCTTGCAGTCTTCTATTTTCTTTTCTTCTCTTTTTTAATGATCTGCTTCTTATGAATCCAACCTCTTTAAAGTCTTTGTTCCACCTATTGCTGAATATTTTTCCGTTGACATTAATGATCCGTTTATCCGATATTGGAATTTTTTCCTGCATTTATATATGGCAATCTTACTTAGCTGATTATTTCAAGTATAAGTTTTAACATATGATAATAGACCAAAAGATGATTGCAGAAAGAAAATATTTTTTCTTATATATCGAAACTTTAAATTTTCTCCGTAATGAAGTTTATTCACCGTGAGATCAAAAAAGGTTTAGATGACAGGAGTATAAATTGTGAATATATGTGTTATTTTTTTGTATGAATTGAGAGAGTGGGCTGGAGATGAATTAAATAGGTGAGTTTGTAAAGTGAAACGCGCAAATATTTACATTTGGTGATGATTTATTTTTATTT
Source organism: Jaltomata sinuosa (assembly GCA_003996215.1). Lineage (NCBI taxonomy): Eukaryota > Viridiplantae > Streptophyta > Magnoliopsida > Solanales > Solanaceae > Jaltomata > Jaltomata sinuosa. The sequence continues at coordinate 236,740 of QJPP01000010.1, forward strand.
TGAAGCTCATCATCATGTGTACATTTGTAAAAAAAATAAAGGTAAATCGCCTTTATAAGAAAAAGGAGAGGAGGGGGGTTAAATCAGCATAAAAGTATAATGAGAGGTATATTTGGATCCAAAATATATCTGGAGGGGTATATTTGGACCCAAAGTATAACGAAGGGTATATTTGAACCATTTCTAATAGTACAGGGGTATATTTGGACCTAAAGTATAACAAAAAGGGTATATTTGGACACAAAGTATAACGAAGGGTATATTTAAATCATTTCTGATAGTACAGGAGTATATTTGACCCTTTTCCGTTTAGGAAATTACCGAGCGTCTACTGTATTTGCACCATCATCAAAGACCTACAATCGAAAATAAGATGAGAGATAATTGTACCATCATCAAATTAAAGACCTACAATCAGAAATAAGATGAGAGTAGCTAGAGATCAATTGCATTTATTATCATATTGTGTAATATCTACCTGAAAGTCAGTCTCAATTTGCGAAGGGCCGGGGGTTGGTGTGAGGTATAAGGTATAATAGTTTCGAGATAAAATGCATGATTATTTTATTCTGCGTTTGGTTAGAGGTATTAGTTAGTCTTGAGATTATTTATCCCACCATTTACACCATAGTGATGGGATAAGTTATCCCATATACATGGTGGGATAACTAATCCCGTGATAGCTAATACTGAGATTAATTATCCCAGGATAACTTTTTCCCAACCAAACGAGAACAAAATTTGCTTCAAGATAAGTTAAAATAAAAGGAAAAGAAATAAATAAATAAACTTTTCTTTTCTTCTCTTTTTGGGTCTAAGAAAGATAACATTTTTATATATTAAGTAGCATAAAAAAGTTGTCCAGAACCAGAGTTAAAATATTAATCTAGTACCTTCTAATATAATCAAAAATAAAATAAAATTACGTACCAAGGTTAGCTGATCCCTGCATTTTCCGAACTAAGGTAAAATCTAGTATATATATGTATAGGAAAGATAAACAAATATTTAAGTACAGAAGTTCAAGCAAAGATTAAAAAAAACTACAAAATGAAGTAATAACAATTAGTAACATAGATGACTATATCAACCAATTGATCCATTATTCTTAATAAGATTCATAAGAGAAAGTGCCATTGCAGACAATTGGAAAGTAATTTCATTTCTCTTTGTTAATGGTGACACAACACCTTCTTTCTCCTTAAATCCATCTTCACATGTCGTAGCAGCATCTATAACTGAACTTATTTGTATGTTTGCGTCATAATATTTCTTCGTGTTGTAACTCTTCATAGCAAGCTTGATAGATGGGATCGCGTCTGAATAAAGCTCAAAACAATCCTTCAAACAACTCTTAACATAAGGATCCAAATTCTTGTCCTTCAATAAAATCTTAACGTGACACCTCGTATCAGTAACGTTGTATCGAATTAGCCTAATCGAAATCATACCGAGTCCACGGAGAGTAGCACATTGACTGGCTGGGGCAGCTTGTAGGGAAGAAGTGCAAAAGCCATACTTAATATTTGGATCATCTTTTGAACATGTTATGCAAGTGTTTTGGATTAAATTCTGGCCTGTTGAGCCATGGATTAATGTTAGGAAAAATAAGGAGAGGAATAGGGAAAGAGGAAGGAAGAAAGAGGAAAGAGGCTTCATTTTTTTTGTTGTTGATTGTTTGGTATGACATGTCTTTTCTCGTTAGGGGGTATATATAACAAAAATTGAGTATAGCAAAGTATAGGGTTATGACATGTCTTTTCTTTTATCGGCAATCAATCTCTAGCTAATCCGTTGCTAAAACGCTCCTAACTAATTAAACTTTTTATAAGTCACTGCTAATTCATAATTAAATGAGATTAGCATAAAATTTTGGATGTTTATCTGCAAAATATTTTCTGTCGCCAATTTCTCGTTTTCTAGTAGTAATGGATGGCATAACCGGCTCAGCATGATTTTATTCTTAATTCACGTTTTATGACTTTGTCATATTAATTAAGACATTGACTTATTTTTGCCTTTTTAGCTTAAAAAGAAGTGCTTAAAAGCACTTTTTAATTTTATCCAAATACTTCAAAAGTGCTTAAAAATTATTTTAGCTTAAAAATACTTAAAATAAATCAATTCAAACAGACTCTAAATACTGTCCTGTCTTCTTAGAAATTCATGATGCTAAAGCCTAAATCTTATTCTTATTGTTTGTCACATTCTTTTCATTACTATCACTTTAGTGGAAATGTTAATTCCACACGTCATCTATATATTAGTGCATTTATCCCCACCAAAAGAAGTACTAGTAACTTGGCTTTGTGGTCATTTGGTCTAAGGATGGTCCTAGGAATTTGGTAGCTTGATTGGCTTTTGGCGTATAAGCCAAAATTCATAACTTATCATTTTTAATTTATTTTTATTATTTTAATTGAATATATTAAGTATTTTAAAAAAAATTATTTAAACACTATAAAAATGCTTAAAAACTATTTTTTTCTGTTGATATTTTCATAACTCGATACCGTGGAATCACTAAGATCGAGTTTTTGTCTTTGTTCGACGAGTGAAACTCGCTTCTGCTTGTTAAAATTTATCAAATATATAATAAATATCTGTTGGGAGCCTAGTAACAATACAATCACTTGCTCTAAGGGTAATTAATGAAGATATTTGCTTAAGCTTAGTTGGCTTTTTGAATGCATGAGGGTTCAATTTTCCTTGGACACATATAAAGAATGTATCTTTTGAAGTCTGTATGTATTTTGAATCTACCTCTAAATCAATCTATACGTATTTTGGATCCACCTTTGAACCAGCATGTACGTGTAAAGGCTCGATTCTCTCCCAATATAATTGAGGAACAGTGATTGATTAAATTGGAACCTTACCAGGAATTTAGAAAAGTTTGTTGAGAAACAAGGTCTACATAAGCAAACTAACAAACTGGCAAGAATATATGGTCTCTTTGTTAGGAAAACTACTACACATCATCATGACTTTGCTTGCTAGTTGCATGTTATAATGTTGTGCCCCATTCTTTTGAAGCTGTCACCTTATTATCTCTATTTAATCAATATACGATCAGTTTGAGACTTTAGGGTGTGTTCGTTACGATAGAAAAATATTTTCGATGGAAAATAGTGAATTTATTAATTATTTATTTTGTTATGTTTGGTACGTAAACTAAAAACAATTATCCTAAAAATATTTGTATACGATCTAGACAAATATATGGAAGGTGATTGTTGATGCAAATTTTATTTTTCACGGATTCATACTGGACTCCGATCGAGAAAGCCCTATCCTCGACCTACTTCCATCTTAAAGCATTGAAAGAAAGGTATATAAACTCAAAGAGAAAAGAAGATGGGCATACTAAAAGCCCGTTCGAATTGATTGATTAAAAGTAACTGATAAACATCAATTGCTTAAAAGCACTTTCAGACGTTAACTTTATTAGTAAATGGTTACGTGTGTGATAGAAGTGTTAAAACTAATTATAAACAATTGTGTGTTTGATATTAGAGATAAAATTGTAAAATATTTGGTCCAACTAAAAGTAATTATAAGTCGTAAAATCATAAGTTATGCGTGATTCTTATGACTTCTGATTAATTTTAACTTATAAGCACTTGTAATATTATCAAACACAAAAATAATAAGTCAAAAATTTTTTATAAATTACTTTGATCAGCTTATAAACTTAGTCAAACATTCGCTAAAATTTCTTTACCATTTAGAAAAAGATGTAAAAGGATATGGCCTATGGGACTCCTAGCTAGGTTAATAAGAATCTAATTCCTTATCACATATTCCACACATATGAGGACATATCTTTACTTTTTCAAAAGTCTCTTCTTTTTGATTCATACATGTGTGCTTTTACTAGTGTTACATTCCATCCTGATTTAAGGAATCAATGAGTAATTTATCTTTCCTACTTATGATTAATCTATTTGTCTAATGTGTACGTAACCTTGCTCCTACCTTGTGAAGGTAGAGAGGTTGTTTCCGACGGACTCTCGGTTCAAGTAATATGGAACCGAGCATAGAGAACCGGCGCGGGCAAAAAAATAGGCTAGGCAGAGTAGTCGTTGGTTCTTCAACTGGATCAATGCATGTATAAACCCTAAAATAATCCCGATGTTTTATTGCATAAATTAAGAATTCTTGGAATTCAGGGAAAGTTGATCTTTGTTTCGCTTTCAAAGATACATAAGAACAATGAGATAGGCATTTAATTTGTTTCTCGATTTATTTGGATATGCAAAAGTGAAACTTAGAAAGCTTTCATGAACACAAATTGAAAATGATGAATTTATTCCAGAAAAAGGTAGTTGGAATTGTTTATTAAATTCCTAGTTGGGTTGCAAATTCTATTCAACAAGTTATCAAATACTCGAAGTAACTTTATTTCACACTTGGAATTGTCCAGAATTTAATTACATATACATCATCAATTGATGAACTGATTGGGCCCCCTAATTTTTTTTCAATTGCTTATACGCATCATATAATCTACATGTCAAGTTTGGTGCCTAATTAAGATACACTTTTGCTAAGGAAACATTTCATTTTCACACATGAAATTCAAGCACATGTCTCTAATAGTTAACTTTAATTTAATTCCAACCACACAAAAAATATATATATGAGAGAGACAATAGGCTGAAGTCAAAATTAACCATTGTAAGTCAAGACAAATGATATTTGTTGTTGCTTTAAGCATAATGTATAAGTCCACTTGCCTAAGTTTAACTAGAGTTACACACACCAACTGCACGAACCTCAAGATGACGAAGACTCTCTCATATCGGCCCTACTCAAGAAAAAGAAGAACCCCTCCCTCAGTACGAAAAAAGTGTGAATTTCATAGAGCTACGATGGTGTAAACCAAATTAGTTTTAATTCTGACAATGAGAACTGTCGTCAATCTCACGCCTTGTCATTAGATAACAGAATAAATTCTGCTCACCTAAGTTATTATTGCGTTTAACAAGTGCCTGATATTTTCTTTTTATTAGAGAAAAAAGGAAAAAGGAGAAAGGAGAACAGGTTCTGTTTCTTAATTCCTTTTTAAAAAGCTTAAATAAATTTTTTGTTTCTACAAGTTTCAAATACATATGCATTCTGACCCCTCACATGTAGAGATAACAAAATCAAAATTATCTAAAGTGCTCAAAGTGGCTGATGAAGATATTGAATATTATTGCTTTCTAAAAGAACTCTTTTGTTTTGTTGATTGGGTACTGGATTATGGTTAGATGAGGCTAATTATGAGAGAATTGTGGATAAGATTCAATAGACTTTTGGTCATGCTTCAAATATATATTATTATACTTGAGATTAACCTTTTTGGAAATATGAATGTATCTCTTTAACAACACTATAACATATTAGACCTTTAATCACATCAACAAAAGTATCGTCTAAATTTTAAGTGTGATCTTTAATTAAAAGCTACATTTTTCGTTTTAAGGCAATGCTTTTTAGAGGATGACCAAAATAAGCGTAACATTTGTCTTAAGGGGACATTTTTCGTGAGACAAAGACTATATATACCATTTACAAAAAAAAGTAGCTTTTTCATTAATCCATAGTCAACCATTATTACCTTATAGGCCATATTTTTTCAAACGTAGCTCCTAAATCAACACTTAAAAAGTGTGATCGCTATTACTATACATGTTGTACTTTACATAATAGGCCATACTTTTGTCTGTTCTATGGCCACACTTTGAAATTTGACAAACTTGTCTAGCTTATAAAGCATATCTTTTTACATTTACACGAGCCACAATTTTGTGCTTGAAATATAATATTTTCTTGTATATACCTTGTAATATCTAATATTTATTTCAAATTTATTAACTTAAGTATGAAGATCTCAAACACTACATTAGTTAATACTCTAATAAATAACAAAAATTTCAATGAACTTGAAAAAGAAATATGTTTCATGTAAATCAACTAATGAAGCAAATTGCTTCAATGTTTGTACTAGTGAATGAATTTTACAAAGTCATTTGTCATAAAGGCTCATGAATCATAATTTTCTAGAAGTCTCCATCATTGACTTCATTTGGCCACCATTTTTAATTGCATCACCAGAACTTTACCAGCATTGCCTAAAAATCGCAGCCAACTGAACCTATCAAGAAAGGTGATCGATCCCATCCTATAAATACTTTTGGCAACACTTTCTAAACTTTGTGAAAATTAGTAATGTGCTCTTAGGTTAAAAATATTATAGTGCAAGAAACTCGAAATGAAACTAATGTATGATGTAGAGTGTAGACTATAGTCAAACATTATAGAGAGGTTTTTTCATGAATAAAATGTACTGAGACATATAGAACGAACATTTCAAGTTGTAAACGCGTATGAGAGTCAATTGAACCGTACAAAATATGAACTAAATTATAATGAGTGAAGGAAGTGAATGCATCACATGTTGGGATATTATGTCATAAGGCATTAGTTTTTCTTTCTTATGGTGTGAGACGCTTACAAATTATTAATCATAAACCAAATTATACAACTGAGAAGATGTTGGAAAGAATTAAAAACTTACCCCAAAATACTTGTCATATTCTAGAAGGATGTAACTGATAATTAGGATATATATTTCTAATTTGTTAAGATTTTCTGGGCTTTAATCTTTATGTTACCTAAAAAAATTAATATGCAGCTTATAGAATTCATCTGCATGCCGAAAATTCTAGAAAAAAAGCATGATTGCATGAGACAAACTATGTGCTCCAAAATTAGGCTAATGGTCATCAAAAGATCCACGACTTTAAAATTCGAATGCAAGAAAAGATCTGTTTATTTTGAAATAAAGCAACAACGAGCAAACTTTTATGAAATGTGTGAAGAATGAAAAAAGTTTCATATTAATGGTTAATGAAATGAATGATTTTCTTATATGGTCTTGGACAATTCTCCTCTTATAAACTAACTTGTAAAGTTAATTAGATCTACGATTCATTTATTTACCATATGTAAAAAAGAAAAATAAGTTTTGAATTAAATAGATACATATCTACTACATCAAAGGAGGACTAGTCTTAGAAATACTTGGGGGCGTTTGAATATGCAATATAAAATTAAATTGATATGAAGTTGTTGTTTGGATATATATGCAATTTGGATTTCTAAAGTTATAATTTTTTTTTCACCATAAATATGAAAATTTCTCAAGTTGTGAAAATTATCAAAAAAAATTGATTTTTACACAATTTTACCAAATGAATAAATCATAGTTCATAAACAAGATATCGAAATATCCTAAGTTGCCGCATACACATCTCCGTGATCTTTTTATAATTAAATATTTTGCGATTCTAAACTTTCAAATACACAATTTTATAAAGATCCGGTACTCAACAATAAGATTCACTACTCAACAAGATATACATTTTTTTACAAAATTTAAAATGATGGATCTTTCTTTTACAAAATACAGTTTTATGGGTCAAGTTTTATGTTTAAAAAAGGTAAAATCATGATTTAGAATTCTAAATCATGTTTTTTTGGAGAATTTAGAATTTGAACTCATAATTTTGCTGATTTGAAATCATGACTTCATCTCGCATGTCCAATACAAGATTAATAAACCAAAAAAAAGTGTTAGGAGTAGCCAGTAGGGGTGGACATGATACGGTAGATATCAAACCAAAATTTTTGATACTATGATTTTGATATTATGATATTTGATATGGCATATAGTATACATTTTAATTTTTTTGATATTCGATATAATGTTCGGTATTTATAAATAAAAATATCAAAATATCTAATACCATACCGAAGTATATAGTTGCTTAAATAATTCATATAACAACAAATATACAACCTAGTATTAGTACAAAATCAAATATTTAGATGTTGGAACTTTGACTATTCTGTCTTTGATTGAAATGTCTTTTTTGTGTAATTAATTAACAAAGTGAGTTACTATACTTTCATTTCATTTATACATGTGTAAAGTGTTAGTATGATATAATTGAAACATTTTTTGAAAAGTCAAAATTATAAATCTCTATTATATGACTATATATAAGTCGAAGTTAAACAAACTATGATTACCGATTTATCATATCTAAAAATACTGAAATCAAATTTTAAAATACCGAATTAATTTGATGTGACTATATATAAGTCGAAGTAGATAAACTATGATTATCGATTTACCATATCGTAAAATATCAAATTCAAATTTTAAAATACCAAATTAATTTGATATGATATATAGTATAATATTTTTAAAAATAAAAAATACCAAAATTATCAAACTGAAGTTTCAAATACCACACAATATCATACCATGCCCACCCCTAATTTAGTTAGCGTTTGGCTATAGATTCTCAAATATTTTTGACAAATATTATTTGGATGAAGATTTGGGTGAAATTTCACCATGTGTTTGGCCATAGTATTTGAAAAACATATTTTACTTTTTTAAGAAATATGATTTATACCCATAAGTTTTAAAAACTAACCATAAGTTTGTATTACATAGCAAGATCGAAATGTCGATGTAACAAGATTCATGATTTCCGCAACAAGTCAGTTGGATCTTCGTTGCAGCAAATAACAAGTAGTGAAGCACGACTACAGTTCCTTTCAAAGATAAAAATTTATGTAGAATTTGAATAAATAGAGGGTGTTTTTATTAAAGATAAAAGTTTGGTGTAGAATTTGAATTTTTAAAAGCTCCTCCTAAATACTAGTTTTTTTTAATATTTGAGAATTTGAGTTATTTACCAAATAATGATAAATTATATGAACAAATATTATTTATCAATTTTTTTCCCAAATATTATTTGGGAAATCTACGGCCAAACGGGTCCTTAAAAGGGCTAAACCCCAAAACCCCCGAGTCGTTACAAAACAAGAATCAGAGTCACAGATAAGGAAGCCATCCACACTTTCCCTTCACAGTACCCAACTTGGTTTTCTCCGGCGAGAGAAAAATGGCGAACATGAGGACGGCAATGGATGCAGCATTCTGGGACCTCAACATTTCTACACCCAGAGCCCTAGACGGCACTGCCAGGTCCATTCCAGGGGAACCCATACCACTTGATGGTACCAAAGCCAGTAGAGCCCTCAGAGTCCAACAACTTTCTCTACTCCGAAATGGGTTTCCTCTCGGAATCATTCCCTCTTATTCTCCCACTTCCCGCAAGGAATTGGGTTCTTTTGCTCTTCAGTCCCTTTTGATTAAAGACACTTCTAAATGGTAACTACTACACATTCTGATTTTTCTGCAATTGGAATCCTTTAGCTTATTCACTTTTTCGATAATGTTAAAAAACCTTTACTTTCAGAGACAAATTATTTTGGTCTTGGAATGATATGGACCTGAATAGGGCAGAATGGATATAGAGGATTTATATGGCAGAATCCTGCTAATTTGGTATTGAGCTTTAGTTTATTGATATTGTTGTTCATCACCTGTGACGGAATTGGGAGTTTTTTGTTATCCCAGGGGTCTTGGGTCCTGGGAGAGTAGAGTGTATGCAGACCTTACCCCTACATTGTGGGCTCAAAAAGAACATGTTATAGTGACATAAAAAGATGTAAAATCTGCTTATCAAGTGGATAAGATTACTTTATTCTCTTTCTAATAGAAGAATGGATACAGAGTATTTATATGGCAGACTCTGGATAATTTGGTATTGAGCTTTAGTTAATTGATATTGTTGTTCATCTACTGAGGACCTATGGCGGAATTGGGAGTTTTTTTGTTATCCCAGGGGTCTGGGGAGAGTAGAGTATACACAGACCTTACCCCTACCTTGTGGGCTCAAAAAGAACATGTTATAGTGACATAAAAAGATCTAAGGAAACATGGATTCTATGTTGCTCGGACTCTCCAAAATTGTTGCTGCACCCGTGTCGGATCCTCAAAAATTGCACTACTTTTGGAAGATCCGACACACACCCCACAACACTTTTGGAGGGCCCGAACAACATAGGATAAGATTACTTTAATTTGCCAAATTACTCTTGAGGATAGAAAAAGAATGGGTTCTCTTTCTAATAGCATAATATTGGTTCTTGACCTTACTGATAAGTGACATTACAAGTTTGTACACTGACAAAGTTGAGATGCAAATTTTCCAGTGTAATAACTAACTTAACTTGGTAAGGTGACCTTGTTCTATACTGGAGTGGAGACTCAAACCTCTATCTACATTTCATCTTGTGCATTTATATTTCATTTTTGAAATAATCATTTCATAAACCAGTGTATGATTAGTCGTCCTAAGACAAATTTCTCGAGCTAGAAGGATGTGTGGATTCTCCTTTACTAATGATGATAATGAATTTGGTAACTGTTTCTAAGTGTCTTATGGCCTTGCTGTGCAACCAATGTAGTTCAGTTTGATAACAGTTTGTTATGTATGCCCTTTCCAGAAGCTTCAAGATTGCAATTACACTTTCCTATTTGTCTTCACCCAGGCCTCTCCTTATCCTTATCCTTTTATCCCAACCAGGCGAGCACCACCTGTGAAAAAGGAAAGTGTTATCTCAAGAATTCAAAAGAGGGTTCTGTAAAACTTTCTCAGGAAAAAGGCATAATATCCCTCTGTGCTCTACAAACTTGCATGTTGTCCCCTATGGTGCAGCAATAAGCTAAGGACACCCTTTGGCTTCAGAAAGCTTGCAGTTTACCTCTCTTGGCCAATCACATGCATGTTGCATTTTTGCCCTTCAAGAATTCTCATTGAAATGTCTTAAGATATCCTCTATTTCTTTGTTTAAAGACACTATGACTAAAATATACATCACTTGTCATTTTTTCTTCAGTGTAGAAGTAGCATCTGAAAGCTTATAAGATTATCCTATTCATATTAGTTATTGATTGGTACACTATAATTATAAATCACTCGACAATGTCTCAAGATGTGAATTTCAATTATATTCAAAATGTTGTCTACAATAACTGTGAATTATTAGGGTTATGTGTTAAAAGATCATGCTTACTACCATAAATGTTGCTCATATAAGTAAAAGTCAAATTGAACATGCAAAAAATAGTTGTTGAATACTATTTGTTCAGGTGGCAAAACATTGCTGATCTGTACTTGAACTACTCTTTCTTGTATAGTATAATTTTGCAACTGCACATATTTCTTCAGGAACACCAAACTGTCTAATATACTAAACAAAGTTATATTGATTGAAAAAAGTGCCATATATTGTTTTAAAATACACAAAGTTCTTATGCCTTTTTCTTTTACTGGTCCTAAAGTTCATATACTTGAAATGGATGACTTTTTATCAAAAAACTTTTGGGTGGAAAATGAATGCATAATGCAATGTACTTGGTGTGGGGGCAGAGAAGCTTTATTTCTGAAGTAGAAAGAGTTTTCAGCTTATTTTCTAACCAAGTGAGATAATGTGCACATTTTGGAAACAACACAGAAATAATATGCTTTTTGCCAAAGTTCTTTATCCATCAGATGCTTTGCTTCAAATCTTTAGCACTTGTGACTATGTTTAGAATATATTTTTATGATCTTCATTTCTTTTCTAGCTGAAAGACCTGATTGCTTACCTTTGCTTGGACAACCATAGCGGTCAAAGAGCCATTGTTGACTATTTTGTTCATTCTCCATCCTGCTCCACCCAATTTGTTGCCTTCTCCCTTTATATTTCAAATTGGTGTTGATACTCCCAGAAGCGCCCCCTATTTATATACAAGATAGATGAATTATTTGTTTATGTATTTCATCTTCATAGGTGGCTTGGATTCACAGGTCAGTTTCGGCCAAAGAAACTGATATCTGACATTAAAGCTGAGTTATCCAGTGTGGATGAATGGGAGCTGCCGATACTAAAAGACATTGGGAAGCATTTCTTGGAGAAGTCACTTTATGCCTTTGGTCTGTGCTCACAGCTATCTCTGACACCCTCTTCTTCTCTGTTATTGAGCACTGAAAAGCATGGCGAGAAGAAAGGACGCCGCATGAGGGCCATGCTCTTTCATAAGGCAAGGATCTGAAGTCTTTTAACATTTGGTGCACTGCTATTGGAATGTTATATTTGTTTCTTTAGATGTTTTCTTTATTATCTTTCATTTTCTCTAAGTTAATTAGCTACGTAGTGCTATCTTCACTTTGATTAGTTGTAGTCTTATATATTCTTAGTAGGATAGTAATTATAGGCTTTAAAATTTTAGTATGTTTAAGGTGTTCCAATTTTCTAGAGAAGATTTTAAGAGATTTAACCTTTATTTTCTGATATTACCATTGGTGCACCATGTGGCAAGATGTGCTTTAATTTTAAAAATGCCTTTTGCTAATTAGATGTGCTTCCAACTGAAGTTGGGATGGCGGTGCTGCATCCACCGTCTTCATCCTATAAACTCATAATTTCATAATACCACATCTCAAAAATTTATTATGATGTGTGTACTATCTTACGATACAAATTGACAAAATTGCCAAAGTTCTAAACTCAGGCCATTTGTCAAGCATTCAGTTTTTTGTTAAGCTTGGTAGTTTTTTCAGCGTAAAACATTATATTTGATGCTTTTAGATTTTGTAAATGATGCAGATAGATTGTGGCTTGCAGCTTTTGGTCTTTTTATTTGATCCTTTAAGCCTGTTTGCGGATCCAGAGTAGGTATATAATATATTTTGGGCGTCTATTTTGTTGATACAGTTTTTCTGGTTTTTCCTTAGATTTGTGTCTCCTTAGGGCATGCATTATCATCCCTTTGCAATCTTAGGCTTTAGCATATTCTATGAGTTTCGGAACCTAGAAGGCTACTTTACTTCTTAGTTACTTTGGTGGTGCATTTCAGCAATGACTGACATAGGTTTTTCCCTGTATAACTAACCTAAAGGATGTTTTGCGTAGTTTCTCACTTTTGTTTAAATGAACTTGGAGTCCATTGCCTCTTTGCTGATATTGGAATACTTCAGTAGAGAAACAAATCTGATATTGCATCAGCTGGAGGATGATAAGATTAGGAGAAGTAAAAGGAAAAGGTCCCTGTTTTATTTCTCCTAGCTCACTTAGGAAAAGATGAAGAATCTTGCTGAATAAAATTTGAGGATGCCCCACTTATTAAAGAAGTTAAATATTGAACATAGTTACCTTTTTCAACAAAAAAGAAGAAGTTAAATATGGAACATTATAACATACATGTAAATATACATGAGTTTGTCATAGCTTGCTCATCTCTGCGGTTTAAACTATGTCGATTTTTGAAAACTATTTAATTTTAGCATTTTATTTTGTCTTTAATGACATGGCTAATTAGACTACACGACCATTCATTTATAATGAAAAAGACACGTGGAACTCTCACAATTAATCATTTCTAATGATTTTTTCTTTTTGTACTTTGTATATACTTGGGTTACATGTCGAAAGTCTTGTTCATTTCTTAGACTTTGTTTTGCTCCGCTTAGCCTTATCCTATTCTAAGGGTATTTTAGTGGTAAATTCTATACGAACAACGATCTTTTATTATATCAAATATAATGCCTAATGACAAATTTATATGTTCCTTTCATTACGGTATTTTTAAATAAGTTTCTGGATACCAGCTTATGAGCATTTACCATTGTGTAGATTCACTATTCTTCTAAATTCATTGCAGCTTCCTGAGCACGACATTACTTTCGAAGCAGCATGGCCTGAGCTATTCATAGACCATAAGGATAGATATTGGGAGGTCCCAGAGTCAATATCCTTGGACTGCTCATCGCTGGTTTCCGATAATGGATTGCGATACCGTTTTGGTTTACATAAAAATGGTGGCCATCCTCGGGCTGTTGATAACATTACTGATGAGCCACCACTCAGTCTGATGCAAGGAATATGTGGAAAAGCAGCCTTTTCTTATGAGAAGAGCAAAGATTTCTGGAGACTCAAGGGAAAAAAAGAGGATGTCGTTATCGAGACTGATGAAGGACGGTTTTATCACCCTTCTTATGACATTCGCCTTAAAGAGCCTCATGCGGCAGTATCTGGAATTTTTGGTAACTTCACTGGCTTAAAAAAAAACTGTAGTGTACTTGATTGGATATAACTTGGTAATTTCTTGATTCTTTTATGACATGGTTTGCTAGTTTCGATCCTGTATGTATACTGGATCTCGATCTAAACTTCTAACCGAATTTGAATTATCAATAGACTAAGAATTCAAGTCTCCAGCACATAAATGCCTAGTTTATTCAAATATATAAACAGTTTGAGTCCTAGCATTAACTTTCTTGCGGTGCTTCTGCTAGAATCTGGGGATTCCAATTATTTCTGTGGAGTTTGTACTCAATGTGAAACACTTCAAGATAATTGTTACACACCCTTCAAAAGTATTATTTTCTTTAATTTGGTAATTTAAATGACTTAATGGGTATGGTTAATTCTTGAGCATGTTCCTGGAATATTGAAGAAGTGAACAGTATTTTCCTTTAAAAGCTCTTGCCAACTTTATAATCTTTGGGGAACAAATCCTTCGAGTTTTGTAGTGCGATTGGTTCTTATGAATTTGGTGGTGTGACAATTTTCATGCATATATGATGTTATCCTACGGTGCTACTCCAAAGTCGCCGCACTCACAGAGTAGCTTTACTTGCCTATTCTCTTGTCTAATCTTGTACTTCAACTTGTTGCTATAGGGGGAACTCTTGAGGCATGGCTCAACAATGGTAGCAGCAGTTCCTCAGATTCGAGGCATAGAAGTCCCTTTGGTGTTGATTTATTTGGTTCACTTTGCTATACTTTTCAACATGGTAAATTCAAAGAGTCTTTTGGAGACCTCACAAGGGTAGATGCTCGTCTAGATGTCTCATCTGCTTCAGCGTTAGCCAAACAGGTTACAAAAGTCTTCAGAAAAGCATCAGCTGATAATGCAAGAGACAGCATCGCTTCACCCAGGCTCAATTTGATACTTCAGCAGCAGGTAACTTCCAAATATTTGTTCTGTCACATTGTCTACAGAGGTAACTTGAATGTATCAGCATAACAATTAGATATTATATAGACTCCTTAGTTTCTGTAACAAGTAAATACATTTTTGGGGGGAAAGAATTCTTCAACATAGTCACAATTCGGTAAATGTTTTTCAATGTTTACATGTTTGGTTGTTTTTTCTAGAAAAACAAGTTCCTTAAAACTCAGGAAATGACTTCTCTGGTGTGGGTAGGAAAAACAAGTTCTATAAGTGGCATTCCGAACTCATTGTCCCTCTCCTCCCCAACGCCCCCCAGGCCTCACACCTTGACTAACCCACCCCCCCACTCCCCACCCACCTCATCCCCATAATATTTTGCTAGATTACATATAAACGTTCTTTGAAACATCTTCTTGCCTACTTACCAAGCACCATAAAATAAGAGAGCCCCACTTATTTTCCAAGAAAACATTATCATTCATACCAAACACACCCTGATGTTATACTAACTAGAAGGTGCCTACTAAACTTAAAGGTAAGTTCTACAAAGTGGTGGTTCGACCAGCTTTGTTGTATGGAATGGAGTGTTGGCCAGTCAAGAACTCCCCCATTCAAAAGATGAAGATGGCGGAGATGAGGATGTTGCGATGGATGTGTGGGTTTACTAGGAGAGATAGGATTAGGAATGAGGATATCCGAGATAAGGTAGGTGTGGCGTCGGTGGAAGACAAGATGCGGGAAGTGAGGTTGAGATGGTTCGGACATGTGAGGAGGAGAGGCACGGATGCCCCAGTGCAGAGGTGTGAGAGGTTGCTATGGATGGTTTCAGGAGAGGTAGAGGTAGACCGAAGAAATATTGGGGAGAGGTGATTCGACAGTACATGGCGCAGTTGCAGCTTACCGAGGACATGACCCTAGATAGGAAGGTGTGGAGGACGCGGATTAGGGTAGAAGGTTAGTAGGTAGGAGTATTTTTGCCTTGTTGTCCCGACCAGTAGTCGTAGTGCTACGCTTGTAGTTTCTTGTTCTTGGATATCTCGTTGTATTACTTTGTGGTAGTGTTGCTTTGTTTCTATCTGTTGTTTGTTACTACCTATTGTCTCTTGTACTTTTATTACGTCTTTTTCTAGACTGTTTTTAGACTGTTTTTTGTCTTGAGTCGGGGGTCTAACGGAAACAATCTCTCTACCTCACCTCTGAGGTAGAGGTACGGACTGCGTACACTCTATCCTCCCCAGACCCCACGTTATGGGAATACACTGGGTATGTTGTTGTTGTAGATTTGTTTCATAAGGAACTTAATCAGTGCTGCTCATCCACTGACCCTACTTCTTATGGTGCTTTATGACTTACAAACTCAACTCTTGAGCAGAGTGCATATCCAAAACTGAATGCTTCACCAATGCAAACTTTAAATGGCCAAACTTCTGCTCCCCCCCCCCCCCCCCCCCCCCTTTTTTTTCTGGGTAATCGGTGTTTTTGACGATGATTTTTAATTCATGTTTGGCCTTCAAATGCAGGTTGCTGGACCAATTGTGTTTAGAGTAGATTCAAAGTTTTCGCTGAATTCACCAGCTGGCAGGCCTGGCCTACAATTGGAAGATTTTGTATGCAGTTTAAATTACTCTTTAAAGCTTCTACAGTCTGGGAAAGTAGTAGCATGGTATTCTCCAAAAAGGAAAGAGGGAATGATTGAGTTACGCTTATTTGAGTTTTAGAACTTTATATTGAATGCTTTGTAGTTAGAGGAGTTCTCACAAATACTATGTTATTATTTCTCAGCAAATGACCTTTGCATAGGCAATTTTTGTTCCTTCTTTAATACTATTCCCCCTCATTTTCAGTTAATCATTCTTTTATTTCTCTTAATTCATACTCCCTCCGTCCATCTTTACTTGTCCACTATTGACTTTACACACTTCTTAGAAGGGTAATTTTACCATATCACCCTTTGATATAATAAATACAATATCTTGAAAAATGTAATAGGAAAATGACTATAATTAATGATAAAGATAAATTAGGAACTAAGTGTAAAATTATATCTTGATTTCATAAACTGGACATATTGGACATCTATTTATAGTATAACGGACAAGTAAAGATGGACGGAGGGAGTATCTTTTAAAATTGCCTTTGTTTAGAAGTAAGAAGCTATAGTAGTACCTGTTTGACGTTCTTAGAAATGTTTTGGAAAATAAGATGTTGCTATTTGTCAGTGGTATTATGCTAATGAAAGCATTCAAAGATGCAATTTTGGTGATAAATAATAAGTTCACTCGGTAGCAGAGGCTCAAGTAAATAATAAACAAGAAAGAGGAGGTATAGATTGTGATTGACTGATCACTTGCTGGGGCATCATAGCTGAAAGCCCAGCTTCAAACCTGTTAGGGTCGTTTGATTCGAAGACAAGTTATACAGGGATTATAATGCAGGAATTAGTTAGATAGAGATTAGTATTATAAAGATTAAATTTCTTGTTGGGTGTTTAATTCATTGCACTAAAGTTGGATATACAAGATATCATTTAAAAATAAAGGTTTAAATGAATGAGTTTACAATTATACCGTTGCACTAAAGTTGGATATACAAGATATCATTTAAAAATAAAGGTTTGAATGAATGAGTTTACAATTATACCGTTGGATACCTTCACTGGTTTCTAGGAAAAAGATAAAGATACGTTTGTCCTTTTGCTACGTTATCCATGTATAAGTTATACATGGATTAGTTATTCCATGTTGTAGGCGGTATAAAAGAATACACCAATTGATGTATTAAATTATATAAGGATTAAGTTATACATAGTTAACTAAACATTGAATAAATTTATACCATAATTATTTTCCTACTGCTGTATAAATTTTTTGGAATGAGGTTAAAATTGGGCAACTCGACCCTAAATAAAGAAATGCTATTTTTGTGGTTGAGGGTTAACTCACTTGGTAAACTCCGGGCTTTCACATATAAAGTGGAAGGTCTAAACATGATAAATTAAAGTAGCATCCCCTTCCCCCTCCCATGGCTTATGATGGTTTATGTCATCAAATACAGAGGTGATTGGATCCTTGGTTTCTCAAAAGGCATTTCCATAGCCACTAATAACCAAACTGAGGTCATGGCCCTTGTACAGAGCCTAAAGCTGGTAAAAGAGCACTATCTACTTTCCATTGAAATCAACACCGACTCTAAAGAAGCTACAGAGAGCAGAACAAAGTGACGGATGCTCTAACCAAAGAAGAAACTTTTTGATGACATTAACCTTTTGTAGTTCCTCCGATGTATACAACAAATATTACATGGGCAGACATCCTAGGAAGTATGCATTAGTTTCGCAAAGAAGAATCAAGATTTGTAATAGTAATCAGGTTGGGCACAGCCCAGAAAACCATACCATCCCAGTTGAGGCCATGTAGGGATCAGTTGACACTAGACAGGAAAGGTTAACAATGCTGCTCAGTTTAGATGAATATGCAGAAACGTATAATAAAGTTAACAAGCATACAACAAAATGCGAACTTTTGGGGTTCCTGAGAAATGAATGAAATTGTTTTGATTCTTTATGCAATAATAGTTGTTGAGGAGGAGAAAATTAAAAGAAAGAGACAATATAACTCAGTCTCAATACTTCTGCCTGTAAATCAGAAAAATATCCACCAACATTTTTGTTCTACAAAAGATGAGATTTTACAACACATCCCGCAGTCTCAATGTCTTTTGGCTAAGAACCTGACAAAACTTACCCCCCCTAACATAATAATGATGGAAATAGGAGATGGTTCATTCAACCAAAGCCAGCAACTCGCTCTCCTTACAGAAACAATGCCTTGCATCAGTTCCCAGATCCACCTGATAGGTTGAGAAGATGCACATAAGTTCACAAAAATCATTTCATTTGTCAACAACAGGACACTAAAGAAAGTTAATATGTACAACTTGTAAAACAGAAGTCGGCATGCATCAAGTAACTATAGTACATTCTTTAGTTAGCTAATATAGCTAGCCAACTGCACCACGGACCAGGCGAAACAGACGCTATCTTAGGCACTGCTACAGCATTCCACTGCTCCAAATAATTACTTACCCTAGAGCAGGGGATATAATTCAGAGCTAATAAAAACATTAAAACACGTAGGTTAAATATTATTATACCATATTCAAGTGTGTTACAGAAGCCTTTTTCATTTCTAATGAGTGAACCACTTTATGTGTTCGCAATGTTTGGCAAAATTCACATCTTTAACTAAGTTCAGTTTACTAACTTCTATCTAATAACACACCATGTTTGAAACTGAGAGTAATTCATAGGCGCCCACCCTTATAGAGGCTAACAACCCTATAGACTCCAAGCTAACATCAACTGCTTTGGCCACCAACAATTCATCATCCTAGATGCTATTTCTTTAAGCATCGCGACAGGAATCAGAACCCGATGATATTACCAAATTTGAAAATGCCACGCAAAGTTGATGGGAATTAAAAAGATAAATGAATAGGACAACAGTATGCTATGCTCCTATAGGATGTGATGCCCATGCTTTTTTAATTTTTATGAAGAGATGTGATGCCCATGCTTCAACAAGTTTGTCAGCGTAAATAGTAGTTGCGCATTCTATATGGATTAAACTGCCAAGAAGTAGGTAATAAGCAGGTTTTAGGCCAACAGCAGTTTTACCCATTAATAACCAAGTTAAGTGAACTATTTATCTTAGGTAGTCTTCTTCACCGCAACCTTTACTACATCAAATTTCTCTATTTATGAGGAAGCTTAAATCAACATCAATTGTCACACTTGTTTTTTAGATAGGCTTCCATACTGTCCAGTAAATCCCTCTCAGTTAGGCAATAAGACACCCAGTTGCACTCTACTTATGTTTATCAGGTAAGACCAGTCTTGAGTCTCATTTTTTTAATATTCAGTGATCCCAAAATTAATTAAGACATTAAAAAATATTAACGAAAATAAAATGAATCAAGAAAGTCTTGACCATTTCGCAAACACTGCTGCCTGTCAAAACTAGAAGAGAACATAAATAACAAGTTGATGATTTTTTCTAAATAAGCACTAGTTCGTCAAGAAGAGAATATGTGTATCAGGTGGTACTTAGGCATGTCAATAGACACAATTATAGATCAGCTTACTACTAAGCACGTACCTCGTAAGCATTGATGTCAGAGAAAAGAACCTGCAAAAGAACCATATTATTCATTCAGAAGAAAGTACACAAAGGACCAGTAAGGCAATCCATCATCCCCTCCCAACCAAGGGGTGGAAGGCAGGAAGCAGGGATTAGAAGTAGACGTGCAAAGCCCTATGATTTAACAATTCATTCCAAAGGAAGTAGTGCCAGGAAGCATACAGACAATTAAAATAAAAAACTTAAACTCTTTGATAGACATCACTAAATCAAAATTTTCAATAGGCTTACCTTCTTCCCCGTTTCTACTTGCGCAACGTCAGAACCAACAGAAAGAACCTAAAATTAACAAAATTGGTCCGTCAGTCAGTCAGTCATCAAAAGGATATACATACTAGAGAAAAGACATAGTTTGCACCCTGAAGTTATTAGGAAATGTCATTTACACACTGGTACTTTGCGAACGACCTATCACCCCCCTATTTTCGTTTGAAGAGAATTCTTTAGCACCCTGTGTGATGATGTGGCACAGAAAGTGTAAACACTTTCGTAGTAGCGCGTGAAAGACATGAAAAATACTAAAAAAAGTGTAAATTATCCAGGTGTCATCTTTCAATTGGTTGTTATATAATTAATTACATTTAATTTAAAATTTCTTTTTTAAAACCTTCTTTTAGTTCTTTTTCCTTTTATTCTTCTCTCTTTCTTTCTTATCACTAAACCCACCTGAAACCACCATTGTTGCTACTACCACACCCTCCCCGTTCATGGTGCTTTCCTTCTCCTCCATCCCCATCCCTTTATTTTCACCACTTTGATACAAATTGTAATTTCTTTTGTCTATAACCTTTCATCTTCCTGAAGTCATCCAAAATGGTGATAAAAGAAATTCATGAAAATCCTCCGCCGGCGACAAGCAGCAGCGACCCCTTTCCTTATACCACCCCCTTCTTTAGACCATTTTGAAAGGAGGATTCACTGGTATACAATTATATATAGATTTTTATTTATAAAATTAAACAAAGATTCATTGTTTCAAGATTTCAAGTCATGGGAAAATAATCGGATAGCTTGCCTGAAAGATTCTTCTTCGGTGACCCTTTTTCCTTGTACCGTTCCTCGTTTGTTTGTTGTTGCTTCACCGGAAGTTCCGTTCCGGCACCTAATTTAGGACGGTGGTGGAGATTATTTTTTCAATTAGGTGAGAGGAGTGAAGGACGAAACTTAGTTTTTAAATTTTTTTGGGAAATGGTGATTATTAGTTTGTATAGGAAAAGAAGTGCAAATTCATGCAGACGACACTTGTCCACGCATGTATACACAGCCAAGATAAAATCTGGTCGTGATATTTGAGGGTGCTAAAAATGCACTTTAAGAGAGAATAGGGGGGTGATAGGTCACTCACAAAATTTAAGTGTGTATTGACTTTTCTGGACAACTTTAGGGTGCAAACGATGTCTTTTCTCTAATATATTATGTGCCATCATATGCATCTCCAATCGGCCAGATGAATAAATAATATGCATAACAGTTAGAACTTACCTCTCCCATAAGATAGCGCTCAAACTTCACAGCCGATTTTGGAAGCAAAACTCCACCAGCAGATTTCTGCACACAAACTCTTTCTTTTAGTGAATATTACAGGAAGGTATCCATACTGCTGTGTATCTTGCCAATCTTATATAACAAGCAGCAAAATCAAAATTATTCTATGCTAAAGAACATATGTGCCGTAATTGTTGTAGGTCGAATAACTTGCATCAATGGGAATGCCCATCATACAGACTTCTTTACTACAGTAGCAAGAATAAGCTATTTCTTCACAGGTATGGAACTAAGAATCTAAGATTTCCAGGAGTATTACAAACAAGAAACAATCATAAAGGGGAATAAGAGGTGGGGAGGACAAATAAAGAATGTTCATTGGACTCTAATAGAGCTAATAAATACTATGTTGTGCTAATCTTAAAAGTAGAACAAATAAATCGTGCCTGAAAATGTAGTAGAAGCTTCATTTCGAGAAAAGATTTTAAAAGATCAAGTTACTCATTCTTCCTGAGACCATTGCAAGATGAATCTATATATACATATAACATGCTCTACTAGCATGTTTTTCTTTATCTATCACAACTAAAGCATCACTCATACGTACATCCACACGGTAAACTAGTTAAAATTCTCTCAAGAATAACCTTTCGCTAACGAACAGTACAAATCTTTAGAACCAGCCATAAATACTTCCAGGACCCAGTTAGCAGCACTTCTAGGATATTACTAAGTACGCTTTCATGGAAGGCTCAAGGAGAACAAAAGGACAAACTTTTCAGATGATACCTATTGCAAAACAACCAAGGCCCTTTTGAGCATCTACATAAATCGAGTTACAGTCATATCTAGTGGTGAAAACTGTGGTGCCCAAATCACTGGTTTCACAGAACTAACTCGATAGCACATCGTTGTTCGGGATAATATTTGGGATGAACTTTATCCCATGTTTGGTTTGAGGTATTAGCTAATCCCGGGATTATTTTATCCCGCCACTCGTACTAAAATGGCGGCATTACTATCCCAGGTAAAAGGTGGGATAAAATAATCCCATGGGATATCCTTGCTTATCCCATCCCGCGTACCAAACGAAATTACATAAGTCCAGTTTGCACAATACATACAACAGTACAGTTCAACTAGGTAAACTGGAACAAAGAGAAACACGTGTAAAAGTACCTCAGGCAACTCCTCTAACCGAATCAAAACTCTATCAGCTTGCGGCACAACCTGTATTCAGAAGGGAAAATAATAAATATCCCAGCTACCCTTTCTTGATTTTCCTACTTCAGATAACAAACACAGTAGTAAATAATTTACTTTGACTTAATATAAGCATAAAAGGTCTCACCTTTGTGGGTTCCCATTTCTTGGCAATGGCATTGACTCTCAAAGAATTTCTCTTCAGACCTGTCCAAAATCCAAAAGGGTAACAGTAAATAACAAGAAAACATAAAAAATGACAGTAAATTTCATGAAGAAGGAGATGGGGTTGTGAGATGTGTGCCTATGGGTGTTTGAGTAGAGAAAGAAGGAAGATTTGTGGAGTGAGAAGTGAAGGGTTTAGCCAATGTAAGGAAGGTAGACGCCATGGATAAGGAGAGAGGAGCAGCACTTCACAGTTTAAGAGAATAGTGCGTGTGTAGGTAGGTGTTTGGTGACGCAGTCCAAAAAGGGGAAATAAAAGGGCCGTGAAGGGTACAATTGTAAATATACGTACAAAAGATTATTAAGTATTGGTTTCTTCTTATTGGTTCTAGATTGTTCCATACTTTGATGATGAAAATGAGGAATGAACCTCCCCGGTCGATTCTTATGGTATGTTTGGTAAGAAGGAAAATGTTTTCCACCTAAAATAAGTTTTCTTTTCAAAATTTATTTTCTTGTGTTGGGTTTGTTAGAAGAAAATATTGTGTCAAGAATATTTAGGTATAATTTGAGTGAATACTATGACACTGAACTCCGATCACCACCTTTAACACAAACCCATACCTTATCCTGAACTTGACGACCTGACCATAACACTCTTTTCCATCACTTAAAAAAAGTAAACCATCGGTTCAGGTAAAAGATACAATCATTATCGTCTGGACAATTAGACATCCAACCTGTAATCGCAACGACCTAATTGCAAGAGTGGAACTCTACCAATTGAGCTATATCCCCTGAGTCAAGTGGAGCATGCATGAAGTAGTCAGATGCTTCTTCTATTCTTTTCTCTGGTGCAGTTGGGTCATTCTGGACTTGAACTAGAGACCTCGCCCCTGAAATAAATAATCGCATCTACGATCCAACCAATTGGGAGAAAATCAATAAATTCTTTTTCCGGAGCGATTCATCTTTTTGAACACATCATACAACTCTTTGTTGTACTACGCTCTTCAAGTGTGCTTGTTCCCCCTTTTTCTTCACCCTGGCAAGTCTTTGTGAAATAACTCTGATGACCCAATACACGACCATGATTTCAATACCGTCTCGGGACCCGACCTTCGGTCTTGAGTCTTGACTCAGAACTTAATCTTGACCCATCTTGGTTTAACCCAAAACTGGGGTCCAACAACTGACCCCAGTCACGCCCTAAAACTCGACACTGATTCGAGAGTTAACTTCAACCCTAATCTCGAATCGTCATCGGGTACCCGACCCCAGCCAGGTCACTAATCGAGGTCCAGGGTTAGGATTAAGAGTCAGGTCATAGGTCAGAATTGAGAGTTTGGTCTAGGGTTGGGATTAAGAGTCAGGTCACAGATCAGAATTGAGAGTTTGATCTCAAATGGGGGTAAGAAGTGGGGTCCTGAATTGTGATCGGGAGTTTAGTTCCAAGTTGGGGTGAGAGTCGGGTGTCAGATTCTGGTCAAAGTCAGATGGTGAGGTTGAAAGATAGTTTTTAAAAAGTATTTTCCTTATTTTATGTAGCGAAGTCATTTTTCTTAAATTGGAGGAAAATAAATCCACTTGAAAAAATATTTTTCAAAAAAGATAAGTCACCAAACATGGAAACAACAGAAAAATATTCTTCTTGTACCAGATACACCCTTAATCTCCTTTTGTTTTTCCATCTTTTCGAGAAAAATGCTATAGGCACAAAATTTTCCTGATATTTGTTAACCCCAATGGGTAGTTTGGTATACAAACTAAATTATCTTTGGATTATAATTATTTATCTCATTTAGGAGATGAGATAAAATAATCTCAGTTGAATGATATAAGATGAAATATTTCAAGATTGAGTTTGCAATAAAATTTATCCTGTGTTTGGTACATTGTATAAATTAATTCTGGGATAAATTTATACTGTTTACCAAACAAACAAAGAATAAATCTTATTCCAGACTTAATCCTAAAATATTCGCCGTATCAAATAATTAGTATTATTATATCTCATGTATTCAGCATGATTAAAGCTTTGTAGGACCTAGTTTACTCCTTTCTTATTTATGTGAGTATTGTTCGAATTTTATTTTTTAATTTTAATAGAGAATTGGACTAATAATTTTTTTAAAAATAAATAAAATTATACATTTAAAAATTGCTTTAAAATATTACAAATCACAATACTTCATAACTTAAAATATTTGAAAGGCATGTGAAAAAATTGTAATACTATTAGGTGCCGTTTGGCCATGAGAATCAATTTTTTTTCACTTTTTTGAAATTTTCAAAGTTGGAGTTGGAGTTGGCCATAACTTTTACAATAATTATCTAGATCTTAAATATATATTTTTTAAAAACATAAAATATGATTTAAAAATGAAATATAATTTAAATGGGATTATTTTATGAAAATAAAAAATTTAGGATTTTTTCAAAAAAAAAAATTTAAAAAGTGAAATTCCAGAGTTGTATTTGAAATTTTTATGGCCAAACACTATTTTCGAAAAAAGTGAAATAATTTTCCTGAAAATAGTAAAAATTTCTCATGGCCAAACGGCTACTAAAATACTGTCAAAAAATTTGAACAGTATCACAGAAATGGGCAATATTATACTTCACTAGAGTAATAAGCTGTGTATTAAATCAGCGATTACTCTGTAATCAATCATGTTAGTCATCACTGTTAACAAATATGCTTATGGATAGACTGGTGGTGGGGACATTGAACGATAAAGGAGAATTTTCTCATACTTTGCTCCCATTCCTAAGCCAAATAAGAAATCAAACAACGGCTACTTGGGACCACCACCCTCTTCCTTTTTCCTTAATCTCTGCAAGAAAACTCAATCATTTCTATACTTTCCTGCTAATCATCCCTTTTTTATGTTTCCACCAAGAATGGACCTTTTTTTCACTCTCCATAGTACACTAACCTTGTCTACATTGTAAAAGGTAGACACCCATTTTTCTTGATCTCAGAAAGTTTCCACCTTTTTCCTTTTTATCTCTATTTTTCTCTTTTTTCTCAAGAAACATTTTTGGGTTTTTACTCTGTGGGTTGTGAGTGGCTATGATGACAGTGAAGAAGCTCTGCTGCTTTCAGTATTTTGCTCTTTGTGCTCTCCTTTTAGTTGTTCTTGTTTCCTCCAAGCACCATGGTAATCTGCTTCTTTACACTTTTTAAGTACTTCACTCCTTTTATTTTCTTGGCTTTTTTTAGCATTTGCCAATTTTACTTGAGTGTATTCTGTTTCCAATAATGTAGTCTAACAAGTTTGTGCTCTAAAATATCTATCTTTGGATGAGTTATCTTCAAGTCTAAATTGCTAAGTCAGTCCTTGTTGTGACTTGTGAGAACTGTTCTCTTTTGTTTTTACACTGAAGGAATTTGATGAAAAATGTTATATTACTGAAAAGGGGACTATTATGTTGAGGGAGGAAGGGGTATGGCATTGCAATTAGGCTTTAGATTCAAGGTTTTGCTTTGTTGAATTTAGTTAATGTTTTAGCATTACTACACTCATTTCCAGTTAGGTTTTGCCTAGTTAATCTCAGTTAGTGTTTTAGCTTTACTAGACGAATTTCTAAATTTATGGTGCTTGCTTTCCTGTAGATTACCATATGAAGGAAGGTACTTGCTAAGAAATTTCTTCCTGTAATACTTGTTAAACCTCTTTTCTATTAGATTTTGGAAGGAAGAGAAAGGTCTTTTGTGTTGTAAGAATACATGTCTATAGAGTATACAAAGAAGAAGCACATAACTAGTAGTTTCCTGATGGTGCTATAGTACTTACTATAAATGATTTTTGGGTTACTTTAGTGCTCTTCAAGAAACCTTTGCTTTGGTAGGCACTGCTCACTCACTCAGACAATGCTCTAACATGAAAGTGTACGGTTCTGTCCCCTTCTCCCATATGGAGTCACAGGCTGCCTTGATAAGCATGATGCTTATCATGCTTCCTTTTTGTGAATCGTCCACGTTCGTTTGATTAAATCAAGGACGCAATCCGCCTCTCTTTCATGCACCACAGTCTGTCATTTACGGAAACCCTTGTCCATCTGCGTGATGTCCAACTTTGTAAGGCGAAATGGGGCCACCCTCCCCATTGAGTGCTCTACCTAGGGGCATCAACATTATACAATCTTATTTATTATATTCAGCATTCCAAGTTTTCTGACTGTGAATGCCTGTCTTTAATCTTTTTTTATGGCTTGTCTAACATACTCTGAAATCTGTAAGAACACTCAAGAAGAAATGTTGAGCAACTGAAATGGATTTGAATAATAGAGCGTCTACTTAGTTTTTTAGTATCCATGTCCTAAAACACACTTAATATGTCTAATTCTTCACATTGTAACAATTTGAAATAACTGATGAAAATGTAAACGGGTAGAAGAGCTAGTAGATAGATAACTAGTTTACTCTTACATTCATCCTGGAGAGTCCTTTGTTTTCTTCCTGAGTCCTCCATCATTTAGACGTTTCATGCTCTTCATCCTCTTCTCAGTGATCCTAGACTTATGAAGCTGAAAGAAGGACCATTTATCTAAAAAGTAAAAAAGAAAAGAAGCTAAAGGAAGGATTAACAAGTTCAGTTTTAAACCAGAATCACTCATGCAATACCCAAGTTTATGAGTAAGGAGCCAGAATTGTAGTTCCTATAAAAGGACTGAACAAGCTACCTAAGGGCTACAATATCTATATTTAGAGAAGTCTTATTCTAAAGGAAGTGTTGTAAAGAGGAAAATGAAGAAGAATCAACTTGGTGAGTGTCTGAAGTTTAAGCTTGGAGGATATTGATGGCTGTAAGAACCTATCATCTGATATTAGTTACAAGCAAGATCCCCGACCACATTGTGTCTTTGGATAGATAAAAGAATACAACATGGATTTTTTTTAAGAAACAAATGACATAAAAAGGGTCAAGTGTCAACTTATAGATCTGACACCGCCTGATAGGCCTTGAGAGCTTGGGGCGATTAATTTACGATAGGTAGCGTTTAGTTAGTAATCAGGTTCTAGAAACGTAAGTTCCAGATGAATATCTATAACCTACAGAACTAAATTAGCAGGAGGGAGTTGAGCAAATTTTTCTAGCTGAAGTATATTGTTTTCGGACTTTGAAATAGCATTGTTTTGCAATTCATGAATTTGGAAAAACAATTGAATTTAGTACCCTTTCTTTGAACCAGCACCTCATTATTTGCTGTGCTGAATGCTACAGGAAATTCTGCTAATGATCTTGTTGATATCGTCAACAAGAACAGAACTGCTCAAAAGCTTCCTCAACTTAGTAATAGTCCTGGACTTGGGTGCATAGCCTTGCAATATGCAAAAGAATGCATGGGGAACTGCAGTTCCAACGGCAGTGTAAATTGTCACCCTTCTGAAGATGACTTCACTGAGGTTTTTGCTCCAAACTGTGGTGTTGAGTTACCCACTTTTGGAACCATATCTGGCTACATTCTCGGTTGTCAACCAAAGTATCATGAGCCATTGGAGGCCTTCTCAAATGTACTTGTTCATGACAAGAAGACTCTTTCTCTTATGAGGAATAAAACTCATACTGAAGTTGGAGTTGGAATTATCAAAGCTCACAAGCACAAAGGACCTTACTTATGGTGCGTTTTGTTTAGTAATAGCCAGAGAAACACCACATTCGTACTTGATGATCTTGGTGAAGGGATTAAGCAGAAGAAAGGGTGTTATAGTGGAACCAGCTTCCCTTGCAGTAGAGCACATAGAGGCAAAGGTCTTTTATCGAACAAAATTGGGATTTTGGTTTTGCTCTATGTTATCTTCTCTCAAGAATTCCTTCTCGAACTTTTCTGATATTATTATATATCTCTACTCAACTAAGATTTTGTCTCTCATTTTGCTGAATCAACCTTGGGCACCCATTCATGATTCTGACTTGGAAATTTTGTTTAAAATTTTCTCATGGCCAGTATTCTTGTTGTATTGCTTTAAATTTGCTTGTTTTTGTCATCGACCTAAGCACAGTCAGCGAAGGGGGAACATGAATGTGTGTGGCAGTGTGCGCATGTGTGTTTTTTCCCATTGCTGATGCATTCATTACATTGCACACAACATAATAATAGTTATCTGCAGGAGACCTTCACATAACTCATTACAGACAGAGCTAAGATCTATGCGAGCTGAGTTCTAAATAAAATATCTCTTGCCATTTTGCGACAAAGATATAAATCCAAGCCTTGAGCAAGGAAGTTCAATTCATTACCAGTTGAAGCCCCCACCATATGTGGTAATGCCTTTTCTCTTAGCCCTGTAGGCTTGGTAGTGAATTTCAATACATCTAAATATATGCACTAGGAATCTTAGAATTATATCTGTTCCTTTGTCAGATTTGTGTCAGGGAAGATGATACTCTGGAGGGACTTGGGCCTAAGGTCTCTTAGCCTGCATAAAGTTATGCATATTGTAATGTAATGATAAGTCTTCTGAAAATTAGACAATGGTTATGTAACTTATTCAGTTAACCCGAATGATGAAATTGAAATTACTATTCTACAATCTATAAAAATTAAAGGCAAAGCCAGGATTTTAAGTCACTATTCTTTACCACAGCACCAAATAAACTTTGATAACAATTGTCTCAATTCCAAATAAGTTGAGATCGACAATATGAATTCTGATTCTTCATGTCGCTCCACTTAAGTTCATCCCAATCTTTTAAAATAAATATATACATTTTTTTAGAAATATTCAACTCTCTATATGATATATAGTGTGCTCTGTATGACCAAAAGCAACTATAGAGAAATATGGAGCCACCTGATCACAATGAATGTGAAAAAGTTGGTGAAGTGCACATACATAGTTGGTCTTACCAAAACCAAAAAAGAAAGGTATTATAGGCCAGAGGGCACTCAAAGCAGAAACCATTTGGCAAACAATACTTTTCTGCATTTTCTTGAAAATATTTGGGGTCACTATTCTTTTTCTTTTTTCTCACCCAATGTTGGTGTCACTGTGCATAGACAAGACGCAATTTGTTGGATGACTATTGTGCTTTAGGGAGATTAAGTTGACTTAATCTAATCCACAATTTCTAGCTAATTTACCTCTACTAACCTCAAATCCACACTTGTCCTTTAAAGATACTTCTATAAACAGCAGATTAACAATATAATTATAATCCACATAGCAACCTTGGGTGTGGTCTAGCAGTTAACATTGGCAGATAAAAGATTTGAACTATATAAGTGTCGATTTCTAGGACAACGACCTCAAGTGTTATTAATTGACTTTTTAATGTAATTTATATATATTGTTCAAATCTTGGATCTGACAAAACAACAAATCAACAATATAATCATGAATCTTGACACACACAAAGAGACCAACATCATACGTTGAGTGATTATTGTTTTCTTTGCACTTGACTAGATGAACAATTGATCGGAAGATAACTTCAATTCACTTGATCAACAAATAACACGTTTATCTTGTATAGAGCAAGTTGCACTTCTAGGTGGGGAACTATATCAATCTCGCGAGCCTCTTAAAAAAAATTAAAAAGAGGAAAAGAACCTAAAAATAAAAAGAAGAACAATTTTTTTTTTGACAAAGAAAAAGTTGGTGGACGAATGTTTGCTTTAGATTTGGCTGCATATTTGAGTCCTTTATCCACACATTTTTTTTTTTTTTTTTTTTTGAAAGAGATGCTTAGACTGCGTGCATTACAAGTAAATATATATATTTAGCAGAAGTATACTAAAGACAAAATCGAGTAATGTTTTTGCTTTTGATTTTGTTGGATCAACTATTTATGCTGTTTCTTTCTCTAATAAATCATGAAACAAGTAACCTCAAAATTTACCTGAAAAAAGATTCTTCTTCTACTATTACAAGTATTAATCTTTCTTAAAGCATCTTCTTGCCCCGATGTCCTTGCTTTATTTTTGTTTGATCAACTGTTTTTTTCTTTTGTTCTTGTCTCTTTTTCCTTTTTCACACAAGGATTTGAGCTAATGTACCAACTAAAAAAAGTAAGTAATACTCATGTTAGGAAATATTCTATATAGTTTTCTTGGAAACACTTGTATGCAATTATGCATTTGTAAAGTTAATAGGATAGAAACTTCATGCATTTACCATGACTTCTTTTAATATTTTGCAAGTTTTCTTTTCTTTGGTAGAATAGTTTAAGAGAGCAATTGAGGACAGACGGTGTACAAGTGTTGAATTATTTCTCCTAATTAGATGTGAATATTCAAAGAAGTTTTACACATATGCAATGCCATATAATTTGTTGAAGATCAAGTTCAATTCTATAATACTAGTAGTTAACATTACAAGGTGAAATATATAAAAAAAATCAATTACTCCATTTTTTCTGTGTGTATATGCATATGTAAAGAAAAAGAAAAGATGAAAAAGTTTGGTGGTGGTCAATGAATTCCATACAAATATAAATAATTTGGAAGAGCTAAATAACGTCGACCTAGTCAGATAGGAGAAAAGATATATATATATATATATATATATATATATATATATATATATATATATATATATATATATATATATATATATATATATATATTATATATATATATATATATATGTGTGTGTGTGTGTGTGTGTGTGTGTGTGACAGCTCAAGGCAAAGAATCCATGTACATGGGAAGGGTTTGAAATTTTAAAAATTATGATAAAGGACTTTGGGACAAAACAAATAGATAACCTAATAATGGAACAATATTGGAGAATTCACGTCACATGTTTGCACAACTATTTGGTACGTACGTTGACAAAAGAATGTCAAAACAATAAACTATACTTGCTGGCATATATATAATAATTTTGATACGTTGTCCTTTTCAAATCAAAATCTTCTCTCCTCCCCTCCACCCCGACTCAAACTTAATATGTGTGTATGTCAAGTTATATATACGGATAGTGTAATGGTTTTTAGTTTTATTCTTTGTGTAATTTGATATGTTGATAACATGTTACGAATCAGTTATATTAAATATGATTTACTTGTAATAACCTTTTAAGCGAATTGATTGTGCAAATATATTATATACCTTAGTAGATACAACTTAAACTCGTGCGCATATATACGCTTATTCTATGCTTATTGAATAATTGAAATGAAGAAATATTGTGTGTTAATGATACACTAATTTAACATTATAGATCTTTCTCTAAACGGCCAACACCCCCGCCCCCCCAACCCCAAGAAAACGTTGTTAATATGGGTAAATATATACATTACAAAATGAGGGGAAAAAAGGTCCGTTTTGTTTGGTGTTTCACACAAAGAAGAGAGATAGATCAGTAGAAAATGAAATTGGAACAATCTTTGTTATGTTCAATTTATTGAGTGCCACGTTGGGTCCTTCTTGTGAGGGATTGGGGGTAGGGTAGGGGAGGAGGGACCATGAACAAATTAAAGTAGTAAAAATAGATGACCAACCTTTTACAGCTAAATGGGGGGCATACTGTTATGACTCACACCATTTATAACCTGGGGATTTACACCTTTTTGCTTCATAGTCAGTCCCATCTATAAAAGAGAGTCCCTCAAATTTGTAGGACTGATTTTTCGTTTGGGAAACACAAATAATTTTGTTACTTAGGATAAAAGTCTAGTATCGACAAAACATAAGAAAGATATTGGGTATATAAGTAAGCACACCTTACACACTAGTGACGCGTTTTAAAATCGTGCAAGTCTAAGTCCAGAGCGAACAATATCACTAGCGGATTGGGCGATAAATTTTCTGGAAACACAATAATTCATGCATGTGTATTTTCCGTAATTTACTGCAACAAGAATTTTTACTTTACTTGAATGCTTTACCTTTTGATTAATGGAATATCAACACTTGTTAGTAATTTTCACTTTGCAGATAAAAATGTAGATCACAGATGTTCTTGCGAAAAACACAGCGTTTAATTTACATTATAGATTGTGTACCATTTAATCTGCTTGAATTTACATATTTTGATTTACTGGTAATTAAGTGGTATGACAAACCAACTTCCATTAAATATATGTAGATAGTGAACGTTATTGCTTATTCGTACTATCTATTAATATTACGTTACCTTATTGGTCACATATTTTTTTCTTTGATGATCAAGAAATTCATCCGTAGTCAACCCTTAGAATCAATAGTAATCTTTTTGAAATTAGTGGATAAGGAATTCTTCTCTCTACAGGTCTTTTTCCACTTAAACAATAAACTTAGTTCATTGATGTAGGGCGTGGACCTGTGACCCAAGTCACAAGTTACATTATTATATCCCAAATTAAACATGTTCTCTTAAATTTAGCTAAAAAAATTTAGATGTGAAAATTATTATTAATATAATAAGCTCGACTAATTCAAATTATTCGATCCTTTTGGGCATAAAAGTTCTATATATTGTAGTAGAAAATTAGACATTTAATTCGTATTAGAGAGTTATCCAGAATTTCTTAATATAAAAGTTTGCAAAGGTTAGAAAGGCAATAAGATAATTTAATTCTACGTATTTATATGATTTTGAAATGTAAATTAATCGGTTTATGATAAGTGAAAGGAAAACACCGTAGGAGATTACAAAGCCAATTACCTTAGATACAAAAAGATATCTACATCTCCACTAATTAAAACTGCAGAAAAGAATCATACGAACCATGTGTAAATTGCTTGGGGTTTTGGTTAACTAACTAGTCGATCCTTACATATGAAACTTTGACCTTATATTTTAATTGATATTATTATTAGTAGGAATTTAGAAGATCCAATACCAATTGAACAAGTAAAGTTCCAACCAAGTTGAAATATTAATGAGAACACTTGTTTTTTTTTTATATGATTTTATTTTCCCCCAACCAACTCATCACTAGCTATTCCAATCCCCCAACAATCACTCCAAAAATACTGCTATTTTGACTTGTGATTTTTTGAAATCCTCGTAAACTGTAAAGAATAGAATCATTACCATTCATGGACATGCTTTACCTAGATTAAAAAAACGAAAATGTAAAAGAAAGAAAAGTAAAAAAAAGAAGGGTTAAATTGTTTCTACTATCTACACTCCATTTGTTGTTGCTAAAATCCAATCACAAAAATAATGGATATTATGAGTGGAAATAGCGAGAATTTGGTGATACTGAAAGACGAATTTACCCCTGTAGTGCAAACGAATATACAAATTCATACCCCTGAGAGCCAGCGAAACAATTCGCTAATCTCCTCCCCAATCCGGCCAGCTTCCAAATCGTCCATGGGGACGACGGTGTCGCTCCGCCGGCTACTTCCGTTGAAAAACCTGCCGGAGCTCCGAAACGACACTGATCGAGACGAGAGAGAAAGTGAAGCGATTCTGTCAACATAGTCCCTAAGCCAACTCCGTCCACCACCGGAAACATCCGAAGCTATGCTTTCTCCAGGTGGCGCCGGTATCGGTACTCCGATCGATTCCTTGTCGGTGCATTCAGAAGCACCTCTTCGGTGAATAGAGCCAACTGAAAGCTCGTAACCGTCATCCACAATATACTCAAACGAGCCAATAGAATACGATCTCTGACCATCATCACCACCGCCGAGTGAATCGGAACCGCCACGCCGGCGACTCACACTACCGATCTCAATCCGAAAACTACCACTATGCCTTAGCTCATTTCCGCCGTTGTTTTCCACCGCTAACACTTTACTGAGCACATCAGCGTCAGTAGGATACACAGTAGACCTGCAGAGAGGACAAGTTTGGTTCGTTACGAGCCACGCGTCTATACAACTGCTGTGAAACGCGTGACAACACAGCGGTAGCAGACGCAACTGATCGTCCGGTTCGAATTTCGATAAACAAACAGCACAGTCCACTCCAGTTAAATTTCCAGTAACAGAACCGAAACTAAAAAGCGGCAACGAATCAAGCAATTTCTCATCATCCGTACTCCGCTGGTTCTCCAAGCAACGGTTTCCGTTAACCGCCGCCGCCGCAGCAGAATGTGATACTACATCATCGGCCGCGGCGTAAGTACGGAAGGAGCGGTGGAACCGCCGGGAGAGAACGCGGAGGATGAGGTATATAGAAGCAGAAACGATAATTGCGGAGGCGATAACTATGATAACTATAATGAATGAAGAAGAGGAAGATGATGAAGAAGAAGAAGAAGGTGAAGGAGTTTGATCGTTTATAACGGCAGCGTTATCAAGAGGTTGAGTAATGGCGGTGTTGGGAATAGCTCCGCCGTTAACGGTGGCGGTGAAAGGCATTGGGAGCGGCGGAGGCTGAGGAAAAAAGGCGGACATTTTGTGTAAGATTTGAGGAGGAAAATGGAGGGGGTGGGGGGTAATAAATAAGGTGATGAGAAAGAGAGGGGTATTTAAGAGGAAACCGATAAAAAAGAAGAGAAGGTATGTTGTGTCTTGTGTTGTGTTTAATGTGGTTTTGGTTCGAGGTTGGGACGGATATTTGAGATTTTAAGTACATTATTATACTAGTACTAATTTAGGCCTCTTTGGATATCATCATATTAATTTTAACTTAAATTTTTATTTCGACATGTTATTTTTTTTTTCATAAGCATAAAAGTTTCATAATTTGTGAAAAATTGTCAAAAAAAATTCAACTCTTATACATAATACAATCTTATCAAATGAACAAACTTATAATTCATAAATAAAATATTAATATATCCTAAGACGTCATATTTATAACTCGCATATCTCCATGTTCTTTTATATTACTTCATAAAGGATATATTAAGTCAAATACCGACAATAAAGATGAACCAAAGTGAGTATTAGTATTAGCATTTCATTTTTAACTTTGAGGGTGTTTGGGTGATCGTGTGTGGTGAGTTCTAGATGTTGCTCTTGTGGCAAGCTCTAGGCGCCGCAACACATGGGGCAATGCCAAGTACTCGTCAAGAGCCAATGATGTACGTTGTGGGCTGTGCCCAGACAAATCGGCTCGACGCGCCTTCTTCGATCATATAAACGGTGAAATCTGCTTACAAAATTTTCTTATCTAAAAACCTTCTAAAATATCAACAAAATATCATAAATTGGCTATTCTTAATTTCTGACTTTTCGAGTTATAAGTACTTTTACTTTGATCAATATTATTTTATTTTAATATTTTTTAATTCTAATTAAAATCCTTCTCCGAAAAAACTCATAACACCCTTTCCATGTGGACCGTATTTGATACGAAGGAAAATATTTTATTGTAGAATAAATTAATTTCTTACTTATTCACTAGTATTTCTTAAATAAAAAAAATACTATCTTAATATCATTTTTATGTAATCAAGCGAAATACTATAAGGACGGAATGGGGTGGGAAGTGGGTTTTGGGGTGGCAGGGATAGAGGTTGGGAGTGTTGGGTGGATGGGGATGAGACAGTAAACTTGAAATGTCACTCATTAAACTTGTTTTCACTAGTTCTATTAGGAAAGTCATTTTTCTCATTTTTTTAATGAACTTATTTTCCGAGAGAAATGATTTTAAGACATTTAACCAATAGAAAATAAAAAAATTGAAAACACACCCAACATTTGTCCTTTTTATGTGAAAAGAGATACTTTTAAATTTATATTTTTTATACATAAATAACTTTTAAGGATATTTAAATTTTTTAATTGAAAAAAGGTGTTTGTCCTAATTTTTTTTTTATTAACTACATTAACCGTTTATTAATAGTTTCAATATTTTTTATAGTTATTAACAATTGTAATATATTACTATCAGTTAAGCCAATCGAGCTTTATATATGTACCTTGAGTCAATATCTAAAAAATATAGAGAAATAATATAATCGTTTTTCACTAATCGACAAACCGTTTACTTCCTTGAATTTATATTATATGATATTTTAGTTTGAACGCACCCCTTAAATATAGGTTGGAGATGAGGCAAATGGGACCATGGAGAGTGAGAATAAAACAACGTTAATGGAAAAATAGAATGGATAGGGTGATGGTGGTACGGAAATATCAAGTATAGTTAGTTGAAAAGAAAGAATACTGGAGTTGAGTAGGTAAGCGAATTGAATATATATATATATATATGCAGGCACATTAAAGAGACGTGGAGTAGGGCTACGTTCGTCTTTAGCTTATGAGCTTTTTGCTACGTCTTCTTTCTCATGCTTCGTCTATTTTGTTTGTCAATAATATTTGATTATCATTAAACAATAGTATTATAGTTCAACTAATTCTCTTTTTTTCCCTTTTTGTTCGACAGTTGAACAGTTAACAGAAAGTAGGACTAGTATATATTGTTTACACTTAAATCAGTATAGATGAATTTGTTTATGTGACTTAAACATAATACGCAAATCGAGATGACTGAATAGTGAAAAATAAGGTTGTGAATGGTAAATTGCGTATACAGAATTAGCTTTGAGAGTAATATATAGCTTGTGAGTAATAGAGTTGCGATAGGATACAAATGAAGGAGATGAATATTTTTAAAGCTAAACTTTAGATAACATCGACCTTGTGTGATTTTCGTCCCCAATAATGACCCAAACTGCACGTTGATTCAATAACTTGTTGGACTGTGTAACTGCTCAAGAAGATCTCGAATTCTTATGATATAATTACACTATCGAGCTTATCGTGATGGGCAATTGACTGGTTTATTTTCGATCCCATAGTTCCGGAGCAGGAGTTAATCTAATATCGTCTCTGCTAAGTCATGTCCGATCTATCCTCACTTGCCACACGTCATCCTCTGACTCGTCCACCTTTAAGTCCAATTTTAACAACTTAAGATTTCATTTTTATAAGGTAAAAAATACAACTTAAGAAATCCAAATTACATATTCAAATAAAGTTTCAACTTCAAATCACTAATAATGTTGAGCCCTTAGCTCGACTCTTGATAACCAAAAAAAGTCAGAAATATTTGAAATAGCAAATTAGTCATTTTCTTTACCAGGGTATCAAACATAGTAGAGCACTTAATTAAGCTACATTATGATGCTTATCATTTAAAGGACTTAGCAGCCAGTTTAGGGTGTAACGACTAACGTGTTTACAACTTTACACTGAAGTGGATACATATTCAACATTTAATATATATGATATAAAATAAGGAAAAGATGACTAGCTAGGATAAGGACTTACATAGTCAATTATCGAACATATTGGACAAGCACAAGTAAGATTATATGGAGGGTGTAACACCAAATTTTTGAAAGAAAAAGAATGCTTAATTGATGATACATGCATGGGGGATCATGTATTTTCAATTTTTAATTGTTGTTATGTAGCTTCTATGAAATTTGATCGCTAGTCATGTTTAAATACTAAGAAATTTTACCAACTACCGTTATAGTTTGGCCGAACTTCTAAAATTTATCTATTTCGAAAAGTTGTTTTTTTATAAGTGCTTTTTAAAAAAAATAATGAAGAATAACAATTTATGTTTAGCTAAATAATTTGAAAAACATTTTTATCAATATTAAAGTATTTCCTCCATTCCTAAATAAGTGATCATTAGGCTTTTAAGAATAAATTGATCATATTCTTTCAAATTGGCCCTTGTTTACATAACCAAAAAAGCATTAATTAGAAAAGATCACATTAAATGTGTAGTAAAATTTAATTAGGAGTAAAGTAGTAAAAACACATTTTATTTTCTAGGAGTGAACAATTTCTTAAGGATGGGGAACGGAGGGAGTAGCAATTCGTGTTTGATCAAGATTCTAAAACTAAAGTGCTTCTAGAAGAAACTATTTTTTCATTGTCAGAAAAACAGTTCCTGCTACTATTCAAACACATTATTTTTTTCTAAGAGCTTGATCAAACACCTCAATTCTCTAAAATAAACACTTTTTTTTACAAAAAAAGAAATACTACTATGATTGAATATATAAAATAATTAGGAAATTATATTTAAAAAGTGGGTTTACAAATTTTTAACAGCTAATTTACGAAATATTATACCTTGTGATTCTCGAAGTAGGTACTGAATTTTACAATTTCATTAATCATTAGCAACACCTATAAGTGAGTTTACAATTCTATAAAAGCTATTCCTATATTAAAAATAATTTATCTGTCCACTTTAATATATTAAGAAATTAAAGCTAATTGAATCTGATCAGGCCCCAAAAAAGCCAACAAATAAACTAAATGTGAGAATCCTATAATATAACAACTTTGATACTAATAGTCAACAGAAAAGATAAAAAAGACAAATAGAATAAAGGTACGTGTAAGCTTCATAAACTGTTTTTTGTTTTGGTTTCTCATCAGTGTCCGATACTTATTCGAGTTTAATTAATCCGAATTCATGTCACGTAGAACCTATTCGAGAGAAAATGCTTCTTTCCAAAGATTTTTATATATTTGAGATTCGAAACAGTTCCGTCTATTGCACCACATCCTCTCGTGTTTTAGCTTCATAAACTGTTACTCGTCTCTATTTCTATTCCTTCCCTTTGTTTTCTTTTCAGTGCCCCCCTATGCTTTTCCAACTTTTATATTCTAACTTTGAAGTCCTATTCCAATAACAATAATTATCAATTTGACTTCTATATTAAGTTTTCAGTGTCTTTTTTTCCCCCTACTTTATGATCTCTCTTCCCCATTGTTTTTTCCTCTTTTTGTTTTTTCCCTTTGATTTTACAACTCTCTCTATCTCAAAAATTGGGATTTCAGCCGAGAAAAAAAAAATAGGTGATTTTTTTTATATGTTTAAGCCTTCATGAAAAGAGTTATTCCCTTCGTTCCATATTAGTTAATCATTTTTCTTTTACACGTATCTTAAAAAATCATAAATAAAAAAATAATTTTACTAATTCACCCTTAAAAAACTTTTTTGAAACTTTACAAACAAGTGTTCACACTTTCAAAAAAAAATAATTACAAAGGTAATATGAAAAAAAATTAATTAATTTTCTTTTAATATAGTAAGGTGGACAACTAATATGAAACGGAAAAAGTACGAGATACTTGTGTTAATGGGAAATAGCAGGTACCTCGTAAAACTAATGTACATACGCACAAATTAATCCAAACACCACATTCATTAAGGGGGAAAAAAACAGAAGATGGGACACACTGGATCTTTAAGGGATTAATCTGAATAAACAAGGAAAATATTTGCAATAACCATATGCACAAGAGTTAAGCATGTTGGTATAGTACGATTAGCTACTTAATTATGACACATATATAACTTAAGGATTTATTTTATCAATGGTAGTATTATGAATATCTTATAGTATATTAATTCAACTTAATATGTTGCAGAAGGTCACGTGTTTTATTTTTTAGATAATTATATTTCTCTTGTGATGGGTTATTATCAGTAATTACCTTTCAAATATTGATTTGATTATATAATTTTTTTTATATTATCAGTGCATAATAGTTACACGCTACCCCCTTTGTCCCAATTGACATTTTTCATTTTTTGAGATTCAATACTTTAAAATGTATTTTCTTAATAATATTAACATGACACAAATTGCAAGTTATAGCGTATAGTTTTTGAATATTCAAATTTTTAATTTTGAAACATTGAGTTGAATTTATTCAGTTTAAATTCAAAAATTAGTCAAATTAAATTGACTTTCAGAAAATAAAAAATGCTACATATATTGAGACGGAGGAAGTATTAAACATTTTTTCCAAAAAAAAACGGAAAAGGAGGAAATAGAGAATATTGACTTGCTAGAGCACTTTAACTTTTGGAAAGTAAATAAATGAAGTAGCTAGGCTAGTATTACTTGTTGAAGTAAACTAAGAAGCATTTGATGCTTTGCCTAAAGTTTGAGAAATTACATTCCATTCGTTGGTCGGTATCCGCATTGGAGCCTGACTAATCCTGATTCACGATGCATAGAACCCATTTAGGGGAGCGCTTCCAACCAAGAACTTTTTCATACCCAGGACTCGAACGCGATACCTTTAATTAAGAGAGGAGCAACCCTATCCACTTCACCACATCTTCTTGTGATACTGCCCATCCCCCATTATATACATCATTATCATGAATATTATTGAAAGCTACCTCTATTCTGTTAATTAATTAGGAATTTATGATCTAAGCTCTTTTCGTCTTTTTGGTTCCAATGCATGGTCCAAATATCCA
Organism: Jaltomata sinuosa; assembly: GCA_003996215.1. Taxonomy (NCBI): domain Eukaryota; kingdom Viridiplantae; phylum Streptophyta; class Magnoliopsida; order Solanales; family Solanaceae; genus Jaltomata; species Jaltomata sinuosa. The sequence goes on from QJPP01000010.1 coordinate 277,796, forward strand.
TAATTCCCAAGAAAAGTATGTCTACTAATAGAATATATATGTAGCTGATCTGGATCATCAACCCTTTTGTATTTTAGGGTGTAGGACTCACTTTTCAAACCTATTAATGATCAAAGTACTTCCTTCTACTCCACCTTGTCCTTTTTTTTTCCTCCGATAATCATGGTGTTCAGATTAATTTATGCGTATTTTAATTAATTTTATGAGATATTTATTATCTTCTCCCAACATATATTTTGAATAACTTTATTCATCAAGACGTGAAAGAAAAATTAATACATATATTTTATTATGACGCACACATATATCTACGATGTATAAGGTTTAAGGAAAAAGAAAAAGGGTGGCTGTTGATACATGTAGATAGATAATTAGAAGATTAATTAATTCATCTTTCAATATTAGTTGTACTTTATCCATCTACAAAGCAAACAGTTTATTTATCATCATATGAAGTTATTGGTTGTAGCCGAATTATAAAAGAGCTGGACGTTTAAAGGAGAGTTAATTAAAGATAATTACCTAACTTGGAGGTTTATAAATGCTAATTAAGCTACAGCTGTGGGCTTTATTCCTAAGAAACCATTTAGTACAAATATGGCTAGACGTGAAACGACATTTTCATTTATGTACTCTTTATATAGTTGTTAATTTATTTTTGTATATAAAAAATTAAATGTTGGAGATAGTTAAAGCCCTACAGAAGCAAAACAATGTTAAATTTAAGTAAAAAGATTATTTGAAGGTCCTTTAAGTTACTTCACACTAATTGCAAATTTACAATATCAAAATTAGTTAACCACAAAATCCAAAAGTAATAAATTAACTACAATTTACATCACTAGATCTTTACAATTAGAATGGTCGAGTATCATGCTACTTCGTCAGAACCTAAATCGTTAATCCATTGCTAAATAGGATTAAAGATGGAGTCTGAGTTTAACTTATAGAATTTGTCCGTCTTAATTCTTGTTATTTTAGCAGGGTACGTACCTTAACTTCCGAAAGGGTACCTCTTTTATCCTGCATTTCTTCTTTACACTTTGATCATACACATTATTTCACTAGTATATTTTTTACTCTCTCCGTTCCAATTTATATAGCACCATTGTGATTTCGAGATCATTTCCAACATCTTGTCCCTAGTAACTACGTACCATCTAGTACAACTTTTAGATGCCACCAATATTTAGTTGCTACAACCAACCCAGTATCCGTTTCTGTCGTAAATTCAATTAAAAATCTAGAGAAATCAAAAGGTTAATTATTTTTTAAAATATTTAAATAAAATGTGTGATAAATTGCATAGGAAAAGAGAAACAAAAAATACAAATGTGCGCCATTTAGAAATATGCCTCAAAACCATGGAAGGACGATATAGTGCAATAGGGCTCTTTCTCCTTTAATAGAGGTCTTGATTTCGAGGCTATGAATGAGTCTCACATATGCGGCACAAATTTAAATTAGTTGGGCTAATTCATATACCAAATACCGAATGAATAAAAAATTAGAAGAAGAAATGTCTCAAAAAATTCTCTTTGGGTACTTGCTCTTATAGCCGCACATAAAATGATTTATCTTTAAATGTCTAATCAATAATTGCGCCAATGGAATTCATTTTCGATTACAGTTAATAATAATTTATAATTATGTTCATCTCATTAGTAGTACTCTCCTTTTGTGCAAAATTTTATGTACACATCTCCCTATGACACTATACGTTATAACAGAATTAAAATACCCCCAATAGACAATCATAAATAGAATAATGACATTGCTTTATAGATACTCTTGGCATGCCTTTCAAACTGAAAAAGAATATACATATACTGTATAGCTAGGAGACAGCAGATATGATCCACTAGGTGTACATTTTGCAGGAGACAACTTATGATATCTAATAGACTCTTACACATTATTTACAATAATTAATTAATTAGATACAATTTGCATTAGAAGAATAGGATTAATTCTACTCAAACATGAGAGTTGCTTACATTCCCTTGTTTTCTGTGGACTTATTTTTGTATTATTGTTTTGACGTGGGTAAGTACAAGACTTCCTTTTTCTGCTCTCTGTTTTTTTTTAAATCAGAAACCACTGCCTCATGCTTCGAGCTTCATCATTACTATGACCATGACTATGAGTGGTCAGAGTTATTGGTTCGGTAGAACTCAATATCTTTAATACAAATTTTATATTTGTTTGTAAAAGTTCATTCAATATATATAAAATAATTTATTTCAAATTTAATAATTTTCTTTTTAAAAAGAAGTTAATACTCATAAATGCAGAAACGAATATAATTTTTTTAAAACATAGATATATTACTAAACGAAAGAAAGGAAAAGACAGAAAATATTAATAAGTCGTAATTGATCCATATTCCTCTGAATTAATAAATAACTCAATATTCAACTAGGTGTACTATTTAAATCTAGAAAATATGTACCTATAATTACAAGAGAAGAATTATGAAGGCCAACAAATAATATTAGATCAATTTTAGAAAATATGTACTTGTAGAATACTTAATTTTATAGAGAAATTATGAATTTACCTACACCATAATTTGGATAATTAATTCGTTCCAACATATCAAAATCTTAACTCCACTTCTGATTATGATTTTTTGTTGTTTCTCATTCGATGTTCGATATTTATTTTGAAGCTCGGCTAATAGAGATTTATATCAAAAAGTCCTACTTTGAGGAATAAGTATTTTCTATCAAAAATAACTATATATATATATATAGAGCTCGAATTTAAAATTTATAATTAAAGATGGAGAAGTTATTACACACTCCACCAAAATCTTTGATCGTTCGATTATGAAATTGATAATTTTTGTTTTCTTTTATGGAGAGCCTGCCTGTGAAGTAAATTGTTTTCCCCTTAGGTCAAATTTTTTGCACCAACTTTTATGGCCATGGCACTAGAGCACTGTCATGTGGACTTAGCTCAATTTTTTCCGACAATTAATAGTGTTTTGGCCAGTGTCTTCTGTGCATTTCCAATATTTCTTTTTTGGCTATTTATTATTTTATTACCATAAATATTGCATAATTTCATTCATCAAAATTCAAATAAACGTGAAAAATGTCAACGCAACTTGCTCTTTAATAACTTTTAAGATTATTTATACTAAATATCCTTACAATATATGACACAATCAAATACTCTTTCTGTATTTAAAAATTCAATATCTACACCCTCTATGCTATGAAAGTCTACACAAATATAGTGACTCAATTACTCATAAAGAAAAAGAGAGTGAATTTTGGGCTGCTTTCATGGTAGCCAATTGATATTCCATTAAAGGAAATCAGCTATTATAAGACCAGAAAACGCTTCAGTGGTAGAAAAAAGAAAACAACTATCTACTGCTCATAAGTCATAATTATGAAAATAACAGACATAGCCATCGTACGTAAGCTTTTTCTGCAGGAATTTTAATTGTTACTATTTGTTGGTATATGATATTTTTTCTTAATTCTAAAGTGTACTCACTACTTCTAAATCTGCAATTGTGGAAGCATTTGTCAGGCCCTGGACCATTTTGACCCTAGTCAAATGAAATTCAAACTTTTAATATTTTTTTCATCGTTTTTTTTTTCTTTTATTTATTGGGACAATATTTTTACATCAAGATATAATGTGAATGTATGCGTAATTGCAAAGCATTTGCTGATTTAGAGTTTAAACAAACTCTTTTATTTTTTACTCCTGATATTCTTGCTTGAATATTTATAGAGATATATGCATTGAGCCCCCAAAATAACGTATTTCAATTTATTCTTCAGGCATATATGCATTATTTATTATCTTTTTAATTTAAATGAGACAAAAAAAAAACTAGATGAAAACGTAACTATTACTATAGCTCTAGTTATTAAATTATTTTATTACATTAATAAGCAGTATTCTAGTCACCCCTGCTCGATCAATGTGCCTCTTGAGCATGCTAATTATTGCTATATGAACTGAAACTGATCACATGTACTTGAAATTACTAGTACTTTTTTATTACTAGCTTATATTATCATTATTCTACTCTCTTCAGAAAGGCCATATAAAAGCTTTTTTCACCCTTTCAAGCCCCAAAAATGAACAAAAGGAATGGAAAATAAAATTTTAACCCGCTTTGTATCATTTTACTTCGCATTTTCTTTTATTTATGACTCGTACATCCTACCTGTATGAGCTCCCTTGCCTTGTTCCTATCGCTACACTTAACTAGGTAAATACTTATTTATATCGAATATTGACTTGAACGATGTAAAAAAGAACAATGTCATCCGTCCAATACAAGTTATACTACTCCCTAACCCCTAGAAGTTAATATCCCAAATGGTCACTTAACTAACGAGTTTTTACTCAGAAAGTCACTCAACTTTGATTTTTACTTCAAAAGTCATTCAACTAACAACTATTTTCTCAGAAAGTCACTCAATTTTGATTTTTACTTCAAAAGTCACTCAACTATAGATGTTTTACTTACAAAGTCACTCAATCTATTTAATTATTTTTTTCATTAAAATATGCTACTATGAAATTTTTATTTAAAACCAAAATGCTAAGAAATAAAAGAATATCCATTAAAATTTTAAAAATAAAAAGAAATTTTATTTTATAGAGTTAAATTTTGGTTTAAATAAAAAGTAAAAGAAATAATAAAATAATAAATATATAAAATGAATATGACAATAATTTTTTTTTTCTAACAACAAATATTGAACCTCCTTATATTTTTGTTTGCTTATTTGTTTAATAAAAATTATGAATATCATTAATTACACTATTTAAAAATATTATATCAACAAATATTAGGATATGTTGAAATTTTTATTTTTAAAGATAAAAAGAAAAAAAATAGCTTTTAAAGTAATATAATATTAATACTCCAATAAAAAAAAATTAAAAGTAAAAGAGATCTAAAATAATAAATATTAATACTCCATTAAAAGAAAAAGAAGGATTCAACGGGAGGTTAGGACATAGTTTATATATGCCAACTTCTTTCTTCTTATCTTTAATTTTTTTTAAAAACATATCCTAATATTTGTTGATACAATATTTTTGAATAGTGTAATTAGTGATATTCATAATTTTTACTAAAAAAATAAACAAACAAAAATTTAAGGAGGCTCAATATATTTCTTGTTAGAAAAAATATATATTTGTTGACACATTTATTTTATATTTATTATTTTATTATCTCTTTTACTTTTTATTTGAACCAAAATTCAACTCTCAAAAAAAAAATTATTTTTATTCTTTTATGTTCAAAATTTAAATGGAGATTCTTTTATTTCTTTGAATTTTGATTTTAAATAAAAAATTTATATTAGCATATTTTAATGAAAAAATTAATTAAATAGGTTGAGTGATTTTGTAAGTAAAATATCTATAGTTGAGTGACTTTTAAAGTAAAAATCAAAGTTGAGTGACTTTCTGAGAAAAAAGTTGTTAGTTGAGTAATTTTTGAAGTAAAAATTAAAGTTGAGTGACTTTCTGAGTAAAGACTCCTTAGTTGAGTGACTATTTGAGATATTAACTCTTAAACCCTATTAATCCAAAGAAGAAGAATCTCTTTCTATTTCAAGTCATAACTTGCAGGTGCATTTTTTCCTGGACAAAAAATCATTGGGAAAAACTATAGGGACTTTGGTTGGAAATAATTAATATAAGAGCTGAGGGGTCATGTTTCAGCAAATGCGGACATTGGACTTCCTCAAATTTCTTTTTGAAAATATTTTGATAAAATTTCTCACGAATCAATTTGTGCTAAATATCAGCCTAAATTTTAGTAGGCTGAAATGACATGAGCTAATAAACATTCGAATAATACAAGTCGTGATACATTAATTTTCAAGAAAGAACTTAAAGATAAAACGTTACTCCATTATGTAAAGTAAATTAAGTTGCATTAATTTGAAATAGTAAAAGGAGCATTAAATTAAGAGCATATTTCTCAAAGTTATAACAACAGTTTCTCATAAATGAGACTATTATCTAAACTATAAAAAGTGTCTAAAATTTTATACAAAGCATAAGCAATCGACATCATACATTCTATTAAAATAAATTTCGTGAGTTATCAGTTATATTTGATATCGTAGATATGGAGAAGACATCCTTGAGGTTGATTTATACTATAGCGCTTTTTATTGTTACAATAGGTTTGTGACTCTCTCTCTATCTCTAACTTTCCTATATATATCGTGAAAAAAGAAAAAGACTAACGATATTTATTTACAGATGTTCTACGTATTAAAGTTGTTGAAGCTCAATTAGTATGCAGTACAGACGCAGATTGTGCTTACGTGGCAAAAGGTCGTAATTGTAAACCTTTTTGTGATTGGGGAGAAACTTGTGACTGTGTTCCATTTACAAATGAAGAAGATAATGCTACTACAAATACAAAGAAAAATCCAAATTTATCCCTCGTTTAATTTTTGTTTTTCTTAATTTTCTAAATAGAGGTTAATAATATTGTACTCTGCAATTTTAAAAAAATTATATTACAAGATTTATGAAATGTTATGGTTCTATATTACACTCTAATGTATCTTTTTCAGCAGTTTACCTTATGAACTGAATAATTGATTCGTGAATTTAGAAAAAGAGCGATAATACTCTCTCGCGCTTTTCATCTATTTTTACTTGTTCATATTTGATTTGACACTCTCCAAAATTAATTAATAAAATGATAAGTTTATTATATCACATTCATTTGAATATAATAAATTCAATATTATTAAAAATGACTATAGTTAATAATAAAGATAAATTAGAAACTACGTTATAAATTATCTCTGAATTTTTCAAACTGAACATCTATTTTTAACCCTCTTGTACGTACACCTGAAGTCCTCGAACTATTTCAAAAAAATAATACTCCCTATGTCCATCTTTACTTGTCCACTATACTAAAAATAGATGTCCAACAATACATGTCCAGTTTAGTAAATCAATGGATAATTTACCACTTTGTATCTATTTTACCCTTGTTATTAATTAACGATAGTCATTTCCCCAATGCATTTTTCAAGACATTGTATTTATTATAATCAAAGGGTAATACGGTAAACTTGTCCTTCTATTTATAACTTCCTAAGAAGTGTGTCAAGTTCGGACGGAGTAATATTTATAGTAAATTTATACTCAAAAGAAGAGTCCCTTGCTATCTCCAATCATATACTCATAGTGACGATTAGGGCGATCACGTAGGCTCGTGACTTCGGTTGGTGATCTTTATTGCACTTTGAAAGGATGGAATCTAAGTGGTCGAACTTATATCATATATAATTTGTGGGTTAGGCTTATTGCATTCACGCGGACCCTATCATTTTATTTTTATATTTTACAGCAAAAGTGCTGATATAAAGCTGTAAAAAGAAATAAGAGTGACTTTTGCTTGAGAAACAACATTAGATTAGGTTGTTGTTGAACCGCGTCACTCTTAAATATTTGATAGATCAATTATTTGGATTTAAAAGTGGGTTTAGAAATAATAAATCGATTCTCACGATCCCTTTTCCTTTTTTTTTCCCTCTGATTTTTGATATATTGAAATTTAAAGGAAAAAAAACAAAAAAATGTTTCGTGAGCAGTTTCGAGTGTAGTTTTTTTTTTTTTTTAATTTACAAAAGGGAAGCAACGTACAAGCAGGTTCAATTAAAGATTTTAACACTAATACCTTTTCTCCTTATTTTCTTAATTAAAGAATTAATTATATTCTAATCTACCTTTAATTTCATTAGTACAGTAATTGTTCCTTATTACTTATTAACTAAATTAAGCATACTAATGAGAATAATAAATATTTATAACATACAATTCATTTGAGATAAACGTTACTCCTTTACGTAAAAGCCCGATGCATTTAAAAGAGAGTTACATTAATTTAAAATAGTAAAAAAAGCATTAAAGAGCATTTATCAAAATATAACGACAATTCTCAAAAATGGGACTATTGTCCAAACTATAAAAGTGTCTAAAATTTTATACAATGGTGAAAAAGGCAAACACAACTACATAAGCCATCAACATCATACATTCTATTAAAATAAAATTCGTGGAAAATTAGCTATATCTGATCTCGTAAATATGGAGAAGACATCCTTGAGGTTGGTTTATATTATGGCGCTTTTTGTTGTTGCAATAGGTTTGTGACTCTCTCTCTCTCATTTTCTTACGTATATCATAAAAAAAAATGATTAACGATATTTATTTACAGATGTTCTATGTATTAAAGTTGTTGAAGGTGAATTAGCATGCTATACAGACGATGATTGTGCCTACGTGGTTGAAGGTCGTAATTGTAGACCTATTTGTGACTTTGGAGAAGTTTGTGACTGTGTTCCATTTATCAATGAAGATCATGCTACTATAAACACAAAGAAAAATTCAAAATTAACCCCCGTTTAATTTTTGTTGTTATTATAATTAATAGAGACTAATCATATCGTATACTATGCTATTTAATGAATTTTGTATACAAGATTTATGAATTGTTATAGTTCTATATTGTTCTCTAATATAAATTATTATTTTCAGCAGTTTTCCGTATGAAATGGGTAATTACGATAATAACATATCTGGTGTAATTTTACAAGTGGAGAGTTTGGGGATAGTGACGTATACACAGTTTTATCTTATCTTGTGAAGGTAGAGAGGTTGTTTCCGATAGACCATCGGCTCAAATAAAGCATATGAAAATCAAATATGGAAAGAAAATACATTAGTGAAGAAGTCATGCTGAAAATAATAAAAAAGAGAAAAATAGCAACAACAATTAATTACTATACAACAACTAAATATGTCTTCTCCATATCTATAAAAATGTCTTCTCCATGTCAAGAATATAATATCTTCTCCAAATAACATATATATATATATATATATAGTTTGACCTACATTAAATACTTATAATTTTATTTTATTTATACAAATATCTTTTTGTCAACTCATTACTCAATAATGGTAAAATTTAAGGACATACATGAATTGGAAGTATAACAGGATAATATTATACCTTTTTTAATAGTAGCGGGACAAAAATGACCCTTTTCCCTATTTTAACATTGATGAATTTACTAGGAATAACAAATTTGGCATACGGGATGAGAGAAAACATTATTTTAGTATACATTATCCACAGTAAATGTATACTAAAAAGAAGAGTTGCCCTTGCTATTTCCAATTATTATACTCATAGTGACGATGAGGGCGATCACGAAGGCTCATCACTTAGTTTGGTGATCTCCACTGCACTTTAAAGGGACGGACCCTAAGTGGTCGAACATATGTCATAATTCGTGCGTTGGGGTTATTGCATTCACGCAGTACCCATTTACCACAATAAAAGCGAAATGAAGGAAAGCAGCAAGTTTTCACAGCTAATATGCACTTTTCAACCCAATTTTACCTATATCCATATATATATTTACAATCTTGCAGCTATATTAACTCAATTCAATACAACAACTTGTTTTCATTTTCACCTAAATCTGTTCTATATTTACACAGTTAGCACCATCATTTATGAAGCTTCTGAATTTGAGACAGAACCAACCGCGGGATTCTCACAAACATTGCACCTGCAAACTGGGCAGACCCTGGAAAACCAGAAATAGGAAATCAATACAAAAGTGAGGCACAAGCTACATCTCAAAGTACATAGCAATATATACAGGGAAAGCGCAAAGACGGAAAAGAATTGTCTGAACATACCGGTTTACTTCCTTGAGCCACTTATCGATACAATGCATATGATATTCATGGCGGCAAGGGAGCACCCTCAGTTTGTCTCCCTCCTCGTACTCGGCCAAACAAATATGGCACCTTCAAAAACATATTACAGCTTATCAGTACAGGGGATATACTTTTACAGAAAATTCAGTGTCATGGCTGAATTTTAAGGCTGTCAAGCTGTTTATGTTTTTGCCCCTTGAAATCTAAATAGCAAGGTCAAAGACTACAGAACAGAAAATTCTCCCATCAACACTATTTAATGTTTAAAGTACATCTTTGAATCTGTAGAAACTTCTGGAAATGGAAAATTTGGTGGGAACTGAAATTTTAGCTCTGAAACATGGCTACCCAAATCTAGTGATCATAAGGGCAAGGTCCACTTAGAGTTGAAACTTACAAATAACTGGATCAAGAAAGATTCTTCAGTTGTAAGGAACCAGATAGAGCCTTTGATAGATGATAGAGTAATGGATACTTGTCAGATAAATTGGGAGTAAAACTCGTAACTCCTCAGGCGGAAAATTTTCAGGATGTTACTTGTGAAGACTGAAGACTGCCTAAGGATCCAAAATCCGGCCACGCCTTATATTCATAGAACTGACAATATACATGAACAACTTTCTAGTTTCTGAGTCTTTCTTCTGTTCTACTCTTTTATCTTTTGCTTTTTCCGCCTTCTTTTAATCTCTTTGTTTTCTTTCCCTTCAGCGATTTCAGTGCCAATTACTGACTACTAACATGTAAGCCTTAAGAGGCAAAATAGCTCAAGCAAGATTATCAACTATTCAACTAGTTAAGAAGACATACTGTTGGATATCAGTGGGAGCATTGTCTACAGCTCCTAACTTCTTGTGAGACTTGAGAGGAAATGAGTCCACAACAGAATCTGGAGCTGGAAGCGAAAGCGTAGATAGCGAAAGTGTGAAAGATTGTCGATGGATCTCATCCAGGACCTAAGAAAAAAACCAAGGAATATCAGCTCAAACTATTGCAATCACAAAATAAGGCAAGTGGAGATACTAGAAAGCACTAGCAGGTCACAAATTATTGAATAATAAAAAATCAGTAACCATGAACACAGAACACCTCATTCCTTTAGTCTTCAATCTTGAAAGTACATTCACTCAGTATCCAGTATATCCCACTCAATCTCTGTCTATAGTACACTTTTAAGCAGACATTATGCTATTAGTGCTGAGTGCTGAACAATGTAAAAAAGATTCTTCTCGGAGAAGGTGCTGAACACTGTAAATTTACTAAGATTCAAGCTTGCACTGACGCCAGACCAAGGCCTCTGCGACTAAGGAAACTGGCAACAATCAAGTGCCCTCGGAATAGCAAAACATGTAAGTTGGATGTATTCACGCTTTCAGCTGGAATTATTATATAGGGTTCTTAATACTGGATAAACTGATGTCAAACATTTCTACTATGCTCCTTGAGTTTTATTTACCCTTGGTGACCTATTTCCCAAGAAATAATGCAGATGCAAAATTTCTTTAGGACAGATTAACAAAAGGAATGGAAAATAAAATTTTAACCCGCTTTGTATCATTTTACTTCGCATTTTCTTTTATTTATGACTCGTACATCCTACCTGTATGAGCTCACTTGCCTTGTTCCTATCGCTACACTTAACTAGGTAAATACTTATTTATATCGACTATTGGCTTGAACTATGTAAAAAAGAACAATGTCATCCGTCCAATACAAGTTATACTACTCCCTAAACCCTAGGAGTTAATATCCCAAATGGTCACTTAACTAAGGAGTTTTTACTCAGAAAGTCATTCAACTTTGATTTTTACTTCAAAAGTCATTCAACTAACAACTATTTTCTCAGAAAGTCACTCAACTTTGATTTTTACTTCAAAAGTCACTCAACTTTGATTTTTACTCCAAAAATCACTCAACTAACAACTCTTTTCTCAGAAAGTCACTCAACTTTGATTTTTACTTCAAAAGTCACTCAACTATAGATGTTTTACTTACAAAGTCACTCAATCTATTTAATTATTTTTTTCATTAAAATATGCTACTATGAAATTTTTATTTAAAACCAAAATGCTAAGAAATAAAAGAATATCCATTAAAATTTTAAAAATAAAAAGAAATATCTTTTATAGAGTTAAATTTTGGTTTAAATAAAAAGTAAAAGAAATAATAAAATAATAAATATATAAAATGAATATGACAATGAATATTTTTTTTTCTAACAACAAATATTGAACCTCCTTAAATTTTTGTTTGCTTATTTGTTTAATAAAAATTATGAATATCATTAATTACACTATTTAAAAATATTATATCAACAAATATTAGGATATGTTAAATTTTTTATTTTTAAAGATAAAAAGAAAAAAGTTGACTTTTAAAGTAATATAATATTAATACTCCAATAAAAAAAATTAAAAGTAAAAGAGATTATAAAATAATAAATATTAATACTCCATTAAAAGAAAAAGAAGGATTCAACGGGAGGTTAGGACATAGTTTATATATGCCAACTTCTTTCTTTTTATCTTTAATTTTTTTTAAAAATATATCCTAATATTTATTGATATAATATTTTTGAATAATGTAATTAGTGATATTCATAATTTTTACTAAAAAAAATAAACAAACAAAAATTTAAGGAGGCTCAATATATTTCTTGTTAGAAAAAATATATATTTGTTGACATATTTATTTTATATTTATTATTTTATTATCTCTTTTACTTTTTATTTGAACCAAAATTCAACTCTCATTTTTTTTTTTTTATTCTTTTATGTTCAAAATTTAAATGGAGATTCTTTTATTTCTTTGAATTTTGATTTTAAATAAAATTTTATATTAGCATATTTTAATGAAAAAATTAATTAAATAGGTTGAGTGACTTTGTAAGTAAAATATCTATAATTGAGTGACTTTTGAAGTAAAACCAAAGTTGAGTGACTTTTAAGAAAAAAGTTGTTAGTTGAGCGACTTTTGGAGTAAAAATCAAAGTTGAGTAACTTTGATTGGAAATAATTAATATAAGAGCTGAGGGGTCATGTTTCAACAAATGCGGACATTGGACTTCCTCAAATTTCTTTTTGAAAATATTTTGATAAAAATTTTCACGAATCAATTTGTGCTAAATATCAGCCTAAATTTTAGTAGGCTGAAATGACATGAGCTAATAAACATTCGAAAAATACAAGTCGTGATACATTAATTTTCAAGAAAGAATTTAAGATAAAACGTTACTCCATTATGTAAAGTAAATTAAGTTGCATTAATTTGAAATAGTAAAAGGAGCATTAACTTAAGAGCATATTTCTCAAAGTTATAACAACAGTTTCTCATAAATGAGACTATTATCTAAACTATAAAAAGTGTCTAAAGTTTTATACAAAGCATAAGCAATCGACATCATACATTCTATTAAAATAAATTTCGTGAGTTATCAGTTATATTTGATATCGTAGATATGGAGAAGACATCCTTGAGGTTGATTTATACTATAGCGTTTTTTATTGTTGCAATAGGTTTGTGACTTTCTCTCTATCTCTAACTTTCCTATATATACCGTGAAAAAAGAAAAAAACTAACGATATTTATTTACAGATGTTCTACGTATTAAAGTTGTTGAAGCTCAATTAGTATGCAGTACAGACGCAGATTGTGCTTACGTGGCAGAAGGTCGTAATTGTAAACCTTTTTGTGATTGGGGAGAAACTTGTGACTGTGTTCCATTTACAAATGAAGAAGATAATGCTACTACAAATACAAAGAAAAATCCAAATTTATCCCCCGTTTAATTTTTGTTTTTCTTAATTTTCTAAATAGAGGTTAATAATATTGTACTCTGCAATTTTAAAAAAATTATATTACAAGATTTATGAAATGTTATGGTTCTATATTACACTCTAATGTATCTTTTTCAGCAGTTTACCTTATGAACTGAATAATTGATTCGTGAATTTAGAAAAAGAGCGATAATACTCTCTCGCGCTTTTCATTTATTTTTACTTGTTCATATTTGATTTGACACTCTCCAAAATTAATTAATAAAATGATAAGTTTATTATATCACATTCATTTGAATATAATAAATTCAATATTATTAAAAATGACTATAGTTAATAATAAAGATAAATTAGAAACTACGTTATAAATTATCTCTGAATTTTTCAAACTGAACATCTATTTTTAATCCTCTTGTCCGTACACCTGAAGTCCTCGAACTATTTCCAAAAAACAATACTCCCTATGTCCATCTTTACTTGTCCACTATACTAAAAATAGATGTTCAACAATACATGTCCAGTTTAGAAAATCAATGTATAATTTACCACTTTGTATCTATTTTACCCTTGTTATTAACGATAGTCATTTCCCCAATGCATTTTTCAAGACATTGTATTTATTATAATCAAAGGGTAATATGGTAAACTTGTCCTTCTATTTATAACTTCCTAAGAAGTGTGTCAAGTTCGGACGGAGTAATATTTACAGTAAATTTATACTAAAAAGAAGAGTCCCTTGCTATCTCCAATCATATACTCATAGTGACGATTAGGGCGATCACGTAGGCTCGTGACTTAGGTTGGTGATCTTTATTGCACTTTGAAAGGATGGAATCTAAGTGGTCGAACTTATATCATATATAATTTGTGGGTTAGGGTTATTGCATTCACGCGGACCTGTCATTTTATTTTTATATTTTACAGAAAAAGTGCTGATATAGAGCTGTAAAAAGAAATAAGAGTGACTTTTGCTTGAGAAACAACATTAGATTAGGTTGTTGTTGAACCGCGTCACTCTTAAATATTTGATAGATCAATCATTTGGATTTAAAAGTGGGTTTAGAAATAATAAATCGATTCTCACGATCCCTTTTCCTTTTTTTTCCCCTCTGATTTTTGATATATTGAAATTTAAAGGAAAAAAAACAAAAAAATGTTTCGTGAGCAGTTTCGAGTGTAGTTTTTTTTTTTTTTTTAAATTTACAAAAGGGAAGCAACGTACAAGCAGGTTCAATTAAAGATTTTAACACTAATACCTTTTCTCCTTATTTTCTTAATTAAAGAATTAATTATATTCTAATCTACCTTTAATTTCATTAGTACAGTAATTGTTCCTTATTACTTATTAACTAAATTAAGCATACTAATGAGAATAATAAATATTTATAACATACAATTCATTTGAGATAAACGTTACTCCTTTACGTAAAAGCCCGATGCATTTAAAAGAGAGTTACATTAATTTAAAATAGTAAAAAAAGCATTAAAGAGCATTTATCAAAATATAACGACAATTCTCAAAAATGGGACTATTGTCCAAACTATAAAAGTGTCTAAAATTTTATACAATGGTGAAAAAGGCAAACACAACTACATAAGCCATCAACATCATACATTCTATTAAAATAAAATTCGTGGAAAATTAGCTATATCTGATCTCGTAAATATGGAGAAGACATCCTTGAGGTTGGTTTATATTATGGCGCTTTTTGTTGTTGCAATAGGTTTGTGACTCTCTCTCTCTCATTTTCTTACGTATATCATAAAAAAAAATGATTAACGATATTTATTTACAGATGTTCTATGTATTAAAGTTGTTGAAGGTGAATTAGCATGCTATACAGACGATGATTGTGCCTACGTGGTTGAAGGTCGTAATTGTAGACCTATTTGTGACTTTGGAGAAGTTTGTGACTGTGTTCCATTTATCAATGAAGATCATGCTACTATAAACACAAAGAAAAATTCAAAATTAACCCCCGTTTAATTTTTGTTGTTATTATAATTAATAGAGACTAATCATATCGTATACTATGCTATTTAATGAATTTTGTATACAAGATTTATGAATTGTTATAGTTCTATATTGTTCTCTAATATAAATTATTATTTTCAGCAGTTTTCCGTATGAAATGGGTAATTACGATAATAACATATCTGGTGTAATTTTACAAGTGGAGAGTTTGGGGATAGTGACGTATACACAGTTTTATCTTATCTTGTGAAGGTAGAGAGGTTGTTTCCGATAGACCATCGGCTCAAATAAAGCATATGAAAATCAAATATGGAAAGAAAATACATTAGTGAAGAAGTCATGCTGAAAATAATAAAAAAGAGAAAAATAGCAACAACAATTAATTACTATACAACAACTAAATATGTCTTCTCCATATCTATAAAAATGTCTTCTCCATGTCAAGAATATAATATCTTCTCCAAATAACATATATATATATATATATATAGTTTGACCTACATTAAATACTTATAATTTTATTTTATTTATACAAATATCTTTTTGTCAACTCATTACTCAATAATGGTAAAATTTAAGGACATACATGAATTGGAAGTATAACAGGATAATATTATACCTTTTTTAATAGTAGCGGGACAAAAATGACCCTTTTCCCTATTTTAACATTGATGAATTTACTAGGAATAACAAATTTGGCATACGGGATGAGAGAAAACATTATTTTAGTATACATTATCCACAGTAAATGTATACTAAAAAGAAGAGTTGCCCTTGCTATTTCCAATTATTATACTCATAGTGACGATGAGGGCGATCACGAAGGCTCATCACTTAGTTTGGTGATCTCCACTGCACTTTAAAGGGACGGACCCTAAGTGGTCGAACATATGTCATAATTCGTGCGTTGGGGTTATTGCATTCACGCAGTACCCATTTACCACAATAAAAGCGAAATGAAGGAAAGCAGCAAGTTTTCACAGCTAATATGCACTTTTCAACCCAATTTTACCTATATCCATATATATATTTACAATCTTGCAGCTATATTAACTCAATTCAATACAACAACTTGTTTTCATTTTCACCTAAATCTGTTCTATATTTACACAGTTAGCACCATCATTTATGAAGCTTCTGAATTTGAGACAGAACCAACCGCGGGATTCTCACAAACATTGCACCTGCAAACTGGGCAGACCCTGGAAAACCAGAAATAGGAAATCAATACAAAAGTGAGGCACAAGCTACATCTCAAAGTACATAGCAATATATACAGGGAAAGCGCAAAGACGGAAAAGAATTGTCTGAACATACCGGTTTACTTCCTTGAGCCACTTATCGATACAATGCATATGATATTCATGGCGGCAAGGGAGCACCCTCAGTTTGTCTCCCTCCTCGTACTCGGCCAAACAAATATGGCACCTTCAAAAACATATTACAGCTTATCAGTACAGGGGATATACTTTTACAGAAAATTCAGTGTCATGGCTGAATTTTAAGGCTGTCAAGCTGTTTATGTTTTTGCCCCTTGAAATCTAAATAGCAAGGTCAAAGACTACAGAACAGAAAATTCTCCCATCAACACTATTTAATGTTTAAAGTACATCTTTGAATCTGTAGAAACTTCTGGAAATGGAAAATTTGGTGGGAACTGAAATTTTAGCTCTGAAACATGGCTACCCAAATCTAGTGATCATAAGGGCAAGGTCCACTTAGAGTTGAAACTTACAAATAACTGGATCAAGAAAGATTCTTCAGTTGTAAGGAACCAGATAGAGCCTTTGATAGATGATAGAGTAATGGATACTTGTCAGATAAATTGGGAGTAAAACTCGTAACTCCTCAGGCGGAAAATTTTCAGGATGTTACTTGTGAAGACTGAAGACTGCCTAAGGATCCAAAATCCGGCCACGCCTTATATTCATAGAACTGACAATATACATGAACAACTTTCTAGTTTCTGAGTCTTTCTTCTGTTCTACTCTTTTATCTTTTGCTTTTTCCGCCTTCTTTTAATCTCTTTGTTTTCTTTCCCTTCAGCGATTTCAGTGCCAATTACTGACTACTAACATGTAAGCCTTAAGAGGCAAAATAGCTCAAGCAAGATTATCAACTATTCAACTAGTTAAGAAGACATACTGTTGGATATCAGTGGGAGCATTGTCTACAGCTCCTAACTTCTTGTGAGACTTGAGAGGAAATGAGTCCACAACAGAATCTGGAGCTGGAAGCGAAAGCGTAGATAGCGAAAGTGTGAAAGATTGTCGATGGATCTCATCCAGGACCTAAGAAAAAAACCAAGGAATATCAGCTCAAACTATTGCAATCACAAAATAAGGCAAGTGGAGATACTAGAAAGCACTAGCAGGTCACAAATTATTGAATAATAAAAAATCAGTAACCATGAACACAGAACACCTCATTCCTTTAGTCTTCAATCTTGAAAGTACATTCACTCAGTATCCAGTATATCCCACTCAATCTCTGTCTATAGTACACTTTTAAGCAGACATTATGCTATTAGTGCTGAGTGCTGAACAATGTAAAAAAGATTCTTCTCGGAGAAGGTGCTGAACACTGTAAATTTACTAAGATTCAAGCTTGCACTGACGCCAGACCAAGGCCTCTGCGACTAAGGAAACTGGCAACAATCAAGTGCCCTCGGAATAGCAAAACATGTAAGTTGGATGTATTCACGCTTTCAGCTGGAATTATTATATAGGGTTCTTAATACTGGATAAACTGATGTCAAACATTTCTACTATGCTCCTTGAGTTTTATTTACCCTTGGTGACCTATTTCCCAAGAAATAATGCAGATGCAAAATTTCTTTAGGACAGATTAACAAACATCCAGCAACACGGATCAGTTAACTTTGATTTAATTATATTTTAAAGCTGGGAAAATTAACAATAACAGAGTTTCGACGGATAAAAATCTTAAACTCCAATCAATTTTTTTTTTTCGGTTTCCCACCCGGGGTCCAATACCTCCAATCGGTAGTCTAGGAAAACACATACCAGACAACTTTCTTTTTTAAAAAAAAAAAGAACTTTTTTGGAGCACGGCCAAACCAAACAGGTCGGTTCACAAAAGGAACAAAATTATGTAGAGGAAAGAAGATCTCAACTGAAGATGAGTAAACGCCTAATTAGATCTACTTTATTCTGGTTCAAAGACAAGCCAATTCCCAACTTGGAGTCCAAAAAGGAGGGTCTTACATCCCTCAATCTAGAGTTAGACATACTCCTTTGTCAAATAGCTTTTGCATGATTCATTCTAAATCTATAGACAAAATAGGAAAATACGGAAGTAAATTAAGTAGCACGAGCTGATGGATAAAAAACATACAGTAACTTTTCTTGTTCCTTTCTTATTTCCTTCCAAATGTTTATATGGAAATAACAGTAAACTTGACATTCTCAAAATCCACAAACAACATTGAGAGTTCATTGTAATAATTCTCCTGAACGTGACTTGAGTAGGGAAAATACTAAAAGAAGGATGCATAAGATGCATAGAGAATATTCTTAAGTTGTCTTTCCTAACAAACAATACCCACTAGAATTTGAAACTTAAGGAGGACATTAGATGCTGGAGACATACCTCAAATAAGGCCTCAGCAAGCATAATTATTCGTGAAATACTTGCAAGGGTACTGAACTCTTCGGTTGTGAGTAATGGTTCACACGAACATGTACCATCAGGATGAAGGCCTGATGAGCAAAGATTTTGTTGTGGAACTCGGCTACCAAGGCCTTCAACAAGAACTCTTTCAGAAATCTGTATATGTAATACAGATAGGTCATTGGGATTATCATTAATGAACTCTAGGTAGGAAAAATAAAAAGAACAAAAGGAAACATGATATTAAACACCCCAAGAGAGAAGTGCTATAAGTGCCAAGTAGTCCATATTTGAAAGTAGCCTCACGATGCTACAATGACCAAACATAAAGTTAAGATGCATTTTGTGCTCATAAAAAGATGTAGAATTATGATTACACATTTGTGCAAACACATATTTGCTAAAAACACCAAAAAAATATTAACTGCAAAAACAAAGATTTTTTTGAATTGCTGCCATCATAAGCAGTTACCTTTAGTTTTTTCATGTAAGACAGCTTGTCCTTAATACAGAAAGATGTACATGGGGGGAAAAAGGGAAAATTAGCTGAAATCAATGTTTCCCTAAGATTTTCTACTGGAACTAGTGGAAAATATACCCAATAAACGCTATTAAAACGATACAAAATGCAAGTTAACATCTAATATAACATAGTGTGCGAAACATAAATATGGATAATATGCCTAGACAATCAAGCTTTGGAGAGAATAAGTAAACTAGTGCATTTACCTTCTCCTGATATAATTCACGCTCATTATGATCAAAAAAAGGTTTATAAGTTAAACCACCTCCTCCATATACAAAACAAACGCAGGGATTGTCTATATCCAACTCAAACAGTCAAAAGCATTAGAGTAACAGATAAAGTTCTTGATATATTACCTCAGATCTTGTTGGCTGTCTTTGTTCACTTCTGCGATGATTCCTACCAGCCCCATAACCAGAATCAAATCCAACCCCATCATAATGGAGATCACCATTAAAATCAATTAGCCATCTGTCACGAGATCCTAGATCATCAGCATGACCAGTTGCAAAAACAATGGTTGGAGAATCACTATGGCTTCTTAAACTGCGTCTTGATATAGCATCCCAAAAGAGCCTCCTACTGTTTCTTCTTGTTTCTTGACTGCCTATATCAGCAATGCTACTAGATAAAATGTTGGAAGAGATACTCACCACATCAACATGTAGCACATCCTGAGTGGAGGTTACTCCAAGCTCACTATTCAACAAAAGAAATCCTGAACTTGAAGTTGTTGCCTCTTCAGAGGTATCACCCTCGAGTAATTGATGCCTAGGTATAGAGTCAGAAGTAACAGAAATAGATCTAGAATCAGAACTTGACTCAATAACATCCCCGTGATTCTCAATTGAATTCCCATGTGAAAATGAGCTTCTGCACTCTTCTGGCACAGTGTGAGAGTCTTCAGTATTCAAGCACGTCAAAGATTCAGTACTAACAGCTGCAGCCAAGCTGTCTCTTGCCTGTGAAGACACCAATTCTTGAGATGGTTGTTTACATATACAGTAGCTATGTAACTATTCGTCCAAAATGTGGAGTTATGAACTAAAATAAGAACTGACCTGGTCAAGTATTGAATGTTTATCATTTGAAAGGCATGCACTATTGATGTTCACTTCGGCATTTATCAAATTATATTCAACAAAAGCGTCATGACTAAGACCACTAGTGCTTTCTGATGAGGATCCTGTCTCAGGTTGAGTAGCATGACCAACTTCTGAACTAAATGTTGAAGAAGATTCTGCTACAGAATTCCGGGCACCAACCAGAGGTTGGGGATAATCTTCAAGCTGTAGAACATCATCATATCTCAATTTCAAATTTAAGGATGAAGATTACAGGATAGGTTGAACTTGATAATAAGATTAAGTCAGCATGAAGAACAAGTGATATAACATACAATTTTCTACTGGACACTAATAAAAGGAAATATATCATTACACATAGCAATGAACTTGAATTGCCAGCAAGCAGTTCAAAATCAGTAAAGTGATATTTTTAATTTAATTTTTTATACTACCAAAAACCAAGGGTCCTCCTGAAACAGCCTCTCTACCTCCATGAAGTAGGGGTAAGGTCTGCGTACACTCTACAGTCTACCCTCCCTAGACCCCAGTCGTGGGAATTCACTGGGTATATTGTTGTTGTATTTTTTTATACTACACAGAGATAAAGAAATCCTCTGAAACATCAAGTTCAGTATGACATTAAGAACATAATTATAATCAGTGAGAAATCAGATAGATGCCTGATATAAAACAGCGCACTGAGTGGAATCAAATGTAAATCCAAGTCTAGAGAAACTACAATCAAACGTGTCCAAATCCAAAACACCCAGCTCCATCACCTAAGATAGAGAGTGCAAATTTGTTCAACCGAATCGAAACTATTTTTCTGCTTAAACTGTTCCTTGAGCAATACAGCCTAATAAAAGACATTACCAGCCCTTTTTTAATCAGATAAGTGAGTATGATACACATAGGCTCCTTACACAAATGAATTACCAAAATGCTAAAAACAAAAACAAGCCCATTATTTCACCAATTATTCACCACAAGAAAAAATAAAATAGAGACCATTTAGGTTCATTACACCAGTTCCAGCTGAAAATAGAAGGAAAAAGAAAAGCAAACACATAGAGACCACAGAAACATAAAAAGTCAACTCTGGATTTCAGACTGAACTATTGGTACCCTTTAAAAAAAAGGAAATCAAACAAAGATCGTAATTTTAAGTAAGTAGAAAAAAAACCCAAGAAAATAAAGGGAAAAAGGAAAAGCAATCAATCGAAGCAACCCCTTTTCATCATGATCAAACCTTGTTAACTAGAACCAAAAATCATCAAGAACACAAAAACACTTGATCAGAAAAATCATAGCAACAACTTAAACAGATACCCCCAAAACAAAAAAAGATTCTTTTTTTATGAAAAAACAGAAAAATATAGAAGGTGGGTAAAGACCTGATGGTGTGAGTGAGAAGTAGAAGCACCACACAAGAAAGAAGAAAGCTTGAGCTTGCTCCGTTTGGGTCTTGACCTGGACCCGGACCCGGACCCGGACCCGGACCCGGATGATGATGATGAAGCTCTTATACGACTGCTGCTGGAACCCATAATTTTTTTATGGAAGATGATGATACGCACAAAATAGCTTATAAATTCATCAGCAAAATTCTCTAATTCGGATGTTTCCTACGATGGTCCTCTCCTTTTCTATTTTTTCTTTTGCTTTTTATTTTTTTACGATGGTGCCTGGTGGTATCTTTTTTTAGTTTTGACTTTATTTAATTCGATTACTCTCCGTTTCATATTTATTTGTCTGATTTTGAGTTGACATAATATTTAGTAAAAAGAAAATAATTTTAAATTTAAGTTATATGTACCAAAATATCATTTAATTTTATGATATTTGAACATTATATTCTTTTTGTTCCATATTATTTGTCCATTTTTTATTTTACATGCCCCAAAAAAATCATAAATAAGAAGAGGGTATTTTTACTAATTTACCTCTTTAACTCTTTTTAATACAGTCATATTATGTGTTTTATTTATCAATATCAAAATTAATAATAAAGGAACGTTTTTTAAATTTTACAATATTTATAATTTTAAAAAGGAAAATGAAATTTTTTTAATTAATTCTGTCTTGATTTTATAAATTAAAAAATAATTTGAGAAAGATATTTTTAATAACGTAAACGAATAATATAAGATGGAGGGAATAATTAAAAATTATATATATATATATATAAAAAAAAGAACATTCTTTTTAAACAATTAAAAGGAAAGCAACACAAAAAAAATTGATACCCTACCAATATGAATTGTGGTGCAGTGGTGAGACTGCTTCATGTTTAATCAGAAGTCTCGAGTTTGAGTCTTGGGTATAAAGAAAAAATTATTGGGGGCGTCACCCCCCATAATGGACCTTGCAATGTGTTATCTAAATTAGTCGAGACTCCAATACGAACACCCGATGCAAAATGAGTATTAAAAAAACACCTTATGAGTTGGGAGTATTTTGTTAACCGTTGCTTCACTCATCACACGCTGAATTTGTATAGTTTTATTTCACAATTCAATCCCTTTAATTTCTTAAATTATATACTAAGGACCCCACATTTTGTTTTTCCTTTTACGTGACTTGTGGGGATAGTTCTTTGTCGAGGACCAAATGACCAAATGAAGAAATGGATTTATTTGTCCAAAGTGTACGAAAGCTAAAATGAAGGATATGTTGATTATTAAGTTATAGAAAAGGAAATTATTTATGATGATTAGATCCTGGTAAGTATTTGAATGAGAAACGTGTTGGTTTCGATTAGAAGATAACTTGAATATGTAATTGTAAACAACGATAAGTACTATCTGGAGAAGAAAAATATACATACTTTATGATAACGAGATTATGAGGAAAGCAAAGAAATTATTTCCTTATGAAAACATGAAGGGTAAAAACGTACTCGCACCGGATGTTTACACCAAACCAATGGATGCATGACATTGTGTTTGAATATATACAACTATCACTTAACCATGGTTAAATGATGTATATAATTACTTCATTAAATCACTTAATCATGATAAGTTACATTGATTTGGTGTAAACACCCGGCGTGGGTAAGTATTTACCAACATGAAGTATTATTTGAAAGTGCTAATTTGTTGAGTTAGTGTATTATCTATTAAGTACTACAAATTAGTATTAATAGAATGTTACTTCTAAGTTAGGTTTGCTATGGGAATTGAGCAATGTTAGAGAAACAACTTTGGTAGTTTTTCATAGTTTTATTCCAACAAAAAATTTGTTTCATGAGGATCACATGTCAACATAACTAACATTTAGGGTATAAATATACATTTTTGTAAACTAAAAGCACTTCTCCCTAATATACTCAACATGTATTTAGCATGAATATAAAATGGCATGCCTTCATATTTCCTTTTCTTTGTGAGGCCCAAGGTCAGGGCTACTAGTTGATTATGAGTTCGAATGAATTCAATAACTTTAATTTATATTTTGTATTTGTATAGAAAAGTCATTAGAATATAGCAATTTTAAAAAACAAATACATAAGTTTCATATCCTAACTTTGTCTCCGTACGCGATTGATTTCGTTGTAAGCAAGGACTCAAATGGAAACATAATATAGAAAGCAAGAGTGATAAAGACCAAAGATATATTTTTATGGGGTCAATGCGCATATATAGCAGGACGACTTAATATAACTATTATTGAGAATTTTCTTTTGTAAAAATAGGATGCTTGAGAAAGGGTATAATTAATTAGAACGGTTCATATTTATTCCGAATTGACTATACAACAAAGAACCTAATATTTTATATGTTGTTTTATAAATTTGGTCACTATCAAGGTACTCATTGCGAGATTATTCAAGTATATTCCTTTTAAAAATTAAGATTATTTTCTTCTTATAATTTATTTATTTCGAATAGGAGCTTTTGCTGCTTGTGGATAAGGCCCCACTATATAGTTTTTTAGGGTCAACAAAAAATAAACATATTAGTTTGAAACTTCACCTACTCTAGACTTTTGGAACTGGCTTGTCACTAGATTTTCTGTCCAATCCACAAAATCTCATAGTAATATTTTGACTTAACCAAGTTGTATTATCTTTCGAATATGCTCTTAAAATATATTTTTAAACGATATTCAGTTTGTATTAGAAATAGCAAGTCTTTTTCTTCTTCTGTCTATTTGTTAAACTAAACGGTAGCCCATTATTATTAGGTTAAATTATCTAAAGAGACATATCTCCTTACCATATTTACTATCTTTTTCATTATTTTATTTTAATTATTTAATATACCACATGTTAATCAAAAAAACACTCTGATACATCGCCTCACCTCGTGATACATCGCCTCACCTCGGATACATCCCACCCGATGTATCAAAGGTAAAACCAAAGAATGCCGATGTATCAGAGTGGTTTTGGGATGTATCCAATGGGATTCCGATGTATCCGAGTAGTTTGGAGATATATCCTGAGGTGAGGCGATGTATCACGAGGTGAGGTGATGTATCCCAAGGTGAGGGATGTATCTGAGCGGGAATTGAGGTGGAAAAAAGAGTAATTAGCTCCCAAAGATGTGTGTTTTACGTAAGTTACCCTTATTATTTTAA
This sequence comes from Jaltomata sinuosa, assembly GCA_003996215.1. NCBI lineage: Eukaryota > Viridiplantae > Streptophyta > Magnoliopsida > Solanales > Solanaceae > Jaltomata > Jaltomata sinuosa. The sequence goes on from QJPP01000010.1 coordinate 303,113, forward strand.
ACAATCATGTGTAACTCTATCCAGAAAGGCGTACAAAGAATTAATAAAAGATGTCAAACAAGTATCAATAAAAAAGAGGTAGATTATATTTATCTTCATAACTAAAATTTTAACACAACTTCCTGCAAATCTTTTAAGAAAAAGAAATGAACATTAACAACTATGATACAAGTGAATAGCAAAGCTATTGGTATCTAATAAACTCTGGTATCAGATTGAAGTTTCTCAAAACTGTTTATAGAAGATGCTACAAAACAGATCTAGATTTAGCACTTTAACTACATGTATCGAATGCAACCCTGCTTTGATAACTTCTCTTTTGAGACAAGGGTCTATCGGAAACAATCTCCCTACTCCACAAAGGTAGGGGTAAGGTCTACATACATCCTACTCTCTCCAGACCCACATCCACATGTATCGAATTCTATTCTTTCTTATATATAAGCAACAGCTGGTTGTATTTGAAAGCTACCTGTGTTAATGTAACTTGATAATCTGCCTCAATTGCCAGATCCAAGAGTACATCATTCCGAATGCACAGTATATGCTGATCATCATAAGAGGCAAGAAAGGAAGCCTCTCAGCAAAGAGGATAGGATGAACAAATTGTCCATATATCTCAACGGCCAGGAGACCTAGCAAGTACAATTTTCCAAACCATCCAACGATGAACTTCAGTTTTTCATATCTTGCCTGTTCAGTTTCAGCTGCTTTTCTATTAGTTGTTGTAAAATGAGAGGAGAATCCAATCCACATCAGTGTAGCATGTAAAAGCATTAAGAGAACCTTGATTGGATATTCTTGGGCTTCAAATAACAGCGGGAAAAGAGAATAGCAGGACACTGCATGCACAGTAGGGTTATGTGTTAAGTCTGGAAATAAATGTTATAGAGTGGTACAAGACCCAAAAAAAACAAAAAAGGAAGAAGTAGAAGCAGCAGCACAGCAATAATAGTAACCAAAGAAACAGGCAAAGGAAGAAAGCCAGGACGGTATGTTGATGGATGTCCTATTCCATCTGCAAAGATTTCAAGAGCCCAGCTTAATGCTAAGGATAATTTTGAGGTCGGCCATGAAAAATCAGTCACTGGTAAAAAGCTGGATAGCTCAAGAATACACTACAACAAACTGGCTGATATACGGCCAAGTATAGGACATATGAGTTCTTACTTACAGGAGCATTTCTACTAATTCGTTCATTCTAACTGATGGAACAATACTAAAACTAATGCGTCTTTCATATACAAAATGGTGATTGCAGTTTTGATTTTCTGGGACACAAAAGATCCAGACCAAAATCCCTAAATCTTCTAAGTTCTATCTAGTACCTGTACCTCCCTCCCCTGCACCCCTCCCAATAAAAGGAAAAGGAAAGGCTAAAACTTAAAGTTGCTTATTGATTGATTAATTCACTTCATACATGCTAATTTGTTTTGACAAATTTATTGGTAACTTCATGCAATCAAAACTTATAAGTATAATTCCTGCAACATAATAGTGACACCAAAAAGACATAAAACGCTGGATTATGAGGATCAAAAGGTCGTTAGTTGATAGATATAAGAAGAAGGTTTCTTTTGATGAAGAGAAAGATACAAGTATCAACATTGTCTTAAGACCGTTTAATGCGATTCTACCAGCTCAAAGAATAGATTCCATAGTTGAAGACTACTTGACAGTGTTTTATAGAAAAAGAAAAAAGACTACTTGTCTGTAGTGGCAGATTTAATTGTGCTGAAGTATCGAAAAATTCGTCAAATCCTCTTTGGAGTTCTAGTCCAAGTAGTTTAACTTATGATACTCTCAGTATTACTTTCGCTTTAACGAACCTTTATCCAAATAGTTTATGTCTCTTTATCATTTCTCAAATAAGACCACAATTACCAGAAGAATGGGAAGGAAATCTATCTTAACATCAAGGATGTTAGCAACGTAATGGAGGCCTTTTGTTGATCAAAGTCATAGATATGTTTGCTAAGCAGAATTATACAAATCACGTATGCCACAATCTGGTTTAATACCAAATTTTATAAGAAGAAAAAAAAGAAAAAAGACTACTTGTCTGTAGTGGCAGATTTAATTGTGCTGCAGAATCAAAGAATTTGTCAAATCCTGTTTGGAATTCTAGTCCAAGTAGATTAACTTATGATACTCTCAGTACTACTTTTCACTTTAACAAACCTTTATCCAAATAGTTTATGTCTCTTTCTCATTTCTCAAATAAGACCACTATTAACAGAAGAATAGGAAGGAAATCTATCTTAACATCAAGGATGTTAGCAACGAAATAGAGCCTTTTGTTGATCAAAGTCATAGATATGTTTGCTAAGCAGAATTACACAAATCACGTATGCCACAATCTGGTTTAATACCAAATCGTTGTACATTTTCCAGTGGAATTTAATTGTGAGGCCTAGTAGTCATTCAAGGTATTACTGATTCATCATGATAAAGATAAACTACGCTGACATCATTTTTGGAACATATGTTTTGACCTATTGGAGTCTCACTATGTCTAATATTGACATTAATAGTAAATGGTGTTTGAAAGTAACACTTTTTTCCAACTGAAAGAGCTCTGATTTTTGTACACTCATATAAAATGAGCTAATCACGGTAAAAATAAATAAACAAAATAAAATATAAGAATAAAAGAAACACCAATTTAGGAACAACTTCTAAAAGATGGTAGCAAACAGAAGAGTGACTGAACTATACAGAAAGATATAAATATGAAGTATCTGTAAATTGAGATGGCTAAAGACTATCATAAAAATCACGTATGTAATACAAATTCAGGTCTTCCAGATGCCTTCGAGAGTTCAACCATCGCAAATAAGTGAGTAAGACAGGGAATTACCTATGGACAAGTAGAAATAGTGTTTTGCATCTTCCGCACTTTTCAAGGCAATGATGGCAAGGGGAATCACAAAGTGAAGTGAGGCTTTCTCATGGACATGCCAGCCAAACATAAAGCCGCATGTGTAAGCATAGGCTATCCATCTTGTAATCATCCTTGGTTGGGGATTCCTCCAAACCTTTATAAGACATGGAGCTATTGCAAGCAAGACAATACTGAAGGTAATAATGGGGGTAACCTGCAATGTATAAGTCTGTATAAGCATGGGCTGTTCACAAATCCTCTAACTAACATTATTTGGTGGCAGACAACTCTTTTAGACTTTTACCATGTTTTTTAATTTGTAAATTCCTAACTAGGAGTTAGTAAACGAAGTTATTGTTAACAAACAGGAGACACACACACACCATATGTTGGATAAAGAGATGAATGGGAATGCTTACTCTAGGTAACACAGCAAAAGGAGAGGAGTCCCCAACTAGTCCACCAGTGAATGAAGCTGTTGGTGCTTGGATATTTAACCCCATTTTTACAAGCAAAAATGCTAACGCTTTATCAAGAATTATATAGAATACCCAGAAATTCGGAGCCCAGTAAGCATGACAGAGTCCCCTACCAAATGGAAACATTCGATGGAACACTTGCTGTATCTGCAACAAGGTTCAAAGCAGTTGGCAATTTGTCAGGAGATGATGGTATAGCACACAGGCACTGAGTTTCCTACTTTATCATACCATTCAATAAACAGAAACAACCACTTGATCAGAAAGGTTAAATTTGAGATAAGGTTATCTAACTGCAGCAAATTTCAAACATCATAACTGCTAAAAGAATGAAAAAGAACAAGACATTATGACTTAAGGAAGTACATTTCAGCAATCAATACCATGCTTCAAATATCTTCTAACTAGCTAGATGCAACTCATAACATTGGAGCAATTTTTATTAGTAATATTCTACAAGCCTACAAGTCTAAATGGAGCAACATGGTTTTGTGAGGATTCATATTAGATGAATCCCACAAGATCTTTAGCTTGAGATTGAGGCGATGGTGTTGTTCTAAGAGACTAAATGTCATCTTATGACTAGACATAATTGTAAAAATATCCATGCATAAACTTATAGAAAATAATATATATTCATGCATTCTTCATGCCAATAAAAACAAGACAATAGAACACCAGTAAATAACATCTAATTCTAGACGCGGTCAAATATGGAACTACCAACTCACACAGAGAACTAAAGATCAGAACTTTACCTGTCCATGATAGAGAAAAGGCCCATAAGCAGCAGCAAATACAGCCACAACTGCACTTCCCATAATAACCAATCTCCCAAACCCCCTAATCAACCCACCCCTGCAATAATGCCTCAACAAATAAACAAAATAAACAGGAGCAGCAACAGCAAACAAATGCTTAAAACACAACAAAACTGCAAAAACAAAACCACCTAGCAAATCCTTCCCTTCCTCCAAAGCCGAAATCGAAATCAAAAGAATCCCCAAAAGAAACCCATTGTACTGAAAATGCATATGATCAACAATCATCAACCCAGGCGAAAAAATAACCAAAACCCAGATCAAAACTCTCTCTTTGTACCCCAAATTCCGTGTCAATCTATAAATACCAAAAACCAACACAAAATCAGATACTATAACAGTAAGCCTTTGAAAAAGAATTGTGGGTTGTGATTTATAATCAAGACCATGATGAAGATGGACCATGATGGGGTCCACAAAGGAAGCAAAGAAAGACAAAAAATGCTCGAAATGAGCAAAGAATGGTGGGTAATCGAGGGTCCATGGGCTTGTTTCATCAGAGTACCATTGAGAAAGAGGAAGGGAGTGAGTTATAGCAAGCCAATTACGGTGGACTTCGAAATCTGTGCTGTGATAAGCTGGGATTAGAAGGAATTTGATGCATGTGGCTACAAGGGAAACCCATAAGATCTCTGTGATGGGTCTATTGGGTTTGGGTATTGGGATCGGAGTTTGATCGGAGTGGTGGTGTTTGTGGTGGTTCTTTGGGGGTTTCATGGCGACGGCGAAGTGGTGTTTTGGGGTTGAAGATTTGGAGGGGGAGCTTGAAGAAGAAGGTGACATGTCAGCAATGACACGTCCTGGATTGTCCAGGTCAGCATCTAGCTGGCTTTGTTTGTCTTGTGTTGGGTTGGGTTATACTTGTTTAGGCCCATTATGGCCCAACTCATCGATGGATAATTTTGGGTCCAACCCATTAACTCTCTAATTTCAAGTTTGGATGAATGGGCCGGGTTACACATTTCTTGGACTAATAAATTCAAGCTTTTGTACAAATTACCCCTATTTTCGAGATAGATCTATAATTTTTGCTCCTGCTATTTATTTGATGAAAAAATTTGTGGATCAAAGTACCCCAAAATATTCTTATCTATCTAGACTTAGTTCGCTCAACATAAGTTTAGAGAACTTTTACCCCGTTCAGCATAAGTTCGATAAAAAATAAGCTATGTGACATAAATTATGTGGTATTTTTCAGAATTTGTTGTAGCTTTTAGAAACTGAAGTATGCCTTTTAGGGCATATATTTTTGTCATTTTTAGAGAAATAAATTCGATAGCTAATATCGGATGGTAGAGTATATGTGTGGGTTTGTGTGTTGTGTTTTTCTTTTAAAAATATATCATGCCCGCTAGGCATATGATATAACTTGTTATACCTTTTACTATATAATTTATGGGATATTGTCCTTCCAGCGTATAACATAACTTACTATGTCATTTTATGACATAACTTGTGGAATATTATGATGCAAACTTATAAAATTGTGCTACAAAAAGTTGGTTGTTGTTTTGGTGTTAGGGGCATAACTTGTGAAATATTATGATATAAAATATAAACTTATATCATGTGTGAAGTTATTTATTATTTTAGTATCAATGATATTTCTGATCACTTATTTATTACTTAAAATATTGAAGGAAAAAAAATTAATCACAGCTTTTAAAAACAAAAAAATTAAACCCCCTTCCCCCCTCCCACCCACAATTTTTACACTTCATTCTGGAGCACTTTGTTAGTTGATCTAACCCACTTCTCTGGAACATTGCGAAGTTAGAAATTTCGTTTAGGGTGTTCAAAACTTTAGTATATATTTCTAAAAAGTTGTTTTTAACTTAAATGCACAATATTATTTTCTATACACACAATATAATTTTTCGACGAAGGGTGTTCGAGTGACCACTCTGGGGTCAATGTAGCTATGCCCCTGTCCCCCCTCCCCCCTCCCCCCTTCCCCACACCCCACCCACCCAGCAAACACTCTGGTGAAACCACCTACATCAGCCAGCTAGAACTTGGTACTATCCTAACTCTTTGGGGATTGGTTTGCTTTTGTGTAATGAGAAGCAGCTGGAGGAAAGTGACAATTAATTTGTGCACTTTTATAATTTATTGGGTGAATTATAATGATGTAGATACACTATTCTTAATCAATATTTATATTCCCATCTATTACAATAATAAACACATTAATTTTTAAAAAATTGAATTTAATATGAGTGACACTTGAAGCATATTTTCGGAGATTTGGTTTTCTAGCCCTTTAAAAATTTATTTATAATTTTATATTTTTTTTATAAGAAATTTTCATTTTTACACGTAAAAAATCTGAAAATGTCATTTTCTTCCCTTTATTAGGTGAAAATTATGCTACAAGTGCTTCACCAATATTCCATTGCTAATTAAGTTCTGAATGATGTATTCCTTAATACTTATTTCCCTTAACATATCACCAATATTCAATTGATTGTTCTATCAAAAACTTCTTCTTCCTCCATTAATATATCTAACAACCATATAACATAGACATCGTAATTTCACAAGTGGATTCTGAGAATGATAATATGTATACAAACCTTATTTCTGCCTTATAAATACAGAGAACTGGACTGTTTTTGAAAGACTCTCGGCCTTTAATATCTCTAACCACAAATTTAAAATGTACTTTTTATAATTTTTATTTTGATTGGTGTACAATTCTTTAAAATTAGTGTTAACATCTTCATAATTTGAAAAAGTGCATATATAAGTCCAAAGCTACCTCGAGACTTATCTAAAGAAATATGGTCGAAATTATTTCATCCTTCATTTTCCCTGTATTTGACTGGTAAAGTACCTTAAACTTTCTACTAATTATAAAAACTGATTTTTCAGTTCAGAATTGTTATATCCACATTATATGGATGAAAATCTTTCCAAGGCATAATTATTGTAATTTTTTTTATGGGGTGGGGGAGCTAGCAAGAAATGGACAATATAATGTAGACATTTTTGTTCTTCATAATCAATATACTAAAATCCAAAATGGAATGAATCATAATGTTTGATCAGATCACATGCATCCTAGTAGGATAATTTATTTATTTTCTCAAAAAAAAAATTATGATAAAGTGTTTTTTCTCTTTCTAAAGGAATATATTTGGTATCATCTATATGCCATAGGGAATCCAGAGGGTCGAATTTTTTTACTAAAAATATATGCATAACGTACGGGGTGAAAATCGGGCATGATACGTGAGTGAGTTAGGAAACAAAGTGTGGCAAAAAGAATAAGTCGAATATGACTCAACAGGAATGACATTAAGCATTGACCTCAGACAGAGCATGATTAGTTTGGAGATCTCGCTCAAAGAAGATTCGAAATTGTGTTATTAGGGTTCGGTATCACATTTGTGAGTTTGTTTGGTTCTGGGAACGTGGATCAGGCACTAGGTCGCGACCGGTCAAAATGAGATCAAGAATCCACCCGGCCCATTATGAAACGTCTCGAGATTATTGCCAGTCGTTTCATAGCTGCAGTAAAGTACCATTAATGGATTTTATGAGGGTGGGATCTGCGGATCTTGTTCCTTAGGATCTAGTTGTAATTAGTGATTGACCTTTTTGTAAAGCAACACATGATCTGAAAAAGAACAAACAAGTATAATACTCATATTTTGTAATCTTAAGCTCCGTTATTATGAAATATATCAATCAAGAAGCTTTTTAGACGACATTGTCAGTTATCAGCGTCGAAATTCAGACTTTACTTACTTGTTGATCTTATTATTTCGTTATTGCTATTCGGTCTTCAATTAAATCATATTCATTATATTGTTTAGGTACGAGAGGATGAAAAAGGCATGAGAAAATGGCTAGAGATTGATATTAAGTTGCTTTCACAATTCAATTCGGGTAGTTTGTGTAAAATGATGCTAAATATATATTGTCTTTATTAATATTTTAGAAGTCACGTAGTGTCCTTTTCGCTAAATTGGGACATTATGTTAGAGGTGATAAAATTGGCCCACAAAATAAAACATGATTCCTCTAATTTGCTTAAATTTGGACTAGTTCTTAACCGGTTCATTTATTAGATTAGCTCATTTCAGTTATTTTTAAAAAAATTCACTTTTTTTTATTTGATATGTCGTTATATATATAATCATAATAAATTTAAAAAAATAGTTTATAAGGTGCTAAAAAGTTACAAAAGAACAAACAAAGAAATTAAAACTTAGTAAGGATAAAACTGATTGGATTATGACCCTTTTTTATTGTCGAACTTAACTCATTTAAATTCAAATAACTTTGAATAAATCAATAACTTGTTATTTATTAGTTTAATTTATTTTGACCCGTTCAAATTCATTTTACCCGCCCATTTCACACATCCCAAATATAAAAGCCACCTACATCAGCCAGCTATAACATGTACTATCCCAACTCTTGGGGGATTGGTTGCTTTTGTCTATGCATGAAATTTCACATTTATTACAATAAATTCTTGATTTAAAATCTTGAATTCGCATTTGATAGTGGCATTTGAAGTCTAACTTGAAGCATTCTTTCCCTTATCAACATAATGGAGTAATGTCTTTAATGCCCATAAACATATAATCTTCTTACCAGCTAATAGATTTCCTATCATTGGAAAATAATAATTAGGTAAAAATAATGCTACAAGTGCTTCACCATTCTATTGCTAATTAAGTTCATGAATCATGTTTCCTTATTACTTCTTCCCCTTTAATATCTTTAATAACAATTAAATTAGCGTTTGACTGTAGATTTTGGATCATATTCTAAAAATTTATCGTGAAATATCTGTTTTGATCATGAAATTTGATTAGATTTTGAAAATCTAATCTTCAAGTTGGGAGAAATTGCATTTTTACTCATAAAACTTCAATCTTTTTTCAAGTAAATTATATGTCCAAACACAATTTCAAATTTCAAAAATTACAATTTTAAATACTCAATTTTTCAAATTTCATGTTTCAACTTCAAAATCAATGGTCAAATGTGAGCTAAAAGATGGATTCTTTTTATATAGTTTCTATTTTGATTGGTGTACAATTCTTCAACATCTTCTTGATTTGAAAAAGTGCATATATAAGTCCAAAGCTTCCTCGAGACTTATCTAATTCTACTATAATTTATCTGTCTTAAGAAATATAATAAAGAAATATGGTCGAAATTAATTCATCCCTCGTTTTCCCTCTACTATTTGACAAGTAAAGTACCTTAAGCTTTCTACTAATCACAAAAAATGATTTTTCAATTCAGAATTGTTATATCCACATTCTATGGTTGAAAATCTTTCCAAGGCATAATTAGTTTTTTTTTTTAATGGTGTGGGGGAGCTAGCAAGAAATGGAAAATGTAGACATTTTTGTTTCTTCATAATTAAAATACTAAAATCCAAAATGGAATGAATCATAATGTTTGGATCAGATCATATACATCCTTGCAGGATAATAGTAATTTCTTTTCCTTAAGGAATTAATTTTATGTTAAAGTGCTTTTTCTCTTTCTAATGGAAAATATTTGGTGTCATACCTATATATATATACCATAGGGAAGACAGAGGATCGAATTTTTTTACTAAATATATATGCATAATGTATGGGGTAAAAATTGGACATGTGTATTGGGTGAAAATCCTCGAGAGTTGTAGTAAAGATAAAGAGACCTCTCGGGGGAAGAATTACGATATAACTAGGCAATGATAGGGCTCAAAAAGAGGACCTCACTCAAGGATCCACCGAGGGAAGTCCCTTCGGAAAACTCGGATGATGAGGAAAAGGACAGACAAGGGCACCAGACTTATTAGGTGCACGCACGCGTAGCGTACCCATTTTTAGGATAAACAACATGATAAGTGGGTGAGTCAGGAAGCAACGTGTGACAAGAAAAACATGTTGAGTATGATTCAGCAGAAACAACGACATCAATCATTAACTTTGAAGCATGACCGGTTAGGGAGACCTCGCTCGAAAAGGTCCGAAGTTGTGTTATTAGGATTGGGTATCACATATGTGAGTTCGTTTGGGTCTGAAAATATGGATCGGGTATCAAGTTATAATCGGTCAAGATAAGATCAAGAATCCACCCGTTACGAAAGGTCTCGAGATTATCGTCAGTTATTTCCTTTTTGAAAAAGGATGCATCTGATTTGAAAAAGAACAAACGAGCATTGTACTCATATTTTACACTTTAAAGCTCTATTAATGTTGCGAAATACATATCAATTCAAGCTTTTCCAGTGACATTACGAAATATATTGTGTACTTAACATATTACTTTATTTTATTTGGTCATCTCAATTCACATGTTTATAAATCACCGTATACAAATTTAATCGTACCAATTTAAAGGTAAAACAAATGACACAAATAATAAGTAAAATAAAAATATCAATCGATTCTATTTATTTACAAAAGTAACCGTGTAGGCCACTAATTATTGCATTGTAAAGGATAAGAACATGAATATGTCAGATGTTTGACTTCAAATTAAGCCTCACCTACTATTAGATTGGATAGATATGACTTTCTTTTACGGTATGTTTTCTCCATTTTTGTTGCTATTAACCACCTTTTTTGAGGTCACATTCGATAGGAGAAAGATAGCATACAATACAAGGAGATAGAAATAAAGGTGGGGTAAGTACTTTTACCTCAAGACAGCTATTATTGCCATGAAAATGACATAAGGTGTATTCCTGTTTCAAATCCGTCACTTCCCATGTCTCAATTAACGTGACACAATTTTTTATTTAATTTATTTCAGAAAAATGTCAATCTTTTAAATTTGTCTAATTTATAATCAAACAAATGTTTAAGTTCATGGATTTAAACGTGTAATTTATAATCAAAAACATGGGTTCATATCTACTACTGGGTGAAACAGAATTATTTAATCTTATGATCACTTTTAAATTGAATAGAAGAAAATGATGAATTTAAATCTCTCTACTATTTGTTGCACTTTCCGTGAATTCAATACATAAATAATTTATATATTGCACAAGACTTATTGAATTCAGATAAATTTGATATCAAAAGGCTACATCATCTCTGAGTCTAGGTCTTATATACTTTCTCCGATACGTTTTGTTTATCACTTGTATCGAAAAGACTTTGTTCAAAATATGTGTTACTTTAGAAAATCAATAAGGTTCTAGTTACTCCCTGGCCCCTTCGATCTTTTTTAATTGTTTAATTTGTATTTTGTACTCTCCTCCGGTATATTAGTAGGATTAATTTGTGCTCTTATTCTTTTGTCAAAAGTAGAGAAGAGCAAGTACCTAATCAAATCAATCAAGCGATAGAGGTATAAATTTTATTTCGCTAAGATATTGTATTCTAGCGATTGAGGATTGACCGAGAGGTCATTCTTTCTTTTATAAGGAAAGAGATTGTAGCCACCTACAGATAGGACGGTGAAAGACGAGTAAGCAAGCGCACGGGTTGTCTCGATCAACTTTGAGTTGTCAAGTGAGAATTGTTTCGTCTCTTATAAAAAGATAAGGGGAAGGGGAGTTGTCTTATAATAAAGGAGGTACTCTCTTCTCTAATGTACGCTATATTATTATGTCATATTCCTTAAGGAATGATCTCGAATTAAGCCATGTGGTGATACCCACCAAAAGAAAGGGGCCTTTTTAAAGAAAATATTGATTGAACGTTTATTTTTACTAACTTGCCCCCATTAATTATATATATTTAAAAATTCAAATTTGATTATTAATAATTCAATAATTTCAAAAAAAAAAAATTACAAATAAGAGTAAAATTAAAAAAATAATTAATTTTCTCTAATTTGCTAAAATAAACAAATAAAAATAATTATTTCTAATATAATAAATAAGTAAAAGAAAACGAATTAAAGAACAACATTCATAATTTATCAGTGCATAAAAACATAAATTCTTTTTTATAATACTCCATAAAGTCTCAAGGACATAAGTATTAAGAAAAAACAATCTGAAATAATTTACAACCTTCCCTAATTCAAAAAAAAAAAATTAACTAAAAAAAAAACTTCCCTAACTCAAATACCCAACACGAGATTAATGCTCATCCGAATCTCTTCGTCATATCCCATTTGCAATTTTCGTTGGAATATTTTAATAATTAGTGATATCATGAGATATTTTATTTTATCAATTAAACAAATTATCCTCACTGTAAATGTGTTTCCATGCAAATTGCATTAAAAAATTATACCTGACCTAACAAACTCAAAATTTTGCTATAGATGATCAAATAAGATCAGTTAAAAGGTTTAAAAAAAAAAAAAAAAACAATTTTTGAGTTTTATATATAAACTATTACTCAATAGTTGGCGAAATACACCTTAATTTATATCCGATAATGTGTTTACTATACTCTCTCTTTTGTTAGAAAATTTTGTTGCATGACACTTCATGTAGAAAAATAATTTCATATTGGCAAAATTAAATATATTAATACTAGATGTTAAAATTTATCATCATATAAATTAATTTATTCTCCATCACGATATCCGACATCTTCTTCTCCACCTTCTCAATTGTGGTGGTCTCATTGCAGTCGTGGCGTTGATATCTCCGACTTGAAGGGGAGAGTTTAGTGTTCTAATAAAATCAATTGAAAAATATTTAAAAAAAGTTAAAAATAATGTGTCAGTTAATAGAGTCGTTAAATATGCCAGGTGGACGAAAATTTTATGGTCAAACCCGGCTAACAATGTTTGTAGAGTAACATTTGGTCTAGTCAACGTCTAGGTGTGTTTCGCTACCATTGGATGGGTGATAGTTCATGTGGAAAACTCACACTCCAAATAGTTCAGTTATAAAACTCAAAAAACTGAGATAGTTTAAGTCGTGTGTTTTTTACTCTTAAAGGAGAAATGTTCTGTCAGAACTGATTTTATTCATGAAGCTTTGAAACTCGAGATATCTAAACGTAACTGCTTTTGTTCTTAAAATTTGAAACTCGAGATATCTAATTAATAGTGAAAGAATCTCATTCATTTCAACACGTTCCTTAACGGTAATAACAATTAAACCCGCATAAATTATATACTTAATTATGACCTCATTAGTTAACTCAAATAGAAAGCAACATTAACGTCATGACCTAACAATACCAAACAGTAAATAGAAAATCCATGACAACTCTGAAAGTAGATGCTGATCACATGTTTAAGGTCAATAATATCTAATTATATTAATGTTAATTGATTCCGTCACATGCATGATATTATTGCTTATGACTCAGTTCCAGGTATTGATAATCACACAACTCTTTTTTTAAAGATAAAATCATCAAACTTGCAGACGACGTTTTTTTTTTTTTTTTTTCTTTGTAGATTAAAAAAAACAAATGAAATCTCTCTGTCATTACGTACTTCGACTTACCAAACGTAATATATATCCAGATTATAAAATCTCTAGGGAACAAGAAAATAATCATTCCTCATTTTATTTATTTATTTGATCGGAGTTGTTAACTTCTAATTACCTTTCTAATTTGCAGATTAGAGGTTCAAATACAATCAAGTGTCAGAGATTCCCTTTAATTAGTATGGGTACTTGTCATACACTCTACGCATAAATTTTATTTTGCCCAAAAAAAATTAAAAAATATATTAATATATAAATGCCGATATTATTTGAAACTTGAAAATAATATAATTAAGTAAACAATTATGGTGGAACATGAAATAAAGCCATTTTATAGTATCAAAATCAGCTAGCACCTCTATTTTCACAAGGTAAAAATTGTGAGGAGTGCTTATTATTCGAGCAACTCTCTTTTATCATCAACTTGTATAAGTTAAAGGTTAATTTAAATATCTTTTTTGCATTTGATATTTATTATTTACAAGAAAATTAAACAATTTTCTTCCTAACCAGTAATGTTGACAAAATGAACTCGTTTTTTAGTAATCTATCGATTTCTTACCTAAATCATTTCTAACTCAATCCATTTCAGCCTCTGCTCAAATATAAAGTGGCTGAATTATAACTCGATTTACTCAACTCATTTTAATCAATTGATCAATCCACAGATTTATCACCACTACTGATAAGCAACCAAACAACTCCATAAGTGCGAGTAATTTTTTACTTCCAATTGATACGGTCAAAATATATAAATGTTGCAAAACCATGGGAAAGTTGATTGTACTATCATCATTCATCACCACACAAAAAGAATAGGAATTTGTACCAATGGCCAAACAAATCCTACGTGTGATTGACAGAGAAAGAGAGGATAGAAAAAAAGAAAAGAAATAATGCTTTTAGTCCCTGAATTATGGAGTTATTTCAATTTTGATCCTATTGATATTTGATTAAGCATTTTTGACTTTTAATTTAATAATACATGCTTTTTTTGACCAATGACTAATAAATCAAATCAAATTAAACGGAATGATAACTTTAAATTCAATTAATTGAAGTGAAATTCACTTTTAGAATGTAATTCTATAATATGGTAAAGCATAATCCACTTTTAGAACGCACTTCTATCGTTATAATTGAACAAGGATTATCGAGAACGTTTGTGAGCGCTTAAATATGTGCAGAATCAGAGTATGCAGAAGTAGTATTTTTTTCCGATAATTATATATTGCAAAAGACATAGTTTCTTAAATTTTCAAAGTGCTCTTTCTAACCATTATCATTCCGTTTAATTTGACTAGATCTATTAGTTATGAGATTAAAATAGCACATATTATTAAATTAAAGATAAAAAATAATTAGTCAAATACTACCATGATCAAAACTGAAATAACGCGATACATCATTTTCCAAAAAAACAATAATTGAGATCACAGCCGTTGATCCCATTGACTTCGTTGATCTAGTGACACCTCCCCTATGATGTAGAAACGCCACGTGTCCAGGAGGAGTTACTGACAAGGATCGACGTGTAACTGCTAAACCTAAAACAAAATAAAATAAAATAAAGGCGTTAGAATATTTGCTGCCCGACGGGTAAGGGCAGAGGATCTCGGGCAGCGGGTAGACAAAGACTTTGAAAATAGAGCCCGCATGTCTTAAGCTGGTCCCCTTGGGATGGGTCCCGCCAACTTCATGGGTTTTAATAGGCTGCTTTCTAATTATGTTTGGAAAGTGGGGCCCAATGATGTGTTGTATTGTGGGGCCGGGTGGGTCCTAGCTGACACAGCTCCAATGTGGGAGGAAAGAAAAATGACAAAGCAAAAAATGGAGCTTGTCTAGAGAAATCATCAAAAAGTCTATACGATGATGGGAGAGTGAGGGAAATAATAGTGTTTTTTTTTGTTTTTTATTTAATGATGGAGCTTTATTTTTTAACATGTGTTTTTGTTTTTTAGTGGTAATTTTTTTTTTGTGGGTGTGTTTCTCGTATAATATTTGATGATACTCACGTTGAAATTTGATTAAATTTAAATTTTAGGGATTGTACAACTTTTTTTTTTGGAGATAACGTTTTCAATAAGTTTTTTTTCATTCCGAAGGGCTCAAAAAAAAAACAGTTGATCAAAGGTGAAGGATACTGAATCATCCGGCCACAACTCGTATTTTCTTTTTGGTGGTAAAGTTTGCTTTTGGCTAGTCAGGTCCTATAGTTATGGGAAGTTTAGGTCCAGCCATAGAAATTTTGTTCTATGTGGTATATTTAGCTAAAAGGAGAAAATTAAGATATTTTAAATTTATCCTGGAAAATAGATCAAGAAAACCTTAAAGTCATGTTAATTGTGCCTTCAGTTTTGTCTTCTTCATTTAAAATGAAAATAAATTAAGAGCTAAGAGCAACAAGACAATGCACTCCTACATATTAGTATGGACGCACTTCTATCTACTAATCTTCTATTCTAATACGTGTTCACCACACTTTTCTATTTAAGGTCATGTCATTGGTAAGCTGCAACTACGCTATGTCATGTTTAATCACCTCTCTTCAATACTTCTTTGATCTATCTCTAACTCTCTTGAATTCATCCATAGTCGATCTCTCACACCTCCTCACTAAAACATCCGTGCATCTCCTTATCACATGTCTGAACCACAAATCTCAAGTCCAAGATCAAAAAAAAGAAAAGCATATATAGTGGTAAAACAAAATTGGAAAATGAGTTGAGTCATAACATGCTTGAAACTAAAAGTTCTTTGTAGTACAACTACTTTATGTACTTTAGGAAGAAAAAAGCATATGCAGTAAAAACTAGTCTATATTGTAATAAGTACTAGATTTGCAACATAAAGCAAATCCGAGAAAGAAGAAAAAAACATACACCGCAAATTTAATAAAATATCAAAATTAATGCACTTGTCAATGATTCCCACAAACATGAGGGAGCAAATTGGTAATAAAGCAGTTTGTGCCCTCAAAAAAAGTACAATTTGAGAAAAAGTATTCTTGTTTTGCTGTCATAACCAAATTGGCTTATGTAATAAAATACTGCCATTATTCCCACCCCTTGGATTCTGAAAAACAGCTACTGGTTTTTTCTTTTTTCGTTTTCCCTTTTATTTAATCATGTTTGCTCCCTAAGTCCTTGAATTACTACAACTAGTACTAATACTTTACTTAGTGGTCCACCAACATCCATCCAATTAAATTAAGTATGACTTACTCCCCGTGTCACAATTTATGAAACAGTGTCTTATTTTTCTGTACATGTGAAACACTTTTCTTTTTAGTCGATCCCAAAAAAGATATCACTTTTTTATAATTAGAAATCACTTAACTTTTAAATCTTTCTTTTACTCTTTGAAATGATTTATAGTCATACAAATGATCAAAATTATTTCTTAAATTTTGTATCAAGTCAAACGATGCCACGTAAATTGAGATGGTAGTAAAAGTTGTGACTTGGCAGTCCTTTAATTATTGATAAATGGTGTATAGGCCCAATTAAGTTTTTTTTTTAAGCCTCTCCCCTTGGCTAACAATATATATATTAACAGAGTTTGGCCCTCTGTTCTCCTCCCAGAATCTACTTTTCTCATTCTTCTCTGCACTATCAATCATTCATCTCAGCAAGATCCACTTTCCTTACACAACAAACACAAAGTTCTTTTCTTTTTCAAAAAAAAAGTTTCTTCATCATCATCATCATACAGAAAGAAAAATGAAGGCAGCAGCTGCACTATACTACACTGGATGTGAAGAACACCATTACCAACCTCATTTTCTTGATGCTTGTTCTCTTTGCCAGAGAACCTTGGCTCACAACCATGACATCTTCATGTACAGGTTAGCATTTTACATATATCTTTCTCCTTTTTTTCACTTCAACAGTTCAAATCATGGATCCGACTCTGTTATGATCCACTGTAATTTCATAAGTGGGGTCCGGAGAGGGTGGTATGTACGCAGTCTTGCCCCATGTGATCTAACAACTTGTAAATCATGAAAGATCTTAGACCCCCAAATATAATTAATTCTGTTTTTTTGGTCTTGATCTGATGGAAGTGATATTTTTTTGTTTTGATTACAGAGGGGATACACCATTTTGTAGCCAAGAATGCAGGCAAGAGCAGATAGAAATGGATGAAGCAAATGAAAGAAAATGGAAAATTGCTGCATCAAAGAGATCATCAAGAACAAAAACAGAGACACCTACTAAAGAAACTGATGCAAATAAAGCTGTACGAAATGGAACTGTTGCAGTGGCTTAATCTTGATGATGATCAAAGAGGCTATATAAGTCAAAAAAAAATTAAATAAAATGACAGAAAATGGCTTCTGATTTAGGATATCAAGTAAAATAAGGAGGAATTTTGAGTTTTTTGAGTACAGAAATCTTGTGTAAAAAGATATGATGGCAATCACCAAGAGAGTGAATTCCATCAAACAATTTTGTTGAATCTTTTTTTTTTCCCTCTCTCTTTTTTGGGGTTCCTAATTTACCTTTTTGTCAAATATTGTGGAGTGTCTGTAAAAATGGGCCGTCCATAAATGGAATATGAGATCTCTAATCTTTGTAATCATCTCTGTTCTCATAATTATCAGCTGCTGATGCGATGAAGCAAATATTAAGACATTCTGAGTTTTTCAATGTTAATTTCTGTAGAGAGATGTTGTTACTGTTCTTTTTTTCCTGCTCGTGTCTGGTATCCGTTTTAAGGTTGTCACTGATTTACATCACGTAAGACTTATTAAAAGATGAAATATTCCCTACCACAATTTTGCTTGAAATCGAAATCTTTGAGGGCATAAGGATCTTATCGATCCCATCATAATTGTTGATCACACATACAATTTGCTGGGAAGTATTTTGCAGACTGATCTACAACAAATGTAACAAATTCTAATATTCAGGATTATTATTTTTCATGATTATAATTTTGGAAGTAAAATTATGATTATAATCTGGAAAATTTATTTCATCTTTGATGTTGGGATAAGTTATTTAAACTATAATCGTGATTTTACTATCGATAATTTTAAATTGGGATAAACTACCTAAAGGTCTTGAACGAAACGGCCCCTAAGATTTTAATTGCATTTCATTAATTTGGACTCAAATTAAATGTGCACATAATGTTTTCTTAGACTATATGCATATAAAAAAATCAGTCTGTGGATGTGTACTATCTAAGTACACCACAATGCTTTTGGCAACATTTTAGCGTAATGGGGTTAGGTTGATGACCCACCAAAAAATAAAGCATAATTATTAGTGGAAAAAGTAAACCGAAAAAAGAGATTAATGAAAAATTAAATATATATATATAAGAAAAAGTTAACTCATTGATTTGCATCACTGCTTATTACATGTGAATTGGTTCGAGGAATATTATTTTCTTTTCCTATTTTTTAAATATACTTTCATAGTGGAAAAGGAGACTTGAGCATTATTTTGAAGATCCAAGTAAAATGAACTTTTTATTGTATTGGAAGAGTACCTAACTAAACCGGTAGATTATCCATGTTAATTATGATTAAACCCCTCAACTGAGGGTATATGTGAAGAATTTAGGTCGAGAAATCTTAGTAGCTCAGTTGATTGATTATCTGAACTTCCATTTATCACTTAACTTTTAACATTACTAGAAACAAGGGTTTTTTCTACCGCAAATCAGTGGGTAATTTGTGCTATAAAACATGATTTTTCTACTCATTTCTCACCGAAACAGCTCACAGTGAAAATGCGTAATGGAGAACAGATTCTCAATGAAATAGTGAAAAACTTCCTAATCTTTCCATGTGAAAATATTAATATTTTCTCTTTTCCCATCAATTCAATTAAAATATCGGTAAGAATAACCGCTGGACATTAATTTAATGGAGACCCATCCAAGATATTGCATTGCATTGCATTATTAATTAGGTAAAAAGATGGAGAAGGTATTATTATGGGTAAAATATTTGCCATTAATCCTAACTTGCTTATCTCACTAGCACTTTATTATCACAGATAACCAGAATAAGATTTCTACCCCAAAATAAAAAGAAAAAAAGAAAATTTAGGCAAGAGAGTTGTAGGCTTCTAGCTAGTTTGTGTTTAATAATTGTCCAGGTTCATTGAACCACAGATTTCCTTTTGTGGACCAAATTGTCAGTCAAATTTTTCGTCCCCCCAAAAATATTTTCTTCTGGGAAAATGTTGCTCCCATCAGTATTATATTGCTCTGTATTTTTTAGTGAGGGAACAAATTAAGCTTCAAAGTGACGTTAGCTAATTGCTACATCATAGTAGTATACAAAACAAATCAACCATACATACATGTATATTGTATATATTAGAAGTCCCACCTAATATCGTTCTATATTGGAATCCGACTAAATCTAAATTCGTGCATTGCAAGACCTCATTTTTGTTAAGATTTGCCCAGAATTTTCTATTTTACTGAATTATACCATAACTGTGTTTTACCTTGAAAATGTTTTCTTGGTGAAAAAGGTTTCCTTGTAGGAAAATAACTCTTCCATAATTGGTTAACCGTTTCTTGAAGGAGAAGTTTTGACTTATATAAACTGAAGATCCCTCTTCTCTAATCAAACACAATAGAATCCACAATGTAGCCGTTTAGAGAGTTTCGTTTAGGGGGAGATTATTCTCCCAATAAGTCTTTATGCTTTTTAGTTTTAGTTTTAGTTTTAATATGTAAGCCAATTGGCCAAATCATATAATAATATGGTGTTTTTAGTATGTTTTTCTTTGTCATCTGATTTATCGCCTTCAAGGTTTGTAAATATTAGCTTCCGCATGACGCCCTTTCGATTTCGAACCCAACAATTTTTAGGAGGGACGCTCTCAATCGGATTTTTTCTTTCATTTCCAAGGGCTCGAACCTAAGAGTTAGGTGAAAAAATTCCGAACCATCTCGCCACAACTCATATTGATTGATGATATATTATTTAATGAAGTATAATAGAAGATACAGAGGAATGCTTAGAAGTGTTTTTTTTTTTTCAGAATTTTGAAAAAATGGGTTTTCTCATAAATATTTTTGAAATCTTGATCAAGAATAAATTGTTGCTCTTATATTTACATTTACAATTTTTTTTCAAATTGATTAGCTAGACTATTATTGTTATTTGCTACTCAAACATATATATTTTTTTGAAAAAACATTTTTAACGAAAAGTACATTTCAAAATAGGCGATTTTTGAAAAATTGATCAAACAAACAATTAGTTTTTCATTAGAAGTATCGCCTAACATAGCTAAATAATTACAGTAGTAGGTAGCTATAATATAGTGTTTTAAATGTGAATTTTGTGTGTATTTTGTCCTACCACTTGAAGAGCAGTAGTAGCCAAATTACAAGTTGCTACAGCCAGCAAAATTTAGACAACAGAAAAAGAACTTCAATCTATGTGTGAATCCAGTTATTTTTTCAATAAATACCAGGACAAATATTGAGTTTGACCAATTCTAGAGGAAAACTTAACAGTATTTGAATTTAGGGACGAAGCTAGAAGTTAACATACTGGTTCACGTGAACTTAATAGCTTTAGTTCATATTTGATATTAGTGTTAATAAATTCAAACCACGATTCTTGATACCAAATATCGTTATACTAAAATCCATAAAATTCAAATTCTGATTTATCCCTCGATTTGAACCTATGGGCATCACCTGTCAGAGTATTATATTATACAAATGTAAACCTAACTGCCGGCTATTGAATATGAGGAAATAATTGCCGGCTATTGTTTTATGTATCCAATAAGTGCTATGACTTATATTAATAAAATAAATTTATAAATTCTATGACTTGAATTTACATGTGTAATATGTCTATTATAATTAGGTGGAGTATCTCACCAGTTCTTATTCATGAGAAATTAAAAAACCCTACTTAAATGATAAAATTTCATATTTTCAAAGTGAAGAAAAGTAAAGTCAAGCAAACACCAAAAGAATAGTTGACAAAATGTATATACTACACATAATGTTACTATAATAACTTATAAGTACAACAACCACATCATGCTGACAAAATGTATAAATTACAAACATCATGTTGAATTTGAATTATTAAATGTTAACCTATTAAGTATAATTTGTATTTTTTCCTTACCTAACCAATTATTATCTCTAAATAGGTTTAAATTAATCAAATTTTGTATAAATTCTTAGAATCATTAAGACGTTCACTTAAAGATTCATATAGTGCAACTATATTCATTGTTGTTGCAGATTATCGCCGTAGCCAACCACCACCCTGCCACCATTACTAACCACTTTCACTACCAAATCACCAACCATCTCCACTGTAAATGAGCATATCCTAATCTAGGCCGGCCCAATAGCTAGTTGGCATTGCCACTATAGTCTAGACCGGCCCTATAACTATACTTCTGTTCCAAACAATAAAATTCCACTTAAACTACGTATAAAAAAGGCAAATGAAAAAAAATCACTTATATACCTGTAAAGTTGGCAAATTTTTTGCATGTTTCCCCTTTTGGGACAATTATTGAGTAAACGACCTTTTTTTCCTGCAATTTATATATCGTACCTTAATAACGGTCTAAATATCTCTTTTGAATAAATTAAAAAAATTATAAGAAAATGTTTGGCCACACTCTAAAATTTTAAAGATAGTCTAGTACTTTATCCGTCCCAAGAATTATATTTACATAATATAAGTTACATATTTGTCGGTCAAAATAATTACATTCTCTAGTTAAATATACAAAAATTATATACTATTTTATATCTTTTTTTTTTATGCATATTCTATAGTAATAATATATATAAAACATATATATTTTCTGACTATTATTTTGGTGCACAACTATGCAATGTAGTCGGGTTCTAAACCTTTTTCTGTGGGAACAAGTCCAACTAATTTTCAGATGGGCCAGCCCAATGTTCAGTAGTTGGGCTGGCCCATCTGAAAATTGAACAAGTCCAATGTTAACATTTCATGCACATAGTCACTCAAGATTTTGCTGGCCTGTGCACAGAAAAACCTTCAAAAACTCTGTTAGGCTCGCCGGGAAATTCTTCGCCGACGACATCTCCGGCGAATTTCCGGATGATTGCTACTTTGCGCCTTATGCGCATCAATTTCAAGGTAGGTCATTTTCCCCTGTTTCCTACATCATTGTATACTACACAACTGCTAGTTTTACACTCCCTCACTCCAACCCTAAACCCTAAAGTTACCAGCTTTTCCACTGATAGCTCATATTTCAGTTCAAATTCATTAGTTTCTTTAAAGGGGTTTGATTTTCTTGAACAGTTTACCCCTTTTAAAAATTTAGCAAAATCTAGTACTTACACTGTCATTACCTCAAATGAGAGGCGTAAAATTGTTTTGGGGTTGTCAAGAATGATAAAAGACGAAAAGGGTTACCTTTTGGAAGCATTTTCAAGAGATTTTTGCCCAGCATTTTTGGTAAAAATTATGAAGTTGTTTGATGATAGAGAAGTTGCATTTGCATTTTTTAAGTATGTTGTTCAAGATTATTCTGAGAATACAATGAAGTCATGTTGTATTAGTGCGCATTTTTTGGCTGCTGGGGAGCTGAGGCTATTGGCCCAGGATATGCTTTCTTGGATCATTAGGAGGATTGGGAAATGTAGGAGTGATGAGGTTGTGGAGTTCATGTGGAGGGAGCATTATAAGTATGAGAGCGACTTTTCTGTTCTTGATTCATTAATGCGGGCTTTTTTAACTGCAGAAATGGTTTCGGGTGCATTAGAGATTTTGAGTAAGATGAGATACAATGGATTGAGGCCGAGTTCATCTGCTGTCAGCATCCTATTTAAGTTGTTGCTTAGGATTGGTGATTATGGTAGTGTCTGGAAGTTAATTCGGGATATGTTGCATAAAGGGCCTCGTCCTACTAACAATCTCTTTAATGTAATGATTCTTGGATATTGTAGAAAAGGTAGCATTCAGACAGGAGAAAGTTTGTTTCATCTGATGCGGAAGTTTGGATGTGAGCCAGATGTTTTTACATATAATATTTTGATCAATGCATACTGTATCAGGGGATGGACTTCACATGCATTGAACTGGGTGCATATGATGGTCGAAAATGGATGTAATCCTAGTATCTCTACCTTTAGTACGGTTATCAATTCTCTATGCAAGGAAGGCAACGTGGTGGAAGCCAGAAAATTGTTTGATGGAATGCAAGAGGTGGGTGTCTTTCCTAGCACTGTCACATATAACGCTCTGATGGATGGCTACGTTAAAGCACGGGAAATTCTTCAAGCAAGTATGCTATATGAAGAAATGAAAAAGAATGGTGTAGCTCCAGATGCTATAACTTTTAACATTTTGGTGGCAGGTCACTATAAGTATGGTAGGGAAGAGGACGGCGACCGATTATTATGGGATCTAACAGTAGCAGGACTTTCTCCAGATTATTTATTCTCTGATGTATCTATTGCAGGATTGTGTTGGGCAGGAAGGTTGAATGAGGCTGTAGCATTGTTGGATAATCTGCTTGAAAAGGGGATACCTGTTAGTGTAATAGCTTTTAATTCCATTATTGCTGCTTACAGCAAAGAAGGGTCAGAAGAAAAAGCATTTGAAGTCTATAATATTATGGTTCAATTTGGTCAGACACCTTCAGCCTCAACATGTGCTTCTCTGCTCATGGGCTTGTCAATTACAGGGAGGCTGCAGGAGGCAAGAGATTTAATGGCTAAGATGATTGCAATGTCCTTCCCTATTAACATAACTGCTTGCACTGTGCTTCTGGATGGGTATTTTAAGAAAGGGGATGTATTGGGAGCTAGAACACTGTGGGAAGAGATGGAAAAGATGGGAATTGCTCCTGATGCTGTTGCTTTTTCTGCATTGATAGATGGGCTTGTCAAAGCAGGCTCTGTTGGAGACGCATATGAAGCCTTTTTTCAGATGATTAGGAAAGGGCTTGTACCAAATAATTTTGTTTATAATTCGCTAATTACTGGTTTTTGTTATAGCGGAAACATGAATGAGGCTCAGAAATTAGAGAGGCACATGAGGGAAAGGGGTCTTCTCCCAGATGTCTTTACAATCAATACCATCATTAATGGTTTCTGCAAACAGGGAAGGATGAAATTAGCTATTGACAGTTTTGTGGAAATGCAGCGAAGTGGTTTACAACCTGATATTGTTACATATAACACATTGATCAATGGATTCTGTAAGGCATTTGATATGGTTAATGCAGATAACATTATGAAAAGAATCTATGCCAGTGGATGGGAACCTGACATCACAACCTACAATATATGGCTTGATGGTTTCTGTAGTACTAGGAGGATAAATCGAGCTGTTATGATGCTGGATGAGCTTGTATCTGCTGGTGTGGTGCCAAATACAGTTACATACAACACTATGATGAATAGTGCTTGCAATGACATATTGGATCGTGCAATGATTTTGGCTGCAAAGTTGCTTAAGATGGCATTCATCCCAAACACTGTTACAGCTAATTTACTACTTTCTCACCTATGGAAGCAGGGACTACCTCAGCGTACGTTGATTTGGGGGCAGAAGTTGAGCGAAATTGGTTTTGAGTTTGACGAAATAACACACAAAATATTGGACAAAGCTTCTCATTGTATACAAGAAAACACAGATTATTGTACAGAAACAACAGAAAAGAGTCTCTTTCTAGACTTCCTCATGTACATTACCTACGACTACTTACGTAGAAGTAGGGCTTATAGTGATAATAATGAGAGCTCTTTCGAACTAGTTGAGGATGGATCTTGTGGGTCCTTCAAGTTAGTCAACAAGTCAACTGTATAGCCAATCTGATGAAAGGGAAAGAAACTTAATGACTACCAGCCTGGATATTCTTGTGGAAATGACAACAGAAAAACCTACTGAAAGAACCAATGTAGCTTCAGTAAGTTTTTCATATTTTGGAGAAGCTTGGATTTCTTATAACCAATGATGCTTCCCGACACTGAAGTTGGTAATTGCGTCATGAAGCTGCAGTTTCTATTCAAGTTGCAAATTTTGTGAATGGTGGTATATACTTCATACTTTGTATAGTTCCCTTTTTATATTATTTTCATGTGTACTTCCTACAGACTTTTGTTCTTCTGTTTTTGATCAACCTTAGAGATCGTTCTTGTTTTGAGCTTCTTAGTTGTTTGAGAAGGTACTTTCTCCTGTTAAACTCATCAAATTGTTCTGAACTCTATAAACTCATGAAAAATAATTGATGCTGGAATCTGGATAGGTTATGTGAGATGGCTTGTGGGGTCTTCTAGAAAGGAGTAGGTGATATCAGCAGATATGGAATACGCTATTGTAAAGAAATAAAATGTATTTTTCAGCCACCATACATGGTCTTACAACTTTTTGAAGCACCTATCTTTCTGGCTGACAGAAAGTTGAGTCATACTGCCTTATCTCCCTAACCAAGCAATATTTTTGTATCTTTCTGGCTGACGGAAAAGTTGAGTCATACTGCCTTATCTCCGTTCAACCAAGCATTTTTTATGTTTTATATAGAATTTTGATAATCTCAGGTACTTTTAAGGCAAGATCTGCATTGGTCATTGCTTGTTCGGCCAAGATTTTTGTTTGCTGTTAAAAGTTTTAGATTTATGAGATGAGTTTTGTTAGAGGGGTTAGAATCAATTACTTTGATTTTGTGTCTCATCGTTAATCTAGAAAAAAAATTCTTCCAGGAATCAACATCTGACACTCTGGCTCCCAGGGTATCTGCCGCCTACCTTTTGCTAGTATTGCCTTCTGAACTTGATACTAGCATGGATAGCATGGTTGACACGAGCATGGATAGTATAGATGACACGTACGATGTTCATGCAAAGGAAAGCATACAATGTGTGGGTGGTCCATTAAAGTGAGGTGGAAGGAGGAATTCAAGAATTCCCAAAAGAAGGCAACCAAACAAGGCCCTTACTTCATTAAGGGGAAAACTGTAATAGCTAGTGTCTTCTTATTCCCTAGTATAAGTAGTAGCTTTTCTTCATTTTGGAAGACTAGTTTTTGCATATTGAAGATTGATACTCTAAAACTTGTAGTTGCTAGTGTAAGGCTTAGTGTAATTCCCTTAGGAATTAGTGAGTGATTAGGGTGACTCTCTTGATTGTTAGTTTAACTTCTTTACTTAATTAATCGAAGGTCTCCCACTTGTGGATTTCATTAAGGTTTCCTTGATTAGTTGAGTTGAATTAGTATCTAGTTGTTGGAATCAATTGGGAGGTGAGGGTTTTAGCCCCTTGTTGCCCATAATTTCAATTCCTAGTTATTAATTCTCATATCTTTTCCTTCGTTTCTTCTTGTTTGTTGTATTCCCGTTATCAGAACTGCAATAATCCCTCAATACTGTTCCTCTCCCGGAAGTCTACTTTCCTTTCTTCACTTCCTGAAGCCATGCTTTTTGTTAGAAAGTTTACACTTTCACCAAAATTCCCAAGTAGCCAGTGACAGTATGTCTATCACCCAAATTTCAATTCACAAACATTCTTGGCTTCCAGACTGCTTTTCTCGGTGCATTATTTAATTATTAGCTCAATGATGATTCTGAAGCTATTTTAGTTTTGTTTATCACAGACTTTATCATTTTTAAGTTTGTTCACTCTCAGTTTTGCTGTCACATTTTCATGTGTAGTATGAGGAAATGGAAAGACTGATACGAGTGTGGATTCTTGCTTATAATTTATCCACTTGGTTGTGTCGAATCTGACTGACTATTTATCCTAAAAGAAGATGTTGAACCTGATTTACTTGTTTTTCTTTCAGTTTGGAGATTCAAATCGTGCCCGGAGGACAGCTTGAAAAAGATTCTGTGACGACTCCTCTATCACCCCTCTGTGCACCTGCTGGAGAAGAGACTTAGATGCTGCTCTATCTCCGGAATTTCCATGATGTTTTCTTGAGTTGATAATGAAGGTTATGGAAAGTAAGTTATTGCTACTGCTGGTTGAGGATGTGCCTAAAGATTTGATCCTGAAAGAAACTGTTATGGTGAATGATAAAATATCAAGAGCTGCGTTGTGCGAAACATAGTGACAGTAAATTCCCAAGGATCGTGAATTTGTTATTATAAGGTTTTACCAGCTGCTGTCGATTAAAAAAGGTTTTGCTAGCTGCTGTCGAATAATAAAGTTTTGCCAGCTTCTCTCATTTTTACCATTTGAAGTTTCGCAGACTTGGTCCAAATAGAGCAAATGGATAATGAGGATTCATATGCCGACCCAACTAGCCTGGGATTTGTTGTTGATGATGTTTGCAAACCTCCCAACGATGATGGACCTGGTGAGTTTATTTTATAAACATATCTTCATCTAGTATAATTGTGTATGCAACTTCCATATTAAGGTCTATGTCTCTGCAAACGAGTTCAGGTCAAACATTGTGTTTGCATTCTCTGAACAATGTTATTTCAAGGATTTACTCTGACAGGAAGTTTAATGTCATCCTTGCATTATGCTCGCAACCATTTTCACTTTTCAGCTTTTTGAAAAATTGGTTTAGGTGTTGTCTTTATTCATTTTCTCTTTAATCACAATTCACGATATGTCCTAATTTCATTAATGGCTGAAGAAATCCCATCTTAACAATGTTTCTTTTATTCCCACTGAACATACAAGAAGATGAACTGTATTTTTCCTAATGCTGTTCCTTTCCCTTTAAGGTGGATGCATGACTAGAAAGCTAGAAGCTTTTGTTAGAAAGCAGTAGGTATTTCTTAACAACGATATTCAGGGGTAGTCTAGCAACACGCGCATGCAACATCAAACGGCATGCATATGGAATATTGCTATTTGTACTATGGACAACATGACTGAACCACTGGTCAATATAAATGCTTCCAAGACTCTTCTTCAGCTGTTGCTCATTGTGTGCGCCCTTAGGACTTGCAGCTCGCAGTCTATTTGATGGATTTGTTAATCTGCAGTTTTATGAACTTCCATCTTCAGAAGAGAACTGTCACTTAACCAGTGACAAACTAGCACTTTTTATGCATTGAGATATGTACCTTTGCGAGCCCTGTTAATGTAATTTTTATTTTTTTGTCCTCGTAGATAGGCATGATTGTCTGTTCATGATGAAGCTCCTGGCTACCCCCCTCCCCTTTTCTCTTTTCCCCTTATGGCTGCATTATCTTGATGAATTCTGCAATCGAATTTTCACATTTCAGGATGTACAGAGGGCTTTGTCCAAACTACTGGTGATCGATGCCACTATGGTCCTTTGACCTGGAGACTGTTGGAATGGCTGCACAAGGTTCTTGTGCCATATAGTGTATCATGGCTATGCTGCAAATAGGACCTGTTCTGGACTTTTGGGAAGCTAGAACGTTTATAGCCTAAGTAGTATCGGTGGAAGTCTCCACACAGTAGGTGTGGTTTCAATCCCCACTACCCCTTCCCCGGTCCCCTCTATGTATTAGAAAAGAAAAAAGAAAAAGAGTTGCGTAATTTGATCAACAACAATTACGCCTCAGTCCTTGTTTATTTGTATGTTGATGTAGTTTTTTTTTTTTTCATTCAGTTCCTCTGACAAATAATAAAAAAGAAAACCAGTTGCTTCAATACGTCCAATGCATTGAATTCTGTAAGCAGTCAACATAGCGTGTATAGTTGGTTTATTTGAACTATATTTGTCAAAGATACCATCAGACATGGTTAAATAAGTATTAATTGATCAACTGGCCATTATTTCTTCGTCGACCTTCACTCAAGTTTTCTCCTTTCTTTTTTTTTTCTCCCCTCCCTCTTCCTTTTCTATCTAGTTGTTGTGGGGGTGGGAGGTGGTAGAATGAAAATAATAAGAAAATGTTCATGAAAATTTGAGCATAGTATAGCGACAATAATAATAACTACGCCTCATATATCCAAACAAGTTGGGATCAGCCGTATAAATTCTCATATCTTTCATTTAGGCCCATAGCATATCATCTTCATACTAAATAAATAAATATGAAATATAACTTCAATATATATGTGTGTGGGTGTGTTTTCTAACAAGGCTGAAACCTACACTCAATTAGTAGCTATCACCTATATAGATATTCTTAACTTCCTTCTATATGTTTTGAGTCTACCATGTCCCTTTTTAACACCTTCACTTACCATATTAGTATAGTAACAACGATAAAAAAAAATTGTTAGATATTTCTTTCCACCTACCTAAATTTTAAATCTTGATACAGTTACTTGGTACTTGAGGTGTTAGCAAGCTAGTGTAGATACAACCGTTTTTAAGTACTTTTAAAAGAAAAGCATAGCAGCTTAACAGAGGCACAAGAGAATAGTGGCCTAAAATGCAAATGCATAATCTGATGGCATGCAAAAAAACTGGAATGAAATGAAATGGCAATGCCTCATTTATACGTTAACTACTTACTATTTTTCTCACTCAGTAAACCAGAATTATCAACAAATTGATATCTGATATGCAGAAAAAAAGAAACTTTTTTTTATGTAACTTTAGCCTTCTGCATGATCATGAATCTTCTTCTGCTTATTCCACCAACATGTTCACTAAGTTTAGCCAAGTGAGCCATTCGTCTTTTCGCTGATTCTGTGGCTCCCATCTGCTTTGGTTTTTCCTCTACAACAGGATCATCGTCGACACTCTGGAAACTTGTGTCT
The DNA here is from genome assembly GCA_003996215.1 of Jaltomata sinuosa. Taxonomy (NCBI): domain Eukaryota; kingdom Viridiplantae; phylum Streptophyta; class Magnoliopsida; order Solanales; family Solanaceae; genus Jaltomata; species Jaltomata sinuosa. The sequence continues at coordinate 333,311 of QJPP01000010.1, forward strand.
GTGCAGGAGCTATTTTCACCAGAAATTTGAATGATCTGCTTCAGAGTTTCGACTACCTGGCTCATCTTGGGTCGATCTTTTGCAGATTTTAGCAAACAGGTGTCAGCTAACTTTGCCATCTTTCGAGCTGCATTGAGCGAGTACTGATTTTCCATCCTTGGATCCACGAGCATACCGAATTTCCTGCTGTCAGCAGGGTAACGTTTAACCCAATCCAGAAGTTTATGTTCTGATTTTGGTCTGTTCCTTTCTAGGGACCGTCGACCGGTTAGGATCTCATACAATACAACACCAAAACTCCACACATCACTCTTAGCTGTGAGATGTCCTGTTTCTATGTAATCAGGTGCTGCATACCCCCATGTCCCCACAACCTGGTAACCAAAGCATGTAACAAGTACTTCATTTTTAACCAAAAAAATAAAATAACTTGTGTTCTCTTTTCTTATTAACGTAAAAACCTACGTATTTGAGCAGGGATCAAAGTAACATACCGCTGTGGAAACGTGCGTGTGCATGCCAGTTGGACCCTCTCTGGCAAGCCCGAAGTCGGAAAGCTTTGGCTTGAAGTCATCATCCAATAGCACATTTGATGACTTGAAATCACGATATATCACCTGTACAGTTGACAAAAGAAAGAACATTAATGTTTGGTACATTAACAATTGCATTATGTACCAATTCAGTGATGAATCGGTATATACAAGTTTTCTGCATGCTTGACAAAGGGTCAAAAGAGCAAATATACAAAGAGGTTAACCAAAACTTCTAATTTCGTAGCAGTTAAGATGCCAATACAGATGACCTTTTTATTTGAAATGGCTTTGAAAAAAGGCATTGCTCAAATACAGATAGAATTTGAAGTTGAAACAGACACACTCCAATCTTCATGTTAAATCCTTTTAACTGCGAAAAAATCAGGGAAAGTATACGGAAACATTTTCTAGGTCGCAAAGCTGATGCCATCTCAATGATCCTTCACCTTCAGCATTAAGTGTTACTCCACATTTGGGTTATACATTGAAGAAATCCGACTAAAAGTTCGTATCAGCATTAAGTGTTACTCCACACTTGGGTTATACATTGAAGAAATCCGACTAAAAGTTCTTACTGTTGTAATTATATTAATGATGAATATTTGGACGAAAACATTCAAATAAAATACCTGAACTTCCAATTCTTCATGCAAATAAGCCAGTCCCTGAGCTGCTCCAAGCGCTATTTGCAGTCTTCTTTGCCAAGAAAGAACTGGAAAGGCTGTATTGAAAAGATGATCTTCTAGACTTTTATTTGACATGAATTCATACACAAGTAGCCTCTGAATACCTCTTTCCCCATCAACGGCACAATATCCAATTAGTTTGACGAGATTTGGGTGATCAACCACTCCCAGAAATTGCACTTCTGCTACCCATTGTTTATGACCCTACATAACAATTAGAGGATCAACACGATACTACAGCTTACAATAAGATAAACTTAAATTGTTTAGCTTCCAAAACAAAAGGCTTCAGATTTTAAGTTTGCAAGATCTAGAAGCAAGATGCGCCAACCATAACTTGCTGCAAAGTGCAAACTAATGCTGAAAACCAGAACTTTCAACCAATGGCAAGAAAAGTGGAAGAAAATGCCAATATTCTCACGGTGCTCATTATACTTCACAGACATTTAATTTCTGTTTAACAAATTTTAACTTGAAAGAGGATCTTCTCCAGCAATTAAATCAAGTTTCTACAAAACTGCTAGCCATAGATAAATGATCCACATTCGGGCAGCAATTAAATGATCAACCTGAACCTAAGATAGCTAAAAGTGAGCTGGAAATAGTATTGACACCAAAGTGCAGGGAGCAAACAGAAATGTAAATGGAACAAAGTTGGCTATATTCCTCTCTTCCACAAGCAAGATATATACGTTTATAACACGTACATTCTCCTGAATAATCCTATGAGGATGTAGAAGCAGATGAATTTCAATGGCATCAATACTTTGCTCTTTTCTCTGTAAAGATGAAAGATTAAACATCACCTTTCACCAAAGAAAGAAGCTAAACTGTTATAATGTAAGTATCATACTCCTTCACTAATAACAACAACAACAACATACCCAGTATAATCCCACAAAGTGGGGTCTGGGGACGGTAGAGTGTACGTGGACCTTACCTCTACTTCAGAGGAAGAGAGGTTGATACTCCTTCACTAACATAGCAACAAAAAACAGAAAAGACAACAATAAATGATGATATCATTAATGCTTCATTACCAGTCAAGGCTGTTATAACAGTTCCACAGATAACAACAATTTAACAGATAAGGCCATACTCAAACCACTAAAACACATGTGGGCATTTAAAGTTTACAGCATGTCACTAAATTTTGGTTTCCAGTCAAACTAAACACAAATTTCAAAGATCAGATACACATAAATTTTAACAAAAAGTTAGGTACCATGGACCATACACCAAAACACTTACCTGATAACCATCTCTATTGAGTTTTTTAATTGCAACAATAGTTGATTCACCCTTTCCATCAGCAGGCTTAATGTTACCCTTGTATACACATCCAAAACCTCCTTCTCCAATCTTAAGTAATCTATTAAAATTATTAGTTGCTTGTTTAAGCTCAGAGAATGTAAACACCCTCAAGTTCTGAGCTTTCCCTTCATACACATCAGAGAAGCTACGAGCAGAAGAAGTTGAACATGAAGACTTAGTTACTCTTTCTGCACCGCCACCTGAAATATCTGATTTGCTCTGATCTTGAAGTACCACTGGTGCTGATTGTCTTTCCCTATTTCTGTTCCTATCCTTAAAGTAAAAGAAACACTTCATTTTCCCCACCTTTATAAATTTTGACAGAGCTTTCAAGATTCAATTTTTAACTCCCAGACTCAAGGAAAAGCAATTGAATTCCTGCATAAACCACAACATTAAAAGTAAGAGACTCTTAACTACATCAAGAATTGCTTTTTTAACCAAAAATCTAAGTATACAAGAGTAGAAACACATGAAAATGGATATAAAACAAGGGAAAATTGATTACCCAGATGGGAAAATGGCAAGCAAACGGTGCACAACAACAAAAAGGATTAGTAAACAACATTAAAAGTAAGAGACTCTAACTACATCAAGAATTGATTTTTAACCAAAAATCTAAGTATACAAGAGTAAAAACACATGAAAATGGATACAAAACAAGGGAAAATTGATTACCCAGATGGGAAAATGGCAAGCAAACGGTGCACAACAACAAAAAGGATTAGTAAACAACATTAAAAGTAAGAGACTCTAACTACATCAAGAATTGATTTTTAACCAAAAATCTAAGTATACAAGAGTAAAAACACATGAAAATGGATACAAAACAAGGGAAAATTGATTACCCAGATGGGAAAATGGCAAGCAAACGGTGCACAACAACAAAAAGGATTAGTAAACAACATTAAAAGTAAGAGACTCTAACTACATCAAGAATTGATTTTTAACCAAAAATCTAAGTATACAAGAGTAAAAACACATGAAAATGGATACAAAACAAGGGAAAATTGATTACCCAGATGGGAAAATGGCAAGCAAATGGTGCACAATAAAAAAAAAGGACTAGTAAACAACACATGCAAAAGCAGAAAAGGGGAAAAAAGATTTCTTGGTTGGTTTGTGATTCAAATAAAAAGAGAGAAGATCATACCAAGGAGTTGTACTACTACTTGGTTATGTATTTCTGTAAAATTCCCTGATTTTGTTCAACCCCTTGGACTCTTCTTAACACAAGAAAAAGTATGAGCTTTCCAAGTTGGTGGAAGAAGAGAAGAAATTAAGCTTCACTAAATTATACAGGTTCAAAACTGGCTTTTGATATTTGTTCAAAGTCAAATAGAGTATTGTAAATCTTGGGGTTCTTCAACTTCTTTTGGATTTGGTACTCACCAATTCTTTCTTGGACCAAAGACACTTTTTTTTAATTTTGGATGCTTCCTCTCCTGTCTCTCTCTCTCCTCTTCAAGAGGGGGTTAGGGGAAATTGATATTCTTTTGTCAGATTTTGACAACTAAGTGACTAATATATATAGAGTTCTGTCTTTTTCATTTCTCTTTTTTTTTTCCCCCAATCACAAACATAACTAAATAGAGCCTAAATTGACTTATTTTAAGTGCCGTAAAAATAGTTTTTAAATATTTTAATAGTATTTGAGTAAAATAAAAATATTTTAAAAAAATAATTTTTAAATTAAAAAAATAAAAATAAATGAAAAATCAAAAATTAGAATTTTTAACTTATAGCTTTTAGCTTATAAACTAAAAGCTATAAATTTATCCAAGCTTTAAGGGGTCGTTTGGTATGATGGATAATGTGAAATATCGCAAGACTAAGTTTGATATTAAATTTAGATCATATTTAATTGATGGTGTAAATTTATCCCAGAATTAATTTATATCGTTAACTAAATATGGTATAAATGTAATATCAAATTTAGTTTTTAAATATCTCACTTTAACCTATCCAACTTAAAATTATTTTATCACACCTCTTATATAAAATAAGTTAATGAAAAAATTATAATTTTGAGATAATTTAATCTGCATGTCAAATGACCCCGAGGGTGCTTGTTGGTACATATGGTGAATCTTATCTTTTGGTGCTGTGCAGAGTGCAGACTAGAAGATTAGGACCTTTTTGGAGTTTTTGTTAAAAACAGGGTATGAATCTCTCTTCTTTTATTCTCTAGTTGTGTTTAGGTTGTCTATTCGAATTTCCTCACTCATCACAAAGGATTAAGACCTAGACAAGATTTGAAATCTGTTTGATCCAAAATTGAAAATTTTGTTTAAATATATATTTTAAATTTTTAAGTTATATTTTTTTATAAATATAAAAAATTGAGTTTTGGGCTAAAATTTTGTCAAATCATGCTTTTTTGAGAATTTTGAATTTGAAATCATAATCTCAAATCATATGTCCATATGCTGATTTAAAATAATAATCCAAATTACATGTTCAAACGCCTACGAAAATGGTCCAAGTAAGATTTATTCACTCTTAAAATAAGATTTTAGGTTCGAATCTTATAAAAAAAAATTGCAAGAAAATATTTTTCATTTTAAATAAGTCTTGCGCGGTAGGAACGAAAGTACCAAACTCTCAATGAAAAATAAAATAAATCTCCTCACTCAATACTTTGATCACCACTTTTGTTGTCATATGGTGGAACTGAACTTACATTAAATATCCGTATATATGGACCATATTTTTAAAATTATATTTCAAACTTACTGTGAAATAATCGATTGTAGATTTAGCAAATCAAATAAGAGATCATAACAATAGAAATGATCAGAAAAAGAAAACAATGAAAGACTTGTCTTTCTTAATTTGATCCTAGAAGTCTTGAACTATTCTAGTTTTTTTAAAAAAAATTATATATTATAAACTCTCGAAAACATATACTCCCTCCGTCTCATTCTATGTGGCACACTTTTCTTTTTAGTCCGTCCCAAAAAGAATGTCACTTTTTTATAATTAGAAAAAAATTAACTTTAAAATTTCTCTTAATGAAATGATTTATAACCACACAAATATTTAAGGATTATTTTGGACCACAAGTTTCAAAAGTCTTCCTTTTTTCTTTAAATACCGTGCCAAGTCAAAGAGTGTCACACAAAATGTGACGGAAGGAGTATTGAAATTTACGCGTAAACTATAAAATTGGATTACACGACTGGAAGAATGTTGGAGTTAGTATTTAACATTTTTAAATCATGATTAGCAAAGTTTAATATTGGACTTTAAATAAAGGAAAGGAATATCAAACTCAAAGGAATTTCCAAAGGGGAATGGGTATTCACATTTAATATTTACAATAAATCTTTTGGTCGGTTCAAAGAAAATATATGGACTATAAGAATGTGACATTTATAAGTTGGTGTGACATTACTCTCTAGTTTCCCGAAGAAGGAGGAATACTTGGTTACCTTCCGTAGCTCGGTGGCCAAGACGCAGATAGACTTTTTGCTCCTTAGGACAGGTGATAAAGGTCTTTGTAAAGACTGTAAGGTTATCCCAAGTGAGAATCTTTCGACCCAACATAGACTCTTAGTGATGGATTTAGAGATCGAGAAGGAGAAAAAGAAGCGGATCGTGGATGACCGGCCTAGGATTAAATGGGGTAGCCTGACTATGGCCAGTGCACTGGAAATAGGGGAGAAGTTGATGACTAGGGGGGCTTGGGGGAGTAGTGGGGATGTGAATAATATGTGGGATACGACTGCTAGTTGCGTAAGGGAGACGGCTAGAGAGGTGTTGGGCGTCTCGAGAGGTCGTTCTGGCAAGCATCGAGGGGACTGGTGGTGGAATGGAGAAGTAAAAGGAAAGGTGGAGGCAAAAAAGGGGTCATATGCGAAGTGGGTAGAGAGTAAGGATGAGGAGGAGAAGCGAAGGAATAGGGAGGCGTATAAGATAGCTAGGAAGGAGGCTAAGTTAGCGGTAACGACAGCTAAAACGGCAGCTTTTGAAAGCTTATATGCGGCTTTAGAGGATAAAGGTGGGGATAAGAAGTTATACAGGTTAGCAAAGGCTAGAGAGAGGAGGACTCAGGACCTTGACCAAGTGAAGTGCATCAAGGACGAAGATGGCAAAATACTGGTAGATGAGGTACTCATTAGGAGGAGATGGCAGTCTTACTTTCATAGACTCTTGAACGAAGAGGGGGACAAAAGCTTTGTGCTGGGAGATTTGGCACACTCAGAGAGACGTCGTGACTATGAGTATTGTAGCCGTATAAAGGTTGAAGAGGTTAAGGTTGCGATTCGTAAGATGCGAAGGGGTAGGGCGACGGGGCCAAATGAGATTCCCGTGGATTTTTGGAAGAGCTCGGGTGAGACAGGTGTGAAGTGGCTAACCGAGTTGTTTGATGGTATTTTTAGAACGGCAAAGATGCCTGAAGCTTGGAGATGGAGCACGATGATTCCTTTGTACAAGAATAAGGGCGATATTCAGAGTTGCAACAACTATAGGGGTATCAAATTGCTAAGCCACACTATAAAGGTCTGGGAGAGGGTGGTGGAGTTGAGGTTGAGACAGATTGTCCCTATTTCAGAGAACCAGTTGAGCTTTATGCCAGGACGCTCGACTACAGAAGCTATTCATCTCCTTAGAAGACTGGTGGAGCAGTACAGGGAAAGGAAGAAGGACTTGCACATGGTGTTCATCGATCTAGAAAAGGCGTATGATAAAGTCCCTAGGGAGGTACTGTGGAGGTGCTTGGAGGCTCGAGGTGTACCCGTGGCGTACACCAGATCAATTAAGGACATGTATGAGGGGGCCAAGACTCGCGTTAGAACTGTGGGAGGAGATTCGGAGCACTTTCCCGTGTTAATGGGGTTGCACCAGGGATCGACCCTTAGCCCGTTTCTATTTGCCTTGGTAATGGATGTATTGACGCGGCAAATACAAGGTGAGGTGTCATGGTGCATGTTATTTGTGGATGATGTAGTTTTGGTGGACGAGACTCGCGGAGGAGTTAATGCTAAGTTGGAGGTTTGGAGACAGACCCTCGAGCCTAAGGGGTTTAGGTTGAGCAGGACCAAGACTGAATATATGGAGTGCAAGTTCAGTGAGGCGACGCAGGATGATGACGTAGAAGTGAAGCTGGATACACAGGTCATCCAAAAGAAAGGGAGTTTCAAGTATCTTGGGTCTATTATCCAGAAAAATGGAGAGATTGATGAGGATGTCACTCATCGTATTGGTGTGGGGTGGATGAAATGGAGGCTCGCATCTGGAGTCTTGTGTGATAAGAAGGTGCCTACTAAACTCAAAGGCAAATTCTACAGAGTGGTGGTCCGACCAGCTTTGTTGTATGGAGTAGAGTGTTGGCCAGTAAAGAACTCCCATATTCAAAAGATGAAGGTGGCGGAGATGAGGATGTTGCGATGGATGTGCGGGTTTACTAGGAGAGATAGGATTAGGAATGAGGATATCCGAGATAAGGTGGGTGTGGCGTCGGTGGAAGATAAGATGCAGGAAGCGAGGTTGAGATGGTTCGGACATGTGAGGAGGAGAGGCACGGATGCTCCAGTGCGGAGGTGTGAGAGGTTGGCTATGGATGGCTACAGGAGAGGACGAGGTAGACCGAAAAAGTATTGGGCAGAGGTGATTCGACAGGACATGGCGCAGTTGCAGCTTACCGAGGACATGACCCTAGATAGGAAGGTGTGGAGGACGCGGATTAGGGTAGAAGAGTAGTAGGTAGAAGTGTGTGTAGGCTAGTAGGTATGAGTGTTTTTCCTTATTGTCCCGACTAGTAATCGTAGTGCTACGACTGTAGTTTCTTATTCTTGGATTCCTCGTGGTAGTATTTTGTGGCAGTGCTCTGTTTCTATCTGTTGTTTGTTACTACATATTACTGCTTATCGTATCTTGTAGTTTTATCGTGTATTTGTATCCTGTATCATTGTTACGTCCTTCTTACGTCCTTTTTAGCCTTTCTTAGACTGTTTTGTCTTGAGCCGGGGGTCTATCGGAAACAGGCTCTCTACCTCACCTCTGAGGTAGTGGTATGGACTGCGTACACTCTACCCTCCCCAGACCCCACGCTGTTGGAATACACTGGGTATGTTGTTGTTGTTGTTGTTGTTGTTGACTACAAGGGTGTGTTCGGTATGAGAAATATTTTATGAAACAATAAGTAGGGCTTTTTTTGTGTGTGTATGTTTGATATATAAAACAAATAATTCTAAAATTATATGTATATAATCTAGAAAAATATTATGAATGTGAAAATGGTGTAGGGATCGGATGTGCGGTAGTGATAATGGTTATAGGACTTAGGAGTAAGGGTGACGATGAGGTGTGTTGGCATCAAAAGACACATATACGATTCCTAAGTGATACAATTTTACCTTAAGCAACTGATTTTATCGAGAAAAATTACTTTTTTTAGCCAAGGGATTACTAGCGAGATTTCGAATCAACTTATTGGTCTTATGGTATATCTCAGTATCGGAGATGAGACCAAAAAGTTATATTTCTTTATAAGCTCTCTTGGGAGTTAGGTAATACCTGGGATCGTTATTTATGATACTAATATGTGCGGTCAAATGTCCATAAAATATGCATGAGATTAGCCGCTTCAATGGATGTATAAATGTCATGTACCAAGAAATCAATGGTTCCTAACGAAATAGACAACAAAGCCACCTTGCCAACCATTGCCACTAAATCACAACGTCCCTCTCAAGTTAAACTGGTGCTTGTTGTTGCAGCAGGAGCCGTTACACCAGGTGCTAAAGCATGGAGGAGGACATAATCAATGCAGAATGTCACTTGTGAAACGTACTTGCTTTCTCTGCTTCCACTAGAAAAGTCATTTTTCTCATTTTTAAAGAATTTATTTTTCTAGAAAAATAATTTTCAATATATTTTGATAACCAAATATAGAAAATTAAAAACATTTTATTTTAGAAGGAACACACCCTAAATTAAAGTCTTTTTCTGAGAACACTTCTTTCTTGTGATTTATCTATATATATCCATTTGATCAATTCCCCTTAGTTTAGGTTATAGTTTTGACTTTTCATTCCTTATGAAAGAGGGAAATTAAATTACACTACTAATTAAGGTTTTGTTTAATTAGTGTCACCTTCAATGTCCTGTCAATTTACATGGTTGGTGAAAGAACATAAGAAGGGGTCATCTTTTTAATACAAGTGAACATTTTTTTCCATCATGTTAATTAAATAGATAAATTCGTCTTAACCTAATTTAAGTCGTGAACTATTCTAGAAAAACTTTTTTCAAACATCATATTCTAAAAAATATAAAATAAGCATACATTATATATTATTTTATGTATGACAAAAGATTAAATAACTAATACATGAATAATTAAATTTGTATAATACGTAAAAATAATACATAAATTCTTTTATAACTAATTCTTGCCTTACCAATAGGTTCAATACATATATAACCCTAACCAACTAGCAAACAACCTCAAGTGTATTGGGCCCAGATTAATTAACTCTTTTATCTGGAGTTTGGCTTTATACTAATAATAATTATTATTATTATTATTATTATATCTCTCAAAAGATCGAAAATAGATTGGCAAGTTAAGTTTCTTAATTTCATTCACCCAATTAAAACATATCACTTTATTACCCTACTAGTGAAATAAATAATTAAATCATTCTTTCTATTGTCCCAAACACAGTGATCAAATGGTCATTTGGTTATTTACTAATCAATACTCACCCCTGTCCATGTTACTTGTCACTATTTCGCTTCTCGAGGTCAGACTGCATGAACTTTGACCAACATTTTAAGATATATTTTTTCATCATATTAATATGAGAAAGATTTCAATTTATAGCATTTTTCGTATAGTTTTTGACTATCTAAACTTTAAATTTAAAATACTAAATTAATCTACTTCAATTTAACTTTAAAATTTAATCAAATTGACTTTCATAAAGCGAAATATAACAAGTAAAAATAGACGAGGGAGTATGTATCACCATTTGAAGGAACAAGGTGGACAATCTCAAATTTGCATAGTTTGAATGTGCATAAAGGCTTATAAAGTACGTTATAAGTTCACGATGAAACTTTTGCTCAAATTATATATTTATATTAAGAAAGAGTATTAGATATTTATAAATATTTAATTACTATTATATATTTTCTCCGTTTCAATTTGTTTGGCCTATTTTGATTTATCACGGAGTTTAAGAAAGTAAAGAAAACTTTTGAAACTTGTGGTCTCAAAGTAAAGATATGTCAAGTATACTAAAATATTCTTTAATTTTGTGGTCTTGAATATGCGATGTAGAAAATTGGAATTAAAGAAATTCCAAAAAAGGAAAGATGCATTTTTTTTAAACGGACTAAAAAAGAAAGTAGACCAACCAAATTGAAATGGGGGGAATATTAATTAATATAAACTCATAAATAAAACTTCAAAATCTCAATTCGTGTTCTCAATCGGTATCATGAGTTTGAATCCAATAAAATGTGATGCTAATCCAATTTACTGTAATGATTTTAATGCAACTGTTTATAACGTAACGCGTATGGACAGTGGAAGTCTTTCGAGTCTTGTCTGCCAAAATCCAAAAAAAGAAAAGGAATATAATGTGCTAATTAATTATATTGCTTTTAATGTTTATTTTTTTGAACACTTGTTGTCAAACATTATTTGGTCCTTGTCGTTGATTGAATTATCAATTTAAATAGTAGTTTCATTATGAATACTTACTAGATACCATTTTGTCCTGAGAATCAAAGTCATTACCAACTAATTCAAAACAGGAAGTTTCCTTCATATTTCCTAATGTTTGACTCAATATAATCATCAATATTATATATATGACTTCATATGCTGATGCATTACATATTATGTAAAAGCTAAAATCCATGACGGACTTTAAACTAGTAAGTATAATTTATATATACTGTTACAGTTAGTATAAGGAGTTTTTTATACCAACTACGTACGAGTTACGACAATTAAAAGTGACTTAATAGTTGTAAAATTTACTTATACTGACGATATATATATCTGAATTTTACGTTTGTTTCTGCGTGAGCATGCTTTTACACTACTAGAAACAAATATTTTTCCACCGTGTATCAATTGGAAATTTGTGTTATAGAACATGATTTTTTCATTCATTTCCCACTGAAGTAGCTCACTCGGAAAATGCATGGTGAAAAATAGATTCTCACTGAAATAGTGGAAAATTTCCTAATTTTTTCATATGAAAACATTTTTTTCCCGCCGGTCCAATCAAAATATCTATGGTAATAACTGTTGAATACTTTTTAGTGAAAAAATAGTGATTTTTTTAGTAGTGTTAGATATTGTTGTAGATCAACTTAATTGATATGAATAAAGTAAAAAAAATTATATACTAACCGTGCATAAAGTGATAAAACTCTACTTAAGAGAGATTTATAAAAGTTTTTGACTAGTAAAATAATTAATAATTGTATTAAGATTTGAAGTTGGAATTCATATATTTTCAAAGGGTATCAAATTGTACTAACATTCATAAGTCCACGTAAAAGTCTGCGTGTGAATTTCAAAGTCGACTCATTTGTCCAAGAGATTATTGAATCATCAAAATCTTAATTAAGATTTGAGATATATATTTGAAACAATATAGAATTGTTGCTTATTTCACCTCATAATTAAATTCTAATTACTTTTTGGTTTGACTGGTTTGGGATTAAAGAAAGGGAAATACAGATGTCATTAGAGTCAAACTTCGATTTAAATAATTAATTGGCTGAGTCAGTAAGCTTTGAAGTAATTTTAAAACTTTGTTTACTTTTGTCTGATGATTTTTACAAAAATTCTTACTGCATTAGTACATTTTTCATCATATTGTTTGACTTTTTTTTTCTTTTCCTTTTTTTCGGTTGAAAACATCTTTGTTGAAGGATTCAATGTTATTTGTCTTCTAACGAAAAATAAATAAATTTTATAATTAAGAGTATTTTTAATCTGATGATTATTTATTTGAAAAATGTTTTGATTCAATTTGCAAAACGGAAAAGGGGCAAAAATACCCTCGAACTATTTGAAATGGAGTAAATATATCTTCCGTTTCATTTTTGGCTCAAAACTACCCCTGTTATTAACTTTTTGGGTCATAAATACCCTTCAACTTAACACCTCCTTTAACCACTGACGTGGCATCTGATGTGTTAAAAAAAATGTGGCTTGACACGTAAGCGTTCTACGTGGAATAAAAAGTCAAATGGCTGCCACCTAAGCTACCCTACCCATTAACCCTTTAGTTCCTCCACCAAAAAGACTCAACCCGTTCGAAAATTGCTTTTCTTGCCAAGAAACCCTCATTTCACTATTACACTTCTAAAAAGTCAGACTATGAGAGATTTGCTGCATCTCATTCGTTGTAATGGGTATCTTCCTAATTGTAGCAATGGCAGTAAATTTCATTTGCCAATAGCTAATTAAGCAACTTGCCTCGAAAACTCTTGACAGTGAAAGAAAATACAACTATAATTTTTTTTGCTCCATTTTTACTTGCTTGTCAAGGTTTAGTGATTCATCCTTGACAATGCTCGGACGCAATTTAGCTTGTTACTTTTGGAAGATCATATTCATTCTGTTTGTTTAAAATACTTCAAAGATGTATATTGAGGAACTTTAAGTTGCCATGATGAGTGCTTCTTTCTAAATGTGTCCTTCAAAATACTACTGCATCATTGGTATTTCAGTTACTAAAGGGTTAATGGGTAGGATAGCTTAGGTGACAGTCATTTGGCTTTTTATTCCACATAGGACGCTTACGTGTCAAGTCATGTGGCTTTTTTTAACACATCAGATGCCACGTCAGTGGTTAAAGGAGGTGTTAAGTTGGAGGGTATTTATGGCCCAAAAAGTTAACAGCAGGGGTAGTTTTGAGCATTTAGTTCGTTCGTTGTAGCAGAGCGAATAATGTGACGATGGAAGATAGCTGCATGCAGCATAAAAGAAAAGAGATTGACATCCGACAGCTCCTTGTCCTTTCCATCCGGAGTTTATGTAAATGCCCTATCTTCAAAGGGAACTGCTGACTTAAGGTATCCCCTGATCCGAGGGTGAGCTAGAATTTCGTATGGTGAAGAGGAAAGGAAGAAGTCATTGTAAAGGAAGACGACATTTACCATTTACGCTGCAAAAATGAAATGGAGGTAATATTTACTCCATTTTGAATAGTTCGAGGGTATTTTGGCTCTTTTCCGTTTGCAAAATAATGAAATAACCATCCATATATAGATACAAAATAATTTTTTTTCAAAAAAAAAAAGGAAAGTATATAAAATATCACGAAAATTGTTTTGTCTTGCTCCTATTCTTGTATCACACCGAACAGTCTGGAGTGAAAAACGTGGAGAGAGATTAATGTGGTAAAAAAATAGTAAATTAAAATTAAAAAAAAAAACTAATAAAGATAATTAAGTTAAATTATTTTTTTAATTAATATTTTTTTAAGTAACGTAAAAAAAACATGACAAAGTAAAATAGAGGGAGTATTTGAGTTATGATTCAACGGAAAATAGAAAATTAGTTTAAAATTTGTCATACTAGGAAATAATGATCCTAATTACTCAGAACACTAGAACGTGATTTCACATCTATGAACTCTATTATTATGATTAATTGGCCATCATTAACTTTTGCCACCTGTCCATTAGATCTTCCTGTATCTTTGTGTTCATGATTGTGAAACTCATAAATAAATAATTTCTCATTGTAATTTACGTGACACTTTTTTATTTGACATAAAATTTAAGAAGGAAAAAAATAAATTTGAAATGTGTGGTCCAAAATCCAAATCCTTCTTAACCAGGTAAGAAAACGATAATTAAAACGGAAAACTTATTAACAGCGCACAGCTGCAAGCACAAGGATTATTCATATATTTGGGAAACAGAACTTCAATTCGTTCAAAAGAATTTAAATTTTTGTGCACTAAGATTTGAATTTTAGGATAACGCCTCAATTATTAGTAACTGAAATTTAAATTTTATTTTTGTACTAAATATTTACCAATTTATAAAAATTTAGTCTAAAATTATTGAGTTCACTGAATCCATACTAATCTGTATCATTAGGTCATGGACCTCTTTCGCCCCTTATCTCCTCATCTTTTTATTTATAAGTTATAGCTTATTTTGACGTTTCCAATTTTTCATAGAATCTTCAGAGCTTTTCTAGCCAATGTAATTTTTTTTTTTATCTTCTTTGTCTGAAAATAGGTTTGATTTGCTTCACCTATGAGAATTTCTACCAATTCTTAATTTTATTCATCAAAGCTCATCCTATTTTCGTTGAGATTAATGCTTTAGCCTTATCCTATCATTTGTATAATGGAGTTCGTCATTACCCTTGCAATTAATTCTTTTTGAAAGTATTCACATTTGTTTGTAAAGTTCCAAAGAAGTTTTTTAAAGGGTAAATTAGTAAAACAAACTTTTTATTTATGATTTTTCAACATGCGTGTAAAAAAAAAAGTGTGCAAATAATATGTGACGGAGGGAGTACTCATTACTGGGTGGCATTTGGGTAACCAAAGGAAGGATACGTCGAATCAAGATTGGAAATGACAGGTTTGTTGGCCTCATGATCAAAGACATTTTGACAAATCCTATGTTGTATCGGAGATTAATTAATTGATTAATTAATTACTACTACTAATACGAATTTGAGGAAGTACTAATTACTACAAAATCTGCATGTGATAAAGAAGTGAAGAGTCCCTTGTCTTGTGCCTACCTTTACGCAAATACAAATATCGTATTTCCATATTCACTACCTCTTAAATTATCTTCCTAATTTTTAAAAATGGTTATCTCAAGTTATTTGTCATTTTAAAAGTTTAAGATAAATTAATCACTTATTTTTTTTCATTTATCAGCCTTAGTAGTAATTATTCTTGAAAATTACAAATAATTTACTTATGAGGTTGATAATAATAAATAGAGTAAATAGTCAATGAAGAAAAACATGTATCTTAAGATATTAACAAGAGGTAAAATAGTCAAACACCTCTTTTGATTAATATTACTCACTATAGTCCATATTAAGTGAATTGTTGGAGTATAACACACCACTTAAGAAAAATATTTAAGAACATAATTCAAAAGCTATTTTCCACTACTACTTTTTTAATTTGATTATTTGTAAACTATTCTAGTAGAAAATGTAAAATAGTTAAGAATATCATTAAATGAAGGGTAAACATAAAAAAAAAGTCTCAACAATTCTCTTAAGCTTTAAAAAATTCACTTATTTTGAACTATGAAAAAAATCTCATCAATTTATTTAATATGAACTAAAAAGTATTCGCTTAAAAAGCATGTAAAAGAGAAATATTCCCTCCGTTCCTTTTTAGTTGTCATGATAAGACTTTGAACAACCATTAAGAAAAATTAACTAGGAGTGTAATTTGACTCATATACCCCTTATTAATCTTTGTCTATTTATGTCTCTTAGTTCTAGAATAATCAATGCTAAGGGTAAAGTTGGAAAAAAGTAATTAATTCTCTCTTGATTCTTTAAATTGACAAGCATTTCGGAACAACTATTTTTAATATACATGATAATTAAAAAGTAACGGAGGAAGTACAATATAAAAGGAGTAGAATATGTGTGATTCCATCTTGATTTTCTAACCTCGTCTTTGATGTTGCGGAGAATTTGATAGTCTCCAATTTCCCAGGAGGGCAACTACGTACTTTTTCGTCGAATTTAACGTCGATAAACTGATATATTTTCTTAGTCTCATATTTGTTGTCATAGTGCATTTTTCGATAGTCAAATTATGTAAATTGTGATCAATAGCTTATATGTAATTATTTTTATTACGGAAAATGGTCAAATATATCCTTATATTATTAAAAATAGTTTAAATATATCATTCGTTATACTTTCGATTCAAATATACTAATGTTATTATACTTTGGGTCTAAAGATATCTCTCCCATTATATTTTGGCATAAATTTGCCCTTAATTTGATGGAAAGACAAGTGGCAAGCCTAGAATCAAACTACCGCCTCCTTAGGGTATATTGGACCAAATTTAAATTTTACAATATTATGATAATCTAATACAATTTAACTAGAAAAAAATAATCAAATAACTCGTGAAAACTGAAATATAACTAATTTGGACCGGAGGCAATTGTGTCTGAGTTTTCTTAACATTATTAGATCACTTAAAAAGCAATTACAAGTAATTTATTCATAATAAGTGAAGATCTTAACATCTTTCATCTGGCATTTGATCAGATCTGAGACGAAGGAGAATTGGGAGTGAACTTCCTTGTCTTCCCAGTTGTGCTGAAACATTCCTTGACCTTCTTATAGACAGATTGTCCTTTTCCTATTCTTTGGCTCGTCGCCTACCTCTTATAGAACCCACTAGCTCTCATTCGCCGGACAGTTCTAGAATCGGAGAGAAAGGGAAAGATACGTATCATTGTCAATAGAATGAAAACCAAGGCACTATGTCCTAGTCTTGGTTCCTCTTTTGATGAATAAGGATATTATGCAGTTGATGGTAAATTCCCTCTTCTTCACTTCCTACTCTCCGAAGTGCCTACCTTGGATTCGATGGAGTCCTCTATAGGTAGTTATCCGATCTTTTCCGCTGTGAATTGAGACTATCGGTGGAAAGCAACTAAACTTTGCCCTTACAACGGCTTTGGATGTGTTCTACCGTCTCATCCCTAGTGAAGTTGTCTCCATCAGCTGTTTTCAACATATTGTCTGGGCCGTGTCTCAGTCCCAGTTCGGTAGGGGAAATCAAAAGCTAGGGTTAGTTAAGAGAGCCCCTTCTTAGTCCTGTGTTACTAGTCTTTAGCAGTTCCTCTTGTTTTCCCACCAGAGGCTTACTGTGTTGATTTCCTAGTCTTTGCTTCCGGGTTTGATGTTCTTTCCTAAGCATCTCCGAATCGCACAGGGAAAGGGAAGTCCTTACCTATCCACCTATACTCAGCTAGGGAAAGAAAGACAAATGCTTAAGGAGAAGGACACCACCGGAGGTAAGCGCTAGGTCAGAAAAGCGATAACTAAAAAATCTCCCCAAGTAGGATTCGAACCACCAATCGGTTAACAGCCGACAGCTCTGTCCTTTCATAGATTCTCGAACCTCCGACAGACAGAATCTCCATGCATGCGTTCTTTCTCTCCTCTCCTCAGCCATACATCTCTTTTTTGCTTTTGGCCCTTTTTGTTAAGCATTGAACTCCACCCCACGGAGCGGTGCTGAGTGGTGTCCTCCCCTCCCTAATACCTAAACAGAGTTCCGTCTATGGAGCCTAAAGCTTAAACCATGGCAGTAAGCAGTAAGTTGGCCTAGTGTCTCGCCCAGCCGGATGGATACAGTGAAATCAATCCTTATTCCGCACTCCCTCTCACCGGCCTGAAACATATATAAATCATGAATTCTTCAGAGCGGTCGGGCAGGCCGGGCGTACGGGGACCGTTGAAGAAGTGTCTCAACGCGCCGCAACCACTACTTTGAAAAAAAAAAAGGCAAGTAACTTATTATAATGATTTGATTTGATTCGGTTCTGATATTGAAAAATGAATTAATTATAATTGATTTGGTTTTAACTTAAACGAAAATCAAACCGAACGTACATTATATTTAAACAATTTTTAAAACTTGTATTATTTCATATTTAAACTTACAATTTTGAATAGTTTGATGTGCATGCTATAGAATTATAGCGCATAGATGTTTAGATATTTAAACTTTCATAATCTCTTATCAGTATCTATATTGTTGGGAGTATTAGCTCTAAGCATAATGACACGACTTATTTCATATTTTTATGCTATTTTCTTAAGAAGCGTCATATAATTGTTATATTTTATTAGGACAAAAAATATTAAGTATTAGTTACATGTTTAGTATTATGAAATTTTTAAAAAATCGACATAGCTAGTTTGATTTTAAAAATCCCCACTAGGAGGCCTTTTATTCAAATACATTTTAACGAAGAAAAAAAATCAAATACACTCTAAATTGGGACCTATAACTGAATTTGTATGGGTCAGCCACTTTTTGAACAAAATTATTTCAAAATAGCCAATATTCGAGAATTCATTAAAAATAATCACTTTTAATGCAGAAATATTATAATAGTAACGTGAATCTTAAAGCTAAATTAGTAAATAGGCAAGATGCATTGATATCCTGTTAAATTTATCAGTAAATTTTATTTAAACACTTGAATTACGCACTTTAACAGAGGATAAATTGTTTCATTAGACACTTTTGATTCAATGTTTTGAAATAGCTTTTTTGCATGTTCTCAAGCGCCTATTGTGTAGATAAGCTAATTACTTAAATTATTTTACATCCTTTAATTATATGCATTAGTTTCAGTCAGCTGTAAAACCTCGGGTTTGTTCTAGTGGATGATGAAGTGCATAATTAAAGGAGAAGACATATTTTATATGATTAACTTATCTACGTAATGAGTGCTTGATATTACGTACATAAACTTTTTTCAAGATATGAGCTAGAAGTATCTAACAGGAATATTTTACCATATGAACGGGTGCTCAACTAAATCATATCATAATTCAAGTGTCTAAATAAAATTTATTGACAATTTTTTAAGAGGTTGTCATGTATTTAGTCACTGATCTATATTCTTTAGCCCAAATATCACCTTCTTTATGTTTCAACTTTCAATGATAGATATTAGATAGTATATTTGCTAATTGCTAATTAAAGGGAAAAGGAAATAGGTTAAGCAATAAGATTTATCGTCAATTATGAAAGATGAAGCGATTCACCAAGAGCATTGCCCATTAAGGACTTACAAATGTTTTGTTGAACGATAGGAGTTTGATTTTCATTTTCGAAAAAGGTAAAATAAAGAACAAAAAATGGACCTAGTATATTTGAAATGATTTAAAAATATTCTCCTTTCATCTATTGAATCTCAATTATTTTCAATGTTAATTTTCCTGTTAAAACGTCCCTCGTTGCTATCTATCGAGTCCCGCTTGTCCTTAATATTAACTTTTGTGTTAAAAATATCCCTCATTGTAATGAATTTATGAGATTTTGGTCGTCACATGTGAGGTTTTAATTAAATAGGTTACACTAACTTGTTGTTCATGTAGTCCCAACTATAAATAACCCCATTCATTCGGGTTAATCCAAAACAATTAGAAGCCATTTGACTTCAACAATGGTGAAGTCGATTTCATCAAATTAGAAACCATCGAGTTCAGCAACCAAAAAACTTCAGAAGAAAATAACTCAAGAGATGATTATAATTCGAATTCTTTGTCATGATCCTTGAAAAAATGATCTTTTGAAATTAGAAATATTCTTCAAAATTTCATGTTCAAAAACACTCACTCACGCAATAAATTTTCGAATTTAAAATTCAACTCAAGCTCCAATGATCATTCAACAATGGCGATCCCAAATTTTCCGAGACAGATCCAATTCCAACAATTAACCCTCTTTGGTAGGAGCTTTTTCTTAAACCCTCTTTGGTTCCTCACTGAGATGAGGCAAAAATGAACTCCAAGTTTTATTCCTTTCACCTTGGAAAAGTTCAAAACTTTATGATGGTGGGAGACTAGATAATTAAAAGACTTGGTTCATCCTATTGCTATTGCAGTTCCAAAAAATAATGGTACTAAAAACATTCAAGGATATAAACCCTTATATTGATCACCATTTAAATATATATCTGCAAAATTAAAATGTGCCCTAAAAACTAGACATGAATCTCTACCAAGATACAACCCCTCCCCCTCCCCCCTATTACCCTAAATAAATTTGTCTAGCTTCCATTGCTTCTTTGAACCTTGAGGCCGGAAGTTCTCTAGCCGCATACTAGAGCTTCTGCAAATCTCTGACACCACGGAATCACCTTGCTCGAGCTTTATCATCTCCAATGTGCTCCCAAGAACTTCAGCAGCAAGCCCTATTTCCACAAGGCGTCCTTCCTCTTCCCCGCCTTTGTATATCAAACTCCCAATTTCATTGAACGGTATCACCTTTTCCGATATTACCTTCCCAAAGATGCGACCAAGAAATTCTGCTGCTCTAGGGGCATCATTTACCGCATCCTCCAAGGTAGTCAGAACATTTTCAAACCTGACAGAGTAAACACAAACATAAAGTTGAACAGAGAATCCAAGTGCTTTAAAGGTTGAACTTGCATTTTATAGGAAAGCACAACTCCATACCCTTTAATTAGCTGATCTTGACTTAGCGCCACATCTCGAGAAATAGTTAGATCAATTATAAGCTTTGCCAAAAGATCCCTTTCCATATCCTTCCTCTCGAAGGAGTCGGTAACCCAAAGTGAGATCATTGATGGATAGAAGCTAGGTGAATTCAGGTCTTTCACACACAAAGCAACCTCTTTCTCATCTTTCACACTGAAATGAAAAGGCAAAAATTCATTAATAATAAACTGAAGTCACAATATACTGTACGAAATTATGTACCGAAAAAACACGTGTAGAAACAATGCTACATTTATCGTTCACAACTAGGGTATGTAGAAACAATGCTACATTTATCGTTCACGGCTAAGGTATGTAGAAACAATGCTACGCTTATCGTTCACGACTAGGGTATTAGGAGAATCCCACTTTCTACTAGATGATAAGAAGTTTAAAAGATAACAGATGCTAAAAGGGCCTCTGTTTGCATAAATCTTAATTACTAGAAATTAGAAATTATAATTTCCCTAGTTGAAATAGGACAGAGAGAAGTTGGATAATGAAGAGATACGCGTTCTCAAACACTGAGTAAGTTCTCCTATTACACCCATCCGCAGTTACCAAAATCCCAAAGTTACTTGAAGCACAACAATCTACACTATGATCATCATTGGCTTTCTAATCTATCACTCAAATGCTTTTTGAGATATCCTTGAAGTTGATGCTCATCACTGAATTTCAAAACTTAAACCTCACTCCTCTTTGGTTGGAGAACGCCTTTTTCATGGGTAGTGATCTCACAGCAAAAACGACTAGTAAATATAAACAACTTGTTTGGAAGAGGTCTTCTCAAGATCTATAGTTGCCGGACCATAAACGTAAGCTTATGCTTCCTAAAAGTTTAGAAGCTCATGACGATACGATGAATTAGTCAGCCAGGTGTTGAACCAAAATCTTCTTCATATCAGAAGCAACTGTCTGAAAACAGTTACAGAATGGTGGAACTCACTTCAAGTAGATAAACCAACAATTTTAAAATGGTGCGTGCACAGCACATAACCCATAGACAGACCAAAACCAATATAATGCAAGTAAATAATAATCAGTTCAGAAAGTACCTGTAGAATTCCTTGATAGCAGCCATAGACATGTCCCGCAGACGTTCTTCCGGCCAAATCTTGTCAGGAGCAGCATTTTGTGTGGAAGTTGGCCCTCCACTTCTTACAAGTGGTGAAGCAGGCCGAGATGTATCAAATCCACGCTCCTTACTCCCATAAGTCACGGTCCTTTCTGGTGCACTTGCTTGATCATGTTGACTAGATAATCGCTCAGGCATGTATTTGGGCGTAAGCTCCTCCCTTGAACCATAAGGGGGGCGCTCTGGCAAAGAACCATAGCCATTTTGGGCATATGCCATCCTTCGAGAGTCTCCAAAACTTGGCATATTATCAATGCTTGGTCCTGCAGGTTGGCCCCTAGAAGACATTCCCTTTGCAAGACCACCTTGGGGTCCAAGTGTAATCAGATCATCACCAAGAGGCCTCTGGGTCAAGGGAAGTGATAATGTCCTATTCTCAAAAGAATGTCTCTCATCCACCCGTACGTCCTGCATACCATAGCCACGTACCTGTGGAGACATAGGGCGGAAACCCCCCATCTGGGAACCTGGAGAAGACAACATACTCCCTCTTGGAGCAAATTCCATAGGTTGACCCCTTCTACTAGAACCTCCCAGGCTAGGAGTACGAGCAAGCCTAGTAGCTTGTGCGTGTCGTTCTTGAGCAGCATCCCTATGCACTTCCTCGATCTTCTTAGGCCCTTCGACTTTTCTCCTTTGCTGCCATTTATTCTTTCTCAGATCAATTGAATCCTTCAACATAAACCTCACCCTAGAAGAAAGTTTCATGTTATTTGATAACTTTTCCATCCTATCGAAGTATGCATCCATATGTTCCTTTGCTTTGGCATGATCTATCATCTCCCCAATTGTACTCATCAACTTACATAAAGCTTCAATATTCTCCTCATCAGGATTTTGATAGTCACCTAACAACTTCTTGATGCACTCATGCATAATTCTCTCTGTCAACATTCTCTTCTTATAAAGTTCACCAATCAGTCTTATATTTCCCAACATTCGTCTCCGTGCTTTGACTCTTTTTTTCTCCCTCTCCTCTTCTGACAGTTTTACTTCCCCTTCCTCGTTAGTCACATTAGCTTCTTGTTCTTCTCTTTCCCCTCTCTCAAACTCTTCCTGACATTTGTTTAGAAGTAACCTCTTAAAAGTGATTTTTTCGTTGTCTACACTCAGATCAGGCAACTCGGCTGCTAAGTGCTGACAAAAGTTGGCATACATCTCACAAAAAGTTGGCTCCATCAAAGCTTTATCAAATATCTGAGAAATTACACCATTGAGTGTCACAACATTGTCGATGTTGACTTCTTTCACTTGCTGGAATAATTTTTCGAAGTTCTGGGGAGTGAGCTTATTTAAGATAGCTTTCAGCTGTCTCTGCTTGGCTTGTTCCTCGTCTGTTACTTTACCTACTTCATACTTTATTTCAGCTTTGTGCATAATCTGCGCAGGTGTCTGAGGAGACGGCATTAAACCCTTTTGGAAAGCAGTTCCACGCTGCCACCTGTCAGCATCAACTCCATTTCTCAGGCCTCCTCCCTGAGGACCCATTGATTGCATTGGACCAGATAGGATACCATATTGACCCACGCCATACTGACCCACGGCATACTGAATAGGCATCGGAGCTCGAGGATTCCGCAAAACACCATAATTGCCTCCTGGACCAGGTCGAAATCCCACAGGATTACCCCCATAAACAAGGTCTGGCTGTAAATCCCGCCCAGGCATAGGAGGCCCGGGTGTCTTACTCCATTTATCTCCATCCCCAATGCCACTTCCGCGACGTTCACGATGTCCACTAGATGGCCTATCAATACCTCTTCCAGGACTAGGGCACGGATCACGGGAAACACTGGCGTTAGCATTTATCAAAATATCAGCTATATCAGGAGCAACATTAAAACCCTCAGGAATATCAATGCATTGCTCTGCAAATTTAAGTAAGAAGTCTCTTGAATATTTCTTTGTAGTCAAACCATCACCATCTTCACCATCAACTTTCTTTCCATGTTCTGGAGCAGCTTCTAGCTTAGGAGTAGATACATCTGCAGCATCCTCCCAATCATCTGGCTCCGCTTTAACCTCACCAACCTTCTTCGGTGATCTAAGGTCTTCCTGAGGTGCATCGGCAGATGGAGGCTCAGAGTTATCTCTAGAAGTGAGTTCACTGGTTTCGATAGATTGAGTAAGTTCATCCCTTTTCTCTGGACCTTTATACGCCATATAAAGATCAGAAATCGCACCAGCAGCATCTGCCTTCTTATATAAGTCTTTTTTCTTCTTTTTCCCCCTAGCCACAGTAACCTTAGGCACATTGGAATCCACCAAAGATTTGTCCTTGACACCAGATGACAACTTGGAAACTAAACCGCTGTTATTAGTTTCAGTATTTTCATCTTCACTCTTTGAAGTGGCCTCATCAGAATTCTTCAACAAA
The DNA here is from genome assembly GCA_003996215.1 of Jaltomata sinuosa. Classification (NCBI taxonomy): domain Eukaryota; kingdom Viridiplantae; phylum Streptophyta; class Magnoliopsida; order Solanales; family Solanaceae; genus Jaltomata; species Jaltomata sinuosa. The sequence goes on from QJPP01000010.1 coordinate 357,609, forward strand.
TCAGAGGCAATCTCCTGCCTTGCAACAACCGATTTTGTAACAGGAGCTTCTTCGGGGTCAGTAATATCTGATTCCTGATCATCTTGAGCCGATAGACCAATTGCTGACGAGCAAGCCTCGGTATTTGTGGAATCCAGGTTAGAAGTGGATGATGTAATGCTTTCAGCCATGTTATCAACTCCAGTTGAACAAGCTACAGATTCATTCATGTCTTCCACTCCAATTTCTGGTCTACCTTTCCCAATGTTGGCATTTGTTGCTCCCTTTGGAGACCCCTCTTCAGTTAGGCCAGACACCTCAACAGATTCTACCGGAAGAGATTCTAAAGATGGCTTCGAGCTATTATTCTCGTCCTGCTTGCCAACCTCGGCCAATGCTACTTCATTTCTATCCCCAGCTTTAAATATTAGTTTGCCCTCTTCCTGATTTCTGGAATCCAAAGGTTCAGATGAATCTTCCTTTCCAAAATTTCCAGTAATGTGGCTTTTCAATTCAGTGGACTCTGATGGAGAGAGACTTTCCCTAGTGTTCACAACAGTGCTCACTGAAGCAGCAGTATTGACCTCAACGGATCTGGTTAGTTGATACTGGGAAGGCTGACTTGAAACTGAGGTAGATTCCCTAAGAGCCTGCAAAGAACTTTCAGTCATAAGCAGGACCTATAATAGTGCGATTATTGAAGAAGCATGCAAATAAAATACCTTATCCTGAACAGTCAACTGTCCTCTAGTTACTTGTTTTTTGTGTTGATCTTCAGTGTCGCCACCAAGTGTTTCACTTGTTGCATCTACACTACTATCTCTAATTAGAGGTGTTGAAGACTCAATGGGAGCCTGAGAGGTCAATGACAATATGCCAGCTGCTGGGCTCTTCCCTGAGATAGAATCAGCCCCTTTAGTAGACTGTATATTTTCTACAGGCCTTGAAGCAGATTTTGAGCCATCACCAATCTTTGACTGTGTGGTGTAGCTCTGATGTAAAGTGTCTGTGTCTTTTTGAGAGTGAGCTGAATCTCCTCCATGTGGCTTTGAGAGCCTCACGGGATCTTTTCCAAAAGCAGCAAAACTGACAGATTGTAATTGCTCTTTTCCTGGATGTGTTCCTCCGGCAGCCGGTTTCACTGTCACCTAAAGTTGATTTGCATGACCAAGATAACATTATGTTGTGAGCATATACAAAAATTTAATTGCAAGCAAATAAAACTCTAAGGTACTGATTTTAATGATCAGCATAAAGAAAATTGAGATAGAAAAGTCCATGCAGGATTGGGCCTCATCTAACCTGATTATAGGGCCTTGGTGGCTGAGAACTCTGAGTGTTACCGAGAGGAAGAGAACTTGGAGCTTGAAAGAAAACAGAACTGGAATTATAAGAGTTAGGATAATAGTTAGGATGACCAGGAGGAAATGGTGCAATAGGCTGCGATTGAGGTGGCATATTAGGGTGTGACCTCGAACCATGAGTCGCATCAAGCCTCAACTCCTCATGAGTGTCCGGATGAGTTATCTTCACAGTTTTACGCTGACTTAGATACTTTCCTGCCTGCTGCGGAGAAAACTGTGACGGCATATTCATGCCCATGTTGCCCAACTGCGGAGGGAGCGGAGGCCCCATTCCTGATGAAAAATTCAGGCCCTGCCCCTGATGCATCATCCCTTGAGACTGCATTGGGTGGGGTTGAAGACCTGAGACAAACATCGGCTGCTGCATAGGCGGATTGACAATCGGCAGGTGCATCGGCATTGGTAATGACGTACCAGACATGGAATGAGATGGAATTTGTGGTCCAGGTCCACCAAATTGAACAGGAACTTGTGGTGGCTGGTGAAATGGAATTTGCATGTGCATTCCAGGCATGGGATGTGTAGAAGGCTTTTGTGTTTGGGTAACAGGGGGTGGAGCTGAAATTTGTACATCTCTTTTGGGCTTGCTGGCAATCCCATGAGCCTCGCTAGGATTAGATTGTTCGAGGGGTCCTGCATCCTTTCTTGGCATGGGCTGCTTGGAAGTGGATGGATTTGGCAATGAAGGAATAGCTCTTGAAGTGTCACTGCGAGCCTGCCAAATAAATGAAGAAGGAATCAGAGCCATAAGCTACTCAGGAGGCCATGACTAGATTGGTCCATGGAAGAATAACCTCACAACATTCCAACAAATACAAAGAAGCTAGATGACAAGCTCGTTTAATCACATCCGGTATCGGAAAATTCATAATCTGACACAAAAGAAGAAGAAAAAAAAACCTGGGCTCTTTTCTGCTCGTCCAGATTTGGTGGAGCTGAGCTTGTTCGTGCAGGTATCTATACACATTGTAAAAGCAAATACCTTCCATTATTAGGACTGAAGTTTCCAAATTGGTTACACACAAGAGAACATCACTCGTGGTGGAGTCTAGAGATACCTGTAGTACATTCATGACACCGGGACTTATGGATCCAAATTGAAGTGGAAATGACCTAGATGCATCTCCTGAATCTAGAAAATCAGAAAGTAGTATCATTCAATACTTGGAACTGCAACTATAACAGAGATAGAAATATATAAGAAGTGTCAATATTACTACACGCCAACCTCCCCTCTCTACCACCACCCCCTCCCAAGTCCCACCCCCCAAAAATAGAGTACAAGTAGATATATAAAGACTAAGAAGATACTCTTTGCAGGAGTGACAGGCGCAGCCGACTCAGAGGCTGGAGCGACCACATTAGAAGTTGGAGCTCTTGGCACTGCTCGGGTAACCTTCTGAGTCGAAACATCAGTAGGCTTAACAGTAGTAGCACCTGGAAGAGGTGCATGCGCACTAGCACTAGCAACAGATACATCTGATGCTCCTGCAACAAGATAAAGTGAACTACATTACTTGACTGGAGTTGGAAGTAAAACAAATATACTACTAACACATTATGTTGCACCACATTATACAAAATTATCACAATCGGTAAACCCTTCAACACAAACTACTTCACAAGCCTAATATGCATGCAAAAAGATTAATATAGTCAATTGACATACCACGCAATGGTTGTTGCTGATGAGCACCATTCTGATGAGAATCAGAGCCAGCACCCGCACCCGCACCACTTACCCTAGGTTGCCCTCCTTGAGCATTATTATACTTCTTGTTGAAACTAAAAGCACCAAACAAGAATCACCAGTAAGTATGGAAAAACCCTAATTTCAGAGAATGACCCAGAAACAAGCAAAAAAGTCTCACCTTCTATTAGAAGTCAAAGATGGATTGGAGGTGGAAGAAACAGGAGGAGGGGCGGCACCTCCGCCACCGCCACCACTTCCTCTACCGCCGCCGCGGTACTGATTAAAGCTACCGGATCGGCCGGTTCTCCTGTACTGAGACGACGACGACGACTCGCGAGTGTCAGACCTTGATTGATTATGGGACATAAATCCAAACCCTCGTAAACCGCTTCTCGCTTTTGTGTTATTCCAATCTCTTTCCTTACAACACACAACAGATCCACCAATCAATCAAGAAAAGCAAAAACAAAAAAAATCAGAACTTGCATCAGAAATCAAATATAAAAATCGAAATCAAACAAAACCCACTTCAATACAAACACCAATTAACAAAACCCAATTCTCGAATTTTTCACCCGACCCACCCAACCCACCCGACCCACACAACTCAACAAACCCTAGAAACAGTAATAGTAACAGTGGCTTACCTGAAAAAAAGAAGAGTGACGAAATTAGGGTTTCAATGAGAGTGGCGATTGGTGCAAACCATGACCACACTGCAACCGAAAAGAGAGGAGAAAGAGAAGAATGAGAGGAAAAAGGGAAAAGGGGTGCGTGTTGTATTTTGAGCGTTTATGTGTGTTGTTGTTGGTAAGGGGAAAATGTTTTATTAGAAAGAGAATCTACATTCTACACAAATAAAATCATTTATTTATTTATGAGTAAATATAAAGAAAAACAAACTATCTAACCCAGAAGAAATAAGGAATATTTATATAATACTAAATCATTTTTCCTAGTTCTTTTTGGTAACAACATTGGAAATATACCTATCACACAGTATATTAGAAAAAATATTTACTCATATTTGATATTTTATATTAAAGAATTGATTATTTTTTTTGAAAATAGGCTATCATCTACTTTCATAAGATAGGGATAAGATTGCGTACACATCATCCTTTTAAGATCGTATTTACGAAATTACGCTGAATATATTATTATATGCTTTTTAGCTGGATTTTTCTTTTAACACACGTTGTGAAAAACTCACACGCATTACCACTAGTTTGTCTAATGCGTTATTTATTTAAAGTCTAGACTTTTTTAAAAAAAAAAAAAAGGAATAAAGTAGAAAAGTATTTGGAAAATTTCCTTCTCTTATTTGGTTTATTAAACAATGATGAAATTGGGAAAATACATATTATGATAAAGAAGAATATTTTCACACTCGATTTTTATATTAAGTAATCGAATTTTTCTTTTAAAAATAGTCTATGTACTTTCATAAAGTAGGAGTAAGGTTGTGTACACACCATCCTCTCAACATCCCAAATAAAATCATTTATTTATGAGTAAATATTAAAAAAAACTAAAATTATAGGAATAGATATGTAAATCTTTTTTTCTACTTCTTTTTGGTAACAACATTGGAAAAATATCTATCACACACTATAAAAGAAAAATATTTACTCAAGATATTTATATTAAGGAATTAATTTTTTTTTAAAACAGTCTATCTACTTTCATAAGATAGGGATAAAATTGTGTATACACCATCCTCCAAGATCGCATTTATGAAATTACGCTAAATATATTGTCATATATTTGTTAGTTGAATATTTTTTTCAATAAGCATTGTGATAAAATGATACGCGTTACTACTAATAACAATTTATATGATACGTTATTTGTTTAAAAATTAAAAAGAAAAAAATAAGGTAAAGCATAAAAAAGTAAAATTATAAAAAAGTCCTTCTCTTATTTGGTTTATTAAGCAATGATGAAGTTGAAAAATACTTATTACGGTAAAGAAATGCGGGCCCTATGTTGAGTAAGGGGGAGAAGGTGCCCCTTCTGCTAAGTTGGAGCTAGGGAAGTTAAAGCAGGACGTCTGGTGTGACGTCGTCTTTATGGACGTATTACATATCCTACTCGAAAGACCTTGGTAGAGTAGGGTTCTACCTGCGTAGAGAGAACACCGCTTTACTTTTAACGGAAAACGCGATTATTACCATCAGAAGACTTTGGTTAAATATTTATTTACACTCAATATTTATATTAAGTAATTGAATTTCTCTTTCAAAAATAATTTATATACCTTCATAAGATAGGGGTAAGATTGTGTACACACCACCCTCTCAATACCACACTTGTGAAATTATGTTGGATATGTTGTTACGTGTTTGTTTGTTAGCTAGATTTTTTTTAACAAGTATTGTGAAAAATGTGACACTCATTGTGAAAAGTGTGATACGTGTTATAAAAAACGTAACACACGTTACTATTATTTATTGTTGTCTAATATGTTATTTATTTAGAAATTTAAAAGGAAAAAAATAAGGTAAAGCGTAGAAAAGTAAAATTCAGTAATTTCTTTCTCTTATTTGGTTTATTAAACAACTAGCTTATGAACACTTGTGTTGCACATGAATTTCATCTAAATTGTCATAAAATATTACAAATTATTGGTATATTAAAAAATTATTTTATAATTAAATAGGAATATCGTTCATTTTTTAACAAGAAAAATTAAAATATTTTGGATCCACTATTTTATACCAACCTATCAGAATAACAAATTAAAGTATGATAGCAGAGTATCTTTTACCCAAACTAAAAAGAGTGATGCAAATATCTGTTCTTTTAAAATGCTATGATTATGAAGTCAAATTAATGAATGTATATTTTTATTTGATATGCGAATTACCTGCAAAATAAAATTCGAAGAAAATGAAAAGATGAAAAATGAAAAAAAAAATGATCGTAATCTGTTAATGCATAATAAAAGTTACATAATTGAATCCTACGAACTTAAAATTATGTATACATAAAAATCTTCCAAATTCATCATGGAACTCAAGGTATTGATTATTATTACTAATGATAGCTTGTCTAATGCGTTATTTATTTAAAAATTAGAACGACAAAAAAAAACGTAGAGAAATGAAGATTAGAATTTTTTTTGCTCTTATTTGATTTATTAAACAATGATGCAATTACGAAAATACCTATTACAATTTACAGTAAAGAAATTTTTTTATTTACATTTGATATTTATATTATGTAATTGAATTTTTCTTTCGAAAATAGTCTATATACCTTCATAAAGTAATTGTAAGGTTGCGTAGACACCATTCTTTAATACTTCACTTGTAAAATTACATTGAATATGTTGTTATTTATTTGTTAGTTGAATTTTGCTTTCAATACGCATTGTGAAAAATGTGACACGTGCTACTACTAATAACGGTCTATCTAATGTGTTATTTATTTGAAAATAGAAGAAAAAAAAAAGATAAAACGTAGAAAAGTAAAAATTAAAAAAATTCTTCTCTTATTTGATTTATTAAGTAATGATGAAGTTAAAAAAATACTTATTACGATAAAGAAAAATCTTTTATTCTCACTCAATAGTTGTATTAAGTAGTTGAATTTTTCTTTCGAAAATAGCTTATATATCTTCATAAGGTATGAGTAAGATTGCATACATATCACTATCTCAATACAACACTTTGTGAAATTACATTGGATATATCGCTATTTGTTTGTTAGCTGAATTTCTTTTAACATGTATTGTGAAAAATGTGACACGCGTTGTAAAAAATATGACTCGCGTTATAAAAAATGTGATACGCGTTACTACTAATAACAATTTGTCTAATACGTTATTTTAAAAAAAAGGTAAAGCGTAGAAAAATAAAAATTAGTAATTTCCTTCTCTTATTTAATTTATTAAACAATTAATTTCTGGACACGTGCGTTGCACTTGAATCCCATCTTGATTATCACAAATATTGTAAATTACCTGTGTATTGAAATTATTTTATAACTAAACAGAAATCTCGTTCATTTTTTAATAAAAAAAAATAAAATATTTAGGGTCCATTATTTTAAATCAGCCTATCAAAATAACAAATTAAAATATGATAACAAAGTGTTGTGAGTGTTTATTTGTATGAGTAACTTACATAAAACACACATCTTTGGGAGCTTATTACTTTTTTTCTCACCTCACTTCGCTCTGATACATCGCCTCACCTCTGGATAATTACCTTTGATACATCGGGGAGATGTATCACGAGGTGAGATGATGTATCACGAGGTGAGACGATGTATCACGACCTGGAGCGATGTATCAAGGTGTTTACATGTGGTATATTAAGTAATTAAAATAAAGTAGTGAGAGAGTTAGTAAATATAATAAGGAGGTATGTCTCTTTTGGTAATTTAAATTATTTGTATTATTGGTAAGGGGAAAATGTTTATTAGAGAGAGAATCTACACAAATAAAATCATTTATCTATGAGTAAATGTTAAAAAAAAAAAACTATAGGAATATTTCTATAAATCCTTTTCCTAGTTCTTTTTGGTAACAAAATTGGAAAAATACCTATCGCACGATATATTAAAAAAAAATATTTACTCACATTCAATATTTTTATTAACAAATTAATTTATTTTATTTTTTTGAAAAAGTCTATCCACTTTCATAAGACAAGAATAAGGTTTGTACACATCATTCACATTTATGAAATTACGTTAAATATATTATTATATGTTTGTTAGCTGAATTTTTCTTTCAACACACGTTATAAAAAATGTAAAACGCGTTATCAGTAATAATAGTTTGTGTAATGCGTTATTTATTTAAAAATTAGAATGAAAACATAAAAAAGTAAAATTTAGAAAATTGTCTCTCTTATTTAATTAGTTAAACAATGATAAAATTAGAAAATACTTATTACATTAAAAAAAAATATTTATTCACATTCGATATTTAAATTAAGTAGATGATTTTTTTCTTTGGGAAATAGTCTATATACCTTCATAAGATAGGGGTAAAGTCGTGTACATATCACTCTCTTAATATCTTATTTGTGAAATTATACTGGATATATTATTATTTATTTGCTAGTCGAATTTTACTTTCAACACACATTGTGAAAAATATAACACACATTACTACTAATAATAGTTTGTCTAATGCGTTATTTATTTAAATTAGAAAGAAAAAAAACAAGGTAAAGCGTAAAAAAGTAAAAAATAGAAAATTCCTTCTTTTATTTGATTTATTAAGCAATGATGAAGTTGGAAAAAATACTTATTATGGTAAAAATAATAATTATTCACACTTAATATTTTTATCTAGTAGTTAAATTTTTCTTTCGAAAATAATCAATATACCTTTATAAGGTATGAATAAAATTGTGTATACACCATCATCTTAGTATCATACTTGTGAAATTACATTGGATATGTTGTTATTTGTCTGTTACCTGAATTTCTTTCAACACGTGTTGTAAAAAATATGACACGCATTGTGAAAAATATGACACGCGTTACTACTAATAACAGTTTGTCTAATACGTTATTTAAAAAAAAAAAGAAAAAAAAAGTAAAGCGTAGAAATATAAATATTAGTAATTTCTTTTTCTTATTTGATTTATTAAATAATTAATCTTTGAACACGTGCATTGCACGTAAATCTCATATAGATTATCACAAAATAATATAAATCTCCTATGTATTGAAATTATTTTATAATTAAACAGAAACAACATTCATTTTTTGACAAAATAAAATATTTGAGATCTAGTTTTTTATATCAGCCTATAAAATAACAAATTAAAATATAATAGAAGAGTGTTGTGAGCGTTTATTTGTGTTGTTAGTAAGGGAAAAATGTTTATTAGGGAGAGAATCAACACAAATAAAATCATTTATTTATGAGTAAATGTTAAAAAAAAAACTATAGAAATATTTATATAATTCTTTTTTCCTAGTTCTTTTTGGTAACAAATTAGAAAAATACCTATCACACAATATATTAAAAAAATATTTACTCACATTTGATATTTATATTAAGGATTTTTTTTTTTCAAAAATAGTCTATCCACTTTCATAAGATAAGAACAAGGTTGCGTACACATCATTATTCCAAGACTACATTTATGAAATTACGTTGAATATATAGTTATATGTTTGTTAGTTGAATTTTTCTTTCAATACGTTATAAAAAATGTGACACACGTTATCAGTAATAACAGTCTCTCTTATTTGATTAGTTAATCAATGATGAATTTAGAAAAACACTTATTACAATAAAATAAATATTTATTCACATTTGATATTTAAATTAAGTAGTTGAATTTTTCTTTTGAAAATAGTTTGTATACCTTCGTAAGTTAGAGGTAAGATCGCGTACACACCACTCTCTCAATATCTCAGTTATAAAATTACATTAGATATATTATTATTTGTTTGTTAGTCGAATTTTACTTTCAACACACATTGTGAAAAATGTGACACACTTACTACTAATAACAGTTTTTCTGATGCATTATTTATTTAAAATTAGAAAGAAAGAAAACAAGGTAAAATATAGAAAAGTAAAAATTAGAAAAATTCCTTCTCTTATTTGGTTTATTAAGCAATGACGAAGTTGAAAAATACTTATTACAGTAAAGAAAAATATTTATTCACATTCAATAGTTATGTTAAGTAGATGGATTTTTCTTTACTGAAATAATTATATATCCTCATAAGATAGCGGTAAGATTGCGTACACATCATCCTCAAAATATCATACTTGTAAAATTACATGAGTTATGTTGTTATTTGTTTGTTAGCTGAATTTCTTTCAACATGCGTTGTGAAAAATGTAACACGCATTGTCAAAAATGTGATACATGTTACTACTACTAATAGTTTGTCTAATACGTTATTTATTTTAAAAAAACTAAAAGAATAAAAAAATAAGATAAAGCATAGAAAAATAAAAAATAGTAATTTCCTTTTCGTATTTGGTTTATTAAATAACTAGTTTATGAACACGTGTGTTGCACGTGAATCCCATCTAAATTGCCATAAAATATTATAAATTACATATGTATTGAAAATAGTTTTATAATCAAATAGGAATATCTTTCATTTTTTGACAGACAAATTAAAACGTTTGCGATTCACTCTTTTATATCAGCCTATCATAATAAAAAAATAAAATATAATATCAGAATATCTCTTCGTCAAACAAAAAGAAAGATGAAAATATTTATCTTTTAAATTGCTATAATTATGAAGTCAAATTAATAGATGTATATTATAATCTGACATGCGAATTACGTGTAAAATTCGCAGAAAAGAAAAAGATGAAAAATGAAAAGATTTTGATAATAATCTCATAGGGTTAAAGCATAATAAAGGTTAAAACATTGAATCCTACCAAATTAAATCTATGCATACTTAAAATTCTTTTGTAGTCATCATGGAACTGCATATTCATCACTGTGAGAATTTAGATTGTGATAGCTTAATTAGAATAATCATATTAATATCACTACTCAATTGTCTAAGTTAGTTAAAGATATAATGACCATTTGGCCATGAATGTCATTTTTTTTTACTTTATTTGAATTTTTTAAAGTGGGAGTTGAAGTTATGTTTGACAATACTTTTTTTGGAAAGAATTTTAAAAATTTAAAGTGTTTAATATAACTAAAAAGTGAAAAAATGACAAGTATTTAGGTTTTTTCTCCTTTTCAAATACAACTTTAAATTGTATTTAAATTTTTTATGGCCAAACAATATTTTTTGAATAAAATAAAATAATTTTTCAAAAAATAGTAAAAAATTCTTATAGCTAAAATAAAAAAAATACCATTTTTTATAATAAAGCATGAGTGGTCAAATTTATCGCCATATTTTTGCGAAGGTCTGTCAATCTAAATATGAGCAAAATAAATAGCATTTAAAATTGGTAGGAGTTCAATAAGTAAGCATAAATATATTAAATTTGTTAAGTTATTAATCAGTGGAAAATCATAAAATTTAGTACTCTAAGCAAAATACTGTTTCACAGCAATTAAATTATTAATGATTTTGTTTAACCACATGAGTTGTAAATCAACAATTAAGTTGAAATGAGTTGTGCAATATGCGAATTCAAATTAATCAAACTCAACTATAGATATCAAACACTAGACAGAAAACAAAAAGAATTGACTTTTTTGGTGCATGCATGTAAAAAATTGCAACAAGAATTTTTCAATTTGCATCGATTGATCTTCATAATTTAATTTTTTGGTTTGTCTTTCTTTTTCTAATTTTACAAAAGTGGCCATATTCTTGAAAAGAAGAATCAAGACATTACCTTTGAAAGCATTTGTTAAATTTTGAGTAAATATTTTCCTCTATATATAGTGGTTGGTAGATTCACTTGAAAGTAGAAACTTGTTGAAAACTACCAGGAAAATCATGTTACAAACACAATTATGAGTGTTTAGTGTAAAGTTGATTAAGTCAACTATATGTGTGATAAATAAACATTCAATAATTATTGTTGAATTGAAATTAATTATAAATCTCATACACTCTTGTAAAGTTGAAAGAATTTGCCAAATTTCTCTATGTGAAAATATCAAATGACTGAAAAATAAAACCAAATTATTTATATACAAGAAAATAACTATTTAATCATTGTGATAGGTATCAGATATACTAAAAGTGAAATACAAGTTGGATCAGTTTTTTTTTTAACAGAGCAGACATTAATCCTCAATCCAAGTTCAACTTTCCAAGTGTTTTGTATAAATAGGTTTCTCTATTTTATTATTTACTTTATTCTCTGGATTGAAATTTAAGTGACTAATAAGACAATCTATTAGAAAAAAAATTCTTTATAAAAATGAAAGTAGCTAATTTTTCATTTGGATATAAAGATTCTATTAGAGTAAATTATACTATGAAAAAAAAGTAGACATAAGATCTCTTATTAGTTTTTGGCTTAAACTACATATTCTACTAAGCTGCCATTTTAGATATATTTTTTGAATAGTGACACACTTAATATAAATTAGCATATGGCCTTTTGACTTTATATAGGTCTAGAAAATTGAACAAACACTTTCTTAAGATAAGTTAGCACACGAAACTTTTGACTTTCTATATTCCAACAGTTATAGAATTGTCAATTCTATCATAATATAATAAATGGGAAAAAGTCATCAGTATTCCATTTTAATTTAATGATACAACAGGGTGTTGTTTACGCTATTTTAATTCCACATCATGACAATAAAGATATTGTTTGAAATAAATCCTCTGTTTAAGTAACACATATAAAAAATAGTACAAAAAGATAATACGTAGCGAATAACCCATGTAGAAAATACCGTAACAACAATAATGAAACGATAACCGAAACAAAAAAGAAAACACATAGTAATAAAATTGAAGAATAAGATAGTTCGATTATAACTTTTTACATTAATAATCAATAAAATTAATAGATAAAGTGATAAGCGTGATATCGTAAATCTTTAAAAAAAAAAAAAGTATGATAGAACCAAACTTAAAAGAAAGTTTCTGAAATTATCTTAATTATCAATGTTAAATATTGAAAATTGATGTAAATGTTGAATGCGAATAAATATTTTCATTACATATGTTGCAATATCAATGAATTGTTGTACTGGTGAGCAACTAAATTAGTTAAAGCCTAGATTAGTTATGACCCTTAATAGTGTAAACTTTCTCAGGAAATTACATGGAGTGTCCTCAAAAGTGAGTGGTCTTCAATTTATGCCCCTCATAAGAAAAGTCTTTAAAAAATACCCTTCCTTCCTTTTTATGTATACAACATATACATTTTTGCCCCTCTACACCATAACTCTACATGTTCATTTGTCTCTCAAGTCTTAGTTTTCATCTTTCTTTTATCTTTTTAATTTTTTATCTTTTTTCTTTTTTCTTTTTTTTTCTTTTTTCTCAATTTTTTTTTAATTCTCGTTTTCTTTTTTCTCAACCTTTATTTTCTTTTTTTTTCTTTTTTTCTCTTAACTTTTTTTTTGTTCTTTTTTTTTCTCAACTTTTATTTTTTTTCGCTTTTTTTTTAATCTTTATTTTTTCTTTTCTATTTTATTCTTCTCTTTTTTTCTTTTTTCTTAACCTCTATTAATTTTTGCTAATGAACAAAAAAAGTTGGATAATCCGCAAAGAAGATCTTCTTTCTTTGAAATCGAAGTAAACTTAAGAGCGTGCTTTGTTGTTTGGAGGTCCTTTGGAACAAGTCTTGCCTCTAAGACAAATGTTATAGAACATCTCATAAATCAAGACACAATGAGGTAGTGTCAAGCCTTGCTCGTGGGGCATAACTTGTTGTTTAAAAAATTCTTGAGCTAAGTCTTACTTCTAAGGCAAGAGTTATAGAGCATCTCATAAATTAAGACACAATGAAGTAGTGTTAACTCTTGCCCATGGAGCATAACTTATTGTTTGGGAGGCCCTTGGGCTAAGTCTTGCCTCTAAGGCAAACGTTATAGAGCATCTCATGATCAAGACATAATGTGCTAGTGTCAACTCTTGCCAATGAGGCGTAACTTGTTGTTTGAAAGTCTTTGAGCTAAGTTTTGCCTCTAAGGCAAGAGTTATAGAGCATCGCATAAATCAAGACACAATGTGGTAGTGTCAACTCTTGCCCATGGGGCGTAATTTGTTATTTTAAAGTCCTTGGGCTAAGTCTTGCCTCTTATGTTATAGAGCATCCCATAAATCAAGCACAATATGATAGTGTCAACTCTTGCCCATGGGGCGTAACTTGTTGTTTGAAAGTCCTTGGGTTAAGTCTTGTCTCTAAGGCAAGAGTTATAGAATGTCTCATAAATCAAGACACAATGAGGTAGTGTCAAGTCTTGCTCGTGGGGCATAACTTGTTGTTTGAAAATCCTTGAGCTAAGTCTTGCCTCTAAGGCAAGAGTTTTAGAGTATCTCATAAATTTAGACATAATGAAGTAGTGTGAACTCTTGCCCATGGAGCGTAACTTGTATTTTTTGAGAGGTCCTTGGGCTAAGTCTTGCCTCTAAGGCAAGTGTTATAAAATATCTCATAAATCAAGACACAATATACTAGTGTCAAGTCTTGCTCATGGGCGTAATTTGTTGTTTGGAAGTCTTTGGGCTAAGTCTTGCCTCTAAAGCAAGAATTATAGAACATCTCATAAAAAAAATAAAGGTCGAAAAAATTGATTAAAAAAAGAGAAAAGAAAAATTAAAAACCAAAGAAAAAAATAAGAAAGTTGAAGTTGAGAGAAAAAAAAATAAATATTGAGAAAAAAAGAAAAAAACGAGGAAAAAAAAGACAACAAAAAATAAAGGTTGAGAAAAATAAAATAAAAATAAAAATGAAAAATGAAAGGAGAAAAAATAGAATTGAGAGGAGAAAAGAAAAAAAAATAAAGATTGAGAAAAAAGAAAAAACGTAGAAGAAAGAATAAAACAAAAAATAAAAGAAAAATAAAGGTTGGGAAAAAAAGAAAAAAGAAAAAATAGAAATAAAAAAAAGAAAAAAGAAAAAATAGAAATAAAAAAAAAAGAAAAGAAAAAAGAGAAAAAGAAATATATATAAAAGTTGAGAGACAAATGAGCACTGAGAGTTATTTAAAAATATTTGAGGTGTAGAGAGGCAAAAAGGTAGTTGCTCTATACATAAAAACATGGAAGACTATTTTTGTAAGACCATTTTTATGGGGGGCAAAAATGCAAAGCCACTCCCTTTAAAGGGCATTTGTGTAGTTGTCCCAAACTTTCTAGCAAAAGTGGTCCTTTATGTTTGAGGTAGATTTAAAGTACTACTTTAATAATTTAATGAGTAGTTTTTGTCCTTTAAATTAGATAAATACAAGCATTTTTTGTCTCTTGCAAATATTTTCAAACTTTCTCTGTTAAAATTGACTGAAACTGTAGACAAAAAAAAAAAGAAAAGGGAACTCACAAGTCACATCACATCTAGTGGTGCACTTTTTGTTATTTTTTTCCATCTATTTTCTAGAGTGTGGTGCAATTCAACTTATTTTTGTGTCTAGTACAAGGTTTTTTGCCTTACCGTTTGTATGATTTAATGCAAACTTTCGTGTTTCTAGTTATTAATTTATTTTTAAAAAAAAGTTTCCCTCAAATCTAACAGGTGAAGTTTGTTTGCAAAAATGATAGAAATTAAGAATAGCTATTTTGGAGAGACTTAAAGAAGCAAAATTATGTGTAAAAGAATACTCTCTCCGTCCCATATTAGTTGGTCATTTTCCTTTTTACACGCATATTAAGAAATCATAAATAAGAAAATAGTTTTACTAATTCACTCCTAAAGAAATTTCTTTGGAACTTTACAAACAAATGTGAACACTTTCAAAAGAATTAATTGCAAGGGTATATAGAACAAAAGCTAATTAATGCTTTGTTGATTTAGTAAGGTGATTAACTAATATAAGACAACTATTTTTATTACGGTAGGTAACTAATATGAGACAATGGGAGTAGTTTAATTTGAACATCCCTCAAATGAACCATTTTTGTCATTTTCTCGTGTATGAAACATCTTTGGCTTCTTTTTACTTTAAATGAGAGTGCAATTATGAAATGTCCCGGAAATAAAAACCATATATAGTTTGGTTCATTATATTTTTATGCTACAATATACATGTTTTCAGATGTTTGGTATATGTTAAAAATCAGTTCAATTTGCAGTAATTTTGGAAAAAAAAATTCAAAATTTGTAACTTATGAGATTTGAAGATGTCATTTTCTTTTATTTAAAATTGTAAGTAATCATACGATATTTTAGCCATTTGCATCAAGCTCAAACTTCTTTTCTGCATCCCCTTCCCCCACCCAGAAGCACACGATATAATAAGAGCCTGTTTGGATAAGTTTATTTTAAGCTGTTTTTTTTAAGTTGAGAATTCCAGCTTTTAGCTTTAAATTTTTTTTTTTTTATTTTGGCTTGAAATTAAGTGTCAAGAAACACTTTTTTAACCCTACCCAAACACTATAAAACAGTTTAAAAGCTATTTCAACTTAAAAAACACTTAAAATAGTCAATCCAAACGGGCTATAAGAGGTAAAATTTGTTTGGCAGCGTATTCAATCAAACAAGTGATTTTCTCTTCGATTACGGATCCATACTACCCCATAAATTGAAAATCCATAACCCTAATTGCTACGAGAATGCCGTTTAGTTGGCCTATACCTGTTTGTGTATGTGTCATTCAATACTAACAATTATTCAATATGTTTGGTAGGGGTGTAAAAAACAAGACTAGCTAGGAGGAGGAAAAGTAAAGATTAAGGAATACATGCCATTTCTTTTGTTTGGTAGGGTGTTAAGAAAGAGGAGGGAAGTGAAAATGAAAATGTTTATTATCCTTGTAGTAGTCAACAATCAACATCTTTAGTTTTTTTTTTCTTCTTCTTCTTCTTTAGTTCATTCAGAACTAGACAGATATAAAAAGTATGTCGTTGTTATCAGGGGCGAAGCTACAGCCCGTCAAGGGTATGCAAGTGAATACCCTACGTCGAAAAATTATACTGTGTATATAGGTCAAAATTATAAAATATTGAAACATAAATCACTTTTGCACACACTTGTCACTGTTATAGCCTTTGGCCGAATGGTAAAAGGCCTTGAAAGTGGTCGGGAGGTTGGGAGTTTGAAGCCCATTAAGTTTTAATGTTCACGTTTTTGTCAATAATCACTGTATTTGTATTTTGTAGGTCCACCTAATCACTAGCTATCTCTACTCTTCCCTTTTTATTTTTCAAACTCCACCAAAGTTATATTTGGCTTACTCTTTTTGCACACCCTTTATAAAATTTCTGGTTCCGCCACTGATTGTTATTTGGTACGCGGAATGAGATAAATAAGAAGATTTTATGAAATTATCTTATCTCACCTTTTATATGAGAATAATAATTTCACTATTTTTTAGTATAAATGATGGGATAAAATAATCACGAGACTAGCTAATATCTCAAGCCAATATAAAATAAAGTTAATATCAAATTTTATTCTAAAATTATTATCCTTATCCTAAGTATCAAATGACCAAGAAAATAAAAGGTATATTCAATTACTATTTTCCTTTTAACCATACCAAACAATAAAACGTAAATTATCAGTTATTCACCAAAGGAAATAAACTACTCATGAATTTTTGTCCTTCTTCCCAAGTCCTAACCGAACATGATCTCAAAAGCAGTGAAATTAGAATTTTAATTTTATGAATTATGAATTTATAAAATGATGCTTTTAAGTGCTAATAATACGTATATAAATTTATGAATTTTGCAAAAATATATTATTTGAGTAAAAATTACTGAATTAAGTTAAACTGTAGTCAAATTTCTACCTCCATCACATAATATCAAGAAAAAAAATTAAGTTTTCATATAATAAGTAAATGGTACACTTTGAAATCAATTTATTCCGACCGTGAATAATTTATAAATATCAATGCAAAGTGTCATGTGAATGAGACATCACTCTCAAATCTCAATTCAAAAATTAAGATCCCATTTTGCATTCCATTTAGGGGTCGTTTGGTAAAAAGGGTATGAAACAACTAATCTCGAGATTAATTTTAAAATAAATTTATCTCATATTTAGTTAGGATAAAATCGCAGAATAACTTATCTTGAAATTGTAGTGTAATTTTTATTCCATATTGAGGGTTAAGGGAGCAGCTAGGTTGAGAATAGGGTCTTGGAACATAGGGACTTTATCCGGAAAGTCCATAGAGCTAGTGAAAGTTCTAAGGAAGAGGAGGATTAGCATAGCGTGTGTCCAGGAGACTAAATGGGTGGGCACTAAGGCGCGAGAGGTAGACGGGTATAAGTTGTGGTACTCAGGAGGTGTGAGGAATAGGAATGGGGTAGGTATCCTAGTGGATGAGGAGTTGAGAGAGCAAGTGGTGGAGGTTAGGAGGGTCAACGATAGGTTGATGACAATTAAGTTAGTCCTTGGAGGGTCTACTTTGAACATTATTAGTGCGTACGCACCACAAGCGGGCTTAGATGAGGAGGAGAAGAAACGCTTTTGGGAGGTTTTGGACGAGGTAGTGAGAGGTTTGCCTGATACTGAGAAGCTCTTCATTGGAGGAGATTTCAATGGGCACATCGGGGCATCTTCGAGGGGTTATGACGATGTGCATGGAGGCTTTGGTTTCGGGGATAGGAATGAAGGGGGTGCCGCACTCTTGGATTTCGCTAGAGCCTTTGGGTTGAGAGTAGCTAACTCTAGTTTCCCGAAGAAGGAAGAGCACTTGGTTACCTTCCGTAGTTCGGTGGCCAAGACTCAGATAGACTTTTTGCTCCTTAGGACAGGTGATAAAGGTCTTTGTAAAGATTGTAAGGTTATCCCAAGTGAGAATCTTTCGACCCAACATAGACTCTTAGTGTTGGATTTAGAGATCAAGAAGGAGAAAAAGAAGCGGATTGTGGATGACCGGCCTAGGATTAAATGGAGTAGCCTGACTATGGCCAGTGCACTGGAAATAGGGGAGAAGTTGTTGACTAGGGGGGCTTGGGGGAGTAGTGGGGATGTGGATAATATGTGGGATACGACCGCTAGTTGCATAAGGGAGACGGCTAGAGAGGTGTTGGGCGTCTCGAGAGGTCGTTCTGGCAAGCATCGAGGGGACTGGTGGTGGAATGGAGAAGTAAAAGGAAAGGTGGAGGCAAAAAAGGGGTCATATGCGAAGTTGGTAGAGAGTAAGGATGAGGAGGAGAGGCGAAGGAATAGGGAGGCGTATAAGATAGCTAGGAAGGAGGCTAAGTTAGCGGTAACGGCAGCTAAAACGGCAGCCTTTGAAAGCTTATACGCAGCTTTAGAGGATAAAGGGGGGGATAAGAAGTTATACAGGTTAGCAAAGGCTAGAGAGAGGAGGACTCAGGACCTTGACCAAGTGAAGTGCATCAAGGACGAAGATGGTAAAATACTAGTAGATGAGGTACTCATTAGGAGGAGATGGCAGTCTTACTTCCATGGACTCTTGAATGAAGAGGGGGACAAAAGCTTTGTGCTGGGAGATTTGGCACACTTAGAGAGGCGTCGTGACTATGATTATTGTAGCCGTATAAAGGTTGAAGAGGTTAAGGTTGCGATTCGTAAGATGCGAAGGGGTAGGGCGACGGGGCCAGATGAGATTCCCGTTGATTTTTGGAAGAGCTCGGGTGAGATAGGTGTGAAGTGGCTAACCGAGTTGTTTGATGGTATTTTTAGAACGGCAAAGATGCCTGAAGCTTGGAGATGGAGCACGATGATTCCTTTGTACAAGAACAAGGGCGATATTCAGAGTTGCAACAACTATAGGGGTATCAAATTGCTAAGCCACACTATGAAGGTCTGGGAGAGGGTGGTGGAGTTGAGGTTGAGACAGATCGTGCCTATTTCAGAGAACCAGTTCGGCTTTATGCCAGGACGCTCGACTACAGAAGCTATTCATCTCCTTAGGAGACTGGTGGAGCAGTACAGAGAAAGGAAGAAGGACTTGCATATGGTGTTCATCGATCTAGAAAAGGCGTATGATAAAGTCCCTAGGGAGGTCCTTTGGAGGTGCTTGGAGGCTCGAGGTGTACCCGTGGCGTACACCAGATCGATTAAGGACATGTATGAGGGGGCCAAGACTCGCGTTAGAACTGTGGGAGGAGATTCGGAGCACTTTCCCGTGTTAATGGGGTTGCACCAGGGATCAACCCTTAGCCCGTTTCTATTTGCCTTGGTAATAGATGTATTGACGCGGCAAATACAAGGTGAGGTGCCATGGTGCATGTTATTTGCGGATGATGTAGTTTTGGTGGACGAGACTCGCGTAGGAGTTAATGCGAAGTTGGAGGTTTTGAGACAGACCCTCGAGTCGAAGGGGTTTAGGTTGAGCAGGACCAAGACTGAATATATGGAGTGCAAGTTCAGTGAGGCGACTCAGGATGATGACGTAGAAGTGAAGCTGGATACACAGGTCATCCAAAAGAAAGGGAGTTTCAAGTATCTTGGGTCTATTATCCAAGGAAATGGAGAGATTGATGAGGATGTCACCCATCGTATTGGTGTTGGGTGGATGAAATGGAGGCTCGCATCTGGAATCTTGTGCGATAAGAAGGTGCCTACTAAACTTAAAGGCAAATTCTACAGAGCGGTGGTCCGACCAGCTTTGTTGTATGGAGTTGAGTGTTGGCCAGTAAAGAACTCCCATATTCAAAAGATGAAGGTGGCGGAGATGAGGATGTTGCGATGGTTGTGCGGGTTTACCAGGAGAGATAGGATTAGGAATGAGGATATCCGAGATAAGGTGGGTGTGGCGTCGGTGGAAGATAAGATGCGGGAAGCGAGGTTGAGATGGTTCGGACATGTGAGGAGGAGAGGCACGGATGCTCCAGTGCGGAGGTGTGAGAGGTTGGCTATGGATGGTTACAGGAGAGGACGAGGTAGACCGAAAAAGTATTGGGGAGAGGTGATTCGACAGGACATGGCGCAGTTGCAGCTTACCGAGGACATGACCCTAGATAGGAAGGTGTGGAGGACGCGGATTAGGGTAGAAGAGTAGTAGGTAGAAGTGTGTGTAGGCTAGTAGGTAGGAGTGTTTTCCCTTATTAGTCCCGACTAGTAATCGTAGTGATACGCTTTTAGTTTCTTGTTCTTGGATTCCTCGTGGTAGTATTTTGTGGCAGTGCTCTGTTTTTGTCTGTTGTTTGTTACTACATGTAACTTCCTATCGTCTCTTGTAGTTTTATCTTATTTTTTTATCCTGTATCATTGTTACGTCCTTTTTTAGCCTTTTTCTAGACTGTTTTGTCTTGAGCCGGGGGTCTATCGGAAACAGCCTCTCTACCTCACCTCTGAGGTAGTGGTATGGACTGCGTACACTCTACCCTCCCCAGACCCCACACTGTGGGAATACACTGGGTATGTTGTTGTTGTTGTTGTTGTATAACTAATTCCAAGATTATTAATCTCGAAATTACTTATTTCCCAACCAAACGTGCCCTTAAAGCAATAAGGGCACATTAAATAAAAACGGCCAAAAATGTACTGCTTAAACCGGGTACTAAAATTGGAATTTTCTCAAATAAGAAAAACAGACATCAGGTTCCTCACACCACACTGCAAACAAAATTTCAATTGTCTACCTTCATGCATTTTTCCAAAGTTTCCAAATTGAAAAGTTCCATAAAACGAAGTTTTCAGGAAAATCTAAAAAAAAGGTGACGATTACAAAAAGATTCGACTTTTTTTGTCTTTTTTTTTTTTTGCAAAAACAACTCAAAGCAAATATTTTCTGAAAAAAACTACAAACTGAGCTTGCAAACTCACCTAAGTAGTAGACGAATCCATTAAAATGCCTATAATTAATGAATTCAACAACAATAACAACATAGCCAGTGTGATCCCATAAATGGGGTCTAAAAGGGTAGCGTGTACGCAAACCGTAACCTTGCCTGGAGCAAAGTAAAGAGGTTGTTTTAGATAGACCCTCGGCTCAAAATTAATGGATTGACTATCAGAAGGGAAAGAAAGAGCAGAAACTAGATTATTTATAATGAAGAAATTTACGATAGAAAAGGGCCAAACTAGTATTCTGATGATAAACATAGAGACCCAAAGTA
This sequence comes from Jaltomata sinuosa, assembly GCA_003996215.1. NCBI lineage: Eukaryota > Viridiplantae > Streptophyta > Magnoliopsida > Solanales > Solanaceae > Jaltomata > Jaltomata sinuosa. The sequence continues at coordinate 379,236 of QJPP01000010.1, forward strand.
CAAGCCTTGATGTCTCCTCCAGATGGTGTGTAGTCTCATCCAAGTAAAGTTTCAAACACAGTTTCTTTTTTACAAAGGCAAAAGAGGAATGTAAGCATCAAACTTCTCAAGTAAAAAACCAAAAGTACCAAGGAGCCACATCTCACAGCTAAATTCTTGAACAAATTCGAGGTCCAGCTATATTGACAATAATTTCATCATTAAGCTTTCCATCTGAAAGCTATCTGCATTCTCATGCATAAGCAGAGCATGCTATAGAAGCCCGTGAAATTTCTTATCGTTACAAAGAATCCAAATCCAAACACACCAAAGGGGGAAGGGGGGAACGAGGGCAGAAGGAGTTTCACAATGAAAATGGCTTCGCATACACATCGAATGGCTGGCAAGCTGTTAATTGGGGCTCCTGAAGACAGTGCAACATAAAAGAGCAAATGTCAAGAACTACACTAAAATTCTGCAACTCAGGAAAATAAAGGCAAAAGAATGTTTTTCCGTCGTGCAAGTAAAAGTTTGATATTTGACATAATTTCAAAAGAATAAAACTGATCAACACAAAAAACAACTTTGGTCTTTCAGAGCATAGCTTGTGCATTTAGGCTCTTGCGAGCTGCAAATGGAGTTGACGCTTCTCCTCAGTGCCAAAAAGAATTTAAAATGTGGGTAACATACACAAGGGTTCTGCAATAAACTCCCATAATCTCCAGAAAGGAAGAACAAGGTTGGATCAAGCCTAAGACCGCTAAAGTAATCGCAAAGCCCCAAAATTGAAGGCCTCAAGTGAACCAAGAAAAATTTTCAGTTCAAAATAGATTTGAATTATTCAAAAATATATGATATTGTTGATACTTGATGGTAAAAAAATGAAATTACTAGATAATTACAACTTTTAAAATACACACATGTACAAAGCCAATTTTTTTAATTCAAAATATATGAAAATATTTTTAACATTTTACATAAATGATGAGAATTTTAAAAAACATTACATTAACCTTAAACATTTCCTAAAACATAACCACTCATTAGAGATGGGATTCAGAATCTAAACACTGCTTCTTCAAGAGCAATCTTTTCTTTACGAAAAAAGAGATCGCTGATAAGAAAAATACCACTTATTGTAGTGGCTTGATCAAAAGGAAAAATACACTTCAGTATTAAATTAACATAATATGTTCACGTTACCTGACTAAAGCCTCCACCCATACCGACACTACCACCTGTCAGAAGCATGGAGACGAGAGATGTGACAGCACCGCCACCAAAGTCACCCCCTGAACTTCCACCAGCTTGTCGAATGGCATTTCGCATTGCGGTCAATATACTTCCATATGTGGCTCCATGACCACGCTCAATAGCTTGAATGAAACAGAAAGTCATAGCACCAGTTGAAGTTATTTTTGAAAGAGCCTGCACATCAAAGTCATTAGTTCCTAATAGCTTCCAAGTTAAATCCAGTACACAGAAAGAAGGATAAACTAATAGTTTCAAGTTAAATTCAGTATACAAAAAGAGGGATAAGAATAATCAAACTTACAGATGTATCAGCGGAAGTTTGATCATCATCACAACCACTAAAAGAGAAAACTTCACCACCATTAGTTCCTTTCCAGACACCAGAACGGGGACGATGGTCTTCCCATACATATTGTCCGCTCCTATTTCCATGAAGTTACAAAAATAAGTATTATCAAAGATAAGAGTGGAATAAGAAGTTGAACATAGCTGAAAATGAACAAAGATTACAGAACATATTCAAGGTGTTACCTTGTGCAGTGTATATCATATTCGAATTTAATTGTATTTGTAGAATTTGTTGTTTAGTCAAACCATATACATTCTCGGATTGAAGAGTCATTCATGGAACGAAACAAAAGAGACTTCATTAATCTTTAAATTAGGATTCTCTTAGGTGTAAATGAAGACCCATTAAACATATTTTATGAAATTCAACCTCTTGTATATCCGATTATACCTAAATGCTTCAAGCAATAGATAACAATATCTAACAAAGAAAAATATCATAAATTACTAAGGATAAGTGACATACCTGCTCATTCTACAAAGGAATGGAAGGTCTAAAACAGTTCCGCTGTGGCAAGCATCTATTATGGCATGAAGTTTTACTCCATGAGGTAGAGGCCTGACAATTGCTGCATTGATTTCATCATCAACAATCATACCCTGAGTTTCAAAATCTAGGGGGCATAAAGTTTCATCATATCCGTCCACTTCATCTCCATTGTAATTCCTTTGTCTTGAGCCATGACCAGAATAATGAAAGAGTAGCGAGTCTCCTGGTTGGCATCCCTGTACAAGCCAATATAATGCCATGCGCATGTTCTGTTTAGTCGGAGTTCTATATGGGTCGGTTTCCTCTTCTGCACATGTATTTTGACAAGAGAGTTGAAATTATGAAACACGTCTCTAAAGCAAACAACCAAAGGTTGACAAAAATTCAAGCATCCACGCTTCTGAGTTTATTTTCAATAGACAATGGATAAACTATGATAAATAATTGTTTCAAACAATAGAAGAGTATAGACATATAATCATAACTATTCATCCCTGAAAATTTGTTAGGTACAAAGGAAAATGTAATTTGTCTTTGAAAATTGTTGGTGGCAATCAAAACTCAAAAGACTCTTAGAGGTTGCAAAACTAAGCAAATAAAAAAAACTATTATAACGACTCCAGGATTATTAATATCCTTAATGTTATACGTTCATATTTTGAAGACATCATCATCTGATCATGCAGAATATGTTGTCCTTTTTTTCTTCATAATATCGTTAGCCCCACCCTGAACCCCCTACCTAGGAGCCTGACATTGGCTCCTAGGTGACTCTAACCATTTGATGGCCCTAACCACACTAGGCTATCCCTTGAGCCTCTGAAACATTATCGATGATCATTCGCTTAAAAGGGACTCTTTTGAAAGGCAATTTCCTTCTTTGACATGGTTTGGACACCACATATATATCGGGGAACAAAGTTGTGTAGTTATTTGCTCAAAAAGGAAAATGAAACCATAATAATATTACAACTTGCAACTTCTGCAATCTCAATCAATGTTTTCGCTTGCCACCATATAAAGTTTTTTCCTTTCATAAGATCTCCAAAAAGGTTAATATCATCAATCAAGTATACCTCCATTCCATATTAGTTGGTAAGCTATGTGAATTCTCTAAAAGAACAATTCTAAAACAACAGAATTAGACAAATCATCTTAATGTATGCACGAGGTTAATTCATATAGTAATTGTTAAAAGGGCAGTCCATGCATAAGGCTTCCGCTAAGTGCGGGGTACGTGGAAGGGCCAAACCACATGGGTCTAATTGTATGCAGCCTTACCCAGCATTTCTGCGAGAGGCTGTTTCCACAGCTACCCATGACAATAACTTTACTAGTTACTCCAAGGCTCCCTCCAATTTATATAATTGTTAAAACAGCTAAAAAAGCAAAGAAAGATTCAATCTTTTACCAGTAAGCATAAGAATGGACGCCTCGGGAAAATGGAACTTGTTGATCAATAGATATTTCATACATTTAGCATCATTAAGGCACCCTTTCAGCTCATGCCTAGAATACTTATACGATATACCAACAATCACAGCTTTCTTTCTACCATGAGCATTGGGTGGGGGGCCAGGGGGCGCGTGGCTGTACGGGGACGGAGGCGCGGCTGCGGAAGAAGCAGGTGGTTGGTGGTGGTATTGATTAGGTTGCGGTGGTGGAACGGCACGTGGGTCAGCCAACTGTGTTACTGCCTGACAAATCGCACAACGAATGGATCGTGCACCTGGTGGTAGCTGTAATTGGGTATGGCAATTCGAACAGTTTACTAACATCAACATGGTTGATCTGTGTGTGCTTGTAATTTGACAAAATAATTTCGGGTGAAATTGAGAAAAAAGGGTTTTTTGTAAAGGGCACAAGAAATTGAATGAAGAAAATTGGAATTGAGGACTATGGAGAAAAGGGAATTAGGGGAATCAAGAAGAATTAACAGAGGTAAATTAGGAGTCGGCAAGAAAAGCTGGTGACAAATTGGTTGAAAAATATGTTAAAATTGGATATACAAAATTTGTAATGTTTGCAAAAGCTTTTGACTTTTTTTATTATTTCGAAGAATCTGAGGATAACTTGCAAGAAAAAGACAATGGCCAATGTATATTGTAGAGCTTATTTCAATTTTATCATTCGAATTTTCCAATCAATTGTTCCGTCCGCGTACGCGCTAACAATGTTATAAAAAACAATTTTGGAACTCGTCCTGGGACTGGCCTCAAGGCGGGATACTGGCAAAACACCTCGGGGCTCAAGTTTGGGACTTAATTTCGTGAGACTTACGTCCCAAGCGTCCGATTGTACGCCTTAAACACGCCCAACCCCCAATGCTCGGAGATCGTCTAATAGTTCTTAGACAAATTGTGTCAAATTCCTTAGCCAACACTATTGATCCTTATAATTCTTTACTAAATTATGATGCCTAGTAGTTTTGTTCATCTATAAAAGTAATAAAATTGAGAGTAACTCAAATAATAAGTCATATTATTGCTTATTTACTATTTGAGAACGGTGTTAGGGTGGATATGACTTAACATTTCTGTTTAAAGTATATATCCGAATTCTTATATCTTTATTTATCATCGATTTTTATATTTTTGCCCTATATAACAAAATTATCATATTTTATTGATTTGCTATTTGAAATTATTTTATTTTTATTCATCAAGAAGTGATATTTTAATTATAATAGTATAGTTAATTGATTATTACTTTTAGGTTGCACAATATGATAGTCATATGTTTTAAGAAATTGTGATTATTTTATTGTTTAAAGTTAAGATTTTAGAGTTGAATTGCATCCCATAATAGCTTTTATATTATTGCATTATTCTACTTGTAAAATAATGTTAGAAGTTTTGTTTTCCATGATTTTTTTTAAATCATGTTTAAAAGATTTAAAATTATTAATGTATTTTTTTATATTTTATATTTATTATACTATTTTTACAATATCATAAATTAAAAATTAAAGATCCACGGGGCTTACGCCCCATGCCTCGGGTCTTACGTCTCGCCCCGTGATACGTAAAACGTCTCGTTTTATTCCCCCGCCTTTTAAAACACTGCGCGCTAATACCTATGTGACAACTTACCCCTTGTTTGATCATGAATTTTGAGGTAAACCTTGAAAAATCGAGTTTTAAAATTGTGTTTGAATATTTATTTTGTATTAATTTTTTTAAAGTTTTGTGAATGAAAGTCTCACAAATCTTAGATCAAGTTTTGATATTTTGAAAATATTTAATGATCAGATTTAAAAATTTAATTAATTTAATGTCTAAATAAATATTTAAAAACAAATCTACTTTTAAAATCTATGTTCAAATGCTAGTTTGATTTGTCAGAGACTCACATTATATCAGTGTTTTCAAAGGTATTTTTGGAGCGAGACCCTGGACGGAGCATATAAAAAATGCTCTGGGGCATAAATTAAAAGCGTAAATTCATAGGGCGTACGCCTTATAACATGACGTAAATTTCAGGTGTAAAAACGTAAGTCTCGGGCGCAAAATCGTTAACTCTTGGGTGTTAATTTTTATTTTTATTGTTTTAAGTATTTTTGCCATAAATCGAATTTTTTTATTATTGGTATAATAATATTTATACTTTATGCTATCATATTGTAGTGATTTTTTCTTGAATATATAAATAAAGAAAGCAACGGAAATGACATTGCCATAAGTAATTTTTTGATAATCATGCCTGAAATTAATAGGATAGAGATTTCATAACATTATGTTTCTTAAACAACTTTATTTTATTTTTGTCATTGCTCTAACGGTTTTTATCTTTGTCTTTTAAAATACATAAACAATAATCAGTGCAAAAATTAATTGATGGTAGGAATAATTTGTAGATATAGAGATGGATGATGATTTCATTTTAGAGATTAACTCAGTTATTATCATTTTTTGTGTTGTTATCTTTCTCAAATAATAATTATAATATTATTTTATATATTCTTGATGATTTGTTTAAATTTATTTGAAGATTATTGAAAAATCATTGCTTTTACATACTCTTTTAGTAATAAGATTATAAAATTGAAGTACACGAGCCATAGTCTTGTAGATCCATGAGACTTATGACCCATATATCAGAGCTTACGCCTCGCTTTGCGCCCCCACCTTCTAAAACACTGCATTATATGTTTACGTCTTCTAATTTGACACGAGTCAGAATTTTATTTTTATAACTAAAATAGATTTAATACTAAAATATAACAAGAATTTACTATTTCCGTAGTCTTTAATTTTCTTGTATCTAACTGTTTAACTAAATTAAATAAACTCAATTTCATACGATTTTAATTCCTTGTTGATAACTGAGTTACGAGTTTGAATCATGTTACATCTCCTTATAAGAATTTCTGCTCATGATAATTCTTCGAAAAATTTATACTTCAAACATTTTCATTATTTTCTTTGCAATGTGTGTGTTAATAATAAATCTCTTGATGCATTCCGGTCATAAATACTCCCAACATATAACATCCCTCTTTCTTCTTTCTAGAATTTCGAGTCTCTTCTATTGTATAATTCCTCCTTTTTGATCGTAATGTGCACTAATTTCAATTTCGTTTCTAATCCTTTTAACAATTTTTATTGCATCTCTAAATTATAAGAATTGTCTACATCTGTCCTCGATCGATTCGTCAATAAATTAATGATAATCGTTAATGGTAAGTTACCTAAAAAATTTATTAGTATCCATAAATTCAAATAAATATGATTTAAAAATAGTTTAAAAAATAAATAGATGACCCATGAATAACAATGCGTATATGTTAAAGGACAATTCAAGCTTACAATTTTGTTTACTTTTATTATCAACAGTTGGTAAAAAATAATTATGTATAAGATATTATTAAATTGTCATCAGTTGCCTAGAAGGTTAACCTTATTTCCTAATTTTAACTTTCAATTCTTAAATATGTGAACTTTAATAGCCTGTTTGGCCAAACTTCTAAAATCAACTTATTTTGAAAAATGTTTTTTTCATAAGTGCTTTTCAAAAAAGTACTTTTTGGTGAAAAACAATTTGTGTTTAACCAATAAATTTAAAAAGCAATTTTGAGCAGCAATTAGTGTTTGACCAAGCTTTTTAAAAGTGTTTTTAAGTGTATTTTTATCAAAAGTACTTTTCAAAAAAGTGCTTTTAGGCAGAAGCTACTTTTTTTAGCTTCTGAAAAACTATTTTTGCTACTCCTCAGAAGCACTTATTTTCTCCCAAAAGCTTGACCAAACACTTTATTTTTTTAAAATAAGCAATTTTAAAAAAAAATACATACTTTTGAGAAAAAATAAACTTGACCAAACAAGCTAAGCCCATGAAAAAAGTCTCTTAAAAGGTGCATAACCATATCTGATAAAAGACAATCTATTTATTCTTTTTGAAATATAAACATTTTCTGACTTGATTGGACACTTTTTCACAAAAAAAAATCCAATATGTTAAAAAGTGTTTTGACAAATACTTCCTCCGTCCATCTTTACTTGTTCACTATTGACTTTATACACTTCTTAAGAAACTTTAAATAGAAGGGTAATTTTACCATACCACCCTTTGAATATAATAAATACAATGTTTTGAAAAATGTAATAGGAAAATGACTGTAATTAATGATACGGGTAAATTAAGAACTAAGTGTAAAATTATCTCTTGATTTCATAAATTGGACAAGTATTGTTGGATATCTATTTTTAGTATAGTGGACAAGTAAAAATGGACTAAAGGAGTATTTACAAGAATATATTCAACAGAAAAACAGAAGCAAAAGCTATTTGTTTTCTCATAGAACTTGTCCAAAAAGGTCATAAAAATGTTTTTCCCAAATAACTACATTAGAAAAAGGGCTAAATGGGCCTGCATCTCCCTACTGGGTTTTAGGGCAAAACCCATGTTAGGATCCACCAAAAGAGACTCGAACCCGGGCCACCCATATAAAAGCACCAAGGATAACTGATTCTTTGCAATCTAGGGTTTTGTTGCAGCTGCCGCGGCGTCTTTCTCTTCCATCAGGTCTCAAGGTTCTTCACCAGCTCGCCAAAAATGGTACTCTCCTTCTCTTCAATCAAACAAGCATTACTGTTTAAGACCTTCAGTAATTATCAATTTGAGTAATATACAATTATTCAGATTTACACATCTTGTATTGTTTTTATGGTAATTTTTTTTCTGCTTGAAGTGTTGGATTAATCATCAATTAGGTGAAATGTTTAGTTAATTAGTTTTTTTTATTCTTCTAGTTGAAAAATTGGTTGATCATTGTCGCGTGTATATACCAGTGAAAGTAAAATGCTAAGTTGGAGGCTTAAAGCTTATTATATGAGCCTTTTCTTATGTTTTGTTTGGTCTTCAAGCGTATAACAAACAGTGCTAAAGATTTTCTATTGTACCACTCATTGTATGCATAGCTAGGGTTAGAACTTAGAAACAGGTGATGGCTAAGGGGACTCTTGTAATTTCATAGACATGGCTAGCATTCTACGCTTTTAAATTCTAGAATCTAATTATCTAAAACAGAGTATAAACTATGTATTTTAAATATTTTCAACTAAATCTATATATGCTATAGAGTATAGAGCTGCTTCTTTCCTCACTCTTACTTTATGGTTGCCTGAATGTGATAAAGTTTATGGTTGTCCTGCTGCAAATGGTGGATTTTGATGTAACTGATTGTTCGACCATTTGATCTCTTATATTTTCTTGTTTGGCTGCTGCTAGAATATTCTCATTTTCTTCAATCTACTATTTCTAATCTCATGTTAGCTTGACATGCTTGTTAAATGCAACTCTTTTATCTATGCAGACCAAGAGAACCAAGAAGGCTGGCATTGTCGGGAAATATGGTGCGTATCTAAAATGCTAAGATGTTTTTGTGTTACTTTTGTATTTTAATGGTGAACAATTTAGGGTTTGTTTGGAAAGCCACCTGGTAATTCGAATTGGTCTAATTACCTAGTAATTACACAACCTAGTAATTACAACGACCTGTTTTGTTGCCACACTGTAATTACAAGTTTACTGTTTGGTTGCACAAGTGTAATCACATGGTTATATTAAACTTTTAAAATAAAAGCTAATTATATCACATGGTTATATTAAACTTTTAAAATAAAAGCTAATTATCTAAAACTAAAAATTTATACTAAACAAATAAGGGCCTTTATAATTGATATTAAATTAAATATTTAAGATATATACATATTGTTTTTTGAAATATATTAATTAATAAACATATATTTTTAACTAATATTATAAAAAAATAATTAACTTATATTTTTTAAATTAGTATATTTTAATTAAATTAATCATACAAACTTAAAGTATATGATTTTTAAGAACATCATGAAATGCATGTTTGACAAAAATATTAATATTATAAACATAATGTCATAAAATTATTAAAACATTTGACAAAAAGATAATCTATCAATTCTAACTAAAAAATGAATGGCTTGCAATGTGAAATATCAAGTCAATACTAGTAAAAATAAATAAATTGGAATTGAAAATATAACATAAGTTCAAAATTTAAAACAAAAAAGTTAACATAATACTCTTATGTCAAATTTCATTATAACGTATCTAAATATGATTCAAAAGAAAAGGAAAACCTATATATAACCTTATTCATTAATGAATTCTACTTTAATTTAAAAATTAGAATACTAACTAAATTATGCTAAATAAAAAAATAAATATAAAATAAATAACATGAACAATTCCATGAAATCACAAGAAGTCAAGGTTTGAAATGAGAAGGAAATGAAATATAAATAATATAAAATAAAAATTATATTTTTTAAAATTATTAGAAAAATAAAAATAAAAAAGAATTCAAATAATAGAAATAAAAAATAAATTAAAACGAAAAAATAAAAGGATGAAATTAGAAAGTAATCAGTTTGTAATTACCAGCAATTCACAGCTCCCCTGTGAATTGGAGAGTGCAATTACCCCCTGCCAATTACACTCAATTACCTGCTGACCAAGTAATTACCTGGCCAACCAAATATGCCAAACTGTGTAATTACACTCAATTACACCAAATTCATTTACCAGGGTGGCTTTCTAAACAGGCCCTTAGTGTATTCTAGAGAAGATTGCATGCAAGGAGAAATAATGAGATTTGGATTTGCAGCTTATAGTTTATCAAAATCATTTTCTAATAAACTGTTAGTAGCTGCAATAACATCAATTATATCAGTAATGTATGTAGATTCTGTCTCCATTACTTTATCACCGGTCATGATTTCGTATATTACCTGCGTCTGGAACTACTGTCTACTAGTGGTATCCTCTAAGAAGTTTTCAGTTTCTTTCCTTTCTTTAATATATGGTAGGTGTATATTTCATTGTCTGTTTGTCTTATGAAGTCCCCTCTTTTCTCCCAACATATAGGTACCCGTTATGGTGCCAGTTTGAGGAAGCAGATCAAGAAGATGGAGGTCAGTCAGCACAGCAAGTACTTCTGTGAGTTCTGTGGAAAGGTACAATTCTCCTGTGTTTTTATATGGTAGTTGACTATAGAGCAATGGATTCATATTTACATCAATAATAACATCACTATGTTCTTATTGTGTAGTATGCCGTCAAGAGGAAAGCTGTTGGTATTTGGGGTTGCAAGGACTGTGGCAAAGTGAAAGCTGGCGGCGCTTACACATTGAAGTAATTATCATCTGAACTCTTTTTGTGCTCTTTCTTGTTCTGTGCTTGATGTACCAATTCTTTTTGCTGCTTCTTTTTCCAGCACTGCTAGCGCTGTTACCGTGAGGAGCACCATTCGAAGGCTTAGGGAGCAGACAGAGAGTTAGTCATTTAGCTGCTAATCTAAATTTGAAATTCGTAGTCTTCACTGTTCGATATTAAGTGAGTTGAATCTTGGTTTTGCATTTAAAGAGCTGTATTGTGTACTGTTTTTGGAAATTCTGATTTAGCCTAAGCATTGGAACAATATTCCCAGTGTGACGTGTCCCAGATCTTATTTTCTCTATCTTATCAAGTTGAAGTTTAATGTTTCCTAGCTGTGCAAGTGTTTTTGTGGTGAGCGCTAGTTGCAGTAGTAATCTGCTCAATTGTTTTCTGATGTGCTCTTTCATCATAATACACAACCTAAATCATCATTTGGTGTTTGCCCTAAGAGCCAATTCTCTCCGCTGGAATTTACCTATATTTCCTCTATCTTAGTCAAGTTGTTCTCGAAAGGGCTTCATTTGTTTGATGTAAACATTCTATACGGTATGGGTGGGCATGGTACTAAGTTTTTAATACCGTACCATGCGCACTACTGATAAGTAGTACTTAAAACTTATAAGTTAAGCGATGAAATTGATATTCATAACACAGTACAATTTGTCATATGTATTGTAAGTTTACTTCTCTAATCGCTTCACTAACAAGAAAATCAAAAAGGTTAAAAGATTCGGGCTTTAACTCATCTTAATAGCCCTTTAGGCGACATGCATATGTGATAGCCCTGAGGTCGAATGGTCCAAAGAGAAGCAATTAGCTATAAGCGACCTATACAAATAATCAAGTGTGAAAATAATATTCCTGTTCTAAATTTCTGAAGAAAATATATTCCTCTGACAAATATGCTACATGCATTTTCAATAGACCCCGGGCTCAAAACAAAATCAATTTAGGAAAAGGATAATAGATAGTAACAAAAATAAAAGATAGTAGCGGAACAATATTACAATAAAATAGTACTACAAACAAACTACACGACTAGTAGTAGAAATCGAATTACAAGAAACTACAAGAGTAGTCCTATGACTACTAGTAAGGGCAACAAGACGTGCATTCCAACCTATTAGTATGAACACACTCCTACCTGCTAACCTTCTACCTTAATATGTGTCCTATACACCTTGCTATCTAAAGTCATGTCCTCGATAAGCTGTAACTGCGTCATTTTATTGTTATAATAAAAAAGAAATTGTTATAATTATGAAATGCATTACTAATCATTTCCTACAAATGTTTTCGAAATTTATTCCCCCGTCTTCAGTCCTAAAATAGTACTCCATTTACATGACGCATAATTCCGCTCATGACTCATGAATCCCTTTGAAGAATTTCTTACTAAGGTTTTCTTTAAATATAAAAGTTATTTTTCCTTAAGAATAATAGTTAATAAAAGGGGGAATTTTGTGCAATATGCTTAATTACCGAAGGATCATTATTCCAACTTAGTCATTAGTTGAATTATATATATTCCTCATCAATTGATAACTTAATTTTGTTCAAACTTAATAATTGATTAAATTATTTTTACGAGAATTATATAAATTAGAGAGAAATTCAAAGAGAGAATGGAGATAAATTTGTTGTAATTTTCATAGCATTATTTCTTGCATTGGATCAAAACAGAAAATTTTCTTGCAATATATAAATATTCAAGGAAATAAAAGAAAAGAATGTGGAAAATAAGATCAAATATAATTTGCTCATCTTACTAACAAATTCCAAATCCTTATAAATAAAGCCATTAACATACTATTTTTCTCTTATAAATCTAAATGCAAAAGAAAATAAATATTTTATAACTACTCCTAATATAGAAATGATAGTTGGGCTGCTTGTTTACCCCGGGTTTGTGGTGTTTTAGGTGTCTTTTGGTATGCGGAATAAGATGAAATATTTTAAAATTAAGTTTGTGATAAATTTTATATTGCATTTGGTTGGCGTTATATATTTATTCTGCATAAAATTTAGGGAGAAAGACACAAATAGCTCTTCGCCTAAAAATAATCCCACTACATAGCCAATAAAATTGATATTAAATGACCATTTCATCCGTTGCTTTCCCTTTTTTCTTTTGCTTTTTTGCTTCTTTTTTTTTACTTTTTTATTGCTAAAAAATGCGCTGCTCCACTTTTTTTTTTTAGTTTCCCTGCTCCAGTTTTTTTTTTAAAAAAAACATTGCTCCACGTTTTATTTTTTTAAGAAAAAAAACACTGCTTTTTTTTTTTTGCTTCTTATTTTATGCTCTTTTTTTCAACTCTTTTTTTAAAAAAGAAAAAATTATTCTCTTAATTGATGTACTTTTTAAACAATCAAATATACAAGAAAAAATATATATATTTTATACATTAGTTACATTTTTTAATACATATGCAATCGTGATAGACACAATTTTATATAACAATAATATAGTTTTTATACACATTCTATATAGTAATGATACAATTTCTACATATATCATATACAAATACATATTTTATACAATAATTATAAATTTTCTATACACATCCTATACAGTTTCTGTAGAAATTTTATACAAATACATAATATTCTATACAATAATTATACAGTTTTTATAGAAATCTTATACCGATACATATTCTATACAACAATTATACAGTTATGAGAAAATTATCCTAGGTAATATATTAAGACTCTTTATTATACCAAATACATCACTTTTTTTAAAATTATTTAAATACCAATTTAATTACAACTCATACCAGAATCTAAAAGTTAATTTTTTTTACTGTATTTAAGTTTTTTTTTCTTAGTGCTATTTAATTGATTAATAAATTTGTACTGGGATCCACTAAATAATTCATTATAATTAAGAAAGATAATTATAATGAGTTATTATCTTTGAATAAATATTCACCGGGTCCACAAAATATCCCATTTGAAAATCTTAATTGAGTCCTCAATCTACCCATTTATTCTCTCAATCCCTCAAATCTCTCTAGGATATTTCTTCCCCAAAATGTGTTCTTCCATTTGGTTGATTTCTCTATCAGAAATCATATTTCTAAATCATTAATTAATTGTTCTAATTTCACACTGTTATATTCACTTTCTGATTTAGTTACTTTTATTTAGTTTATTCTCTTAATTTCTCCAATCTCTCTACGATATTTCTTCCCCAAAATATGTTTCCATTTAGTTGATTTCTCTTTCAAAATCATATTTCTAAACCATTAGTTATTCTGCTTATATACACCAAATTTCTTTGTTATTAAATTTTTGGGAGAATAATATCGAAATATTGTTTATATACATATATGAAAATGGTACACATTTTGATTTTCACCCAGTGTCTTACAAACTCATTGAAATCAGATTACATATAAATTTCATACTTCACCAAGAAATACACATTTCATACACAAACTTTTTTATATACACATTTTTAGAAATTCCATACTTTACCATGAAATCAGTTTTTATACCAGTTTCATACATCCATTTAACATACACTATGAAATCAGATGCCATACTAGTTTCATACACCAAGTTCATATATCCATCAAGTTCAAAAATATTATTTTCTATCCCTAATTGAGAAGCAATCTCATTAATAAGGCCTCTGTAACATGTGTTTGCATCATACGCGATTTTTTATTTTAAAATCTGTATATCTACCTGTTTAACCAGCACGAACCAACTTTATGTAATCAAGATCAAAATAATTGAATATATATAATTTGATGAATCACACTTTTTATCGTTAATAATTAGCCGTTACATTCCATCAACCTTCATGTTGAATCATGATCGAATAGATTACCGTCTTTCATATTGAAAAATCAATATTGTCGGTTTGATTAGTATCAATTTCTGTACCAATAATCAAGTTACTCAATTGAAACGAAATAACTCTACATTAATGGAGTTTTTCAACTGAAGAAAAAGGATTATGAGGATTGAAACTTGTTAAGCAAACATGATATAATTTTGATATACAATATTTTTTATGGATTGATTGATATCTATGAACGTTATTTTAGGGATTTTATCAGATTCAATTTTTTTACAGCATTTTACTGTTTGGTTAACTTCAGTTCCGTTATTCTAGGGATTTTATCAGATTGTCTTTTAAGTTTTTTTTCCCTTTTTCTTTATTTTGTGTTTATTAAGCTGGTAGATGTTGCAAAAAAATATATGGTAGGTATTGAAAACTAGAATATTGTGGTATAAGTTGTAATATTCTATTTAATATAGAATATATAAGTTTTTTTCCCTTATACAGTTTCGATACACATCCTATACAATTTTATAGAAATATCATACATATACATATTATATACAGTAATTATACAATTTTTACACACATCTATACCCAAAGGCTATATATTGGATATATATGGCCGAATGGCCTAAAAATGACCTAAGTTTTAAAATGGCCATTTTAGTGGAATTACTTTGGCCAAATGGCCATACAAGGCCCTTTTCTCTAAAATTTATCCAAAGTTTAATTCTGAAATGTTCCTCCTTATCCTATCAAACGAGATTATTTCATTCCACCTCCCATATGAAATAAATTAGTCCAAAAATTATAATAACGAGACTATAATTTAGTTCGCAAATCAAACTACCTCTAGGAGTTTCCTCTACTGTTTATATCGTTGTGCTTGTACACTTATGCTTTGAGGTTGTTCTTTTTTTTTTTACAGTCAAAATACCCGAGCTTAGCTAATTGATTTAAGGGTGTTTTGATATTAATATTTTTTTCTGTTATTGCCTTTTATACATCATTAATAAAAGATTGAATAATCTAATTAACCTCATTTAATAACCTCGATGCCGACCTGTTTTAGTTTAGGGATTATGTAGTTAGAATTTCAGGCCCATAAGGTATTTTTGTATTGGGATGAAAATAAATAAAGATAATCTCATTTTTATATATATATATAAGGTTTAGTCCTCAAGTCTTTTATTTCATCAAGAAAAACGCCGTGCTTTTGATCTCCTTCGCTCTTGCTTTTTATCTTCATCGCTTTCGCATCTGTAAGTTTTCTTGCCTTGTCAGAGCTCTTTTAGGATGAGTTTGTGTTATTGTTTCGAAGTCTTGATGGTGTTTTTATTAAAAGTCAAAATTAAATATACATTACTTAGGATAAGCGTGAAAAATGCCGATTAAGGATCATTTGATTTTTCAAATAAAGTTGATTGACAAAATTGATAATTTTAATGTAAGTCTGGTATTTTTTAACATAAATAAACTAGTTCAAAAGTTGTGTTTGGTTCCTTGATTAAAATCACTAATTAATGTGGATGCTAGACTTAGATATAAAATAAATACTTATAGCTATTCTTAAATTTTTAAAATAAACATTCTACAATTAGCATAAATTCCATCATAAAAGAAAACTAAAATGTAGTTTTGTGTTCGAAAACGACCCGACCCGATCCGACCCGCTCCGACCCGACCCGTAAAAATTGCAATTCCTTCCCCACTCTGAACTGGGAAGTCGGAGCCGTCGAGCTTAGCGGCTTTAAGACCGTTATTTGTTATACAGTTATTGGGGAAAGTGGTCAGAATTTGCCGCAGATTAATACCCTGAAGAGGGGAGAAAAAAAGATTGGAACTTGGGGAATACCCACAATTTCTTTTATATATCTGAGATGCACTTTAAGTTACTGAAGTTATATTGGGCAGACATCTTGCTCTGAAGTCTCTGGTTTATCAAGGTACCTTGTAAAAGTCTGATTTTTTTTGTTGATACCTCTTTGGATGCTTAATGGAATTTGTAGTGGATGAACTAATAATTAGCTCTCCAGGATATCTTATCAGAGATCATGTAGAAAGGTTAGTAGGTAGCAGTGCCCTTGTCTTGCTGTCAGTTCATGTTAGTAGTCGTAGTTTTTGCTCTCGTAGTTTCTTTTTTGTTGTAGTTTCTGTTCTGTTACTATATGTTGTTTCTTTGTATTTCTGTTACTCCTTTTTGGGACTGCTTTAGACTATTTCTCCTTATAACAGAACAGAAACTACAACAAAACAATATGATAATCACGGTACAAGAAACAACACGTAGTAACAGAATTCAAAGGACAAGAAACTACAAGAGCAAAAACTACGACTACTAACATGAACTGACTGCGGATACTCTACCCTCCAAAGACCCCATTTTGTGGGATGACACTGGGTATGTTGTTGTTTTTAATTCTTATCCAGAGAATTTTCTTTTTTTCCCCACAATTAGCTTGCACCCAAAACAGGGAGCAAAAAAATACTGAAACTTTGAGGAATACCCACTTTTCTCCCCCTCTGGAATATACTATATGTTATAGAAATTCCATTGAGTGGTCATCTTGGTCTGGACTCTTGAGTTAATTAAAAGCTGTATGAAATGTTCTTATTAATTGTAAACCTTGGATGTTTTGGTACCTCATTAGATGATTGTGGAGTTTGCAGTGGATGAATTGATAATTATCTGGCTTGGCATTTTGTCATTGATCTTGTTCTTTTAAGTCGTCTGGATGTTGACAAAACAGCTTATGTTTAATACATTCCCAAATGACACTGGTGCTTTATACACTTTTGACTCTGGTTCAAGTAAACCAAAAGTGCTCGAGTTAGGGGGTTTAAATCATCCTAACTCATATCCACCTTCACATCCATTGAATAAATTCACATTTTTTTTTGAAATATCACTCTTTATGAATTTCTTGCTAAATATGCATAAAGCTGACCATTATAGTTTGAATGTTAAAGCTACTTTCAACAAATTTTCACAAGATGGTGTATTCTCTGAGTTGATTCAGGTTACTTCGAGCATGGTGTGGTGTGTTAATTGCGCAAAGGACAAGCCGCCTAGAGATGTGGAGGGTAAAATGTAAGCTACATCACCTACAATTCTTCTTCATTATAATACTTCTCTCCTTCATTTTATTTTATGTATATGATTTATTCATTCTAAGATGCTTCATTCCATTACATTATAGATGTTGTTCCTTTTGTGGAAAAGTACTTGAAGAAGATAATTTTTCTATTGAGCCCACTTTTGTTAAGAATGCTGCTGGACAGGTTAGTTCTTTGTTTCTTATTTTTCTTGATGCATATGGGTTGCTATGTTTTAAACAGTTTGTTTTGTTTCCCTAAGATCCAATCATATATAGTTTGTACGATGTGCTTAATATTTCTTAAACATTATTATTACGTAATTGTTAAAAAAAGTGTTTTCAAGGTGCAATGCGAGGACTGCTTAGAAAATTGAGGAAATTTCATGAAAAAGACTTGAGGAACATGTGACTGCTCATAACCTTTTTCCTGAGTCAATTTCTCAGATGGTCACTCAACTAATAGTTTTTTTTGGTAACAACTGTAAAAGATTACCATAACCACCAAAGAACAAATACAAAATAAAGAGCACCTATTCCCGGAAAAAAAGAAGGCCTCCAACAAAACAGTAAACTAATTACAAAACTAAAAGCTGGACTAATCTCCTACAATTCTGTGCTCTCTTTGTAGTCCTAAGTATGTTTCCTTTCACCTATCTCCTTCTTTATCTGTGTAACTGCTTCTGTTATATATACATGCTTTCCTCTGAATTTCTTCCAGTTTCTGGCTCTCCAAGTATGATAGAGCACAGCTCCATAAATGGCTGCTATGATCTCCTTTTGGAATTTCTTCCAGTGCTTCTTCTTGGTTCTATCCAGGACTTGCTTTATCCCCCCAGGTGGGACTTTTATCCCTATCCATTGCTGCATCTCTTGCCACACTCCTTTGATCCAAGGACAATGTTCAAACAGGTGGGAGTTAGTCTCCATAACTTGCTCTTAACAGAGGCAACAGTCAGTGTCATCATCCTGTATATGCAGCCTCATTTTCCTCTCCTGTGTCAATAGCCTACCATGTGCAGCCAACCACACCATAAATCTGTGCCTAGGCAATGCCATAGAAGTCCATATCAATTCAGCATTCTTCAACTTTTGTCTCTGGCCTATAATAGCCAAGTAGCTTCTAGTAATAGAGTACTTCCCATCCTTGGTGAGCTTATACCTGGTTTGAGTGTACCAGTCCTGCATTTGAGCCTTGATTGCAGTAAGCTTCCTCCAATACCAACAGCTGTCCAGAGGTGCTCTATACTCAACTAATAGTTATTATCTCACAAAGTTCACTTTCTTTGTTGAAGAAAATTGGAATCAAGAAGGTCATCAGAAAAAAAATGGAATCAAGAAGAGAGGTGACTTTCTGAGTCCTGAGATAATAACTATTAGTTGAGTGACCATCTGAGAAATCAACCCCCATTTTTCTTATAAGTATGTGACTCTAATTGTCTGTGAATGTTATGAAGTGAGTGAAAACCATGGGAGACTAGAGTTCAAATCTCAACAAAGACAAAAAAAGTCTAGGTGGTTATTTCCATCTGCCTAAGCCTTGGTGGATGGAGTCAGTGGTGGAGCCACAAAGTCAAGAATGGTCAGTTGAACACCCTTTGCCGAAAAATTATTGTGTACATAAAAATTATACAATGTATATAGGTTAATATTACGGTACACACAACAACAACAACAACAACAACAACAACAACAACAACAACAACAACAACAACAACAACAACAAGAAGATACCAAGTGTAATCCCACAAGTGGGGTCTGGGGAGGGTGGTGTGTACGCAACCTTACCCCTGCCTTGTGAAGGTAGAGAGGTTGTTTTCGATAAATCCTTGGCTCACGTAAAGCATATAAAAAATCAAGCATGTATTACAAATACAATAACGAATAAACCATGCTGAAAACAATTAAGAAGAGAACAAGTAGCAACAACAAATGATATGATAACTGAAGCAAAGGAAACAACATGTAATATTAAAAATGAAGATAAGATAAAGGAGAGTAATAATAACAAAATTGATAAGGAAACTGGACAATGCTAGACTATCTACTAACCTTCTACCCTAATCCTCGACCCACAAATCTTCCTATCTAGGGTCATATCCTCGGTAAGCTGCATGTGAGCCATGTTCTGTTTAATCACCCCTCCCTAGGACTTCTTCGGCCTACCTCTACCTCTCCTTATACCCGCTTTAGCTAATCTCTCACACCTCCTCACTGGGCATATGTGCATCTTCTCTTCACATGCTCGAACTATCATATATATATATATATATTAGATTTTGAACAATGTTAACGAGATTCTTGGCTTCGTCATTGGTAGAATTATCGATACCTTTGTTGTTGGGAGATTATAGGTACTCGCAGAATAGTCAAGGAGTGCGTAAGCTGGCCCACACACTATCCTTTTTTAAAAAAAATGTTACCCTCAATTACCTAAAAGATCTTATTAGCTGGAAGTACGTTGAAGATTCTGGAAATTAAACAATACAAGAAACCTATTATCCTCACTACCTTACGTATGCATTGGCCAGTTTAAATGCTTACTCAGCTGTTTAAACATGTTTACTTCACTTGTAAAAAAGTTGCGTCCTGTCATGTGGTTAGTGGAACTCGAAAAAATTACACTTGATGGAGATAAGTTTTGTACTTGATATAAAGTTCGTTAATAATACGATTGTGGTATGACAAGGGTGGGATGGCCTAGCAAAAGGCCAATCACCTCCAACCATGAGGTTGGGTTTGAATTACCAAGAGAGCAAAGTGGAAAAGAACCACCCTTGGCTCCTGGTTAGGAGGTTTTTGTAGTTGCTTTACATATCCAAAAAGAAAGAAAAACTACGACATCTAAAACGCTTCAATAGAGAGGCTAATGGACACCCCAACCCTAGCAGGTGTTTTTTTGGTTGGTTGGGTGGGTGGAGAAGTTGGAAGAGGAAATAGAAGCTAGACGTACATTGCAGAATATGATTACCCATTTTGCTGTGTTGCATCCTTTTATACATGTATGTGTGTGTGTGTGTGAAGAACGACCTTCTTGCATTTAATATCAATGTAGTTTCTTACCTTTATCAATAGTTCTATTTTTTCAAAGCAGTATTGTTGAACAAGTCTATATGCATGGTGACTTGTACACTACGTTTTTTGATTTGTATTCTATCAAGACTAACTTAAATCATTTGCAGAGCCAATTGTCAGGAACCCATGTGAATTCTATCCGAAGAGATTATTCAGCTTCACGTGAAAGAACACTAAATGAAGGTGTCTTATGTATCTCTGATTGTTGCTACCTCACAATGACGTTATGCTCACTGTACCTATTATTATAATTTCTATGATTGACTGGTCATCTTCTATTAGGGAAATAAGGAAATTTTCGCTGATCTAATTCTTGATTTTCAATGGAAGTTGTTATGACTTTCTAGACTCTAGAGTACAGTTGCATTTGCTTTGCATCAGATTTGGTCTGTATAATTAACATCATAAATGTTACATTCATAGCTTAGTTAGGACCCGTTTGGCCATAAAAACCAAAAACGTATTCATTTTATTTGGTATTCACTTTATTTGGTATTCACTTTAAAGTTGAAAATAGAGTTGGAGTTGTGTTTGGCCATAGTATTTTCAAAAATATTTTAGACCATTGAGTTGGTGTAGTATTTAAAAATAAAGTGAGAGGAAAAATTGAATCCAAAAATAGTGAATACACCTCAAGAGGTGCAAAAATTGTGAAAACATATTCCGGAATATGTTTTTGGTTTTCATGGCCAAACAAGTATTTTGGAATAAAGTGAAACGTATTCCGGAATATTGTGAATAATATTTATGGCCAAATGCCTACTTAGTATTTTGTGTAATGTGAGACTTGAATTCTAGTTTCCTGTAAGATTGGTGATTGTGCTGCTCTATTTTTTAAAGTCTTCCAGTTGAGGAACTGTCTAATTGTGTCAAAAACAACTAACTGTATAGCTAACAACCTTTACAAGATAAGTTACAGTAAATGTTCTGTTCTTGTTGATTGGTGACAACTCTATCCTGATATGTCAAGATAAGAGGTTTTGTTGATGGGCCAAGTGCAGCACTGCACTTAGAGTTGCTAGTTTATGTAGTTGCTATAGCAAAACACTGACAAGGCTTGTCGTATTGTTGATTAATCTGGTTAACATGATGAGTGTAACAGGCGCACAAGCTATGTACCACAAATTGAACTTGACACACATTAATCTTCTCTTTGCTGTCAATATGATTCTTAAGTATGAAGTTTTGGCTGATGCATTTTCTTGTCTTCCCCTTCTTGCAGCATATGATGGTATAGAGGGTATGCTTTATGGGCTAGGAATTGATGGTGGTTCTTCAATAGCTAAACCAGCTTTGTCCTTCTATACGGTATGATTCATTATGCTTAGTTCATATCTCTACTAGCATGATTTATCATTTTATTTCTGAATCTGTTACTTTCAGATAGCACTTGACAAGAATTTCACAAGGGGGCGTAGGAAAGAGCAAGTTCAAGCTGCTTGTCTTTACGTTGCATGTAGGTGAGAGATTGTGTTTTATTATATTCATTTTCAATTTATGTTTGTTCCCTAAGGGAAAAAAAGAAGTGGGATAACTTGTAATGAAGCTTGAGATGTAGACAGGTTGACGTGAATCATGTGCTCCGTGCATCAGTGTTTTGAGAGTAAACAAAAAGAAAAGAAAACATTGATTTTGTAAAACACAAGAGCAAACCACCTGCATATGAGAATCCCATATTTTGGTCTGTGGTTCGATCTTAGTGTGAGAGTGGTTTTAGCAGTTTTACTATAGTAGTGTCCAGAGGGAATACATAATTTGGTATTTTTCTAACTGATTAAAAAAAACAAGTGTTAAAAAATACATAGCAGAGGGAATAATTTGAGATATGATGTCTCTAAGGGTTCCTAAAGTCAGCTTAATAGTCCAAAGAACATTTATTACTAATCCATACAAACTCTGCAATTACCAGAGCTTAACGCAGAGAAGGAATCTTAGTCTTTTATTTAGGTTACCCTCAAGTAGGATGGTGTAGAGTTCATTAATTATATACCAGGAACGAGGTTACACCATTAGAATAAGTGCACCAATTTTACAGCACATATACCTAATCTACAATTTTTTTATGAGTCCATATGCCTAATCAACACAAACACTCTGTTCTGAGTAACCTTACCTTTTTAATATCTGATTGGCCATATTTTAATGTGGTTTCTGATTTTTTAGTTTCTAAATTCAGTAAAAGCTAACTGCTTAGGCATGTAGACATCCAGATAAATGCCATTTGTTGTATGTATTTTCTTTATCTTTTTAATTGATATGAATTGGTTCAACTGTACCATAATGCAATGATGTACACACCCTCAGTTTAAAGAAATAAAAAACTGAATTTTGCAGCAGACTATGAGCCATTTTTTTTGTGTGGATCAATTAAAGTATTTCATTGATAATAACAAAGCCAGCTTGGCCATATACAAGAAGTACACCAAAAGGCGAACCTACAAAATAGGGTTCTCTCCAAAAGCAACCCATTCCTCTATAAAAATAGGAACTACATGGGTGCACCAAAAAACTATAAGGGAACGAAGACTACTCCTCAATTGAGCGAAGTTCATCTCCACCCCTTCAAAAGCTTTCCTATTTCTCTCTTTCCAAATGACCCACACTAAAACAAGTGGAGTAACATTCCGAGCCTTGTGCCTTCTTCTACTAGTTCCACTCTTCCAGCTGAACATCAACTCCTTCACGGTTCTCGGCATTGCCCACGATACACCAAACCAGCTGAATATGTCCCACCATAGCCTCGTGACTAGTTTGCAATGAAGCAAAATATGGTCCACATACTCCCCTGTCTCCTTACATAGGAAATACCAACTTAGGAAGACAACCTTTCGTTTCCTAAGAGTATTCACCGTCAAAATCACCCCTTTAGTGGCTAACCAAGTGAAGAAACACACCTTCCTCGGCAACTTAGGAATCCAGACCGAATCATATGGAAAACTATCTTCCACCCTAACCAGAAGCTTTCCATAGAAGGACTTGACTGAGAACGCTTTGTTATTCCCCAACTCCCATCTCAAAGTATTGGGTCTGTCAATTGGCTCGCCTTGCTTGTGAAGTAAAGCTAGCAAACTCTGAAGCTCGACCACCTCCCACTCCTGAAAATCTATCCTGAACCTCAAATCCGATAAAGTCCCATCCCCTTGTGTCCCCCTAACTTGCTGAACAAACAACTCCCTTTGGCAAAAGATCCTGTACAATACCGGGAACTCATCTCTTCAACACCAAACCTCCACACCACTTTTGACCCCAAAAACTAACTCTATTCCCAACCCCAACCATAAAGGAAATATTATCATTAAAGGCTTCCCACCCTTTCATAATATTCCTCCATATGAGCCATAATAATTTGTGGCGGGAAAGGGAGAAGAGAACCAAGCAATTTTTGATTTGGTTAAAAAAGGTCTTGCTTATGACACAGCTTGTAGAAACAAAAGCAAATGTTGAATCCATGTCTATGCATGAGGTGTTTTGGCCTTGGGCCTTTCGACCTAGTAAAATCAGGCAGGGTTAGGGGGTTAAAAATGTGGAATCAACCAAGGGAATTATGCAGTACCATTGGAATCATATGTGATGCTCATTGACCAGCCAAATGACTTTTTTGGATATTTAGAAAAGGGCCCTTGGCACCTGTGGAATTTGTCATATGTGGCTTTTCTGCTCCTGCCATGCAACAATTATTGCTCATTTGACATGTCGTATATTTTTATTGATGTTACTTGCTTTATTATTCCACTCGGTTTATAAATTTTCTACATTTCACCCCCGCAAACGTGTTTTGAAGTTGTACACAGTCAAGAAAGATAAAATTGAATAGGAGGGACTAACCTTTTGGATGTTGAAACATAATCTCTATACCGTGACTACAATGTGTTACTTGTATCTTACCAATAATGGTTGATCCTTGTTTTGAGTCTCAGTTCTGATAAGTGGGTTGGGGGTGGTGGGAGCATGCTAAGCATGAATTTAATTCACTCCACCAGTTATCGGAGATGTAAGGATTGATACATAATTTTTTTTTAATTGATAATCATATAAAAAGTATTTGAGAGAACTTTAAGGTAAGATAAAATGCTTCTTAATTTGCTGGTACTGAATAAGATACCATAGATAGAGAAATGCTAAATTCATAACGCACGTTAGATATAGTTTTTTTAATATCATCAATTATTTGAATATAGGAAATTTGTAATAGCATGAACTTGATCAAAATTATTTGAAAGAATACTTTAAGCTTAGATACAGTGCTTCTTAATCTGTTGGTTTTAAATAAGAGATCATAGATAGAGAAATGCTGAACTCATAAAGCATAACTGTTAGATATAGTTTTTTTAATAAGTATCATCAGTTATTTGATTTTAGGGAAGTTTGCACTTTTGGTCCTTCAAATATTGACAAGTTCTAGTTTTGGTCCTTGTGATATATGACTAAGCATATTTAACCCTCAATTAATTAAAATGTGTAGGTTTGATCCCTCTACTTGTGAGTTCTATGTTGTCTGCATAAGATTATTCATTGAGTGTACTTATCCAAGAAAAAACATGCTTTAAATGTTGACCTGAATTCTGTGCTGATATTGGAACTAATAATATGGGGCTAAGTAAAAGAACTGATCCATTATAAACTTGACCTGGTTAATTGTGGATGAATCTATCAACTGTATTATGCAGCATGGAGGATACCAAAGCAACACAGTTTTCTTTAGTACGTAAATAGAAAGAGTAACAAGGAAAATTATCATTTTGATTAAATCTTGTAACATATTTTTCCTTGGTCCAATCTACTTTACTAGTGTTAAATTGGGGTTCCTTATGTTTATTTTTCTTGCAGGGAGAACAAAAAGCCATTCCTACTCATTGACTTTTCTGAGTACTTGAGGATAAATGTGTACGTAAGCTTCATTTTTCTTTTTATGTAACATTTGGATCAGTAATCTCAAGCAAGAACTTAATGGCTTCCCTTTAGGACAGGAATTGTCATTATCCTGTTCAGTATTATGATATTCTGTTAAGTATTTACCCCTTAGCTCCTTCTTGTAGTTATATTGTGAACTAGATCTCATGTGTGAATCTTGTGCGGTTAGAGAAAATTAAACAAATCTTGCTTCATGTTTAGCTAGATATGAAAGCAGCCTTATGTGAGTTCTATTCAGTGTTGGATTTTAGAAAGATAAAGGAGTTCAACATCTTCTTTTTTAGTGGGAAGGAAATTTAGGACAGAAAAGGAATTGGCTTTTGAGGAAGTTGCTGGGTTATGTGCTTTACAACCCTTCCAAAAATCTTCATTGAAAGGGGTATATGCTTTACAACCCTTCCAAATATCTTTATCAAAAACAACCCTTCCAAATATCTTCATCAAAAAACAACCCTTCCAAATATACTCTTGAATAATCTTCAGTGCGACTGAATAGCATATCTTAGGTTATATTGGCTTTTGAATTTGGGGGCAGTTTTTCCTCTGCTGCAGTACCTCTTAACTCTCTACTTCGACAAGCTTCCTTTCCCTATCGGATGAATCTAGGTGACCGTTTGCACATTAATAACTTCACAAATTGTTAATTATGGAGGTTTCCTAGAACATTCCCTTGTTACTAATCTAGAAAAGTATTATATTCTATGCATGTCCTATTGTCTTTAGGTCATACATGAAGGGTTAATCCTAAAGTTGGACAGTTGGAAACACATATACCTAATCACTATCTTTATTATCGTGATTGAAACCTGTTTTCTTACTAAATGCAGGTATGTTTTAGGTGCTGTGTTCTTACAGCTTTGCAAAATTCTACACCTTGAAAACCACCCAATTGTTCAAAAACCTGTGGATCCGAGCCTGTTCATTCATCGATTCGCTGATCGTAAGTATTTATGATTTGCTGGTTAACTTTAATCCTTCTTCTTTCTTGACCACCTTGTCCCAGGTATCAACTTTGTGGCGCAGTTTATATATATTTTTGATTTCCCCTTTGGTTTCTTGATTACGTTTTTGAATTTTCATGTTGAGAAGTTCAAGGATCTTGTTCATAAGGATTTTATTCTGCAAGCGTGATATTTGTTGCCATTGTTCTGGCAAGTTAATTCTATGTGGATGCTCATACGATGGATCTTGGTTGCATCTTTTCTTTCCCTCATCGGTGAGACAGCGATGTTGCATCATTTAAATATCGGAATCTCTTCTGTTAAATAGAAGAGCAAAAAGGTTTTAGATTAGCACTAAGGTTCTGGATTGGTATACTGAGGTGCACTGTTATGGAAAACGCACCACTAGTTGATACATGGGCGAGAAATGCAGTTTAAAGCAGTTGAGGCTCACAAAAGTAGACAGGTAAACGTCCTCTAGTATGTTTGGGGGGAAACTGGTTCTGTTTATGTCATCGTCTGGTAAACCTCCTTTTTAGATGGCTCATTTATCGCTAGCTCCTTTTGTAGACTAGAGCTTTTTGTGTGATGGTGTTGCCAGATTTAGCATCATAAGTTCAAACCAAAATTAGTGGCTACTTGTTGGACATAAACCAAATCCGTACTAATAAAGATTAGAACCATTCAGGTATTTGTTTTTAGGTTTCTTACATGTGTGAATTTTCATAATTGGTATGGGTTGTAGGGAAAATTAATGGCTTTTATGTCAGTTGGTAAGAGTAAATAGTAGTATGCTTAACTGTTAGTTTGAGATCAGTATGTTATAGGAGAATATACTTATCCACAAGATGAATGTGGTTGAAATATGGATGTTGTGATGGATGTGAGGTTAAACATGATTGGACAAATTAAATATAATCACATTGTGTTAGGATCTCTAGAAAAGGATTGAGTCCTAGCCAACTTTTCTTGAAACCGTCGTTGAAAATTTCAACTATACTAGTTTGCCGAAGTGTGACTAATTTGCCCACCGGGTTGCTACTTTCAGGAGGTCCAAATCGCTGGAAACAACGTTTCTGAAATTCTTCCCAACTCATTGGGCCTTTTGCTCGTTTAAGATGATAATACCATAATTGTGCTTCTATCAACATGTGAAACCCGGCCACTCCAACCTTTTCCGCTTTCGTTGTATGTTGATTTTCAAAAAATTGTTCACAACGATGTGCCCAAATTAAGGGATCGTTGGTGCCATCAGAAGTAGGAAAATCCATCTTTGCATACCTTGGTACTGTTGAATGGGAATTAACACTTGTTGGATGATTCTGATCGGCCAGTTGAATAGGCAGTTTATTGCCTTTAGTAGCAGGAGTTGTTGATCTGTCAATCGTCGGGGCGCTACTCGACTCAGTTCCGTTGGTTTCTGATTTTGTGGGGCCAATTCCCAAGCTAGAAAATTATTCTTGGATGACTTGAACAATTCTTTCGCCAAGGCGCTGTTCCATCACAACAATTTTAGAGTCCATTATTGTTTCTATAATCGTACGTTGTTCCTCGAATCTGGAATTGATATCATCGCCCATTGTGTTAGGCTCTGGTACCAAATTGTTAGGATCTCTAGAAAAGGATCGAGTCACAGGACGATGAACGGGAAAGTCTAAATCAATTGACTGCGGCTTTCCCTTGCCTTTGTTCGAATTCCTAGATCGACCTATTTTGTATGTAACTTCAGCTCGTTAAAGGGAGGCTGAAACCTTAGAGTTCAATGGAAGAGAGAACTCCGATCTCTTGTTTCTTTTGCTGAAAATATGTGTACGTTTTATTCTCCAGATCTCTCTTTAAATAGGAGTCATTTACAGCAAATAAGAAGTCTAATTCTTATGAAACTAGGAAACATAAAACCCTATTCTAGACTAATAACATAACTAACATAAATCCTATTTCTAGAATAATAAATAACTAGAATAAGCCTTAGATATTTTAGTTGGTTTGCTTAAGCGTCACAAAAGAACCAATGAATCATTTGCATAGAGAATATGAGTAATCTCTGTACTGTCTCCCTCCCTAGAGGCTTTAAATCCTTTCAGCCAACCTTTTCCTTTAGCACCTGATTCAGTCCTTCCATTGCAATGAGGAAAAGGAAAGGTGATAACGGATCATCTTGAGGCCTCTCTCGGAAGAAAAGAATCCCCCCAGAGAAGAACTATTTACCAGGATGGAAATCTCAGTATTTTATATGCAGAAAGATATCCAGTTAATCTATTTCCTTCTAAAACCCATCTCCTGTAGAACTTCAGATAGAAAAATCCAATTGACCCATATGCCTTTTTAATATCAAGTTTACACAATATTCCAGGAACTTGCCCTTTATGTCTGAACTCCAACATTCATTTTCAATCAATTGCTGCATCCATTATCTGTCAGTCATTTGATGCCACTAACCAGTTTATCCGCCACTCTCTTAAGCCTTATTATCAGCTACTTTGATATGATCTTATACACTTCTATTAGACTAATAGGTCTAAAATCCCTAAACTCCTTAACACCATTCTTCTTAGGGATAAGAGCTATGTAAGAAGCATTAAAACTCTTCTCAAAATACCAATTGCAATTGAAGTTATTAATGGTGTTCATGAGATCTTCTTTCAGAGTCTCCGTACGAGTGTGGAAGAAACCCATAAAGAATCCATCAGGACCTGGTTCTATATCAGCTGCACACAGGTTCAAACTCTCCAACACCTACCTGTTATTCAAATTCTCTCTGGAACCATTCATTTTCTTCCTCTGTTATGCTAGGGCCACCTTGTAAATTGAATTCAGATCTCCAAGTTTCTATCTCTGCATATAGCTTCTGATAAAATGTCGTTATCTCCCTATTGATTCCGTCTAGATCGGTAATATTCTTCTTCTTCTTCTTCTTCTGCTTCTCCTTCAGCTTCTCCTTCTCCTGCTGCTTCTGCTTCTGCTTCTTCTGCTCCTCCTGCTCCTCCTGCTCCTTCTCCTTCTCCTTCTCCTTCTCTTTCTTCCTCTTCTTCCTCCTCCTCTCCTCTTTCGTCCTCCTCCTCTTTCGTCCTCTTCCTCCACAAGAGTATTTAAAGAAAAACTTTTCATTAAATAATAGTTTGAGTTGAATGACATAGTGACACCAAGGTCAAAACTGAAACTTCATAACTTCCTTGAATATTGTAGGCTCGTCTATCTATGAAGCCATTAACATGACTGAATAAACTGGTTACCGGTACAAGGCCCCCGACATAACTATACGCTAAACCAACCGAACAGACTAACGATGCTCCAAGAACAAATGGAGCCCACCAATAGCTGAAATGTAAGAGAACTTCCCACCCAGAATTTGGGACCACCTCCAGGATGATGATCATGCTCCTTCTGGTACCTTGTACAGTCACAATGCTAAGGAGTCTTTTGCATCTGTTGAACTTGTGAGAGCAAAAACAACGGTACGAGAAATCTGTCGTATTCCACCATTGGTAAATATTTCCATGATTCGAAGCTAAAAGAAAATGCTGACATAGCCGTAATAGAACTTTTTTGCTGATGGACATTCTCTCGATTAAGTTCTTGATCTTTCCACCTAGTCGTGCCATTGTTCGTTCTCAAAACACACTGTAATATCATAAGATCTATTACCTGCGATGAAGTAAATGCGTCTGTCCATTTAGTGAAAACTAAGCTTTTAATGCTGGAATGGCTGAGATCCGAAGCTGTTAATCAGATGGAAAATGTTTGAAAAGTGACAGGAGAAGATAGCCATCTCTCTCTTGGACTAACTGTGAGAAGCACTCCCCTATGTCTTGTCTTTTCTGCTTGGCCTTGTATTTTCTTTTAGTCCTTTAGCTCTACTTTTTCCTTTCCTTTCTCCATTTCTTTTTATTTTTTTCAGCAATATAAGATTGTTGTTAGCTAGCTGGAGTTCACAAGTGAAGACTATCAATCTATAATGTAGGTTTATTTGGAGGAAAGAATCCAAACATTTCTAGATCTGCACTTCACATTTTGGCCAGCATGAAGCGAGATTGGATGCAGGTTATACATCATTTTTCTGTATATAATTTTGTGTTACTGGATTATTTCTGTGGGATTACATTGCTTTTTTTAAATAACCAAAAAAAAAACCACATTTTGTTGAGAGAAGAGAATGGGTTGTTGTCTCATTGTATGGTCTTGGGAGATTCTCATCTCGTGAGCTTAGCTTTTAGGATTGATTTAGACCCAATGTTCATTTTTTAAATCATGGTATCAAGGACAAACATATCTCTATCTTGGTTTACCAAATATTGGGCCCCCATGTTATGTTATCCACACTCCAGTTAACTAGGCCTGGGTGGGCCGGGAGGGGGGGACATGTTAATGTTCCATATTGGTTGAGAGACTGAGTTGCTGTCTCCTTATAGGATCTTGGCTAATCCTCAGCTTATGAGCTAGCTTTTGGGATTGATTGAGACCCCAGGTCCATTTACGTAACATAGATACAAATTACTTGCTTTTTTGCACTAATCCACAAATTGTCCATAGACAGGGAGAAAACCAAGTGGGTTGTGTGGAGCTGCACTGTACATTGCTTCTCTTTCACATGGACTCAGTTGTTCTAAATCAGAAATTGTAAGTGGTCTTTCTAGGCTTATTTCATGTTGTAGCCTATGTAGCACAAATACCGGCACTAGTTGCCAACTCCCACATTTATTTAGGGTGACATAACAAAGGAGCGTGATATTCCCTTTTCCTTTTTTCTTTATTCTTTTAATCAACAGATCAAAGTGGTGCACATTTGCGAAGCAACATTGACAAAGCGTTTGATTGAATTTGAAAACACAGAATCTGGGAGCTTAACGGTATGTAGCATCAAGGCTGGTAGGATCAACACTGCTGGAACTTTAATTTCAAAGTTTGAAAAGTTTCATGTGCATTTATTTAGTCATGTGTGCAGGTCCTTTAACTTTGGTAGGAGGGGAACAACTATTAAAGTAGAATCTTAAAAGCAATTTAGTAATAGTGAGGTGCTTGCTTCTGTAATGCTGAAATTTTGTTTTATCTCCGAGTTTGATATCATTTTGAATACTGAAAATATAATTAAGAAAGGAAGGCATCTAAAGGAAGAACAAGCATATAATGGGTTTGTGTTCTTATCTCAAAGCTGACAGGGTAAGGTGTAAAATGTAATGTCACCAAAGCTGAAACCAATATTGTAAAACTTTTGTACTGCATATACATCAAGTACATAGAGAACCTGTAACGCCCCGAGGTTACCCCCTGGACGTAACACGGGACTTGGGACCACAAGTGCCCCAAGCTAACCCTTGGTCATAGCATACTCAAGCTAAACATTAGATAAGCGGAAGCATAAATAGAAGAGTCGAGATTAACCATATAGAGAAAAGAGTCAAACAACATACAACCCTGAAGAAAAGACTCAAATACTGTCGATGTCTGAAAAGCCTCTACTCGTGACATAAGGAGTTGCTAGGACAAAGACCCTAGCTAACTCGAAGTACGGAAATAACTAACTAACACAAACTAAGAGCATAACTAGTGTTCGACCTAAGAGGACTCACCAACAGCTGACAGAGAGTGGCCTGGAAGCTCTAGCCACGGGTCTGAGAAGGGACACCTGAATCTGCATCATCAAAGGATCTGAGAAGGGACACCTGAATCTGCATCATCAAAGGATCTGAGAAGGGACACCTGAATCTGCATCATCAAAGGATGCAGCGCAAGATATGCGTCAGTACTATGGAATGTACCGAGTATATGGAATATGCATGAACATGAAGAAAACATGCTAAGTGTGCTTTAACAATCGAAATCATGCTTTAAAGGTAAAACTGGATGCAAATGACTCTATGAAATACCACAAGCTAAAACATGATCATAAACGAAGAGTCTGAAATCTGAATAAGAGTCAAATACATTTTTAAAGCATAAACTGGTTCTGTGGGAGGTTCTCTAACCGACATAGACCATGTGAGCTACATGGAATCCGATGTATACGCCCCATCGAGAGGACCCAATATATCTTGCCAGGGTATAAAGGCATAACTGCGGCGTGATCACTAAATCTGATGCCCAACTGAGGGGACTTAGAACCTACGGGGGCATGTAGTTCTGGGACTAAGGGTACTCTCACCATGTCCAACTCGGTGCTAATACTACTCCCAAATCATATACATTTAGCTCATAAGTTCATGAAGGTATAATCGAATACCAAATCTCATTTGAAAAGCATGAAGACACATCGTGTACCATGCAATTCTCATATCATAAGTTCTTGAAGTAAAGCATAGCCATAATTCAAATCATACTTTTCTTTCTAAATTCATACTTGAAGAATTTGGCATGCAATTTCATGAACTCATAAGGTCATGATATCTAATCATGTCCAATTTCACTTGAAAACATGCAATTCAATGGAATCATGCTAGAACTCAACTTTAATGCTTGGGCTTTTAAATCCAATAAAAGAATCATAATCAAATCATAAATAAGCAATAAGAAACCATGAATTTAAGCATAGAAACTGATTTCATAAGTTTTTCCCAATTTAGATCAAAACCCTAATTTCATAAGTTCATAATTTCAAATAAGAATTGGGGGTTTTGGGCACAAGGGTGAGAGGAATCCATTGTTGAATACCCACATACCTTGATTGAAGTTAACCCACTTAAAATTGAAAAGATTTAGGAGACTTGATCTTAGAGTTTGAGACTTGGAGCTTGGAGAAGAACTTTTCCTTTTTGGGAGTTGAATGAAGATTTGAGAAGGAACTTAGGCTAATGAGGGTGAAAATCCTTCTTGAAATAGTCAAAACGACATCATTTAGGAGTTAAAAGGGTGGGTAATGACTAAAATACCCCTGGGACATAATTAAGAAAAAGCTGGAAAATGGGTCGGCTTCAGGAATCACGGGTCGGTTCTACGGGTCGTTGTTTGAACCACGACCCGTGGTTCCAACTCGTGGTTCCTGGCCAACTAATCAGGCTGTGGAAGGTAATCTATGGGTCAACAGGACGGACCCGTAGAATGGATGACAGGTCGTCATTTGGACTCGTCGTTGCTGGGGACCTAGCTGGTCTCTGGACCAAATCACGACTCAGAAAGACGGTCCGTCATTTGAACTAAGGGCCGTAGAACTGAATCGCCGTTTCTGAGGGACTTGTCATGCCTCTGATCTGGTTCCACGAGTTGACAGGACGGACCGTAGTCCGAACCACGGTCCGTAGAACCAACTCGTGGTTCTCAGACCAGAGTGTGAATCAACAGAAGGCAAACCACGGTTCCATTCCACGACCCGTGTTTCAAACCACGATCCGTGGTGTGGACCCGTCATTCCTGGAAACATGAAAATTTTCTGAGTTTCAGACTTAGATAGCTGGTTCGATTTCCGAGGTGTTACAGAAGCGTGCTGATGTCTTTCGGTGAGAGTCACAATTTTGCATCTTATTTATGGAATATTTATGTTTCTTAACGCTCTTCATAAAAGAACCCTCTGTTTACGAAGGGCCAAAAAAAAAAGGAGCAAATAAAAGATCTATCTGGTGTGCTACTGTCATTTGATATGTCATGAAGCCACCCAATGCACTCTGGAGAAGATTTTAATTTCATCTGCCTTTGACGTCTTGCTTCTTTTTTCATCCGCCTTTTCTTAGAGTTCTGCTAGTGGGATAAAAGAACTCGCCCGTGGGCTGGGCGCCTCAGCCTTCAAGTCATTTTGATGCTCTTGTTCATGGGAAATCATCACAAGTGATGTGCTATTTTTTATGAGTGATGTGTCTGCTGACACATTTATTATTGTTGACAGTTAAACAAATTTTCCTGGGTATTTAAATTTTTTAACTCCTTCCCTTTTCCTTGCACGTTATAGTTGGAGTTTGATGCAAGTTGACTCAGTTGTGATGGCGTTTAAGCCAAAAAATTCCTTTCCGATTTTCATACTATTACTTGAATTTCTTGCAACTAGATTGATGAGTTCCATACAAGAGCGGAGGAGCTTGAGAAAGAAGAGACGCTGGCCCTGCAACTTTATTCGGGGTCAAAAGGATCTGGGATCACAGAAGTGCTATGTGAACACAAGGAAAGTGTGATGCTGCCCTTTGCCCATGGTCTTTGTGAAAGTTGTTATACTTATGTAATCACTTGCTACAGGCCCTTTTAAGTATTTAGTAGTATTGCACTATTG
The DNA here is from genome assembly GCA_003996215.1 of Jaltomata sinuosa. Classification (NCBI taxonomy): domain Eukaryota; kingdom Viridiplantae; phylum Streptophyta; class Magnoliopsida; order Solanales; family Solanaceae; genus Jaltomata; species Jaltomata sinuosa. The sequence continues at coordinate 414,013 of QJPP01000010.1, forward strand.
CTAAGTCATATATATAATACTTATGAATGTGTTTGCAGTTTGTAAAACTTTCAGGTGGGCTTGATAGAGGATCTGAACCTCCAGCCTTCCAACGTGCTGAGAGGGAAAGATTAATGGCAAAACAAGATGCTGAAGAAATAGGGGAGGATCCAAATTTTCCCATGTCCAATCAGGTGGAGAACAGTGTCGGAGAGTATTTGGAGGTACTCCTCGGAGCTGTTACTTATCCAAAGCATTCTTACCTTGTAGTCAGGAAGTAGAATTTTATGCTTTCAATAAAGCTTTTGACTTCTGGAAAAGACACAGCTCAAGTTCTGAAAATTTCAAGATGGAAGGATAGATTTGAAAGAAAAGAATATGCATTTATAATAAAATAGAGTAGGGGTAGCCCGGTAGGAAGAAGAGGATTTTTTCGTAGATGCTAGGTTTTCTTGGGATTGAATTCCAATTTATGAGCTTGCCAAAGGAGCTTAAAAGCACAACCTGCAAAAGGTAGATATGTGTGTTTCATACAACATCTGCTTACAAAAGTTAGATGAGCCCTAATAGTTTCGTAATGCATCCTTTCCACCTCTTCAAGGGACAATGAAGGTTCATTCTGTGTCAGTTACTTGTTTGGTGATGATCTACTTGTTATTAAACAATATTTGATCTTAATCATTGTTCATGTGAGTGATCTTGACAATACTCAAGAATAAAACAAGTTTCAATTGAAAAAAGCCAAGTGACCCGGAGATAAGCTGCTGCACGTGAATGGGCGAACTGTATGGTTGTTGCATAAAACCCGCAAGAGCTACCTCATAAGTACTAAGTAATGTGGACGTTTGTGCTTTTGTCAAAAGATCCTTTCAGTAGACTCATAACACTTCCCTTTGTTTCTGGATATCTGAAGATATCAAGAACTTAATAAACTTCTAAACATCTAGTTACCTAAATATAGAATCCAAAACTATGTTGAGATGCAGATTAGAGTTCCGAGAAATCTTTGGGTTGTTATGGCATTTCATTGGTGTAATGTAAGAAATCTGTCGACTAGACATATCTTTGGCACATGTATCCTTTCAGTTCCACCGACAGAATTTGTGAAAAATAAACCAAAATCAGTTAATGATGAGCTAAGTTGTTTCCTGTCTGGAAATACGAGATTGATGTCAAATTTCCCGTAGTCAATGCAAGTTGGACTGCAGAAATCCAAAAGAGGCCTATATCTTGGTATGATTGTTTGTTAGGTTCTCTAGAGAAGGATCGAGTCACAGGACAATGAATGGAAAAGTCTAAATCAATTGACTGCGACTTTCCCTTGCCTTTGTTCGAATTCCTAGATAGACCTATTTTGTATGTAACTTCAGCTCGTTAAAAGGAGGCTGAAACCTTAGAGTTCAATGGAAGAGAGAACTCCGATCTCTTGTTTCTTTTGCTGAAAATATGCATACGTTTTATTCTCCAGATCTCTCTTTAAATAGGAGTCATTTACAGCAAATAAGAAGTCTAATTTTTATGGAACTAGGAAACATAAAACCCTATTCTAGACTAATAACATAACTAACATAAATCCTATTTCTAGAATAATAAATAAAGCTAATAATAATATAATTAATTCCTTGCCTACAAACGTGTCTACAACATTACCCTCCTCACGTTGAAAGAGCTTGTCCTCAAGCTCGAATCTCAGGGCAGTCATCTAGAACTTCTGGAATAGTGTCAACTGAATCATCCAATTCTAGCCAGAAAAGTCGTTTGCACTGGTGAGTGGCTGAATAATGTTCGTCACAATTATAGCATAATCCCTTAGCTCTTCTCTCTGCCATTTCTGCATGAATTAATTGCTTGACAAAAGGGGTTTGGTTGCTGGATTGGGTATTAGCCGTGGTAAATGAGCCGACTAAGCTAGCAGCTGATTTTGTTGTGCTGCCAAGACTTGTCCAAAACTGCTGCCATGCCTCCTCGCAAATATCACTTACTTTTTGCAGCTGTTGTTTTTGTTCTAAAGCCCTGGATACACTCATGGCCGCCGATAAGTCAGGTGGTTTGAGCAACTGCACATCCATTCTGATTGAATCATCCAACCCTGCCATAAATATTCCCACGTGCAAGTGTTCTGGAATAAGCTCATCAGCCCTAGCCAACTTTTCTTGAAACTGTCGTTGATAAATTTCAACTGTACTAGTTTGCCGAAGTGTGACTAATTCGCCCACCGGGTTGCTACTTTCAGGAGGTCCAAATCGCTGGAAACAACGTTTCTGAAATTCTTCTCAACTCATTGGGCCTTTTGCTCTTTAAGCTGATAATACCATAATTGTGCTTCTCCCAACATGTGAAACCCAGCCACTCCAACCTTTTCCGCTTCCGTTGTATGTTGATTTTCAAAAAATTGTTCACAACGATGTGCCCAAATTAAGGGATCGTTGGTGCCATCATAAGTAGGAAAACCCATCTTTGCATTCCTTGGTACTGTTGAATGGGAATTAACACTTGTTGGATGATTCTGATCGGCCAGTTGAATAGGCAGTTTATTGCCTTTAGTAGCAGGAGTTGTTGATCTACCAATCTCGGGCCGCTACTCGACTCAGTTCCGTGGGTTTCTAGTTTTGTGGGGCGAATTCCCAAGCTAGAAAATTGTTCTTGGATGACTTGAACAATTCTTTCGCCAAGGCGTTGTTCCATCGCAGCAATTTTAGAGTCCATTATTGTTTCTATAATCGCACGTTCTTCCTCGAATTTGGAATTGATATCATCGCCCATTATGTTAGGCGCTGGTACCAAATTGTTAGGATCTCTAGAGAAGGATCGAGTTACAGGACGATGAACGGAAAGGTCTAAATCAATTGACTGCGACTTTCCCTTGCCTTTGTTCGAATTCCTAGATCGACCTATTTTGTATGTAACTTCAGCTCGTTAAAGGGAGGCTGAAACCTTAGAGTTCAATGGAAGAGAGAACTCCGATCTCTTGTTTCTTTTGCTGAAAATATGCGTACGTTTTATTCTCCCGATCTCTCTTTAAATAGGAGTCATTTACAGCAAATAAGAAGTCTAATTCTTATGAAACTAGGAAACATAAAACCCTATTCTAGACTAATAACATAACTAACATAAATCCTATTTCTAGAATAATAAATAAAGCTAATAATAATATAATTAATTCCTTGCCCACAAACGTGTCTACAACATTGTTCCAGCCTGTTATTTGACATATTATGCTTTAATATAAGTTTTAGTTGGTGAAAAGTGCATATTAGTTACACAAATGTGGGATATGTCTGCTGGGAAAGAGTCTTCATATTTACTTACCTCAACCCTATCTCTTGTTGAGCAAATCAATTTATTCTGTGTAGCCAATATGAATTATTCTTCTATCAGGTAAATATTTGTAATGCAGACTTCCCCTTTGACTGTTTGTATTTTGGTCTGCTAATTACTCCCACTGATACTAATTCTTAGTTTTAGATGGTATGTTAAGGAAGTATCCAGCATTTCCTGTGATTTCTTTTCGAAAAGTATTTCCTTAGGCAACTCCATACTGCCACTAATACCAAATTATTGAGTTTAGTTGTTTACTGGAAATATGTCGGTTTTTGCTTGCTTTCTGAATAGTACCTGATCGTTTATATGTTCTCTTCTTTTCTTTTGGTTGATGATCAGCCTGAAAAGGGAGGGAACACCCAGTGTGTGAAAAATGTGCATATATCAGGATCCGAGCAAATAGGTAAGTATTTATTTTCTCTGGCAGCTAGAATGTTGGAGAGACTTGTTAAGTCACTTTTCTACATTTTTCAAAAACAAAAAAAGAATGTCATTTTTCTCTCAATTGCAGGGGCATCCTCAGTGGCTAAAACTGATCATAATGCGAGTCCTGATACATTGCATGGCATGGATGGTATAGGTCATGATGATCATGATGAATCAGAGAACTTTTCCGATATCGATGATGTAGAGGTGTGCTACTTCCTCTATGTTGGTTTTCATCTAGTAGGGATAACTCCAGTGATCACATTCCTTGAATGTTTTCATAAAAATATCTGTCAGTCTATATACAAAAGCTGTGATTTTGTCGGATTTCATCCTGCTTCGTCGCGTGATACTTAGCAAATCATAGTATGATACTACCCGACCCTGCTTTCATCCTTTGCTTAGAAAGCATCATCCGTAATAAGGAAATTAACATGTAATAGATACTGGAAATTAAGTAATTGTTCGTTAAAGACTTTTATAATGGTATTAGTTCTACATTTATGGGAATGTATTTTCTGGTTCACTAACTTGTCATGGCTGTTATCCTATACCTGCATTGCTGTCAGGTTGACAGTTATCTTCACAATGAGGAGGAAAAGCACTTCAAGAAGATCATTTGGGAAACAATGAACCGAGAATATCTTGAGGTGAATTAATTAATTTTTTTTGTATGAATCACCATGTGAAGTCGGTATGTAGATTGCAAGGTCCTATAGTTGTCTTAGGATTTATTAGGGAATAAGTACTTGAATGAATGTAATCTAATTCAAGAATCGAGTTCTCTCTCGGCGCATGATAAGCTGCCTTGCTAACGTGCACTGAACGGAGAACTGGACTGATCTGCCATGGCTAGGCGGGGACGAGGACGACCCAAGAAGGAGGAACAAATACGGAGGGATATCATATTGCAGTCAAAAGGAAAGGGGATAGCACACACGACACCGATGCAAGAGAAGAATTGGCCCACAACTGTGAGTGCATCTGATGATTTTAGCGTGCCAACTCCCATTGATAGCCCAAGGACAGTGGTGAGTTTGGCTGAGAAACTTGAACCAAGGGTAATGGAAGTGGGAAGTGGTGGTATTGCTAGTAAAGGGAAGGGAAAGCAAGGTGAGTGTTCAGAGGTGGAACAGGAGCCTGCTCAGGTAACGACAGATCCAGAGAAGCCACAATGGGCGAGTCTGTTTACTAACAATAGGGCCGCTGCTAATGGAATGCCCTTAACCTATGTTGCCCTCCAAGTGTTCGATGGAAAGCCCATGATAGTTATTGAGAAAACAGAGGTGGAGACACAGACGAAGGACTGGAGTAATGCATTGGTTATTTATGCAATGGGAGAGCTGCCTAATTACACTTATATGACCTCGTATGTCAATAGGCAATGGAACGTAGTTGCTAAACCTGAGCTTTATTGGCATGATGAAGGATGCTACATAGCCAAATTTCAAGGACCAGAGGATAGAGATGAGATCCTCTATTCAGGGCCCTATACCCTGAATGGAATGCCTTTGATTATCAAGACTTGGACCCCTGACTTTGATTTCCAGCAAGAAATGCCCAGAACAATGCCTATTTGGGTTCGTTTCCCAAACTTGCCACTCCATTGTTGGGGACCACAGACACTTAGCAGAATAGCTAGTAGTTTGGGGAAGCCTATGTTTGCGGATGAATGTACTAGAACTCAGAGTAGAATATCTTATGCTAGAGTCCTTGTCGATATGGATGTCACACAAGCCATGCCAGACACAATTTTCTTGACAGATCCTTCGGGCAGGGTATTCGAACAAAGCATAAAGTATGACTGGAGACCTCGATAATGTAAGGTGTGTGATCAGGTAGGGCATGAATGCAAGGAGAAAATACACCAGCCTGCACAAAGACAAGGCAAAGCACAAGCAAAGGACGATAAGAAGGGTCAGCAAGGGGCTAAGTCTGTCATTACTAAACAACGGAGAAGGAATATGGGAGGTCATATCCAGGAAGGGATGCAAACACTACAGCCTGGGGTAGTAGTTCCACAGGATGAGGGCACCGGATCAGCAACTGTTACTCCAATTTCCCTACATTCTCCCAAACAAAGAACATTGGCTATGGTGGTTCAAGGGACACAAATGCTTACTCATCCGAGGGAACATCATGTGAAATTGGTAAATCCCTTCACCCCATTGAGTTTTGGTAGCATGGACAATGTGGAAAAAGGATTAACCCCTGAGCAAAGGGGTGCAATCCCATGCTTATGAAGGGCCTTATATGGAATGTGAGGGGCTTGAACAAGCCCTTCAAACAGAGGGACCTTGGGTCCTATCTGAAGAAGTATAGAGTGGTTTTTGCTGGTATTTTGGAGACAAAGGTGAAGCAGCATAAATTTGGTCAGAGTACAGATAGAATAGCCAAGTCCTGGTCTTGGACTCATAATTATGCAGCAGCTGAGAATGGAAGAATATGGTTCTTGTGGCAAGACAACCAAGTTAATGTAACTATCAAGGAGATCCATGCTCAATTTATCCACTGTGAGTTAAAAGACAGAAGATCAGACTTTCATTGTGCTCTAACAGTGGTGTATGGCAGGAATACTATAGAGGAGAGAAAGGAGTTGTGGGATAGGGTCATCAGTATTGGGAGTGGTGTAACCATTCCTTGGTGTATCAGTGGTGACTTGAATAGTCCTCTGAAGCTTGAAGATAGAGTGGGAGGTCACCCAATAACTGATTATGAAACTAGGGATTTCCAACAGGTGGTAGATACTTTACAGTTGACTGATATGAAGACAGTTGGGCGTTTGCTTACTTGGTCTAATGGACACATAAGGAGTAGAATTGATAGAACTATGTGCAACAGTGCTTGGGTGCTAGCTTATGGAGCAGTGACAGCTCACTACATGGAAAATTATTTCTCTGACCATGCTCCTATGCATAAGGAACTTAATGCTGCCACTAATCCAGGCAGGAAGCCATTTCGCTTTATTAATGTACTAGCTGAGCATGAAGATTTCCCAGGGGCAATAACAAATGTCTGGAGTCAAAGAGTACAGGGGACTCAAATGTATCAGGTGTGGACTAAACTTAAATCATGTAAAGAACCTCTCAAGAAGCTTATGCAAAAGGAGGTAGGGAGTGTTGATAAAAGGGTGGAGGATGCAAGGGAGAAGCTGAATACTACTCAGCTTAATATGTCTAACCAATGGATGCCTACACACCCAGAGGAGGAGAGGAATTGTATGGCAAATCTAAACAAATGGTTGAGTATACAGGAGAGAATTTATAAACAAAAATCCAAAGCTCACTGGTTAACTGTGGGAGATGGAAGCAACAAGTATTTCTTTTCATGTATGAAAGCAAGGGCCAGTACAAATCATATATCTATCTTGAAAAATGAAGCAGGAAAAGTGCTCCAGAAGCATGAGGACATAGAGAGGGCTTTCCTACAATTCTATAAGGGGCTCTTAGGTTCAGCAGCTAGTCACATGCCAGCTGTGGATATTACTATAATGAGGAAAGGGCCTAGCCTTACTGGGCACCAGAGACAGGATATGTGTAGGACAGTCACTTTAGAAGAGGTTAAGGAGGCAGTTTTTGATATTGAAGAGAACAAAGCCCCTGGAATAGATGGGTTTAATGCCTGTTTTTTCAAGAAGTCCTGGAATATAGTGGGACATGACATCTTTCTAGCAGTAGCTTAATTCTTTGGGAAACACAAGTTACTTAGGGAGGTGAATAATACTGTGTTGACTCTAATTCCCAAGAATACTCATGAAGAATCAGTGAGAGACTTCAGACCTATTGCTTGCTGTACTACACTATATAAAATCATTTCAAAGATCATATCTAGGAGAATTAAAGGAGTAATTGATGGTCTTGTTGGCAGTGGACAATCTGCCTTTATACCAGGCAGAACAATAGCAGACAATATCCTCCTGAGCCATGAACTTATAAAGGGTTACACAAGAAGCCAGCTATCTCCAAGATGCATGATCAAGGTGGATCTACAGAAAGCTTATGAGTCTGTGGAATGGCATTTTGTAGCTCAGGTATTGAAGGAATTGGGGTTTCCTGGAAAAATGGTAGAGTGGATCATGTTGTGTATTACTACAGTGAGCTATACTTTTATGATTAATGGGAACTTATCAGATACAATGCAGGCCAAGCGGGGGTTGAGGCAGGGGGATCCTATGTCCCCCTACATATTTGTTCTCATAATGGAATATCTAAATAGGTGCTTGGACACTCTGAGGGAGGAACCAGATTATAATTACCATCCAAGATGCCAAAAGCTGCATATCACTCATCTATGCTCTGCGGATGATTTGCTTCTATTTGCAAGGGGTGATACAAAGTCAGTCCAAAAGCTCAAAGAAAAGTTTGATCTGTTTCTCTGCAGCTTCAGGATTGAAAGCTAACTTAAGTAAAAGTCAAGTATACTTTGGTGGGATGGACTGGGGCACTAAACAGGATATCTTGAATCTACTGGGATATGAGCTAGGTGAGCTACCATTTAAGTATCTTGGGGTTCCATTATCTACAAAGAGGCTTACAGCTCAACAGTGCCAACCATTAGTTGACAAGATCACAGCAAGAATCCAGTCATGGATGGCTAAGGGTCTGTCTTATGCAGGAAGACTACAGCTCATAAGGTCTGTCCTATTTGGGGTACAAGCCTACTGGGCACAACTATTCTTATTACCTCAAAAAGTGATGAAACTCATAGAAGCTATTTGTAGAAGCTATTTATGGACAGGAGAGGCAGAGGTATCTAAAAGGGCATTGGTGGCATGGGAAAGGGTATGTCTACCTCGAAGTGCAGGAGGGCAAAATGTACTGAACTTGAAGATATGGAACCATGCAGCAATATGTAAACTGTTTTGGGCTCTAAGTCTGAACAGAGAAAAGCTATGGATAACCTGGATCCATACATATTATATAAAGAGGCAAAACATTGATACTATGGATACTCCTAAACAAGCTTCCTGGATGGTCAGGAAGATCTTTCATGCTAGGAAGCACTGGGCAACCATTAATCAGGGGCATATGAGTAACAAGTACCAGATTGCAAGGGCATATAGGCAACTCAGAGGAGACACTGAAAAAGTGGAATGGAGGCACCTGCTTTGTCACAATGTGGCTTGCCCAAAGCAAGTCTTTATTTTGTGGATAACCTTGCAGAAGAAGCTCAGAACTAAAGATAGACTACTCAAATGGGGGATAAGGGTAGAAAGTACATGTGTATTCTGTAACCAGGACCCTGAAACTGCCTCTCACCTATACTTTAGTTGTGCCTACACCAGAGCTATATGGCAGGATATATTAGGATGGATGCACTGGAATAGAAGGAGCCTCAATGGGGAGGAAGAATGGCATTGGGTGGTGAACAACTCAAAAGGCAACAGTGCTAGAAGACGACTGCTTAAGGCAGCTTTTGCTGCAACTGTGTATGAGTTATGGATAGAACGAAACCAAAGAGTTTATCAAGGAAAGGCAAAGCCCATGGAGATTCTCCTGCACGCCCTGAAAACTAATCTGTGTATTAGAATCAGAGGGACTAAGGCATTATTTGACTTTGTATGTTCTTTGTAGCGAATGAATAACAGAGGGAGGTAGTCTTGATGTATAGGGAGTGATCAGAGTTGAACTGAGAGGGAAACTTGAGTTTCCCTGTTTTGTAACGCTGCACTGGTGATTAATAAAATACTAGTTTAATTGCCAAAAAAAATAAAATAATAGAAATCTTGTTATGAATTTTCGAAGATCAATTTTCTTTTTGTGTTTTCCTAATTAAGGATTTTTCATGATTTTTGGTCGCTTCTACCAAGTTGACTGAAGTTAACAATGAGTCCTTTTCTATACTTCTGCTCTCTTTTGTCCATCTTCAGAATGTGATTTTGCTTATCACATAACAGTTGTCTGCACTAACTTCATTAAAAAAACAGTAGTCTGCACTAGTTCTTTTACCTGCCTCTTCCTTCTTCTGAGTAAGCTTGCCAATCAATATTTGTAGGAACAAGCAGCCAAGGAAGCGGATGCATTAGCTGTCAAGAAGCAGCGTGAGTTCTTTTTAGCTAACTGTTCGGAGGATCAAAAGAAGGTTAAGGCTGAAGTTGATGCCGCTGTTGAAAAATCAAGAAAGGTAATACTCTGCTTTATATCGAGTTTGTTACCTGGTGAAAATTGATTCTTAAAATTTCAAGTTGAGGAACTAAGAAACTATAGAGAAGGGCAAATTTGTTGATGTCGGCGGTTGTTAAGAATTTGATGCAAACTCAGCAAATATTTGAAAATGACTCACGTTTTCTCGTGTTTCTAAGAACTCAGGGCTTGGGTACAATGATCCAAAAGTGTTAGTGGTCAAACTTTTGAGATTGTTTCTAATACTCTTGCATGAGGAATAAGGGATATTTCTAGTTTCTTAGTAAATTCATAAATGTTAATTGCCAATTTTGTCTGTTTTGATCTTTTGTTAGTGATCCACCATATCTATAATATAATAAAAAGGAATGGCATGAATGGTCACTGGTTGTGATATTTCATATTGTTTTGATAAATAAATCGTCTATTGCACTAAGATGGTACCAAAACTTGCATTTCCATCTGCAGGGTTGGCCTTCCAAAATTTCTACCCAAGTGTCTCTTCACATTTTCGTTACACCTAAAGTATCAAAGAACTCCTAGTCCTCCATGATAGATTTTCAATTCCTTCAATTAATCATCTGTTCCTCTCCACAGCTCATCCAAAATATGCACAATGGTGCAACACCCTTCTTAAACTTACAATACCAACTGACTACCACATGTTCTCTCTTCCTTAAGTTACTTTGCCACAAGAATAGCACATGCATGTGACCTATCACAAAAAAGATAAAGTGGGTGCATGTGATATTGCTTATACACAGTACTTGCTCTAGAGGCCTCGTGGAATTAGCTTACACTTTGCTTTATGGTACCATCTGCAGGAAAAACAACAGAAAAGGGCTGCAGAACAGAAAAATTCCGTTCCTGCTCAAACTGCTGCAGAAGCAACGAAGCAAATGTTAACTAAAAAGGTGTGTATGATAGAGGAGAAGAAACGTATAATCTTTAGCATTCTTTTTGCAGGGATAACTGTATTCTGGAAGCCTTTTTGCTTGTGTTCAGAATCCAAAAACTATAGTATCTTAATGAATCACCTATTTGTAGATTATGGATCTTTGTTGTTATCTGAAACTATAATTCTAATATCTTCTGGAAGTTTGTCTCATTGCTCTATGTTTAGCCTCTACAATATGGTTATATGCACTAGGACAAGTGAGAGAGATTTGGAGTAATATAGTGTTTGAGGAACATATCTTTTTGTTTATTTGATTCACAAAATATCAAAATGTCTCTTGGAATCCTTTATTGATTTGTATGTAAGCAGTTTTGGATTGTAGTTTTTTTTTCCTTGTAATTTGTCGGAGTAAATTTAAGGAAAATCCACACCATAATAAAGACATGCCATGCTAACGAGGAGCCCTCTTTAAACATTTAGTGTTGGAATGAAATGAGTCTGAATAGAGTGAAATGGTTACAGATGGTTTGTATTGCCGATCTTAACTAGTTTGGGATCAACTTGTAGTTGACTGATTGATTCTTCTCTTCCTCTACTTGTCTTGCATGCTTGTTCATTTTCTTCTTTTAGGCAATGCTTCGTCTTCCTCCAACTGTAAGAAAGAAAGCGCCCCATTGAGATTCTGGAATTTCCTTTCTTTGTCTCTATCCATTAATTCTAGAATAAGCGAATGTAATTATAGGATGTGCAAGCATGCTAGGGCAGACAGTAAGAAATATCTGAAGCTGTGGGAAACATCTGATGCTGTGGCTCACGCCTCACAGGATTCTGCTTTCAGGTGATACGGGTACTGCAGCTTATATATGGTAGTGGGGAAGTTGGAAACCTTTTCTTTAAAAGACTACTAGCTTTCAAGATAAGATAGAAAATGCATCAAAAAAGATGGGTTGAAAAGAAGGTACTTACATAAGAAATAGCAAATTCTAGATATACTAGGGATTTCTTCCACATTAGTTCAATAATTATGCATGTCTTGACCTTTTCTTCAAATGAACATTAACTTTTAAAATAAGATAGAAAATGAATAAAAATAGATGGATGAAAAGAACGGTAGATTCCTAAGAAACAGCAGTTCTAGACATACTACGGATTTTGTTTGACGTTGGTTCAATGCTTATGCATGGCTTGAGATTTGTAGTATAGAGAAGACAAGCGCATCTTCGGGATGCTTGCAAATGAGAATCTTTTAGTGTTTCCTGGGTTTGTAGTTTCTGTAATCACTCCATTTATTGTGACAAATTTAGTCATCTTGCCTATATTTGTAGATTTTTCTACTTCTCTTTGGTATACCATGGTATCCGGAGCCCACTGGTCCGAGTAATCCAGATTAGCGCCGCATAAGGCCCATAAAGGGGGAAGTGCTCTCTATCTTGAGTTTTTCCATTCTCAAGGCTCGAACGTGAGACATCTGGTTAAGGATGGAGGTACCTCATTCATCCTACCACTCTCCTTGGTGGTGACTTCTCATTGTTAGGCATAGGGAGATCCAGGATTTCAAGACGAGTGCTCTATTATGAAGAAGTGAATCCAGGATTTAAATTTAACCTGTTTAATATTTGGGTTCTCAACCATTTATTTTCCTGTCTTATGTTTGTACTGCATGGTGTATCTTCCTTTTTGCATTAACCAATATTCATCAGATATATCGGTTGTGTTGTTTGCCACTTATGCTGCTTTATATCATATGATGCAGAGGCTGAGCTCTAAGATCAACTATGATGTGCTGGAGAAGCTTTTTGATGAGTCTGTATGTGCTTCTCCTACTCCAAGAATTCTTGAGAATTCCTGTATACCTTCTGCTGTTACTTTTAATTTTGCTAAGATGTCAATTCCTTTGGCAAAGTATTATTTCTTCATTGAAAAAAAATCTTCAATTTTGACCTTATTAAAAAATATATTGAACAGAATCTTGGGTGTTTGCGGTGGATGGAGATAGCTGGTTTTGAGACATCATTATGCATAATATTTGGATATTTAAGAAACTAGGAAGAAATTACAACAATAGCATATACCCCGTGCAGCCCTACAAAGTGGGGTCTAGGGAGGGTAGACTGTACGCAGACCTTACCCCAACCTCAGAGTTAGAGAGGCAAAACTGGGAAGAAATTAAACAATGAAAAATTATGCTGCATCAAAACATTGTAGAATTCTCCATCTTTTCCATTCTACTGCTTGCTCAATTTATAATTTCTGGCAACTGCATGTGAGAAACTCTACTATTACACTCAAGTTTTGTATCCTAGGAATATAACTTGTTCTGTCCTCTTTAAAGGGAACTGAGTTACAGTTTCTTGAAAAGGAGAGATGCATGGTTTATCTTTAGTTGCGCTCCGGATTTTCTTGTGATTAATATAAAAGATCTGACGACCAAACATACTCATATAATTAGGAAGAGAATAAGCAACCTTGAAATCACAAGTCCTAGTAGAAATAAGAACTCCTGTAGCACCCTGAAATTTTATAGTTGCATGTGTTCATTTGAAGGACAAATTACACAAATCCTTGGATTTATTGCTGTCATCTCCATATATATGTTTAACTCATGGTCATGTTATTTATGCAGGCACCTGATAACCCAAAGAAAGTTCGAATTGCGGACGATTCAATGATTGATAACGGGGTAAAGAGCGACAAAATTGATCCGGAAGTAGATGAGACTTATGAAGAAGCATTTGGCGAGGATGTGCATTATGATGGGGATGTTGGAGGATATAACTATGATCAACACTATGATTATGATGATTATTGAATTAATCTGCATTCGATATGGCTGGTTTCCCCTTAGACAGAGAGGATACAAGATGTCAGATAGCACATTTCCCTTCACTATTAGGAATTGTTTGGTCCTGAGAGCTAATTGCATCTCAAAGTTATTTTGTTTTAATTATCATTGAGTAATTTATTTCCTGGGAACACTTCCCAATTACTGGAATGTTAAAAAGTGTGTATCAGCTTTACTCGTGAGAGAATTCCATTCTTTCTTAGAATTAAAGTTTGCATAATTGACGTTGAATCCGGTGTTCTGTTCTGTGTGATAAGAATGTGTCGCCAAGACTTAAAGGTATGTTTCCAATGTGAAGGGAAGTCTTTATTTTCTGAGACTACTTTCCAGACTTGGAATGTTAAAAAGTGTTTCTCCATTTTATACTCTGAAATACATACCTTTTCACAGAGAAGAAAAGTATTAGAGACTAGAGAACCATTATGTCCCACAATATGCTTGGTGTCACATAGGATTTGTAATATTTCACTACGTTGAAATGGTTATATTTTTCAAATAAGAAACGTGTAGTATAGCAAGCTAGTTCTGTACGTTTAATTAACACGTTGCTACTAATCGAGCAGGTTTGTTGAACTTTTATGCTCCCAAAAAAACACCCCCAACTATAAAGGATTCCCCTTCTATAATTGAAAAATTGACTTCGATTCAAAACTAGTGAATAATGAGCGCGCCTCTCTGTTCTTCTCTACTTAAATATAAGACTTGTCTGGAACGATGTTTGAGCTTGTGTACACATCAGTAGACCAAAGCCTTGAGGCTACACAAAAGGACTTCTTTAGCGCATTCAAAGTGGTAATGTTGTATATCTTTGTTCTTCAAAGATAAACATTTTTATGCGGTAAATGGAAAGAAAGGACTCATTTTGCTAGCGTTGGCACCTCGAACTGAGATCAAGAAATCTTTTTCATCGAACTAAAAAAGGAAAAAGTGGCGATGATCCAAATACAGAACACTGCTAAACACATAACAGAATCCAAAAGTAACATTAATATACAATACACGCATGACTTAACGCCCCCTCAATTTAGTCTGACATCCATCGTCTTGGCATATGTTGCAAGTTTTCTGAAAAAATATCGATGAATCCACGGCACACTTGTGTGATTCGTATTCAAACACCATGTACTGAGTACCAGGCATTGTACAACATAGTGACATACATAAATCTCTCCTCTTAAGTCTTACCCAATCTTGTGCCAGAAGTACGGGATTCTCAACGAAGTACATGTCAGACAACGCACCTGTTTGAGAGAGACCAGCAAAAAAGAAATTTAACTTGCTAGAAATCAGTCTTAAATGATTACAAGAAATTATCCGGCAGAACTAATGACAACCCCCATACTGCGTAAAACATAAGAAATATATGAAACAAGATTAAAAAAATTACTATGAAATTCCTACTTCTTTATTTGTGGCAACCTGGAGATCTCATCATCTCAGCACTTGAACTTGATGAAGCTTCCACATGCTATTTCTTCCTTTGAGCAGCCTGTAATAAGTGAAACGTATATGTAAGAAAATTCCTTTAAAAAGTAAGTTTAGGACGGATAACGACATACTGAAATTTTTCTTTCAAGATATAGAGGTAACCAGAGATGAGTAATAGTAAAAGAGAGGAAAATGGAGCAGTTCGTAACAGTAATAATTGCACAAAGGACATGTAGAAACAAGAAACTCTCAACTCCTCAAATCAACCCAATCTGTCCTCTTTTCTTTTCCCTTTCTTTTTCCAGTACAAGCATGGATACTTTTTATAGAGACTAAGCATGGATATTTTCTTTCAAAGCACCAGCCAAGTTGTATCTGACCTCAAAACTTAGGTAACATATGTAAAAGTTGAAACCCAATTGACGGCGTCTCGCTGATTTGGTTGTGTTTCACTCTATTCACGCACCTCTAGACCCTCCAAACATACTAGCAAAGCACATTCCTTTTTTGAAAGAAATCAATTCATTTCTCCAATAACATTATCTAGTGCTACCACAAGAATGAACTTTAACAAAATAATGAGCCCATACATCTACTAGTAACTATACAACAATGAGGAATAAAAAAAAATGAGATTTAAGACTTCTTCTTTTTTCAATTTAAGACCTTACCATATTGACTACGTCACATTAAATTTGGAAATGAACTTCATTTGAAACCATTTCTACACGCTATATGTTTGTCCTTACATCAAGGTTGACTGCTAATTTTACCTATCGACAATCTTTAGAACCCAGAGGCAGTTCAAAATCCACAAAATGGGAGGAATGCATTTGTGAACATGACAAAGTAGGAGAGGATCAAATACACCCTTCAGAAATCTTCTGCACTACAATCTGCTTTCTCTTTTTGTTTTCTCCATTTTTATCAGAACATTGATAACTTATGGACATGTGACCCATAGAATCCCTGCAGAAGTTTTGGACCTTTAGTTACGGTTGACTACTGTGAAGGATCGTGTCATTAGCAACTTAACTCAGAGACTTACGTACCTCCAAAACTTTCAGAACATGTTGCATGACTCTGGAAATATCCTTCTACCTTAAGATCGTAAAACACAACCTGAACCAACCCAAGTTCGACACAGTGACAGGAAGAACCAGGAGTTACACTGATCTTAGCTACATTTCGGGGGTGTTTGGATTGGCTTTTTTTAAGTGACTTATAAGCTAAAAGCTAAAAGCCAAAAGTTGGTTGCTTGTACTTTTTAAGCCTAAAGTAAAGTGCTTAAAAGCACTTTTTCTTTTTGTCAAACACCTCCAAAAATAAAAAAAGTGCTTAAAACCCAAAAGCACTTAAAAATAAGCCAATCTAAACACCCTCTTAGTAGGTTGTCCCAATGCTCAATCTCGCCCTCATTCTAAGACCGAATTAAACTGCTCATGTCAGCCAAACAGCGGAAAACCTCGCTACCTTTGGTGCACTCAATTCCCAGCTACTTCAATCCATAGACAAATAGAGAATACATCCTTCTTAGCCTCTCTCTTTTCTGTTGGATGAATTGTTTTACAAATTTCTCATCTGATAGAATCTGGATGAGTAAATGTCGTGTTGGCACTGAGGTGGATGAGAATCTTGTTAATTTTATTACAACTGCTAGAACATTCTCATTGCAAGAATAGATGACCCCCACCCTGAAACCAGGAAGAGAGAGGTCGTTAGTAGACATACACAATGTGTACCTCTGTTCCGGTCAAAATCTTCAGAATCAATTATCTCTGTTATGCTAACAAACTCTTCACTTCCATAAGTTGAGCCTGCCAGGATTTCATTGGATATTACATGGATGTTCTTCTCAATTGCTAAGTCTAAGAGGTTATAAAGTGTCTCCCTAGAGAACCGATTGCCCACAGGATTTGAGGGGTTAGAAATGTTAATCACTCGTACTTGAAGACCATGTTCCTTAGCATGGTTGAATCTCAGTCAAGAGCATCGATGCTCAAGCTAAAGTTGTCTGCACTGCGGCAAGGAAAAGGGATTATCTCCACCCCAGTTCTCCATTTGACATCCCTATCAAGATCGGGTTAATACAGTGAGGGAACAAGAGAAGCGTGTCCAGGGTCAGCTAGGCAGAAGCTCAGTATCTCAAGCGCAGGAGTTGCACCACCGGTTAGAACCATTTGGGAGGGGCTGAAGCACGCTAATCTCTCCACAGATCGAGACATAAATCCTGCGACAGACACTTTCAACTCCAACAACCCGTCAAATGGCTGATAGGTAGCTATTCCACTTATACTCGAATCCCCAGTCATCATCCATCTTGACACATTCTCTGCCAGCCATTCTTCAACTAAATCCAATGACAACTTGTTTTCTGCTAATCCTAGTTGAATAACTTTACTCATAAGGGTCTTCAGAAGCTCTTCGTTATCCAACATATGCACATACTTTGTTACAAAAAAAATATTGTTGTTTTCAGTTTCAAAATTCGGTGGATGGTATGCCCACCCTTCTACTCTCCGCTTAAATACCACAATTGGTTTACCGATTAGGACCAAACTCGTGAACCTACCACACATTCCACATCCACACTATACTATCTTTGCCATTGAAACAAACCCTACGGGTGTCAAGGACATATTGCACAACATAATCAGGAAATTGTCAACTGATACCAACCTGACATTGTTCTGATGTTACTAACTCAACGTGATAAACCCACAAGGAAAGACCATACCATACTGTTTGAGATGCCTTTTTGGACAAAGATACCCTTTTTGGAGAAAGAAGTAAGGGAAAGTCCCAATACTATCTCAAACTTTGATATCAACAAACACACTGGTATCCAAGCATATTGGTATTGATCATAATGAGGAGACACTGTTATTATCCAATGCACATTAATGGAACTGGCAGCAGTCCATGAGAACGTCACCTAGATGACCAGTTTTGCTCCAATGAGACATCAAATTCAACTTGGTCCAATTCTCGAGCATAGCTTAATTCATTCTGTAGACAGCAATTTCCTCTTTGTTTTGCAAGGAGAGTAATACTTTTAATAAAAACAATAGTTCGATCATATGTTGGTGCTAAACCTTAATTTGATTATCGATTTATTTTAGCTTCTTGCTATTTCCTTCTACGGTCGGGACACAAGCTGATGCTTTTTTTAAAATCCTAAAAGAACTGGCCTCTAAGCTTCTTGAGTCCTATTAACAGTGGAAAGAAAATACAGAGATATCAATGATCAATGCGACCAATACTAATGCGATTCAGGAGAAAACTCCCCTACAGCTATAAGAGACGGCGAAAGCGAAGGAGGACGAAAATAAAAATAGTCATGCAATGGTGGTAGAACTTTGCAACAACAAAACATGACTAAATCCAAATTCGCAAGACATGCAGATACAACAAATACCTACATGAACCAGAGAACTTCCCTAATATTTTAAGTCACAAACAAGATGTTAACCATTTCAAGAAAAAATGTCACAAACAAACAAACTACTAAGCTCACAGGCATAACTTTGAAAACTTTTTACAATTTTATTTATAACCCTTTGTACATAAAAGGTTCCCCTCATCGTTACAGATGCAATTACCACTGTTAATAAGATTAACTTTGGGTTCTTTTTCAACCAAAGATGCATATTCAGAAAGATTTCAATGTAAGGTAAAAAAATGACAACAAATTTAGATAGAATTTGCTAATTCATTACAATCTTCAGCACTGTATTAAAGGATATATCAGAATGTAAAACAACAGTTTAAAGCAGCTCATACCTTTCTCATTTTTTCTAATACTGAGTCTTCAAATTTCTGGTATCCAGCACCTACAAGATTACTCAAACTTGGGCCCTCAGATTCTCCATTTTTCTCAGCGTTAGAAAATGGAGATGGCATTGGAGGTTGGAGAGGCACAATTAAGAGAGGATTTGATAGATCCCCCAAGACATTTCCACAAGAAGCTTTCTGGGGAAAAAAGAGTTACTGATGTATTACAAACAGTAGAGATGATCAATTAAAATCAATACTCGATTTCATTTTTTAAAATCAAGAATCAATATTCAATTTTGTAATGTACTCACAGCTGCGTCCTTAGATGACATGACAACAAGAGCGGAGCCTTTCTTCTTAGAACTCTTGATTACTACATCTTCAACCTCACCAAATTCACTAAACAACTCTCTCAGTATTTGGGCAGTATAATCTTCACCTATCTTCTCCCAGGATACCTTAAGCACCTTTTCCCTGTCTACACTACTCCCCTTGCCTTCTGCACTCTCCTTAGCCCTTGCATTTGCCTCTTTCTGTGAAGGATCTATAGGATTAGACACTTTCTTTGCATGCATTGCACGAATTCGAGCAATTTCCTCCTTAAGTTTTCTAGCAATTCGTTCCTCCTCTTCTCGAGCTAGAACGCTGGCATCAGGTGAAAAGGCAGCACGCTCTCTCGCGTCGAGATCTGACATCATCTTTCTACGCTTTGAATCTTGCTGTGACTGGCGTTGGATCTTCTCACGTTTCACACGAAGTAGATCATCAAATAGCTTCCTAGCTTTCTCATCCTTGAGAATCTCGTATGAAGTCTTCAGCTTTTGAAAGTTCAAGTGAGCATTTGGGTCGTCACGCCTCTTGTCTGGATGCAACTCTAACGCTTTCTTCTTATAGGCTTTAGATATGTCTTTCTCAGAAAGTTTGGCCGCTTCCTCACCAGAGGGTAAATCCAAAACAGCATAATGATCAACTTCAATATCCATTTTCTACCCTTGACTTTGAACTGCGCAACAAATTCAAACCAGCTGCATCAAAAAAATTATAAAATTCAAAATACAAACTACAATAACAATCCTAAACTTTTCAAGATAGATTTTAGCTAACTAAGGAGCGACTTCTCCAATGACACATCAATAGATCAATAAGGGTACCATTGAGCAGTTAAACAAGTTCTATTAGTGCAGATCCTGTCATTGATTCTAATCCCAAGTTCATTGATATTATAATAAGGCATAACAAACGATTTGACTTGGAAAAGTTAAAAAAGGACACATGGAATTAAATAACATAATTGAAAAACCATTTGTGAACAGTACTATAAACTCAAAAGCAGCTTCAGTCCAGAACTTCAATAAGCTTCATGTATATTAGTGCTATAAAATATTTTTAACAGGAGAAGATCTGAACAGTAATATTGATGCAAGAATCAACCACAACTTCAAGAATTGCCAAGGTCATGCTTTGTAAGGCAAAACTAAGATGTTAATGTTAGTTCTCTCGCTGAGGCAGATATAATAGAAACAGAAAAGGTCCAAATACGCCCATAAACTATCATACTTACGCTGTACTTTGTTCTATGTTAGAAAAATTGGCAACAAAAGTACCCTCATTGTTACCCTTTCATATCATATTTTTCCCTTTTTCTCCAACTCATAACCGCCATTCGTCATCACAAAGATTCACACATAGATGACACGTTGAAACACACGTTTGAGCCACTTCAGCCAAAGAATACCAAACCCAAAAGCCCGTTCCCATGACGTACATCCAACCCTCCAGACAAAAATTATCCCAAATTCCAAAAGATCTATCAAGCCCTTTCCCGACTCTCCTTTCTAGAGGTGTATGTGGTGAGTAAGTTGCGGGTTTATACAGTAAGTTTGTCTCAGACCTTGTATATGTTTTAGGTTGTGGTGGAATTCTCGAACTTGAAACCCATGATATTCAAATCCTAACCTCTTCTTCTTTTCTGTTTAGGTCAAAATAAGTAGCATGAAGTTGAATTGAGTCGAAGAAGGCTGTTTATACGCAGTTGAAGGAAACATATGGAATTCCACACAAGTCTTCAACTTAAGCAACAGATTACATAAGGTTACATAACCAGCAAAACTAAGGAATAAGATGGCAATTGAATGGTAGAATTAGGTTATTTTCGCATTTAAATATGGGGATTTAGCTTTAGAAAACTTACACAGTAACCGGAGAAATTTGTCGGGCAATATGGCGATACCGGAAAGTGGTAGCGTTAGGGTGGAGATCTGCCGGAGTGAGGTGGCCGATAGCTTTGTTCGTCGGTTATTGGGCGGGCTCATAAATATAATTGGACTTGGTTAAAAAATATTTTACGAAAATAGTAGAGCAATGGTCAATATTTTTTGGGAGAGGATTTGATTCCCTCTCTTCTATATTTTCTAAACTTATTTTGAAATGTATTTTTCATAGGTGCAATGGCTATAATTTCAAGCATATATGTTGGATTGACTATCAAAAATAATCTTTGTTTCGTTTATGAAATTATGCTAAATATATTATTGTTATTATTAATTGGGATCGTTGGATTAAGACCAATTGGTAAAAGATGTAGATTATTAATGATTTATCTTTAAGAGAAAATCTAATGGATTCCTCATTTACATAATAAAAAATAATATTTGAAGAATCTATTGGGTTCTTCTCTACATCAACAATAATAAGAGAAGAAAGAAATATATATATATACGTCAAATTTCAAAACCTAAAAAATATGATGTAAAGAAAAACTAAATTACCTTAAAAATAAAGTTGGTCTCAACTTTGATTTCGTATAAAAAAGAGAGAAGAGAAAGACACAGCGCCCTCGCTCGCATTTCTGTTTGAAAAGAGAGAAAATCGATAATGTTCGAAGAAATGGGCATGGTACGATATGATTTAATATAGTATAGAAAAATTTTAGTTTGATAATTTTAATTTTTAGTTTTTAAAAATAAAATACTATTACCATCTCAAATTTATTCAATATGGTTTGATATTTTCGCGGTACGGTAATCACAGTTTCTTCGATATGCATATACTCATATAATAGAGAAATATAATGTCATTTTTTCAAGACGTGTCTCAATTATATCATACTAAGATCTTACACATGTGAAAATATTTAAAAAAAAGTACAACATGCAAGTTCCTTTGTTTATCAATTACACATCAAAGACATCTGAATCAAGGTAAGTAGTCAAAATTCCAATATCTAAATAATTAATTTTATACCAATACTATTTTATATATTTATTAGTATCATAATAATATATATGAATTATATATGTAAGTATATATTTCAGTATGATATTCAATATTATCGTATTGAATACCAATTTTTTTTAAAGAAAAAAGACATCAAAACCACAAGATTAATATTCATGCCTATCCTACTCAAGAGTCAAGAGTCCCTTTTAGATCGCTTTCCCATTTGGTTTTTTTCTCTCATAAAAGTTGGAACATAAATCCTTTTAACTTTAGTTAACTAAAAGATAAAGTAAAAATACATATCACTTAATCAAATCATGAATAAGTGATAAAGTTATAGTATATAAAAAACACTTGTCTTACCTTTACTGATTGAGCGCAATCCTGCGGAAGTTTTTACCATTCTATTCGTACTGTCTTTTCCAATAATAGTTATTAGACTCCCGCCCTTGGAAGTTATTTTACTGGACAAAGTTGGGTTTTTTTAACACTTGGTTAAGTATTTTTTTTATCCTACTATATTGGTATTCCTTCTTTATTTCTATATCTTGAAGAATTAAGGTCAAATGTCACTTTAAACAATGGTGACCATCAAATCAAAATAAGCCACCAAGGGAGTACTACAAATGTAAATGCAATTAGTGTGCAGGTATCAAAACTCAAGGCTTGCACCTTCATACTTATCGATTACAACTTATATAATTTTTATCATCATTATATCGAATTCGAATAGACTTTAGTACTGTCATGCGACATTACGTCTGGAAATGGTCCTACAGAAAGGAGCAAAACCTTAATGTATCCTAAGAACTACATGAGGAATAAATCCAATTCTCTAGCTTCCTAAGAAGAGAAATAAGCTTACAGATGCTCTTGTATTTCATGATGAAATTTTGAAGACCAATTTCACTTGACAGATTGGCCATAGTTGCTTCTTGATCAAGGAATCAAGTTTGTCATATCTAGAACTCCTGTTTTTACCTTGGGCTCTACCACGATGAATTGTACACATCATAGCCAGGCAAGAACCATTAGTGGCAGAAAAATGTAATATCTTCACAACATCACAACGGATTTCAGTGTCTCAAGTTTTGTGGAGCTTGAAACCAAATACCCTGGGAACATAATTTTGTGTTGGCTTTTGTGGCTTGAGGTGTCCATAAGTCATCAAAAAGAGGTGTGGAAACGTTGTTCCAAAGTAAGCTCCATCAATATCTTGGGCCGTTAAAGAAATCACAATAGAGGATAGAAATGCTCAACACATGACAAAGTAACGACTAATGTTAAAGACTAATGAGCAAACTACCACAGAAAAGTGTGCACTCAAGTTCCATGCAAGTTAAAATTGAAGAACAAGCAGAATCACAAAGAGAAGAAACTTAGGAACAAAAATACACCCAGCTCAACCACTTAGCATAACTGTGAATAGCTTCAGAGACAACAAAAGAAATGCATAAATGACAAGAGAGGAAAAGTATATTAAAAAAAAAGGAACTTCAAAAAGTGATAGCAATAAAGGATACTGCCTTGGTACTTCGATCGGGGGTAATATATATCCTCACATTTGGGACAGCATATTTTTACTGTACTTGAACGTGGAATATCGGACTGACCAACTGGAAGGCAAGGCTGTCCACAGCAATAAACTCGTGGACATCTCCCAAAGTCATAGTTCTTGTACTTCTCTAACTGAAAAAGGTATTCCCCAGAAGTACATCATGAGAAGTGAATAAAAAAATGAAAGCAGACAACACCAAAGCAGAGAAATAGCTAAGCATAAGAGATCACCATTGCAGCCATTCCCTTGCTAGTCAAAATGAATCGTACATGGATCAAACCATACAACATCTCTGCTGCTGACTCAACCAATTCATTCTGCTCCTCAGTGAACATATCACCTAGGCAAAGTAGGAAAAATTTACAAAGTTGCCATTCTCCAAACATGAAAAAGGCGATATATCCATTTTGCAAGCATATGCTATATATTCAGTGCCATAAGATAGATGATATGTAATCAGAAAAGCAATCTGGTACTTATTTTCAAAGGAAAAACAACATGAATATTGTGAAAGCAGGGGGAAAGAACCTGTGAATTCAATTTTATCGCCTAAAGCAGATTCCATGTCCATTTTTAGAATCACGTAAAATAGATAATTCAGGGGTATCACATATTCACATGTATCAATTTTTAAAGGCACTAAAATTGTTGAAAATCACAATAACACAAAAGCAACTACAGGCCTATTCCATCCACCCCCCACCCCCTCTCTCCCCTTCCCCAGATAAAAGACATTCGATGAAGGGAAAGTGGCCAGGAGCACAGGTTGTATGCGAAGTTCTGAGTTCTCATTGGACTCCGTAGCATTTCTGGGCCATGTAGTTTCCAGCGAAGGCATCAAGGTAGATTCCCAGAAAATTGAGGCCGTGAAGAAATGGCCCACAACTCCAACAGAGATTCAGAGTTTCTTGGGTTTGGCCGGGTATTAAAGGAGTGTCGAAGGATGCTCCCAGTTTTTCAGTTATTAAAATGCAGTAATTTTTTACCACAAAAAACAGCAGCTATTCAACTGCTAAAATGTAGTTTTTGCAAACAAAACAGCAGTGTCTTGTAGTGGTAAAATGCAGATTTTATATGGGGAGTCAACTCGACAATGCATAAGTCACAAGGGATTTCCTACTAAGCTGGCATAGAGGTGGTGTTTGGAAACAAGAGGGGAAGTGCTTGCTACCATAAAACTCTGCCTACCAAAACTAAGACACAAGGAAAGAAATCACCTAATGTCTTAGCCTCTACTGAGATTTGAACCTTGGTCTCCCATGGTTTCGATCTCACTTCATTGTCCTCTATGTCACACCCTTGGATGCAAAAAAGCATCCAGTATCTTCTCCCAGAATTGATAAAACATGCACGTCCCAATACCAGAAAAAAATCCTGAACCGCTGAATATATCCACATTTTCACTTAACATGAGAATCAACATCATCTACATTGTTGAAAGAATTACAAGTTCAACATGCCAAAAGAAAAACCAAACCAGCAGAAACTGTAGTTTCACCTCCCTTTTTTCACAGAAGATCAGATACCACATCCTTCGGTTGGAATAGTAAGATCAAAAAGAAACTTCCTTGTAATTCATAGCAATGTAGGAAGTACTCTAAACAAGCAAACATACTTACCATGAGAGGATTCAACATCAAGGATAAGGTCAAGTGCATAGTCATAGTATGGCACTTGACTGC
The DNA here is from genome assembly GCA_003996215.1 of Jaltomata sinuosa. Taxonomy (NCBI): domain Eukaryota; kingdom Viridiplantae; phylum Streptophyta; class Magnoliopsida; order Solanales; family Solanaceae; genus Jaltomata; species Jaltomata sinuosa. The sequence goes on from QJPP01000010.1 coordinate 439,265, forward strand.
TCAATCCACAGAGATTAAAATCATCTTGAATGTATTCGTCATCAACTTCACAGAAGAATTCATTTCCACGCAGGTTACAAAACCAAGAAATCCATGATGTATCTTCCCCATCAGAACCACTAACATCAGACTCTTCACTGTCTGTTTCAGATTCATCTGCAAAAGACACAATTTTGGGTATACTCTCATATTTAGTTTGAAATATAAAAGAGACAAAATGAAGAATTTATGTCTACTTAGTATGTCATCACAACAATAATACTAAAAATTTCATGCAGAAAAACTAGTTTACAACTTGTCAAAAGCCAATATCATGAACCATTTATCAAAAGGAATTTTTTAACACAATGACGAACCAACAGAAATTGTACTTATATGATGATGTCAAAAGAGTAGTAATGCAGAAACAAACTGAGTCCAAAGGTCGTTGCAACCAAATACGTTAACAACCCGTACCACCAGCTATAACTCCACTACATACTCTATGGTCTAAAGGAAACTAAACATTAAGGTGCAACTATGTGTAACAGTGCTCCACATACTCATGCAGCCAGTACGCAAGTCTGAGCTTCCGATTGGACACCACAAAACATCATAAGCCATTAATAACAATGGAAAACGCGGGGGTTATTTCCTATGAACTTTTCATACAACCAAGAAAGAATTCAAAGATTAGCTAGAACGAATTTGAGATGACGCACTAAGAACCTCGCAGAATGAGAAACTAGTCCATCCATTCTCTTTGAAACTTGATAATCTTTTTTCTTATCCCATTCCACGCTGCTCTTTGCAGACAAGCATAATCTATTGCATTCAGACAAGTAATCAGATCTTCTTGGAATCAGAAAGCACTGCCAGCTCCAACATAACTGAAAATGTTCCAAAGAAGCACCTAGATATATCAATCTAAGCAAGAAAGGATGTAAAACAACTTTTCAATTTACTTTAACGAAATTGAGTTTTATGCTTACTGGTATTTTTTCTACACCCCCACAGATGAAATTAAACTCAAACTCACAAAATTTGACATTATCATATCTCCTCATCTTCTCAAGCTGCCTACAGCTACAAGGCAAGAGACCAGAACACGACATTAAACTTATACCGGCACAGATTGCTCCCCGCCCAACTCTAGCAATCTTCAGCTAGACTGCTAGAGCGAGAATGGACATACACAGGTGTACCCTTCAGCTTGCATTTCTTCATCATGTTTCATACACAGGAGCAACTTTGTTGAGGCAATCCTCGCCCCCAATACAACATCAAACTTTTTTTTTTTTTGACAATCTCAATACAACATCAAACTTATGGCCTAATAATAATCTTTCTAGCTTTTCACTTAAAAAAACACAAAGATGGACACTTTACAACATTATACAAACTAAAGACTACATATTAAAGCAAAAGGAGCATCAAGCGGATGCACATTCCACTAACAGGAGGAAAATGAATAATCAACCATTTTCAGCTCACTCTTTGTACTCTTTTTTGGTTTGAAAGATGAATAAAATGCTCTTTTAATTAATTAAAAAAATGAATAATCAGCCATTGTCAGCTAAAATCTTACCCGATATCATCAAATTAAACGCACTCAAATATCAAAGAAATGGTTATACAGGAAATGAGGAAAAAAATCAATTTAATTTTCCCAACAAAAAAGAGCCTAACCATCTGAGCACTTGTTCTTCGTATCGCGATGATCAGTATGCTGCTGATGCAATTTTCCGGCACCTGTAGATGTAGAGGGAACCGCCTTATCCTTCAAGGCTCTAGATGTAGAAGGTGCAGATTTTTCCAAGTGCTTATCCAACGCATCGTTAATTCGTTTCCGATCCAACGGTCCTCCGACGATCTCCGACCTCGATGAACCGCCACCTCGGTCCCTATACATTTCTCTCTCCTTCACCGAAACCTATACGTATATGTATAATATGTATTTTACATGTATGAAGCTGAAAACTCCATATAAACGGAAGGGGAAATTTTCTCTCTGTGTGTGTGAAGAGAGTGGGAGTTGGATAGACGGAGATAACTAGGGTTTCGTCGACATTTGAGAGAGATGACAGGAGAGAAGCTCTTCTGTACTTCACCTTTTTAATTTTTTTTATTGGTTTTCTTATTGTTTGATTGATCTTTTTCTATTCCTCTTATTTTTCTTTCTTTTATTAATAATTCATTTCAATTTGTTTCACCTACTTTACGTTTTAGTTAGTTTAAAAAAAAATAAAAAAAAATTTAGCAACTCTTTAATTTCAACTTTCCACGTGACAATGTTTAAGGCTACAAGATAAAAGGACATTTTGGTATATTTTGACATATCTTTAATTTAAGACCACAAGATTCAAAAGTCTTCTTTATTTTCTTAAACTACGTGCCAAATCAAAACAGGTCAATCAATTTGAAACGGAAAAAATACTATACTTTCAAAAATAGTATACATATAGACGAAAATAGGCCTTTATAACTACAATTTTAAAAATTATAATACGTGAACTCCATGTATCAACTATATTTATATAATAGAGTGATATACTGTGAGATTGGATCTATACATGTTAGCGTTCAAGTATCAACTGTATAAAAATCGAATACAGTTGATACAAATATACGAATACACGAACGCAGCAAGATTTTTAAAGTATTACTATTTAGATACGATCTATAACTAATATATATTTAGTCTGAGTCTAAATTAACTAATTAAGGCTTTAAATATGTTTATATCCGTAGTTCTAATTAATTGTATTTTTGTAGACAGTTGAATGTTAGTAGTACTATATTCTTTTTCTTCTAGTGGTACTTTAAGAAACAAATACTTTCCACTCATATAATACTAGAAAATTAGCATGCTTGATCCAAAAGCCTTCTCGAACTAATCGACTCTTAATTAATAGTATTATATTTTATTATATGTGAGTTGAGGATCTGTTAGAAATAATATCTGTATGTTGATAAAATTTATATGTATTTTTATTTTTTTTAAACTTTACTTATAAAATTATACTGAGTATGTTATTGTTTGTTGTTATATGTTCAAGCTGGAATTGAGTACAAGTTTAGAGCCGCAGAGATTTGATTTATTCTACTCTTTTTGTTTATAGTTTTATTTGATTTGAATGCATTATGTATAACTTTTTCATTTATAAAAAAAATTCTTTTAATATGATTTTCTTCTTCTTTGAAACTCGTAACATAACTCATGCACCAACAAAGATGATAGTGGAGTGATAAATAATTCTTGATCGTCAATTAAAGATTTTGAATCCAAGTTATGAATATAAAATTGTGTTTGATTAAAAAAAATTTTAACATGAATCTGAATTAGTCGTGCTTCTTTCTTCACATTATTACTTTGGTTTACAGTAGGATCTTTTCCTAGGGAGCAGACCGATTTCCTTTACTTTATTATTAAACTTAAACAAAGAATCTTTTGACTTTGAATGCCGAAACCTTGAAAGCAAGGAAGATAACCTGATTAAGTTTTTGATTGCAACTTAGTTCTAGTACATGATAGATATTAGAGGTGGTTAGAAAATTTCCTTAAAAAGAAAAAGAAACATTTTGATTTCAAGATCATAAATTAGCTTAATATATTAAGCAAGTGGAAAGATGTGTGTTTATGTGTTACGTTGCTTTCAATGTGAGTAACAAACTTTGCGTAATTATTGAGATTAAAATCTAATATAGACGAATTGTTTGTTAGAAAAATACTAAAATTGGTGATTCTTACTTCTTTTAGCTGTTTTTATGACGATTATTTGAAAAGGAAAATTTCATGCTAAATATATATTTTTTTTATTGAAAATGACAATACAATCCTAAGCAAGTTTGGCAAACAACTTTTTAAAACACCAAACAATTTATTAAGTGTGAACAAACAACATGTACCACATGTTTAGTTTGACTAGTTTCCTCTCTTTTCTTCTTATCAAGAAAATTTTGTCCAAGTAGTGGAACACACCACAAAATTTCATAACAGTGAACGATCAGATAGTAAAATAGTTATATTGATGTTTGGGATCAGAAATACTTTATAGCATCTGAAGCAGTGGTAAAAATTGTGTTCATCTGACCTACAAATTAGCGGTATAAATACAGAATATTTCGTGCATCGAGCTCATTCTTTTTTTTCCAGAAGAGATGATAAAATTTCCTAACATGGTTAATGAAAATTGAGATCACCTACAGGAACAGGCAACAAACAAAACAAAGAAACTCCCATTGCTAGTGGGTTTGCTATAAATTAGCCCCATTCCTATATAATATAGACAGAGATATGAGAAAGCATGAGTCCTTAGGTAGGCTTACCAAGAAATTTTTATACTAATAGACCAGTTACTTTTCTTATCCTTGAGCGGAGATCTCGGGATTGAACCCTACTAAGTACAGAATCACCTTTGTTAGAGAGTATTTTACCGCCTAATGTCGGACTTCCCGACGCGAATCCGAATATATGTACCGGACACCCCGGACGGAAAACAAATAAACAAATCCACAATCTAGCATATAGATAGTAAAGTGTGAATATAGCAAAGGGAACAAGTGGGAGAATCTGACAACCCAACTGGAGTCTTAACGTAGGAACTTGTCTATTTGGGTGTCATTATTAGTGTCTCTGCAGCATCACATGCACTCATTTTAGCACTGAGCACATAAAGTAGACCAGCAAAAAAATCTTATGCCTTTAGAAGGAGGACAAAACAAAAACTCTTGGAAGATAACTAGATAAAAATCTTGAAAGAAGTTCTCAATAGGACATTGAAATTTGTGTCCTTTCTAGTATATGCTCAATTGACTCTATCCGAATAAAATCAAGATTTGTGTCAACACCTATGAAAGTGGATTTAGTGGCTGATTTGGATTGTAATGCAGAATTATCCCATTGGACTACAACAATATACATATGCTACATATAAAATTTCTGGTTTCCAAGATTTTTCCCAAGCATGACAATGCTAACAGAACACACTTCTTTTAGGCATCTCCAAGTACACAACTCATAACAACATACCTAGTCTAATCCCACAGGTGGAGTCTGGAGAGGGTAGTGTGTACGCAGACCTTACCCCTACAAGGTAGAGAGAAAGTACACAACTCATCCAGAAAGGAAATAGATATAAGAAGAGAAATAGCAAGTTGTATCTGTAGAGTTCAACACTCATCATTCTTTCAATAAACTTGCTGATTCTGTTCAACTTTTGTCATTTTCCACTCAATGTACCATTCCTTACATAAAAGGGCTGCGCGGTGCACTAAGCTGCCGCTACGCGCAGGGTCCAGGAAAGGACCGGACTACAAGGGTCTATTGTACGCAGCCTTACCCTGCATTTCTGCAAGAGGCTGTTTCCGTAGCTCGAACCCATGACCTCCTAGTCTCACATGGCAGCAATAATAGTTTGCTAAAAATATGCATATACATAAATAGGCATTAAAAAGTTATGGAGAATAGAAATTAGCTTGAAGCGCGCCAAGGCTTTGTCCTTAAGGATATTTTCTCCCACACAGTGAAAAAAATAATTAGGCGTATCCCCTAAGATTCAACAAGTTGTTCCAGTTACAAACTGGGAGCAGAAACAACATATTCCAGAAGAGAAGGAATCTCGACTGTATCACCAATTCTCACTTGTGCAGAAACAGCAGATTCAACAAGCTCTTCCTAATCCATGAGGGGGACACTCTCCCTTTTGAGATACTGATACTTTCTTCCAATAATTGGCACCACTTGTAAATAATACAAAATAAATTGCAATTTAAGACAGGAAATAAAACCTTGAAACAATCACTCCTAAACTCAAACTCACTCACAAGACAAATAGCAATAATAGGCTGACACTGCTTCTACAAATTCTCACAGTATGCCACTCTGAAGTTCAGATAAACAAGCAATAATGAATCATCCTAAGTGAATTAGGATTCACAATACAGCTATCGCCCTTCTAATCAATATATCTGTCAGTGCAAACTTGAGCCATGCCAAAAAGAATCTTCCTCTCCCTTAATAAGTTAATACTCCCTCCATCCCATATTAGTTGGCCACTTTCCCTTTTACACGCATCTTAAGAAAGCATAAATAAGAAGGTAGTTTTACTAATTCATCCCTTAAAAAAAAAATTGGAATTTTATAAATAAATGTTCGCACTTTCAAAAAGAATTAATTGCAAGGGTAATATGAAAAAAATTTAATTAATTCTCTCTTAATTTAGTAAGGTGGACAACTAATATGGGACAACTATTTTTAGTAAGGTGGCCAACTAATATGGGATGGTGGGAGTATTAGTATACTCCCTCCGTTCCTTTTTAGTTGGTATGTTAAGACTTTGCACATCCATTAAGAAAAAATAATTAGAAGTATAATTTGACTCATATACCCCTTCTTAGTCTTTGTCTATTTATGTGTCTCTTGGTTCTAGAATAATTAATGCTAAGGGCAAAGTTGGAAGAAAGTACTTAATTCTCTCTTGATTCTTTAAATTGACAAGTATTTTGGAATAACTATTTTTAGTATACATGACAACTAAAAATGAACGGAGGGAGTAGAATCTAGTACTCCAATCTGGTAAACTTATTTCCTTTTGGAACAAAACCACATCACATTATTTATTGAACAACTTTGTCAAATATCTATAGGCAAAACTAATGTGATTCTGACAGTAATTAAAACTGCTAGCTAATAGAATTGTAACATCTAAGACTATTCTGACAATCACCAATCCCTTAAATACTATTTTATTCAAACTTCAAAGAACTTGTAAATCCCCCCACCCCCCCCCCACCCCCCCACCCCACCAAGAATATTAATTTATTGGACGATCACGGTTATTGAGATTACATTTTCAGACAACAGGATGATTACTAGAAAGTATTAAAAGTTGTAACAAAGTAATGTGGCATGTTGCAACTAAATTTCTTGGGTTAAATGCATTTCAGAAGCTCCTCCTCTAAACAGTTTCTTTTTTCTTGGAAACAGCCTCTCTACCTCCACGAGGTAGTGGGAAGGTCTGCGTACAATCTACCCTTTCCAGACCCACTTGTGGGAATTCACTGGGTATGTTGATGTTGTTGTTGCCTGTTCAAAAAAGTTCTTCCGAGTTCCAAATCAAGGTTATAAAAAAATGTTCAGATTCTTTTGAAGAGACAGCTAAAATGTTTTTAAATACCATTACTCAGTTATATAGTAGCTAAAATAATTTCTACAAAAAGATGGCTGTTCAAGAACGGCAATTATATCATAGAAATCAGCATAACTTGATTGAAGATGAACATTAACTAATTCTACCTACATCCCTATGCGAAACCAACACAGAGAAATCAATAACAGCTGTCGACAATCATGCAAACTGAAGAACCAAAAGTTGAATTTCAGGTAACTTTTCCCTTTTGGACACAAGTCCAGCAACAACCAATGCAACTACAGAAGAATCATGTTCAATGTCCACAGCACATCATTGATCCTCTGCATCCTCTCTTGAAACCCCAAGAAAACAACTTAACATAAGGGCATCCATATCACCAAACAATTTTAAAAGCAGACAAGAAAGAAAAAAACAAACTTAATGACTTTTTGTTCATAAGAAAAAAAAAGACTTTATAACATCTTATCGCACTACAGAGAGAGAGAGAGAGAGAGAGAGAAACGCTTACAATTTGTACTGGCAAAATAAGCTCCTAGTCAGATGTTTGCAACACCTATTCAAGAGTTGAACAACAAATACTCTGACCGTATACATTTTGGCCAGTAACAGTATCAAAAGGAGCTGTTGGTGATCAATGAACGAACCACGATGTTATGCATTTGTAAGTAAATTAAATAATTTGTTGAGTTTTTCTACAACCACGGGGATACTTTCTTTCATTGCTTTTGGTCTCGCCATGTCAATTTCTCCCGCTGAGAGTAATGGAAAATCTTATACAAGTGTGTTACAAATAAGAAGAAAGGTTTCATGATAAAGCACCTTCTAGAGTATGTTGATCATAGCCAGGTAGGAATAGTGTCTATGGAGTGCTTCTGCAGCATTTAGCTCGAGGAGACTGGTGTTTTACCCAGAACATAATCCTGCTTCTTGGAAGTTACGATCACACTTTTCCATATGCTAAAGCAAGCATGTTACATCTTCGAACTGTGTCACCTGCTAGAGGCTCTGCAGCTTATAATTACCAGGCGGGCTTCCTGAAAAGCAATTCGGCACTTGCTGTGCCAGCATCGAAAGCCCAAAAATCTAAGTTACCCTTTGACGCTAAGTTGAGTATTTTAGGACCCAGTAGCAAGATGCTCCATACAGTATTCAGAATCAAGCAAAATAGGAAGGCCAAAGATATGAGTCCCATTAAGCACTCAAACCAGCCCAATTTTTGAAAGCAATAAGTGCCTCCATTTTATTCCGATTTTTCCTTCTTTAACTTTGCTCTGAGCTTCTTATGTTTCTCCATGAATGCTTGTTTATATCTCCATTAAGCAGAACAGTTAGTGATTTTTTCAGCCAAGATCATTTTATTCATAAGAAAAAAACAAGACTTTATAACATCTTATCGCACTACAGAGAGAGGGAGAGAGTAACTATTACAATTTGTACTGGCAAAATAAGTTCCTCGTCAGGTAATTGTAACACCTATTCAAGAGCTGAACAACAAAATACTCTGACCGTATATATTTTGGCCAGTAACAGCATCAAAAGGAGCTCTTGGTGATCAACGAACGAACCACGAATGTTATGCATTTGTAAGTAAATTAAATAATTTCTTGAGTTTTTCTACAAGCACGGGAGTACTTTCTTTCACTGCTTTTGGTCTTGCCATGCCAATTTCTCCCGCTGAGAGTAATGGAAAAATCTTATACAAGTGTGTTACAAATAAGAAGAAAGGTTTCATCATAAAGCACCTTCTAGAGTATGTTGATCATAGCCAGGTAGGAATAGTGGTCTATGGAGTGCTTCTGCAGCATTTAGCTAGAGGAGACTGGTGTTTTACCCAGAGGATAATCCTGCTTCTTGGAAGTTACGATCACACCATATGCTCGAGCAAGCATAATACATCTTCGAACTGTATCACCTGCTAGAGGCTCTGCAGCTTATAATTACCAGGCAAGCTTCCTGAAAAGCAATTTGGCACTTGCTGTGCCAGCATTGAAAGCCCTAAAATCCAAGTTAGCCTTTGACATTAAGTTGAGTATTTTAGGACCCAGTAGCAAGATGCTCCATACAGAATACAGAATCAAGCAAAATAGGCAAGCGACAGATATGAGTCCCATTAGGCACTCAAACCAGCCCAATTTTTGAACGCAATAAGTGCCTCCATTTTATTGCGATTTTTCCTTCTTAACTTTGAAACTCTGAGCTTCTTATGTTTCTCCATGAATGCTTGTTTATATCTCCATTTATCAACAAAAATTTTCATCTCTTGAGATTTCTCCACTACTTGCATTACTGCATCAAAGAAGCCCCCTTTGACCAATGCATACAGAAATGCGTCAACCAGGCTATTATCTAATTTCAACTTCGTCTCCTCTTCTGCCGAAACCTTTCTTTTGACTTCATTCCACAGCATCATAACATTGAAATACTTCTCCACAGTCACATATCCATTTATTAGAGAAAGATATGTCTGCTCATTTGGTTCAAACTGAAGGAAGGTCATTCTCCTGAAAGTCCTCCTTGCATCTTCTAACCGTCCAGCCTTGCAGAAGGCATGGATGATGGAGTTCCAATCATGTGTTCCGATTTCAATCCTAGGATCCTCAACAATCTCATCCAAGAAAGCTGCCATGAGCTCAGGTCGATGACTTTCTGTTAAACCGGTCATGATTGTCAAGTAACTCCCTTGCAAGTCAGGTATTCTTGCTTCTTTCATGTCCCTAAATATAGAAAATGCAGACTGAAAATCTTGGCATGACATTGAAGCTTCAATTAGAGCATCATAGGTAGCAACATCCAACTGGAGACCTAAACCGCTTATGTCTGTCACCAGTTGAGCAGCTTCAGCTGTTCTTTGCTCTTTGCAATATGCCTTCAGTATTGGAAGGTAGACTCCAAGACCTAAAGAAGCCCCCTGAGCATTCATTTCATCAAATATCATGTGTGCCTTGTCCAATAACCCGAGATTAACGCAAGCATTTATGATGCCATATCCAACAGATCTCTCAACAATCACGGATGGAGACTCCAAGGTCTGAGTTTCACCAATCAAAGTAGCTAAATCTTTTATGCTCCCATTTTGAAGAAACCCACTTACTACTTCATTATAAGTTCCTTCTTCAAAGCATAATCCTTGTCCACCCGTTTCTCTTACACCTTGAAGAATAGTTGCTGAAACAGACGCCAAATTACCACACTTAACAAATCCGCTAATCGAATTACTAAGAAAAACCCCTTTATCAGGGAAACCAAATCCACTTATTAAACCTTCTAACTCAGCTATTTTCTCTTTAAGACCCTTCAATGCATACAAATAAGCTAGTAAACCAAAACTACATTCATCAGGCCTAACACCCAAAACCGACATGGTCTCCACCACTTTCTCTGCATCAGTAATCGATTCAATCTCTCTACAACAACATTCTAGTGCAGCATTACAAGCTGCCAAACTAGGTTTCAAGAAATTTAACTTCTCATCAATAGCAATCCTACAATTCTCATTGAAAACTTGTAAAAACCCACTAAAGTTACCATTTTTCCTACAAATCTCCACAAGAACATCACCCCAGAGACTAAAAGGGATGAAAAATCTGTTCTTGAACATACACTTCACCAATGCAAAAGCAGGGGCAGCACTATTAGCATCTCTCATTGAGTTCAACAGTACATGTACAGTTTCAGGCTGTAACAACTCTTGTTTCTTCTCTAACAAGAAAACAACTGATGCAAATGCTCTTTTTATGTTATGGGTATCATTGAGTGATGACAAATGACTGATGAGTGAATTGGTAAGTGACTTACTTGGGAAAGCTGAGTAATTTGAAAGAGTCTTGAATGATTTCCATGCTTCATCTGTGTTGTTAGTTTTTATGGAATCTTGAAGAGTGGATTCAAGATTGGATTTGTGTTCTTGTGTTAAGGTTAAAGGGGTTTGGTGATGGGGTTTAGGTGGGGTTGTAGAAGGTGATTCAGTTCTTTTTAAGGAGAAAATTGAAGGTTGGAGAAAGGAATACAAACTGGGTATTTCAGGTTGTGAAGAAAAGGGTCGTTTTGAGAGAATACAGAAAGCTCTTCTTCTCCACATTCTTGCCCACTGTGTCGCTGTATGTTGCTCGAGTGAGAAGATGAATAAGGGGAAGCCCTTCGCACTTCACAGGGGCACTATAGTCAAAACACTTTCGTAACCAAATTATTTATCAAAATAAAATTATAAATAATACAGAAAAAAATTGTAAAACAATTGTATTGAAATAATATAGTAGGAGTGTAGGAGTATGAATTGTGATTACTAAAATTTAGGTGCATTAATCTTTGTAGTTCAAATATTATCTTATTCCTTTTTGGAAAATAATCACAAGGTCCTAAAAAAAATTTAAAATAAATTCTTTTAGTATATATGGGAGAAGGGCAAGCTGAGGGGAACAGTGATTATAAAATTAACTTTACACCTATTGTGTTGAAACACTCTCACAAGTCATAATGTTGCTAGATTACTCCTTTCGTCTCAATTTGTTGGTCTGATTTTGATTTGGCACAAAGTTTAAAAAAATTAAGATAATTTTAAAGTTTTAATATCTTAAATAAAAAAAATGTAAAACGTATCATTGGGAACGAACTAAGAAGAAAAATGAAACAAAGGAACTATTAGCAAAAAAAAAACAAGTTAAGGTAGGGGCATTCCGAGAATTGAACTCGGGACCTCTCGCACCCTAAGCGAGAATCATACCACTAGACCAAATGCCCTGGTTGATCTACACTAGTAAAGAGATATTAGATGACCTTTCATTCTAATGAAAATAGTAGAAGCTTTCGTTGCCGTGAAGTTAGCTACTTCATCCATCTACCATAGTAATAATGTACCACGTGTGTTACACCTTGCCATTTTTGTGTTTGTTAAATATTCGACGGAGATCAAAAGTAATAAAAATTTCAGCCCCTCGAATATTTAAGACCTTTTATCCATTCATAAACAGATTCTATCAACTGTCAATATACAGAATAAGATTGGAAACATCAGTTTTAGAGGAATTTTGAAATGGAAATAAAACAGTTACTGATTTTTTCAGCCAAGATCATTTTATCACTGGTTTTAGGTGGATCTGTGGTGTTCCTTGCACATCTCATCAATACTTTACTTTTGCATCCAAGAAAATTGAGATCAAAACTTCAAAGCCAAGGGATTAAGGGACCTTCTTCACCATCTTTTCTCTATGGAAATCTCCCTGATATCAAGAAGATTCAACTTCAGAACCAGAAACAGACAAGCCCAGAAACCAATAATCAAGAATTAGAGGAAAACAATCCTTTGCAACATACATGGCCTTCCAGAGTGTTTTCACATATAAAGCAGTGGCAGATTGAATATGGTCAACTCTTAGAGCCTGTTTAGCCGAGCTTCTGGAAAGCTAAAAGTGCTTATTTTTTAAAAAGATACTAGAGTTGAGGTGTTTGGCCAAACTCTTAGGAAAAAATGAGTGCTTTTGAGTAATAACAAAGCTATTTTTTCCCAAAAGCACTTTGTGGAAACTTGGACAAGCACAAATTGCTGCTCGAATATTGAAAAGTGTTTTCCAAATTGATTACCGAGACACAAACTGCTAAGCTCCAAAAGTAGTTTTCCACAAAAGCACTTCCAACGAAAAGTACTACAACCTTCATATAATTGATTACTCTTTTCTTCATTTTTGGCTTACGTGGTTTTTTATGTTTAAATTACAGGATCAATATTCATGTATTCAGCTGGAACCATACAGATACTATGTGTAACTGATGCAGAAATGGTGAAAGAGATAAGCCAAAATACATCTTTAAACCTGGGAAAACCATCTTATCTATCCAAAGATCATGGTCCTCTACTAGGCCAAGGCATTTTCTCTTCAAATGGCCCTTACTGGGCTCAACAGAGAAAGATCATTGCCCCTGAATTCCATCTCAACAAGGTTAAGGTACGATTCCACTCACATATATTTATGCACTTGTTAAGTTCAAGAAATCTAATCACAAGCAGTCGCGGAACTAAATTTTCACCAAGGGTATTCAAAATATAAAGAAATAAACACACGAGAAGCCAAGTGGATTCAGCATATATGATATATACATTCAGAAAATTAACCTATCTACACAGTGTAATTAGGGGTGTCTATTGACTACCTTGGATGAGGGTAGCTCCCCCCCTGATTGCAAGAGTAGAATTTCAAATATCTATTGATTATGCAGGAGATGGTGGGGCTGATGGTTGAATCCACCCGTAAAATGATAGAATTATGGGATGAGAAAACCAGAAATTCAGAAGGAACATTGGAGGTTAAGGTGGACGATGACCTCAAGAGTTTGTCAGCAGATATAATCTCAAGAGCTTGTTTCGGAAGCAGCTATGCTGAGGGGGAACGAATCTTCCTAAACCTTCAAACCCTTCAAATGGTTATGTCCAAGGTTCCCATTGGAGTTCCTGGATTGAGGTAAAGGATACTGTTGTTACTTTAAGAACTATGCTCATTACTGCAAGGTGTAGGGGAAGGTAAAAGAGTGACAAGTATGTATCGATCTTTTTTCTCGTTTGACAAGGCTCAAGGATTATTTATTCCTCCTCTTTTACTTGCATGCCAACAACTGATATAATTGATCCTCACTCTTGCTACTTTCCTCTCTTCATCTCAAGAAAAGCCTAGTATTAAAGTAAAACTCATGTTAATAGAGAATTTTCCTACTATGTTCAGAATGGCTGTATTGTGACAGGCATATTCCAAGTAAACATAATAGGGAGATATGGAGACTGGACAAAGAGATTAAAGCAATGATATTGAAGATAGTACGAGCACGGAGAAGCCCTACTTATGAGAAAGACCTTCTGCAATTGATACTTGATGCTGCTAAGAGTTATGAAGAGAGTGGTGGTGATTGGCTACCAGCTGACGTTTCTGCTGAAACGTTCATTGTTGATAATTGCAAGAGCATATACTTTGCAAGCCACGAGAACACTGCTCTCACAGCATCATGGTGCTTGATGTCACTAGCTGCATATCCAGAATGGCAAGCTCGTGCCCGTGCTGAGGTGCTTGATGTCTGCGGTAGTGAATTGCCAAATGATTCAATGCTCAGACAAATGAAAGTGGTATGCAGTAATCTAAAAACAATATAATCGAATTTCACATATACTTTATACCTGGATCCCTAACACCAATGCATATTTGATTGGCAGCTGACGATGATCATCCATGAAACGCTGCGTTTGTACCCACCAGTAGCTTTCGTAGTGAGAGAAGCTTTGCAGGATATAAGTTTCAAGAGAATTGAGATTCCAAAAGGGACTAATATTGAGATTACAATCCCAATCCTGCATCAGCAGCCAGAACTCTGGGGACCAGATAGTTATCAGTTCAATCCAGAAAGATTTGCCAAGGGCATTGCAAAGGCTTGCAAAGTCCCAAGTGCTTATATACCATTTGGCATAGGGAGTAGAACCTGTGCGGGGCAAAATTTTGCAATGATTGAACTAAAGGTGATTGTATCGATGATTTTGTCTAGGTTTACATTTTCGTTGTCCCCGGGATATCAGCACAGCCCTGTTTTAAGTTTAGTATTAGAACCTGAGCATGGCATCAATCTGTATCTCCACAGAGTTTGACATATTGAGTTATACGCTGCTGCATTGCCGGTCATCTTCAACTTATTAACGCACTGAAATCGCCGAACAAAAACTAAGAGGAAAATGAATACCCCGCCTACAGTAACATAAATAGGATAAAGACTTGTTGCAATTGATAACCAATTTTTTCATCTGCGTTTTGCTGAAACAACAGTAAATTCTTGTGAGAATTTTTAGGACACATTTTGTTTTCTCAAAATTTGGGATAATCTTTTCTTTTCTTTTTACACAGTTTAATGTGTGCTTATAATATTCTTGTTAATGGGATCCCTTCATCTTTCTACACAGTTTCTAATATTAAAATAAATTCGCTGTCTTCATCTTCAATATCATCCTCAAAGAGAAAAGGGAAAACAAAAAGAAGAAAAGGGCAAAAAAAGAGGTGTTGCTGAGGTGGCATGCTACGTGGCATCCACCTCACTCAAATGTCAGGCCATGTGGATTTTCACTTTGCCATGGTGGAAAAATGTTAAAAAGAGGGTAATTTTGTTAACTTTGGTAATGGCAGGGGCATATTTGACCCTAAAGTATAACAAAGGGCAAATTTAACTAATAAACTAAAGTAGAAGAGTATTTTTGACACTTTTCCCTACTTTTTACGAGCCATCTCCTGAAGCAATACAACCGAGGAGCAAGAGAAACTACTGCTGTTATCTTGTGCTGTCAATAAATGATGCACTTGTGCTATTCTTCCATAAGAAAACTCAACTACTCAAGGATACATGTTGCTTTCGGTTTTCTATTTCTGGTGGAAACAAATTGATCTTTAAGTACTTGACACAGATGCAACTAGTGTTAGGCATCATTTGTTTTCATTAAGATTAAGACGTCTGAATCTGAATGTACATCTGAATGATTAAGATGTTGTCTCTAGATCTGAATACTGAATGATTAAGACTGTTTGTTTTTCAACATCTGAATATGCATAATTTATTTATTTATAAATATAATAAAAGTACAATTCAAATAAAAATTAATTATACATTAGAAAAAAACTTAATTTAATAAAAATAAAATTATTAGTTGATTAAAAAATGAGACATTTATGTTTGATAGTGATGATGTAGATGGTTCGTAATGGTGGTGGTGGTCATAGTTGGTGTTTGTGGCTGGTAATGTTGGCGGTGATAGTTGATGGTAGAGGTGGTTGATGTTTTAGTGACTGTCATAATAGTGGCGATTGGTAGTGTTGGTGGTGGTTTTTGTGATGGTGAAGTTGGTTAAGGTTAGTAGTTGGCGGTGTTGATGGTGGTGACTGAAGAATGTGTGGTAGTTGGCGGCGGTTCTAGTTGTGATGGTGGATGTGGTTGGTCGTAGGGATTGACTGTACTGGTGGTAGTGGAAGATAGTGGTGGAGGTGGCGCCGAGGTGACAACGGTGGTGGTGGTGGCTGAAAAACGTGTAATAGTTGACGGTGTATTTGTGGTAGTTAGTGACGGTGCTAATTGTGATGGTGGAGTTGGTTAGTTGTAGGATTGACCACAGTGGTGTTGGAGGTGACGGTGATGGTGGTGACAATGGATATAATTATATATAATGATGGAGGTAGTAGGGGTGGTAGTGGCTCATAGTTGGTGACTGGTGGTGGTGGTTGACGATGGTGATGGTGGTTGACAATGGTGATGGTGGTTGTGATGACAAAGGTGGTAAGTGGTGGTGACTGGTGATTGTGGAAATAGAGGTGGTGAATATTGTCAATACAAGTTTACCTCTTAATGGTATTAAGACTTTGTTCTAGATCTTAATGATTAAGACTCATTCAGACCAATTAAGTGCTTAAATCTTAATAAAATCAAATGCACTTAATGGCCTAAAGTTTGAACCATTCAGATTCAGACCTCCATTAAGTGGAAACAAATGAGGCCTTAGTAAGCATCGGTACCAAGATCAAGAAAAAAGAATCATATCATAGTATAGGCAAGTCTTAATCATGAAACGCTTTGACATAAGAACTTTCAAGTGAATCCACCTGAGCATGAGAAAAGAAACATAAGAACTTTCAAGTGAATCCACCTGAGCATGAGAAAAGAAGTAGTCGCTAGTCTAAACACACACTATTAACTCTTCTTTGTTACAAGAAAGATTAGAAACGCGAAGATTTGCACCAGGAGAGTAACAAAAATAGAGAACATAGCCCCCACACTCGCCTATAAATCAACATTCAAATATCTTCGACACAATCCTCATCATTTATTGCAAATCAATAAACCTATTACCAAAAACAAGCCAAAAGGGTACAACAAACACGATCACATTGATACTAACGTGAAGGATCCACATTACAGATGCTTCTTGGAATTAGTCACATGAAAGTGTTATTAGCCTGATAAATATTTTATAATGATAGCACTATAGACTGCAATGTTATGAATCATGAGAATAAAGACCGACTTCGATTGCGCTCCAGCCGAGCTTCCCTCTGCAACATGCCAGAAAATGAGAATGATATATCAGAAAATCAATACCCAGAAAAAGGGTTAAAGGAAAGATCTGAAGGCAAAGAAACACAATTCTTTAAAAAATATTATCTAAAGCATAAAGCAGCAAAGACATTCCATGATGTCAATGTCAAAAACACCTAAGAACCATAGGGAATTGATTACTTGATAATATCTTCTCTCCCACCACTACCTCCCCGCATATGCACCACAAAATTAAATTTAAAAAGAGCTCCAAATAAAGTAAATATTGTTGAGCTATATAATTCCAAGTGACAAAAAAGAATCAGGACAGCATGTTCTCTCTATAGATTCAGGTCTGAGTATAGGCTGCATTGATAGTGATCCAATCAAGGACTGGCTAATGGCAAGAGTATACAATTTATTTTGTTGAGGGCGATGGCAAGAGTATATAATTTAACTAACACGTAAACGAATCTTAATCACATCAGTATGCAATCTTACACCTAGACTTGTTTGCTTTAAACTGCTAAACAACTTGTTCCCTATCATAACTATTAACACAGTCTCAGCAACTTGTCTGAAAGTTTTTTACAAGTTCCTTCACACCCACAAAGAAAAATACCACTCCAAAGTGTCCATATGGAAGGACCTCTCAAAGTCCATTTTACAGGGCAAAAGTCTATCAGAGGAATAAAAGCATTTTGTACTTTCTTTCACATTACCAATTTCATCATAACATAATTTATTGTGCATTTATCACAGGTTAGAGCACATAGTATTATTACCATCCTCATACATAAAGATGTGGAAAAACCTAGTAAACATGCATACCTCCTTTTTCTTGCATTCCTTGTAAACATCAAAATGTTCTTGACATTTGCTCTTGTCTGAGTTAAACTGCTCCAAACCTGCAAAGTGTTCACAAACTAAGCAATGCCCTGAAACAGCTGCATAACGGGATAGAAAATACGTCTTTGAATAAATTGATATGATGGAAAAGCCTTTCCACAGTTTTATACCACAAAATTTTACAGACGATGAATGTGTATAACAATGATATCTCAAATAACATATTGCAAGAAATTAATGGACAATGACTTTTGTGTATGGATATAGCCATGAACTCCAACAATCTGGATTAGCAAACCTAAATGCTCCACATTCAAAGGTCCTTCCAAACTTTCCCCAAAACCTTCATCATACTAATAATAGAGTCTGCATCAAGCTACTTAATTGCTCTCTGATTGATTAACAAGTATTTTTCAAGCAAATCATGGACAATTCTTTATGCTATTATCTTTACCAAAAGTTCTGCTCAATTTAATTTCAAACAGAAGAAATCTGTCCATTTTTCAGAAAAATAAATAAAAAATATTATATATATTTTCAGCAAGTGAGCTTAAGTTTCCTCCACGAGATGGGGGTAAGGTCTACGTACACTCTACCCTCCTCAAAGAAACACCCACCCCACACACACACACTTGTGTGATTTCACTGGATATGTTATTGTTTAGCAAGTGAGCTTAAGTTTGCAGCTCCGGGCAGAGGCGCATAAGGTTCTAAATTCGTGCAAATATAACTTCTCTTCCCAAACAACCACAACAATATATATTTTGATAGTAGTGGTGTCCAGGCCAGTTTTCAAGCACCTCGACTAATTCCATACCTGCCACCTCACATCAGGTAACAAGTAATTCGGTCCACCAAGGCTAGGAAAAATGGAAAGAAATCAACTAGTGTCTTTGTCTCTGTTGAAATTTGAACCTAAACCTCACAGTTCATTAACCACTTGGATGCCCGAAACAACCACAAGAATTCAATACCCAGATAATAAAAAGAGTAATATGATTTGACAAAGTCATTACATATCAAAATTCCACTAATGATCATGAGTTCATATACTGCAAAAACATAATATGATTGGAAGAAGAAAGTGGAAGTACAGTTTACATTTGAGAGAAGCAGTGTATTGAGGATAGCAATCAGAATCAGCAAGTCGTGCTGCACTTGGATATGCAGGTGTTTGAACTTTCGAATTTGCCATTTTGCCCTAATTTTGTCCTATTTCCGCTCTGCAATTTCACTGGATTCGATTGCGTATTTTCTGTATTTATGCGTCGGGTCGAATTTCACCGACTATGAAGAAAGTTGACCCGGAAAGGAACAGATAGATAGGTCCATCTGAATTATGGTCCATATCATTGGGCCTAATAAGAGAGAGATGCCTCTATTTGGCCCAAAATAAGTTCAAACATGAACCTTAGTGTAAGAATTTAAGTGCCATCCTTTAAATTTTGGCCTCATTTTGAAAAGTTTTGCAAAATTAAATTTTGAGGCAAAACATGAAATAACAAAATCCTGGTGAATCGTCAGCATTTCAAATTGATGGGTAAAATTTGTCTACTAGAAATGCTTTTTCTTGACTAAAGAAAGAGATTACTCGATCTATTAGTGATCGATCAGTAGAATTTGTCCACAAATTTTTTATGGATGGTCATAAATTAGTCCAAATCAACTTCAAGTGACTCCAAATTTGATAATTACTCATTCTAATACAAATTCAACAATTCTCAATGGTTATATTCTATACTTTCAAAAAATAATAAATCCACAAATTCTATATCTAACATTCGAGATTCAAACTAGTCTTTGTTTGACCGTAATTCTTTCATATATCTTTTTAATTTTTTCATTTATCTTTTAAATATTTTGAATTGTTAATTATTGTGACTTATAATGTTTTTTACGTAGTTTTTAAATATATAAGTTTTATAAGATTTCATTTCCGAATTCATGGTCAAAATCAAACTATTTGCCTCTCAAAATTCAAACTGTGCCACATAAATTTAGACAAAGAAAATATTTTTTTAATAGGAGTAAAAGTTAAATACCAATCCTTAAAGATGACATCGGGTGAAAATTCTTGCAATTATTTCACCTTTAGGATGTTCTTTCTAATTTTTCGTTAAACATCAGACCTAAAATTAAAGCAGTAAAAGAATAATAGTAAAAATGATTTTTTCGTTTCAATTTATGTGGTGTATTTGATTGTGTGCGAAATGTAAGAAAGGAAGTAAAATTTTGATATTTATACTCTAAATCAAGCCATAAATATTTATTTGACTATATAAATCAATCTCATTAGAAATTTAGGAGTAAAATGAGAAGTTTCAAGTTAAATTATTTATATATACAAAAAATATGGCATTCTCTTCTGGATTTTTATTTTATAAAAAATTGATTTTGTGGAGTATTTGAAATAAAAAATAGTAGTCATAGTAAGACTTGTATTCCCTTCGTTTCAATTTGTTTGGCCTATTTTTTTTTAAGTTAAAAAAAAAGTCTCGTTCCCTTTTTTAGCAACTCTTTAATTTTAACTTTTCACGTGATATGACATGTTTTTAGACAACAAAATTAAAGGGTATTTTAGTACATTTGACATATCTTTAATTTATGACAACAAGATTCAAAAGTTTTCTCTACTTTTTAAACTCCGTGTCAAGTTAAAATAGGTCAAACAAAGTGAAACGGAGGGAGTAAATAAAAAGTGTATGGCTACGAGGGACCGGGCCCTCTTCCCAAATTTCCGCGGCCGGACCAGGCCCGGTCCGAGTGGGGATCGTCATGATTATGTGGAAATATGAAACACTTTGTAATTAAGGGTCTGTTTGGCCACCAAAATTGTAATTAAAAAAAAACGTTTTGTTTTTAAAATGAAAATGGTATTTGGGAATTACAGTTATGTTTAGCAATGAATATAAATTAGAACTATTTTATTGAGTGATTTAGAGTAAAAAGTGAAAATATTTTTTAAAATTTTAAAATTTTATGGCTAAACATGATTCCGAAATTTATTTTTAAAAAAAAATATTCATGGTACACTAAATTCCTCACATATTTTTTCCCTCTCTGACAGCTCAAAATAAAGTCACATTCACTACTTTCCTGCCAAAAAAGGCTCTTATAAAATCTTTGTTTTGCTTTTTCTTGTTCCCTCCTTTTGTCCCACACCCTTCTTCTGCCCCTCACTAAAATAGAGTAGCTGCAACACTTTCCTCAAAAGGGTTCTTGAATTCTTCTCCATTTCACCTTCATAGAAACTCAGAATCTTGTGTTTTTTTTTTCTTGATTGATGAGATGAATACTAGTACTAGTGCTAGTAATAATGCTACTACAACAGGAACAAAGTTCATCAAATGTGTTACAGTTGGAGATGGTGCTGTTGGGAAAACTTGCCTTCTCATCTCCTACACTAGCAACACTTTTCCCACTGTATGTAAAGATTCAATTTTTTCTCTGTTTCTCAACTTTTTCTTTTATTGGTTTTCCATCTTGCTATTTCATTCCCACCTGGAATTTTCATTATGGATTTTTGTTTTCTTATTTCTCCAGGATTATGTGCCAACTGTTTTTGACAATTTCAGTGCCAATGTCAATGTTGATGGGAAGATTGTGAATCTTGGCCTGTGGGATACTGCTGGTATGACAAACCCTCTATTTGTTAGTATATAATTCTGATGCAGATCATGATAAAACCCTCTAGTAGTTGTAGTATTGCTCCTGTAGTTGCTTATCCTTTAATTTCTATTACTATATATTGTTTCTTGTACTTCGACTATCAAATTATTTTATTGTAGTTACTGTCCAGGTAGTCCTATTACTATCTGCTACTTTGGACTATTTCTTGTACTTCTGTTACTTCTTTTTCTAGACTACTTTGGACTACTTTTCTTGAACCGAGGGTCTATATGAGACAACCTCTTTACCTCTGAGGTTGAGGTAGAGATAAGGTTTGCGTACACTCTACCTCCCCAGACTGCACTTTGTGGGATTATACTTGGTATGTTGTTGTTGTTGCAGATCATGATAAAAATCATGCTTTTTCATTAAAGTTGTCAACTTTGGTCTTTTCCATTCTTGTTTTCTTTGTGTTAAACAGATTTAATTGCATATGAAATCCTGCATTGCTTCTGATTGTTATTTTCAAGCAAAGAAAGATAAGGGGGTCTTGTACTTCAATTAAGATTTTGCCTTAATGCAGTTCTTGAACCAGAATTGGTCATTGAAATGTGAATGTCGAACTCAAATTAAGCCTTTGGCAAATTGCTAACTCTTTCTCTTCCAAATAATCAATTGATCATCATCAGAAGCAGTCAGATGAAAATTTAGTTCTAAGTCATGGTTATGTTCTGCTTGAAGTAGTTTTACATTAACAAAAAAAATTGTTTGCTTTCAATTCACAGGGTAAAATGCTTAGAAAAGGTATCCAGAATGATTCTCATTCTTACTTTTCTTTCTTCCAATAAATTAAAACTCAGGAAAGCAATAAAGTCATCCTCATGGACTAGTAAAATACACTTCCTTAATCAATATGGTGGTCCTCTGCATAGAATGAAACTCAAATTAAGGGAGAAACCATATTCTGCATGGATTCTTACGATATAATCTTATAGAACTTTGACATTGAAAAAACTGAAATTAACCAGATTGGAGTCTTGAGTACACAAGTAGTAATGACTAATGAGCAAGATAACAAATATGTCGTCTTCAAGAAGTGATTGTTCAACTGCTCTTCACAGGTCAAGAGGATTATAACAGGCTTAGGCCTCTTAGTTATCGAGGAGCTGATGTCTTCCTGCTCGCTTTCTCTCTCATAAGTAGGCCTAGCTTTGAAAACATATCAAAAAAGGTATGCTTTTTCCCCCTCAACTTTCAACTTTAATAGCTGTTCCAGTGGTTGTGTTGTTCTTTTGCTCCTTTGATCATGTAATCCTGACATCATTTTAACTTTTCTTTTTAATTTCTTATTATGTTGGAAAAGTGGGTTCCTGAGCTAAGACATTATGCCCCATCAGTGCCTATTGTTCTAGTGGGGACTAAATTGGGTGAGTTTTCTTTCATTTTAAGATTCCTCTGCTTTACTACTAGCTCTTGAGAGGATATATTCTTTTTCCCTTTGTTAAACTGCTTTCCCTTTTTGTTTCCCTTAAACACTTGCGAATTTGGCAGATACTGTATATTAAAATGAATCCCGGAGTTGAACTAGTCTGTTAATGTTTAATCAACAAAAAAGCTAACAGAAACCATAATGCTATTTGCATATATGAATTATGTATGTAGAGGTAACATTGCACTACATCTGTCTACAGTCTACACTGTATTGTACACGAGTTAATTTATTTCACAAGGATGAACCCGAAAGCCCCCCTTTGGAATATCCTCTGGGCCTGAGCCAAAATATTACCGAGGGAATGGAATGAGCCTTCTCTTTTATGTGCTTAACAGGGGGCCAAAAGGTTTGACAACTTTAATAAAGCAAGTCAAACTCATGATAGGCAAGAAATTAAGCGTACATGATTTAGTGGTTTGTTGTGCTTTGTGATCTTATTCTTCACATACGTAGACCCAGTGTTTCATCTTTTTCTTTAGTTTAATATGACTTTCTCATCACTTAGTGTTCAAACCCGAGCCAACTGATTCAGTGGTCTCTCATCTCCCTAATTTTCTTCAAACTTAGGTTCTCTAGCTTTTATTCTTGAGGTACATAGACTACACCATTCTTTTGATGATTTCAGGCTATCTAGCAACCAACAGTTGTGAACTACAGAAAAAAGTCTTGTAACATGATCTAATTGTGTTCTACAAGTGTTTGTTTGACAATGGATAGTTAATCAATTTGTTCTGCAGACATAGCAATGTAGGCTACACGTTTACTGGCGTCTGGCATATAATCTTCCACTCTTTTACAATCTGGGGCCAATGAGCTGGCTGATGCAGAGGATTAAACCGAGCTTATCTATCACTCTTTGTTTCTAAATTTCTCTCTAAACAAAAGTTTAAATGTGACAGATTTAAGAGAGGACAAGCAGTTTAAAAGGGACTACCCTGGTGCATGTACAATTTCAACAGAACAGGTATGTATTTTTTGAGAAAGAGGTATATGTACTTATCCATAATCTGGCGCATGATCCGCCTTCTTATAAAGAAAGAAAGTGAAAACGAGAACATAAAGTGAGACTTACCCAAAAGAAAAGGAAGGAAAACGTGCTGTGTCCTTTTAGTGTATGAATCTCTCCAATAACATGCAGAACTTTTAGATTATACACAATCTGTTGAGAGTTTTATCAAAATGGCCAGCTCAAGTATATTCTGGAAAGGAACAATGACCCATTCCGAGCTCATCCTCCTCCTACCTCCAAACCTTCTCCTATTCAAATAAGAAAATATAAACACAAAAATCTGCACTTCTTATGTGGTTGAACAGTGCAAAACAATTTGTACGACTTCTTTTGCATATTGCTGAGTGGTAAAGGATGAAGAAAGTCGGATTTCAAGGTCAAGGCGTTGGATGTTAGTGAGACAATGTCAAGATTGAAACAAACATAACTTCAAGCCATAAATTACCAAATGATGTAGAAGGGAAAATTCAAACAAGTTTTTGTCTACGAGCAATCTTTCTCATATTGCAAACTTGCTAGAGTTTTTACTTCTCTTATTTAAAAATACAGGGTGAAGAACTGAAAAAGCAAATAGGTGCAGTGGCATACGTTGAGTGCAGTGCTAAGACGCAGCAGGTAATATTTGAACCTTTTAGTATCATTGGAACTTAAAAAGATTTTGTACATGAAACATGATGACCAATTCTAAGTGCACTTCCAAAACCGTAGATGAGAGTTGTTAGCTCTTACTTTCATAAATAATACTAAATACAATCTCGGCTTATGACGAACCTTTTTCATCATCTTTGAAACTAATAATTCAGTGTAGAATCTACTATGAATGCAGCTTGTTCATTTTCACGATTATGAACCGAAGCCAATTAAGAAAATATTCTTTGTAATGTAGAATGTGAAGGCTGTTTTTGATACTGCAATCAAGGTGGTTCTTCAGCCTCCAAAAAACAAAAAACAGAAAAGAAAACACAAAGCTTGCTGGATACTTTGATCAAAGTCGCTATATCAGAGACGTTTGTACATTAGTTTTTTCCATTTCGGTGAGATGTTTAGCCGTGATATCCGTAGATTTATTTCTTTTTTTTCCTTATTTGCTTTAGTAAGAAGTGCCAGTTTTCTCATTTCATAGTATATGTGATGTGCTTGTTGAGTTTATTACTGGCTTGTACATGGTTTTATATGATGGAAAGTGAGAAGTTTGTTTGTCAATGTGGTATTTGTTGTGTAGACAGAATATGCTTGTGTTTTATGCAATGATCTTTCTTGGTATTCTTTATTTCTTCTTTTTCTTCTCTTTCACAGATCTGCAAATCTTGCATTTTTTCGGTCTCCGTAGTTGAAAATATTCTTGATATGTAACCAGTTTGACCAAATTTATGGAAAGTCAAAAGTGTTTATTTTCTTCAAAAGGTGCTTACTTTTAGAGAATTGTGGTATTTGGTCAAGTTTTTAGGGGGAAAAGTGCTTTTAAATAGTAACATAAGCTGTTTTTTAGGCGATTTTGGAGCCTTGGCCAAGCACAAGTTGCTCCTCTAATATTGGCAATTGATTAGTCAAACACAAATTATTACTCTCCAAAAGTACTTTTTCGAAAAAACATTTTCAATTCAAGCAAATTTCGAAAGCTTGACCAAACAGATTAATATTCAAAAGTTTGGCCAAACGGGACCTAAAATTGTTTTTACTTGCCTAAAGAAGAAGCTTTCAAAAGTAAGGCACTCCTAAATCATTTTTAGTTAATGGCATGTGATAGTTGGGAAGGGTGAGAGTAGGGCTATGTAATAGGAAATGCTTTCACATTTTATAGATTTTTGAAAGCATGAATTTATAGCAATTATTTACACAAACACAAACCAGATGAAATGTCACCATTCAATTACTCCATCTGGTACATTTTACTTGTCAATATTTACTTTTTTAATGCCCTTAAAAAAATATTAATTTGACTATATCAGCCTTGTTAATTCTATGATCTCAATTTTGATACATATTACTTTTATTTTCACTATATTAATCTCGCTCCGCATCTATTAAAGTAAGAATAAAGATGAAAAAATAATTGATTTTATATTATTTTTAAAAAAATAATATGTATTTTAGACCAATTATTTTTGATAATTATGACGAGTAAAATAGATGGAAAGGATATTATATACTTAAAATAGTAATATCGTACAGACTTTGGAGTAAAATAAGTCCAACATAAACTCAAGTAGGTGGACCTCTAATAAGTGTTCAAAATTAATGCTCTTACTCTAACCATAAGGCTTAGAAGTAGGCTAAGTAACACTCAAAATTACTTGAGATCCAAGCACTAAATAAAGGAAATCTTTTTGAGGAAAATGTTTTTTTGTCAGTAAGAGCCCGTTTGGATAAGATTAAATTTGATCAAGCTCAACTAATATCATATGTAAAGAGTTTGTGATTAGATTAGTATATACTAATATTTACAGTTGAATATCATTTCATCCGTCCCATTAAAACATGTTAGTAATTTGACTCAAGTTAGAATTGATTATATAATATCTCATAAGCTAATTATTTTTCGTGATTTTTAAAAATAGTTATCTCAAATTATTTGTTATTTTATAAGTCAAGACAAGATTAGTTATTATTTTTTTCATTTTACTTTAGTAGTAATTACTCTTGAAGACTACAAACACTTCAAGATGACACGTAAATAAAGTGATTGTTCAATAAAGAGAGATTATATCTTAATACATAAATAAAAATAAAATAGTAAAAAATCTCTTAATTGGTGTTTTCTTAAGAGCGTGTAAAAGAGAAACACGATAAATATTTTGAGACAGAGGAGGTATAACATTCCATAAGCTTATATGGGGTTCATTATGAGTAGATGTGATAAAATTAGCCCATGAAAATATAATTCGCTCAAGGAAAAATGACACCACATATCATTTTAAGATTCTAAATTACAAGTTATACATATATTTTTTCCTATTTACAAAATTGAATTTTAAATTACAAGTCATATCAGTTTAGGTAAAAAGTTAAGTTTACTGTATTTTTTTCTCTATTTTTTTAATGAGAGAAAAAAAATTAATTTTGCTTAAAAGAATTAATTTTGCTTAATTAATTGTTAGAATATTTATCAGAAGAGAGATAAATGGGCAAGAAAATCTCACTAATTAATTTACATGATTCCACTCTGAACATTTAAGATTTTAAATAGAAATGTATCATTAATTATCTCTCTCATACTCGTCCTACACCATGAACGATTTCAACTTTTATCAATCAATATTTTTTCTCAATTTTTAGTTTCCTTAGCAAATTCATAGTGGGTGTTTTAATCTTTTTTGTGTTTCGATTATTTGCTTTTATCGTTGATTTTAGGAGTTTATTTTAGAGTATTAATTCATATTCTATTAAATCAATTTTTATAACTTTTTCCATACAATAAATGACAGTTCAAATATATTTTTTATTAATCTCTTTTGTGAGTGAATATGATATTAAATTTGATATGAATGGAATTTTAATACATATTTTATTGAAATTAGTTGTAGTATTCTTTTTATACACTAAATGATATATTTCTTATTAAACTTTTTTGTGTTTGAATATGGTATTAAATTTTGTATCAAAGAACTATTCTTACATACTTTTTTATATCATTTTCATACACTAAATGATATTTTTCTGAATGTATGTAATTGTTATTAAAATCACCTTCCTTACTGGAATCATGATAAAATGAAAGCGGTCACCTTTCGTACTGAAAAACGATAACGGCTCGCTACAAGAAACTGAATTTTTTGACGAACAAGAAGAAGAATGAATTTTTTTGGACAAAGAGGAAGAAGTTGGGAATATCTTTCTGAAATAAGAAATTGTAACTGTCCGTTGTCGTTGATTTGGGATATGGAATAAGAAATATACTAATTTGGATGAAGAATAATTATTTGGTTTGAAATTTTAATAATCTGGGTAACTTTGGGAGAGAATCTTTTTGAATTCTGAAAGAGTAAAAAAAGGAAAAACGATTTTGGAGTGATACGAGGATGATTGATATCATTTTTTAATTGCCAATTATTTATCAAGGATGCTATTTCCAAATATATTAAAGGGATAAGGCACAAGTACCTCCCTAAACTATACCCGAAGTTGTTATGATACACCTAAACTTTACAGGGGCCTATTATCCCCTTAAACTTATTTTTTCTATATTTTTGTGCTCCTTTTGTGCTGACATGGTTGCCAAGTCAGCACAAAAGGAACACAAAAATATTCTGCTACTTGACAGCCATGTCAGCAAATTTGAGCAAAAAAATATAAAAAAAATAAATTTAGAGGGGTAATAGGACCCCGTAAAGTTTAGATGTGTCATAGCAACTTCGGATATAATTTAGGGGGATACTTGTGCATTATCTCTATATTAAAATATTTTCTCCCTTTTTACTATTTTATTATAATGTATTTAAAATCTATTGATATAAATTGTAAATTAACAAATTATGATATAATTTACCATAAACAATCTTATATTGTGTATATATGTTTTTTATGCTGTAAATGCCCATAAAAAAATGAGCTGATATGTAGCCCAAAATTCAAATTGACCATGAAAAATCTTGTCAAAATATTTTTTTAATTTGATATATTATATATAATCATAATAAAAAAAAAAACATAATTTTATTAGGAATTAAAACGTAACTAAAACTTAATAATAATTGATCAAATTAGATTACAACCCGTATTAGTTGAACTCATTTTAACAAACCTTATTTAGGACCATCAAAGGATTTACTTTTCCTTAGTACCTTACATTATTTTCCCACATCATTTCCATTGCATGACCTTCCTAAGTCCATAATAGAACAAATAACTTCCCTACCTACCCCACCCCAAATCTCCTAAATTATTAACAAAACCCAAAAACCCCCCAAAAATTGGAACACTTTTGGTGAAGACAATTCAAAAATTCACTAAACCAAAAAAAAAAATAATCCCAAAGAAATAAAAATGGATTACACCAAGAACTCCATCTCCACTCTTGCAGTTATTTCTCTTCTTTTAGCTGGATTTATCTATATTTCCACTTTATCTCCTTTCCCCACTAAAACTTTCTTTTCTTCCCAAATTAACCCTACAAACTCTTCACCTGTGAGTATCATTATCACTACCTTTTTAGTAATTTCATATAGTTAATTTTTTCTCTCTACCTCACTTCTGAGGTACTGGTATGGATTGCGTACACTTTACCCTCACAAACTCCACTATGTGAGAATATACTGGGTATGTTGTTGTTGTTGTTGTCGTCGTCATATAGTTAATTTTTTATTTTTTTATTTTTTGGGTAAACAGGGAATGGCGCTTGAAGAAGCTTTAAGAAAAGCTTCAATGGAGGAAAAAACAGTGATTATTACTGTAATAAACAAAGCTTACGTGGAGCTCCATAACGGCGAGTACCCATCGATGTTCGATCTTTTTTTGGAAGGATTTTGGGAAGGAGAGAATACGAGGGTATTACTGGAACATTTATTAGTGGTAGCCGTGGATGAGACGGCGTACGAACGGTGCAAGTTCCGGCGACTTAATTGTTACCGGCTAGTCACCGGCGGCGTGGATTTCGCCGGAGAGAAGATTTACATGTCGGATGAGTTTATAAAGATGATGTGGAGAAGGACGCGGTTTTTGATGGACGTGCTTAAACTTGGTTATAATTTCATATTCACAGTACGTACACTTTCTTCAATTTCTCTACTCTTTTTTTTTTTTTTTTGGTTTCAATTATTCATTTTTTCGTCGTTAATTTATGTTTTAAAATCTTCAAAAAATTCAGCGAGTATTTTGTTCGTAATTTTTAAAATATTCTTATTTTGAAAAGTAATTTTGTCAAAAATGTTTCTTGAAAAAGTATGTGGAGAATATCAAATTATGTTTGACTATTAATTTGAATTTTTTTTTTGCTAATAGCCATGATTTTTAAAGTGCTTCACGAAAAAACTACGACTCCCTCCGTTAAAAAAAGAATGACCTATTTTAACTTGGCAGAGAATTTAAAAAAATAAAGAAGAATTTTGAATCTTGTGGTATTAAATTAAAGTTATGTCAAATGTATCAAAATATCATTTAATTTTGTGGTCTTAAATATGTCATGTGAAAAGTTGGAATTAAAGTATTGCCAAAAAAGTAAAGGGTAATTTTTTTTAAAACGAACTAAAAAGAAAAGTAAGTCATTCTTTTTAAATGAGAGAGTATATTTTTTTTGATATATTATTAAAAGCAATAGTAAGATATGTCACATCGAGCGTGTGGTTTTTAACACGTAAAAAACATGTCAAAGAGAGAGTGACAGTTGAGGCTTTCATGAGTCAGCTCAGCGCCTCAGCCAAATTCATAGATAGGTGTTTGGCAGAAAAAAAATGTGATATTGGAAAAAGAAATAGTATTTGATCAAGCTAATTGAAGAAGTATATTTTAAAAATAAAATTGTGTTTGATATGCATTTACTTAATAAAAAGTCAAAAAATTGTGGGCAAAGAAAAAAAATTCCTTGAAAAACTGATCAAAATTACTTTAATTTTTTTTTATTTTTTTTTGAAATTCCTCAAAAAGAAGTTCAAAAAATCAATTTAATGTATAATCAAATACAGTACTATTTTGAAATCTGTTGTTTAGTTAAATAATCCTTCTGAGGAGCATTTGAGGAATAAAAACAGCCATTTGGATAATTATCGACAGAATTATCAAAGAAAACTTTAGATAAAAATATGTTTGATTGATTGTCATTTTCTGTGTGAAAAAAAAGTTAGAAATTTGTGGTGATGGTTGTGATTGCACAGTTTTGTTTGGTAGGAGGACACGTGTAATGAATTTAAGGAGTGTACTTACCCTTTCTGATATTTATCTTTCACGGTTCAGAGACAAACTTTTCTTTTTCAATTTTCATGAACCATAGGCAGAGAGATAAACTTTCCCCTTTGCTGCCTACTTCCTCCGTTCCGTTCACTTTTATATGTCACGTTTACAAGAGTTATCCTCTTCATATGTAATTTTATATGGCACTTTTATAGATGTTTGAAAAACTATATAAAAAACACTATAAATTGTTATCATTTTTATATTAATATGATAAAAAATAGATTTTAAAATATTGATCAAGATCCATGCAATTTGACTCTCGAAAAATGAACTGTGACAATTTTGGTAGGACTGAGGTTTCCGTAAGTCCTACCCTCTTAAACTCACGTGAAATTATACTGGGTATGTTGTTATTGTTGTTGTAAATGGACCTCTGACCTTTTTGGATCCACAAAATTGTAATGGGTTTGTTGGGCCTGATCCTTCTTTTCTACTTAAAGCCCATTATAAGTATAGCTAATTTTGTAATTTTGCAGGACACAGATGTAATGTGGGTAAGAAATCCATTTTTGATGCTAAAGAAGAGCAAAAAACTGGATTTACAAATGAGTAGTGATTGGTTCAATGGAGACCCTTTCTCCATCTCAAATTCCATCAACACAGGCTTTTACTATGTGAGATCCAACAGAAAAACCATCTCATTATTCGAAATATGGTACGGGATGAGGAGGAACTCGAAAGGCATGAAAGAACAAGACGTGTTGGCCAAATTGATACGTGAAGGTGTGAATAAAGAACTCGGTTTTAGAATCAAGTTCTTGGACACCCTTCATTTCGCTGGTTTCTGTAGCGATAATAAAGATGTTAAGTTAGTTATGACCGTTCACGCCAATTGTTGCCGGAGCATAGAAGCTAAAGTGGCTGATTTAAAGAATGTGCTAATGGATTGGAAGAGATACAAGGAGGGTCATGTTGTTGCTGGTGAAAAAAGCTTCAAATGGTCTAAGCATATTTCTTGTACCAATTCATGGCATGTACTAAATTCCACTTTGACCTAGATAGTATTACTTTTTCTCTACACTCTAGTAACTCGTAGTTTAGTAGTGCATTATTTAGAATAGAGATACATATGGGTGATCACAAGTAGAGTATTTTAAGACGTTTAGAAAATTATGTTCAACGAATTCACTCTTTTGAAACTTTTCTAATGCTTGATTAGCTTGGGTTGCACTTCAACTATACCATATTTACTATCTCCTATCAGTACAATACATATTTATATCTACTTAGTATATTAAAATTCAAAAAGTAAATGCATGTTGACTAACACGAAGAAGGAAGGCATTGCCTCGTATCCTACTGAACTGCTAGACTTACAATGGAGGTCCGTCTTGCACCGCCCTAACCACCAACAGAAAACCATCATCGCCCCCACAAATTAAACTATCACCACCCCTCTACAACCGTCATTAGGGGTGTCAAAATCAGCTCATATAGTTATGACATGTCCAACCCGTTTATGTTAGGGCGGGGTTATTAACTTGCTTATTTTATTAATTGAGTTCATTTTGATTCACTTAATTCATCCCATTTTAAAGTTGGGTTGATATGAAGTTCAGATTTATCCATGAGAAACTGTCTATGTATTTTTAAAAATACATTATCTTTTATTTAATATGTTTTTTTTATAGTCATAATATAAGAGTACTAAAAGTTTTATTAGGTACTCAAATAAATTATAAGAAAATAAACTTTGAATTTAAAATATAGTAAGAATTGTGGCAGGGATATTCGAATTCCTTGTCCACTCGGTTGGATTGTGATCCAATTTTTAGCTCATTTCAGTCCAACCAACTTTAGTCCACATAACATTTAAGCGGGTTAATGACCCACATTAACTCAACTCATTTTGACATTCTCAAATTTATCTCAATCTGCCCATTTGACACCCCTAATCGTCTTCCACTAAAATCACAATATCTCACACCGACCACCACAACCATAGCAGTAGCTACAATCACCAACCACCTCTGCCATCGACCCTCAACATAATCACTGTCATGCAACCACCTCTACCACTATTTGTCATATCGAAATGCCAATTCAAGATTTAAAATTTATAGACATTTCTATAGTAACCTCAAGTTAATATATAAATAAAATAAAATTTACAATAAAATATTTGTTAGTAACATTTATTAAATTGCTTAATACACATACAAGACCCACTGCTAGAAAATAAGGAATTAGTGACAAACCAATTTTTTTAGCTAAACATCTAAAATTTCATGCTAATATCATTTAGCGACGAATTATAAGAAAATTAAATTAGCTAGAGCGTTTTAGCGGCGGATTAGCTGAGAATTATCGACAAGTTTCTTAGCTAATTTCATGTTTTTTTGTAGTGAATAAAGCAAACGCTATTAGCTTAAGTATACTCATAGGTTACATTGCAAGACTGTCCCTGCCATTACCAACAACTTCTGCAACACAATCACCACATTCAACGTCAATCACTATTTTACGTCCAATCTCTAGCTGCCATCACACCACCACTATTACTAACCTCCTTCATATGACGACTGCTATCACATTATAGTTATCATTACTAATCATTATCAGTTTATCATTATTCAGTAATATAACTAGCCTTTAAATTGCGACTCAACAATTTTTTTTTATATAATATCATGTAACTTATATTTTCTCTAATATTTTTTGAATATATTATTTATTAATAGTTAAAGATTATAAATTTATTAATTTTAAGTAAATATATTATTTACATTTAGATGTTGAAAATAATCTTAGTTATTCAGTGTTTATTGAATACACTTTTCTTGAGAATAAAGAGGATCTAAAAATAAAAACAAACGAGGTTAAATATCTTATATAATTTCTTTTAGGAGCCGTCTATAAAATAATAGGAGTAATTGATAAATATATATATTTTGCATAGCATAAAATATATATACCTAATTAATATTATTTTCCTCTTCAAATGTGTCAAAAGCCTTTTTTTCTTTTTTTCTTTTACAATATTTTCTTTTTATATATAAAGCAAATTAGGGTTTCCAAAATTCCTCAATCATGCGTCTTCTCCTCAACTTTTTTTTGTGATATCATAAATACAAAGTTCCTCAATCTTTCAGATCATTCTTAATTTCCTCGAACTCCCAAAAAAGATCCAATCTTTACAAGTTTTTCTTAGAATTCGACCGCCGATTTTTCCGAAACAATGCCTCCGAAAGCTGTTAAGAAGACGCCGACAGGATCCGCATCGAAACGGGGCGGGCGGACAGCCCGAGGGACACCTAAGTCACAGGGAAAACAACCGGTAGTGGCGGCGGATGAACCGGTAAAAGTTGAGGTTCCTGCTGTGGTGGTGGAGGAGAAGAAGAAGGTGGAGATCAAACAGGAATTGAAACCGGTAGCTGAAAAAAAAGTCGTGCCTGAGAAACCGGTGAAATCTGTGGAGAAGCGGGTGGTTACTGAGAAGAGTAAGTATTATATTTTTTTCTTTTAAATTGGTGTTATATGAACTTTGTTGATGAATTTCTAGCTTGGGAATTTAGATCAGCTTTAATTTGAAACCTTGTTGATTAATCAAGTTAAAAAAGTTAAGTACTGAAGAATATTGTATTATTGGGTGTCTTTTCTGTTATTTCTTTTTTGATAACCGTGGTGTCCGGGCCAGCTTTCGCGCAGCTCGACTAAATCCACGGGATACCTGTCACCTCCCACCAGCAACAAGGAGAATCACCTAATGTGAACCTGAGACCTCATGGTTCTTTAACCCACTTCATTAACCACTAGGCCACACCCTTGGGTGCGGTGTCTTTTCTGTTATAGTAATTCGAATTCTCGTTGTTTAATCACTATAAAGAATTTTGGGACTATAAAGGTGTGGAGGACGCGGATTAGGGTAGAAGAGTAGTAGATAGAAGGGGGGGTAGGCTAGTAGGTAGGAGTGTTTTTTTTTTTCCTTATTGTACCGACTAGTAACCGTAGTGTTACGCTTATAGTTTCTTGTTCTTGGATTCCTCGTGGTAGTATTGTGTGGCAGTGCTCTGTTATGTCTGTCTGTTGTTTGTTACTGCGTATTACTTCCTACCGTCGCTTGTAATTTTATCTTGTTTTTTTATCCTGTATCATTGATATGCCCTTTGTAGCCTATTTTTAGACTATTTTGTCTTGAGTCGGGGGTCTATCGGAAACAGCCTCTCTACCTCACTCTGAGGTAGTGGTATGGTCTGCGTACACTCTACCCTCCCCAGACCCCACGATGTGGGAATACACTGGGTATGTTGTTGTTGTTGTTGTTGTTGTTTTCTGTTATAGTAGTCTGAATTCTCGTTGATTAGTAAATTATAGAAAATATAGCAAGTATTAAACGTTATTGTAGTATAGGGACAAAAAGGCTCTTGCTTTTATGAATTGCATGATATGACCTGCTGATACATGTTTGTCCCAATTCACAAGTTCTGCTTTAGTGTTGGTGATTCTTGGTTAGAGCCTGTAGCTGTATGAAGAAAGCAATGAAATAGCGAATCAATGAATCATGATGATTAGCCATTTTTAGCCATATTTTTTTCAATAACATTTTTTTTGGGATGAGAAGCCCCTTAGCATGTTTGTGTGTTGATTCACTATCTTATTTTCGTTTATTCATTTTATAAATCCTTGCTAGGAAAATAGAATTACCTATTTAAGCACTAGGTGCATACGACAATATAGAAACCAGTGTCCTCCACCTTCATGAGGGAAAGGTTTGGAATCAATTTGTACTTATAGAAAACTATAGAGAAAGTGTAGCTTCAGGATTCAGTTCATAATTTGGACATAGATCAAACTGTTGTTTATCCTTCAATGGAGGAGAAACTATAAAGAAGGGGTTACAGTGACAAGGGTGATTATGCTCCAGTGACCTTGGAATAAGAATCTGTACTTTGAAGTACTTCCCTTTCCGTGGTTGTAAGCCTCTTTTGGAGCATGTTTTCTTGATCAAGATATCGATTTTATTTCTCTTTGTACTTTCAAGTTGTTGACAACTTGCAGTTACCATACATCTGGTTACATGGGTCAAGGGGTTAGACCCTTCTATTTTCAGTTTATTCACGGGCCTGGATGGCTATTTTTTGATGGCAGAGGACGATGTGAAAGAGTCGGTTGATGAATATGAAAAAGGCGAACGATTAGATTTGGAGGATAATGATCCTGAATTTGAGCCCGAAGAGTATGGTGCTGTTGATTATGACGAGAGAGGAATTGAACACGAGGATGTTCAGGAAGAGGATTATGAAATAGAGGAGGATCCTCAAGAGGGAGATGATGGTGAGGAGGAGGAGGATGATATGGTTGAAGAGGAAGTTGAAGATGTGCATGAGGAAGTTGAGGGCGAGGAAGACAATGATCATGCAGCAGGGGAGGAGCATGCTGAGATGGTTGATGCAGCTGAGGATGAAGAACATCATGAAGTTGCTAAAGAAAGACTTAAGAGGAAGGAATTCGAAATTTTTGTTGGTGGCTTGGACAAGGATGCTATTGAGGATGATCTAAGGAAAATTTTCAGTCAAGTTGGCGAGGTCACGGAAGTGAGACTCTTGATGAATCCTCAGACAAAGAAGAATAAAGGATTTGCATTCCTGCGTTTTGCAACAGTGGAACAAGCTAAACGAGCTTGTATTGAGCTGAAAAATCCAGTGGTACTCTCTTGATTCTGTAGTTATCAGAGCGCTTGATGTTCATTACTTGATAAAGCTTGTTTTAACAAACCAACTTCCAGGTGAATGGCAAAAAATGTGGTGTTTCCCCCAGTCAAGACAGTGATACCCTATTCTTGGGCAACATATGCAAGTCTTGGACAAAAGAAGCTGTAAGTAGACTCAAGCAAATTCATATGATCACGAAACATCGACTTCTTAGGTTTGAAGAGCTGCTTAACTACTGCCTGATATATATTTACTTTCACTCCAGTTAAAAGAGAAGTTGAAGCATTATGGCGTTGATAATGTTGAGGATTTGACATTGGTTGAAGACACTAATAATGAAGGAATGAATCGGGGCTTTGCTTTTTTGGAGTTCCCGTCACGCTCAGAGGCCATGGATGCTTTCAAACGTCTACAGAAGAGAGATATTATGTTTGGAGTTGATAGGCCTGCAAAAGTTTCTTTTGCAGATTCATTCATTGACCCTGGAGATGAAATTATGGCACAGGTAAGCTCTTCGGACCCATTTATCTGTTTTTGAAAAGGACTCTGGCTCTGGCTAAGTCTGGCTAATATATTTTCCAATGGAGTTGGTTACACTTAGCTTATTGGAGGAGCTTAGTCATTTTGCAGTGAACTATTTGGTATAACCCAATTTTGAACTTGTTACTGAAGTAGTTTATCCTTTGATGGTTTGCTTCCTACCCTCTTATTCTAGTACCTTATGCTACAACAGGAAAGAAAGATGGGTGAGGCCACTGATTGTATTTACTGCTAGTTCAGTTAGACTGGATAACTGTGCTCCAGTCTGAGGTTCTTTATCTTTTTTGCCTCTCTTGGTTTTCTTGGTCGGGGTGGGTGAGTAGATTTAGAGGACCCCAAATTTGCCTAAAAACTATTTACCGGTATTGAAATGAAAGATATGGAAGATTCATATAGCCGATCACTGACTGATTACACCATCAAATAGCAAAAATCATATATTATCAATTTGACAACAAGTCTAAGAGAGGGTAGCTAAGTGAGTTTGATTTTTTTCTTCCCATGAAGGTGCTCTTCTGATGACTTCGTAGCTTTAATGTAGATCTTGAGTGCAACGATTCATTATTTTAAAATCAATGGACGTGTTATGATTTCAGGTTAAAACAATTTTTATTGATGGTCTTTCTGCATCTTGGGATGAGGATCGTGTGCGAGATTTACTTAAACAATATGGCAAGATTGAAAAAATTGAGCTTGCCCGTAATATGCCTTCAGCCAAGAGAAAGGATTTTGGATTCGTCTCCTTTGACACTCACGATGCTGCAGTTATTTGTGTCAAAAGCATTAATAATGAGGAGTTGGGGGAAGGAGATAAGAAGGTCTTTTTTTTTGTCTTGATCTTATCTGAACATGTCATTATTGTGCATGCCTGCTTATAGTTGTATATTCCAGGTTAAAGTTAGGGCCAGATTATCACGACCACTTCAGAGGGGAAGAGGGAGATATGGTGCACGTGATCTGCGACCTCGACGTGGGCTGATGCGTGGTCCCCCTGCTCCTTGGAGTCGCCCAGTCTCTCGCAGACTCCCTGTTCGTGGATCTAGAGTTAGTACACGTGTCCCTCCCCCTGCTGATCGTAGTTTTAAACGACCTTTCGCGATGAGGGATAGGCGACCAGTTATGGATGTGTCCCCTAGGGGTAGACCTGTGGCTCCGCTATCCAGCAGGTCCTATGACAGGAGACCACCTGGTATGGGATCAGTTCTGAACTTTTGTTTTTTCTCTGCCGCTTCCTTCCACTCTACTTTCTTTCTAGATGACTAAAACTGAATTGCAGTTCCCTCATATTCGAGGAGTAAGTTGAAGAGGGAGTACACACGACATGAGGAAATTCCTCCTCCTAGAAGCAGAGCCACAGTGGATTATCCTTCTAGGTTTCCTTCCGACAGACGTGTCTCCTACAGGGATGACTATTCCTCTCGTAGCTCGGGATACTCTGATTTTCCCAGAGGTACTGCTCGCACAACGACAAGGAGAGCCTATGTTGATGATGATTATGAACAACGGTTTGAAAGACCCCCTCCTGCTTATCGCGAGGGGGGAGGTAGGGAATACGACTCCATGTCGGGCTCCAAACGTCCATACAGTGCAATGGTATGTAGTCTTGGTCAGTATGTCAGATGTTACTTAATACAGTGGGATACTTTGATTTTTGTAACATTCTTGATCTACATAAGATGTAAGATCTAATTTAGTGTGTCCACATGTCAGGATGATGTTCCTCCCCGCTATGCTGAGGCAGGATCCCGCCCTTCTCGTTCTCGTTTGGATTATGAACTTGGTGGTGCTAGTGGCACAGAATATGGGGATTACAGTGACAGGTGTGCTGCTTTTGCAATTGAGATGATAGTTGTTATCTCCCTTGCAATTCTAATGCTATACTGACTTCTTATTACTGAATAACAGTAGACTAGGGAGATCACATGCTGGATATAGTGGCAGCCGGAATTCCCTTTCTGGTCAAGATTCTCATGGAATGTATAGCAGTCGTCAAGGAGGCTATGGTGGAGGTGAGTTCTTAGTGTTCTTTGTAAATTCTGGTGCTCATGTGAACTGTTTTTCGGTTACAGTAGGTATTACAGGGTTTGACTTTGGACAACTGTCTTAACTTCTTTTTTGGGGTTTACAGGCTCCTATGATGGCAGTGGTGTCGGTGGAGTGTATTCATCTGGTTCTGGTGGCGATTACATGTCTCGTAGCAGTGATGTATACTTTATTTTGACGATTATTTGTCTGGAGCTTTTGTGTTGACTGCGGACCACTGTATTTATGTTAGACTCCATTGAAATTTTCAGGTTGCTGGTAGCTCTTACTCATCAGCCTATTCCAGCCGTAGCATGGGTGGTAGTGGTTATATGGGCAGTCGTGATTCTGGATCTTATTACTAAGGTATGTCAGGTGTTTAAAGCTGTGTTATTTCAGGGGATTATCGTTCTTGTGTACTGAGTATCTTACTGAATTGGCAGTTCTTTCTCCCTGTTAAGTTGTGGGGAAGAGGGAGTTGGGAAGTATATACTTGTGTTTCTTCTAGTAAGAGCTGCAGTTGAAGATGAGGAGCATTCAGTCACCACAAATTTGCATTTGAAGATGAGGAGCATTCAGTCACCACAAATTTGTTTATGGTACAGATTTGAGTTGGACAAAGAGATTGCAACTGGATGTGTATATCTGGAAGCTCCCTATGCAATGGGATCCTACTGGAAGAAGCTGGAGTTAATCTGTTATGTAGCCTCGTTGTATAAATAGGATAAGAGTGTCTTAGTTTTAGGTTGTATTGCTCCAGAGCATGTTGGATTCTACTGTGGGGAAAAGAGACATCTGTCCTTTCCTGCTGTAAGGAAAATTGAGCTTTTTAGAGTAAACAGACACTGGTGTTTAAACAATGCAATATTTTCTTATGGCATCTCCATGTAAGAATGTACTGGAATAATAGAGGAGGTATGCTGCATGATTATTTCAAGAGCAAATGATTCATGAAAGTGCAAGTTAAACTATTATCTGGTTAAAGATCCTTTTGGATATATTGCGTTGAGGGTCATTTGGATAGTTTCTGACAGCATTATTTCCAATCGTTGGATCTTCTCCTCACAAAGTTAACCTTCTGAACTGCTATAGAATGCATAGTGTCAAAAAGAGATCCGTTTATGTGATCAAAGTATCTGGTATTATATTTAGTTAATGGATTGACATGCATTCCGAAATATCATCAACATTGCTTTTGAAGGTGCGAGATTACGATTGTTGTGAAGGGAAAATAAGTATTCGGTTAGATATGCTTGGCAGATAATGCAACCCTGAAGCAAAAGAAAGAAAGTCATTTATTTGTTTGTCAGTTGCTCAATTTACAAAACGAACACTTGTTTTTGAGCAGAAAGAAAGAAATTGATTTCTGGTGTGTGTTCGCGAACCCCATAATTGTGAATTCTCTGTGCTTGTTGTCTTGGTTGTTTTGTTGCTGTAGTGCTTGGATTTTGAGCTGCTGTGAAGTTCTTATCGTTGGGCATAAAGATATTGTTGTTTGGTGCTTCAGAACCTCGCAAGGTTTTTAGTCATTGCTTATATGATGCCTATTGGCTCCCAAATGAGATTACTCTTTCAGTTGCGGGACATTTTGTGTGCACGAATCGCATTACAGCTCGTGCTGAAGTTATACTTCATTCTTATAAGTGTGTTGCATGGGGACAAGGCAATCTGAAGATTTGCACTGTGCTGCTCTTGTTATTCTGTTCTTTCATTACTGGATGCTCTCTGATATAGTAGTAGCTCTGTTGTGAATAGTAGGTGATCAACATTGAATAGGAATGTATTTTAAAGTTATCAAGGGGATCAGTGTACAATTTTTTACCAAGATGAAGTGGTAATTTTATAGGTTCTACTGTCGAGGGAATGTGACAGTTCATTCATGAAACTGCCAGTGTTTGTTCCTCGTAGAATGATGAAGTGCCCGAAAGTCTTATAACTTAGTAATAGCTAATGGCACCAGATATTTGAGCTGCTTTCCTTTGCTTGTGCAATTGCATTTTGTTAACTTGTTTTGATGTTACAGTTGCAGGCTTGCTCCAGTTGGAGTGCACTTCTCTCTTTTTCTTTAAAAAATCTATTTGGTAGCTTTGAAATATTGTACAGTGTGTCCGAGAGAGCGCGGCTACTTTTGGATACATTAACAGCAGGTTTTTGTAATCAATAACATGATGGTAAATGGTGAAAGCTATAGCTGATTTTGCATTGAGACTTTTGTATCACTTGTTTGCCCCCAATATTTGGTAATTAGGAACCTACCTAGAAGAAAGACTCAAGTAGTACTGACAAAAGATGCAGTTGTGCTGTATTCTTCCTCTTTTATTTTCAATCTT
The DNA here is from genome assembly GCA_003996215.1 of Jaltomata sinuosa. Taxonomy (NCBI): domain Eukaryota; kingdom Viridiplantae; phylum Streptophyta; class Magnoliopsida; order Solanales; family Solanaceae; genus Jaltomata; species Jaltomata sinuosa. The sequence goes on from QJPP01000010.1 coordinate 480,826, forward strand.
GACTGGACTTGAAAGTCTTGCCGTATTTAGTGGGAAGCAGAAAGAGCTCGATTACTCGATTACTTTTTTTGTCGTCAACTAAAAAACAGATTCATGACTCAGCAAACTTAAATATATACTAGTAATAAAGTCAAGCAAAAAATCTGATGGTTTATATTTCAGAAAACGTGCAACGAAATTTTGCCCTAAGAGAGTCCAACTGGCAAAGATTGATAGCTTGTTTGACTCTTTAACTTCTAAAATTTGCTATTTGAAAAATATCTCGTGTTCAAAGTGCTTTTTGAAAAAGTACTTTTGGATAGTAATTGTTTGGCTAATCAATTTGAAAAGTACGTTTACTAATTCAAGAGCAATGCTCCAATAATGCTTTTGGGATAAAGTTATTTTCTTCAGCTCCTGAAAAACTTCTATTACTACTCAAAAACACATATTTTTCCTTAAAAGTTGCGCCAAACATCTCAACTCTCTAAAGTAAGCTTTTTTGGCTTCTTAGAAGTTTTGATTAAACAGACTATAATTAAGGCAGAAAAAAAAACCATTTTCAAAAGCTACTTAGAGTCGTTTGGTAGCGTGTATAGAATATGCTGAATATGATGTATTAGTTATGCTGAATTTATTTCTTATGTAGTGTTTGGTTTGGTGTATTAAAAATAACATGCATTGTATAATTTCTGGATAAAAATATTTGTTTACAAAAATACCCTCCACAAATATGGTGGAAAGGATGTGAAAAAGGTTTTGAGGGGCAATTGTGTCTTTAACCATGTTAATGCATGTATTAGACCTCTTTGCATTACTAATGCCATGGATTTCTGTTTATTAGTTATACATACCTTAATACCAAATAGAGTGTATAACTAATGCTTACATAGGTTGAAAAAATGTACGAAACAAGGTACTAGTAATACAAAAAGCTAATAGATGCATTATTTTTTCTAATGCATTCTACCAAACGACCTCTTAGTGTTTAGTACTACATATATATAAACATAAAGAGTGCTGGAGCATTGGAGGCACTAAAATTTGAAACTTGGAACTTGATTTAGCAAAAGTTAGAATGGATAGTAGGCTATTTGATGCATCACGAACAGGAAACATTGATGATCTGATGGAGCTATTAAGATCTGATCCTATTATCATTCGCCGCGTTGGCTTGGCTGATGGTGATTCCCCCTTGCACCTCGCTTGTTTGGGTGGCCACTTCAACTTTGTGAAGGAGCTCCTCAAGTTGAGGAAAGAACTAGCAGGAGAGATAAACCAGAATGGTTTCAGTTGCTTGCATATTGCTGCTGCCAATGGGGACTTACACATTGTCAAGGAGATTTTAAAAGTGGAAATTGGTTTGTGCCTTGTGAAGGGCAGAGATAGAAGGATTCCTCTTCACTGTGCTATAATCAAAGGCAGAGTTGATGTCATCAAGGAATTGCTCTCTGCGTGTGTTGAATCCGTTGAAGTTGTGACTTCTAGGGGAGAAACCGCGCTCCACCTTGCTGTCAAGAACGGTCAGTTTGAAGCGCTGGAAGTGTTGATCAAGCACGTCAAGATGTTCAACAAGATGGAGACTTTTAACAAACAGGATGAGCTGGGAAATAGTGTCTTGCACCTTGCAGCCGCAAGGAAACAGCACGAGGTACGTAGATATTATATTAGCCCTGAGCTAGCATGCTACAATTTTCATATATGAAAGAATCATTTACTACTACTATTGAGTACAATAACTTTTATACAGTTTCACACTGTCATGTCACCTACAGATAATCAACAGAAGATTTGTTAAGTACATTAGAGATACAACCACTAGATCGAGTATTACATGATCTTCAAGTATGCAGTATAAATAAATATGGACCCAAACAAAACATTTATGATGTTGAGGATTCATACAGTTGACCCCGACTAACTCATAATTGAGACATAGTATAGTAGTAGTTGTTGCATGTCATTTGAAAGATAATCATAACACATAATAAGTGGAATTGGTAATCTGAAAAATAAGGCGTATTTAACCTGCTACAACACGTTAAATTACACTTGCAATGGGCTATTGGTTGTTTGCATTTACTACAACTCAACCAGTAAACGGTAATGATATTTTCAGGTGGTGGATCTCTTGCTGAATGGGAGCTTAGGAGCTAGTTGGGCAGTTGGAGTGAATTCTTTGAACCAAATGGGATTCACAGCTCTTGATGTCTTTTTTCTTTCTCAAAGTGAAGCTGGCGATAGGGAAATTGAGGACATTTTTCGACGAGCTGGAGCCCTTAAGGCCACAGACGTGGTAGGAATGCCAGTCAGATCATGTAATCAAATTTGTGCATCAAACAGACAACATGGGGAGGTAATGTCTTACATATGTCTCAAAACATTCCCTCATTGCAGGGCTTATTCCTGTTCATTCGCTAAGTACGTGAAAATTCTTTTTTTTTTTTTTTTTTTAGTAAGTGATAGTGAGATTTAACCAGAGTCTGCACTAAATCTCAAGTTATTGTGGTGACAAAAGTTGCCTAAAGGTATAATGATCATTGTGGCGACTATAGTCGCCCACTAAAAGTCATTCTTCAATGGCGACCTACCTGAAATTTGTTTCGTGGCTACCCCAACAAGTCGTCACAAAAAACATTCAGTACTGGGAGTACTTGCAGGTTGCAGCAAACTTCTGATCACCACTAAAAACATTTAATGTAGACCCTTTGGGTAGCGACCCTAGTTGACACAAAAAGTCTGATTTCTTGGAAGTTCATCCATTTTCTCTACTATCATGTTGAATTGTATATGACTATCTCATCTAAAATCTTAAATTAACTATTAGAGAAAGTGCACTTTTATTTACTTAATAACAACAGTTTGTCTCAAACAGGTAGTGCCTAGGCGAAAATTGAAGAGTGGGTGGTTAGTAGACTTCCTAAAGTATGACATGGATAGAGATAAAGCGGAGTCTGTAAGAGAAGTACTGGTTGTGATCATGATGCTCATAGCTATGCTCACTTTTCAAGCTGCTCTTAATCCTCCTGGCAACTTACAACAACAACAGCCTAATGTTAGTGATACTGATAACATTGTTGATCACTTGATTCACTATTCATCACACGTATTCTTGTTTTTCAACTCACTCGGGTTCTTTATCAGCCTCCACGTGCTTCATATCGCTACGAGGGCATTTCCCCTGAGACTTGAGCTGCTATTCACAGTTTTTGCAATTGGGATAACTTACATCAGTTGCCTAATGACCAAGTTGCCAACCTACTTCTGCTATTATCTTTGTGTGGGCATACCATTCTTACTGGCATTGGCTCTCAACCTCTCACGTTCAGCAGATTATTTGCATCCACCCAAAATTGCATCAGCCCACCCTTCACTGGTTAACCAAGCTTGAAGGTTTATATAGTTTAATTCTCTTACAACTGTATGTCTCTGTATTCTGGGGAGTTTTTGTTAGAATTTGAGATTTAAAGAGAAGGAAAAAGATAAGGTTCAGCAGCAGCTCTTTTTTTTCATACTTCATATTACAAAAAAGGCATACATATAGCTACCTAAGCTTTCAAAAGTCAATAGAGGACCATACCTCCAACTACTCTTACAAGACACATTCCATAAAATAAGGACAACCATTTCCTTACAACTAAACATAATATTTTAAAAAAGGAACTATTAAACAAAAGACTATCTAGAAAAATCTCATTTTCTAACACTCCTCCTTGAGATTTTTCTTGGATACTCCCAGCTTAGCCCTTAAAACTTCAAATTTGCCCTTAGGAAGAGCCTTGGTCAAAATGTCTGCAATCTGTTGATCTGAGCTGCAATGGACAAGATTAACTTCACCATCCTTTTCTGCTTGCCTGATAGCGTGAAACTTCACATTGATATGCTTGCTACGACCATGTTGCACTGGATTTTTGGCCATAGAAATTGCTGACTTGTTGTCAACCTTGATGACAGTAGCTTCAATGTGATTTTGTTCCAGATCACGTAGAATTTTTCTTAACCATAGAGTCTGATTAGTTGCACCAGCAACAGCGATGTATTCTGCTTCTGCAGAAGATTGAGCTACCACCTCTTGCTTCTTTGAATTCCATGAGAACATGCCTGAACCAAGTATAAAAGCATATCCAGATGTGATTTTCATATCATCAACGCTTCCTGCCCAATCACTATCTGAATAACCCATCAATTGCCCTTGCTCTTCCTTTTTAAACCAAATACCATAATCAGCAGTTCCCTTGATATACCTTAACACTCGTTTAGCAACACCAAGATGAACTTGACTTGGAGCATGCATAAACCTTGAAAGAAAACTTGCCGCGAACATGAGATCAGGTCTTGTTGCTGTCAAGTACAACAAACTACCAATTAAACTTCTGTAAACTGTTGGATCAGCCCTATCACCTCCTTCGGACTTCGAAATTTTTTCGTTGTGAACCAGTGGGGTCGATACAGGTTTACACCTCTCCATCTTGAACCTTTTAAGAATATCCCATGCATATTTTCTCTGAGAAATGAAGATTCCATCAGTAGCTTGATGAACCTCCATTCCGAGAAAGTAATTCATTTCACCCAAATCTGACATTTCAAACTTGGTCTCCATTTCTTGCTTGAACTGATTCACCATAGCTTCATTGCTTCCTGTTAATAGAAGATCATCAACATAGAGTGACAGCACAACCACATCTCCGCCTTTAGCCTTCTTCACATATAAAGTGGCTTCATTTTCACTTCTCTTGAATCCACAATGGATGAGATGAGCATCAATCTTACTGTACCAGGCCCGAGGAGCCTGCTTTAATCCATACAGTGCCTTATGTAGCCTGTAGACTTTATCTTCCATTCTTGCAACTTGAAAGCCTTCCGGTTGGTCGACATAAATCTCCTCCTGCAATAGTCCATTTAAGAATGCTGATTTCAAATCCAGATGATACAATTTCCAATTTGATTGTGCTGCCAAAGCAAATAGAAGTCTTATTGTATCATGTCTTGCAACAGGTGCAAATGTGTCTCCATAATCCAGACCTGCAACTTGCGCATAACCTTTCACAACAAGCCTTGCTTTGTATTTATAAACTGAACCATCTGGATTTAGTTTGGTTCTATAAACCCATTTCACTCCTATTACATGTCTGTCTTTGGGTTTATCAACCAGCGTCCAAGTGTCATTCTTCTCTATCATACCAATCTCCTCCTTCATAGCTTCAATCCAAACTTCATGTCTTGATGCTTCTTGATAGGTATTGGGTTCCGAGATTGCAACATTGCATCTTTCATATATCTCAGAAAGGGACCTTGTCTTCAAAATTGGCGAATCAAGTGAGGATTCCCCGTCTGATTCGTCATCTTCTTCCAGATTTTCAGAGCCAAATGATTGTGTTGCAGGCAGCGGATGCACGTTCTGAAAACCTACATTTTCTTTCTCAACATGCTCCTTATCCCAGTTCCAGTAAGCATGCTCATCCACTACTACATCTCTTCTGATGGAAATAGTTTTTGTTTGCAAGTTGAAAAATCTATAACCCTTGGCTTGCAATGAATAACCAATAAAGATCCCCATTTCACCTTTCGGTTCAAGTTTGCTTCTTTTGACTGAAGGAACATGAGAATAGCATATCGAACCAAAGATTTTCAAGTGCTTGGCAGATGGTGTTATTCCACTCCATGCCTCAATAGGAGTTTTTCCATCCACAGCTTTAGTTGGCAGCCTATTTAACAAATAAACTGCAGTAGAAACAGCTTCTGCCCAAAAGATTTGCGGTAGTTTCTTTTCAAGCAACAAACATCTAGCCATTTCAACTACAGTCCTGTTCTTCCTCTCCGAGACTCCATTTTGTTCGGGTGAATAACTTACTGTTAGCTTGTGATCAATCCCCACATCTTCGCAATACTTATTGAACTCATTTGAAGTGTATTCACCACCATTGTCCGACCTCAAAGTCTTTAGCTTACAACCACTTTGTCGTTCAGCTAAAGCTCTAAATTTCTTGAAAACTGAAAATACTTGAGACTTGTTACTCAGAAAATACACCCAAGTCATCCTTGTTAAGTCATCAATAAAGAGCACAAAATATTTATTTTGGCCCAAGGATGATGTCTGCATAGGTCCACACACATCAGTATGAACTAGTTCAAGTTTTTCAGTTGCCCTCCAGGTAGCATTTTTAGGAAATGCTTTCCTGTGTACCTTACCCATCTGACATGACTCACAAACTTCTTTAGAAAGTGAGATCTCAGGTAAATCCTTAGCCAAACCCTTTTCATGTATAGACTTTAAAGTAGCATAGTTAAAATGCCCATATCTTTTGTGCCACAACCATGACTCATCCGTACTTCCAAAATTTGCACTATCAAAACTCCCGTCTAACGGAAAAGTTTTATCCACCATTTCTACTTTAACAATCAAACTATCTTCAGAGTCAAAAAACAAACAATGCTTGCCCTTAAAAAATAAGGAATACCCTTTAGACATCATTTGAGCAACACTTAACAAATTACATGCTAAACAGGGAACATACAACACATCATGTATAAACTTTGTACCTTGTTTAGTCTGAAAGGCAACTGAACCCTTTCCATGTGCATCTACTGTTTCACCATTTCCCATCCTCACTTTAGTTTTAATTGACTTGTCAAGTGTGTGAAACAGGAGCTCATTGTGTGACATATAACTCGTACATCCACTGTCTATGAACCATGAGGATTCGTTGGTTGTGTTTCCTCCATGAGAAGCCATAGACAAGCTTTCTTCTTCCTTTTCCGACTCTTCAGTAAAATTTGCTTGTTGCACATGGTGTTGTTGTGGTTGATTCTGCTTGGCTCTACAATTTTTCTCAATATGACCCATTTTTCTACAAAATCTGCATTGAATCGATGGCTTCCCTTTGAACCAACAGTCCTTTTCTTGATGATTGGTCCTTTTACAATGGCTGCAAGGTGGAAACCTTTCTTTCTTTGGAAACTCCTTCCATGGCTTTCCTTTTGCTACTTTATCTCCTTCCATCCTTCTATTGTCCTTCACAGGCTGCTTGCCTTTGTGCTTTGCTTGAAATGCCACTTCTGCTGCTTCTTCATCTCTTATACTTGTTTTTTGTTCTTGGGCTTGCAACTTGCTGATCAGTTCTGCTACTGATAAAGTCTTCAGATCACAAGATTCCTCTATTGCTGAAATCTTGGATTCGAACCTTGCTGGTAAGCTTATCATCATCTTCTCCACCACCTTTGAATCTGGAAAGGTTTCACCAAATAGTCGTATCTTGTTTACAATTTCCAGAAGTTTGCCAGAGTATTCTTTCACAGTATCTCCTTCTTTCATCCTTAACATCTCAAATTCTCTTTTGAGAGTTAAGAGTTTGACAGTCTTCACTCTGTCACTTCCGTCGAACTCCTCCTTTAGCTTCTCCCATGCTTCTTTAGGTGTTTCACAAGCCATTATTCTTGTGAAAATCACTTCTGAAAGTGCTGAATGAAGACATGTGAGAGCCTTTGGTTTCTTGGACTTAGCATCTTCATAAATCTTCATCTGTGCAACAGTTGGGTTTGGTCCAAGCGGAGGGGGATCATCTTCACTTTCAATTGTTTCCCATAGACTAAGAGCTTTGAGATAAGCCTTCATCTTTATCACCCATATGTGATAATTTTCTCCTGTAAACATAGGAGGGCCTGCACCCAAGAAGCTGTTGGATGCCATGTTACTGCTGCTCAGCTCTCTCACCTTAGAAGAACTGAAGAAAAAAAACTTATCTTTTTGCTTTCACAGATCCCTCAAGAAGAAGGGCTCTTGATACCACTGTTAGAATTTGAGATTTAAAGAGAAGGAAAAAGATAAGGTTCAGCAACAACTCTTTTTTTTCATACTTCATATTACAAAAAAAGCATACATATAGCTACCTAAGCTTTCAAAAGTCAATAGAGGACCATACCTCCAACTACTCTTACAAGACACATTCCATAAAATAAGGACAACCATTTCTTTACAACTAAACATAATATTTTAAAAAAGGAACTATTAAACAAAAGACTATTTAAAAAAATCTCATTTTCTAACAGTTTTAGGATTTGACTATGTATCCGAATATATATAACTGCAGAGGCAAACTTAGAGTTTTATTTACGTTGAAAATAACATGCTTATGTAGAACTTACTCCTAACACTCTAGGAGCCTGTTTGGATTGGCTCATAGCTTGACTTATAAGTCGAAAGACATAAGTTAGTAATATAGTGAAAACCAGCTTATTTTGAGAATCGCTCCTTATTCAAAGTACTTTCTAAATGATTCCCTCGAAAAAATAGTAACCAATAGTTTTATGTTTGACTAAATTATTTGAGAAGTATGTTTGTTTGTAGTTTGTATTTGACCTGTTACTTTTGAAAAGAGCTTTCAAGAGTTGAATTATGAAAAAAGATGCACCTGTAAGTTATCACATACTAATCAATTAGCAAGGTGACTCGCAAAAATTGATTATACACTTATTTGGAAAAAAACACACGAAACAAATCATCATTTTATTACCGGTATAATTTTGTAATTGGGTTTGAGAAGGGTAGAATATACGTACATATTACCCTTATCTTTGTCGGTAAATAAGTTGTTTATGATAAATCCTCGACTCAAAAGGAATGTTGTCAAATCAGGATGACAAGAAAATATGGGAACCAAATAGCAAGATACAAAGCAAATGCAACCATATATATACACATCTTCTGAACGTGGGCGTTCTTGACTGACCAATACTCTGCTCTGTACAACAATGTCAGTCTAACCACCATTCTGTAGAACTTATCTTTAAACCTTCGTGACACATTCTTATCATACAGAACCTCATTTGCGAGTCTGTATTTCGTTTACCCCGCATCAATACGATGTGCAACATCATCATTAATCTCCCCATCCCCTTAAATTATAGATCCAAGATACTTGAAACTTCCTCTCTAGGTAATATATAACATACATAAACTAACAATATAAAAATTATGAAAACTAAAAAGTTATTGTACTAATTAGTTTGATAAATATAAATTTCTGATATGAATATTTTTGTACTAAATAAATAAATAAAAACACTTATTTCAGTGAGAAATTATTTTTTTTCCTGCTTAAAAGTTGAAAAATAACTTTTGATATTAAGTATTTATTTTTTCACCAAAATATTCGACCAGACGTGTTTAGAACAATAACAATAATATACCCGGTGCCGGCCAAACATCTTTATTTCTGTGAATTTCTTTTTTACTCTTTTTTAAAAGCAAGCACCTTTAACCCATCAAAACGTGATCAAACAAGCTAAGCACTCCTTTCGTTTACTTTTATTTTGTCACGTTTTTGCTTTTTAGAGTTAAATTGTATAAATTTTAATCAACATTTTAAGATGTATTTTTTCATCATATTCATATGAAAAGGATTGTAAATTATAATATTTTTTGTATAATTTTTAAATATTTAATGTAAATTATTAAATTATCTAATTTAATTTAATTTCAAAGGTTCTTTAAATTAATTATGTGAAACAAAATGTGACAAGTAAAAATAAACTAAGAGAATATTATTCACTTTATTTCGGAATTCTTTTTTGGCCATAAAAATACCAAACATTTGAGATTTTAGAAAACACCTCAAGAGTGTTTTCACTTTATTTGGATTCACTTTTTTTTTTCAAAAAAAATTTAAATTTTTTATTTTCATAAAATAACCCCATTTAAATTATATTGCATGTTTAATTTTTTTTTTAAAAATACATTTGAATTCTAAATATTAACTCCAAATACTATGGCCAACTCCAACTTCAAGTTTTTTAAATAAAGTGAATATATTTTTTATTTTCATGGCGAAACGCCTACTCAGTTTTGATAAAAAAATGGTACAATATTATAAAAATAAGAAAGAAATGTTTAGAATTGTTGAAATAGCATAGTTAACCTCGGTTTGCTCAAATGCCTTGGGAAAACTTTAATTTAAAGGCATCAACATGTTATACGTCATCATAATTTCATAAAGAAAGAGAGAGAGAGAGAGAGAGAGAGAGAAATTTAGCAAACACGAAGAAATCAAATCTCCCCCTGTTAAAAGTGTTTGTCGCCACCAAGTCTTGCCTCCGCCCACAACAAACGCACAAAAAGCCCATAAAATTATCCTTTTAGGCCACACAAATGCCTCTGCCAGCTGACGCCTTGTTGGGCGGTGGGCGCCGAACACAGCAAGCACTCGGTCAACATTATTGCGCCCTCCGCGCACCGTGCACGGCGCACGTTAGCCCCACCCCCCCTAACACCTTTAGCGGTGGCCTCTTCTCTCTCCCCCTTTTAACCTAACGCCCCCCCTTTTATCGCCTTTCTTTCATTATGCCTCCGCTCTCCTCCTCCGCCACCCACCACCCCTTTACCTTCCTCTCTCCTTCGGGGCAGCTCCGTGCACTAAAGCTCCCGCTATTAATAGATCTGAACCTGTTTACTAATTCTGGGTGTTTACATGGCGACTCATGATTTCTCCAACGTTACACCAACAGGGGTTGTTCTGCCGTCATCCAACGTTACAGTCGCGGTGGCTTCTCGCCGTCTTCCGCCGCCGTGCTGGTCACACGAGGAGACAATAGCACTCATCGATGCTTACAGGGACAAGTGGTATTCTCTACGAAGGGGGAATCTACGGGCTAATCACTGGCAGGAAGTTGCTGATGATGTTGGTTCTAGATGCCCTGTTGATCCTCCGAAGACCGCCGTGCAGTGCCGACACAAGATGGAGAAGCTTCGTAAGCGTTATCGTGCTGAAATTCAACGTGCTGCTCCTTATGGTGGGGCTCGATCCCATCGTTATTGCTCTGCTTGGGTCCATTTTAAGCGTATGGATTCGATGGAAAGAGGTCCGAATGCTGTGTCTCCACCGCCCAGTGATGAAGAAGTTGAAGAGGATGTAGAAGATTACCATCAAAACAGCGTCAAACTTATAGGGGATTTGTATGGTCACAATGTGAATAGCAATAACCGGAGTAATTTCCCAGGGGTTGTGAGTAATGGAGGAGGTGGGTTTCGGATCCGGATACCTGGGATGCCCGGGTCAGCTATTCCAATGGCGAAACCGTATACTAGTAGATATGAGGATTCTGGAGTTGAGAACCTTAATAATTTTGGGTCTAGTAAGATGTTCAGGGATGGGTTTGTGAAGAAGGCTGATTTGGGGAAAAGGGTTGTTGGTGAAGGAGGAGTTGGGGAGAAGAAAAAGGGGGACCCAATGGCGGAAATGGTGGCTGCGATAAATGTATTAGGGGACGGATTTGTGAGAATGGAGAGGATGAAGATGGACATGGCAAGAGAGTTGGAAGGGATGAGAATGGAAATGGAAATGAAAAGAACTCAGATGATACTCGAGTCACAGCAAAGGATTGTGGAGGCCTTTGCCCAGGCGTTGTCGGAGAAGAATCACAAGAAGGCAAAGAGAATGCCAACTCCTGAATGCTAGATTGGTCTTAGGGGTGTGATAAAATTGCCCTTTTTGGTGAATCTTTTGCAGCATTGAATAGCAGAATGCATACTGGATTACGCTAATTTCCCATATTTAGTGAGCTTGCAACATGCCTTTCCGTCCCATCTTGGTATTTACTATTTACTATTTACTTGATTAGCAGAAGAATGTAGAACTGGCTAGAATAGGAACTTATTAGTTCATTGATGTTGCAACTTTTTGTTATGAATTTGTGCTGGCATAGCATGATACTCGTTGCAGTAATTATGTAGTGCAATGCGTTTAGAGCAGTGTTCTGACATTGGAATCGTTGTTAGTAGTTTGTAGTGCTTGTTGAATTTGGTCAATGCCTATTATGATGTTGCTTACTGCAGTTTAAACTCTATCGCTAGAAACCAATTATACTTTGAAAATTAAATTTTGTTTTGGGTTCTGCTGCTATTGTAAAATACTATGTTCTGTTGCTAGAAAAGCAATTTTCTGGCCAGCCATTTTGAGTGTGCGCCGACCTTTTTAAAGAGAATAGGAAAAGAAAAAGATAACTGCAGCAAAGGAAACTGTTCCAGAAGTGACTTAATCTATTTGCCATTTACTTGAGCTGAAGCATTAATTGAGGAAAAATCACACTTGGATTAAACTCTGCCTTGCCATGCTAGTGATTGGAATCCTGTTTGTTCTTTTACTAAATGCATGTCATTACGCAGCCATTACATCTGTATTCTGTGACAAACAGTACCAGTGCACTATTAAATGCCTCGGCTGAGCACAAATATCACACTGTAAGAAATGGAACCAATGAACCATGTTCTTACATAATTTGGTTACAAGATACAAAGAGTTTAGGTCCAAAATTCGCTTTGGTATGGTAATATTTGACTGGTATAAATAACATTGTTATATGTAGTGATTTATGGGTCTGTTACAGAGAAGAGGTGCTTTTTCAGCCTCTTGTTGTTTTCAGGAAGGAGAAGTTTGGGTCTCTTCATTAATGTGAATTGCCTTATGAATGTGTTATGTGCTGTAGTTCATTTAGGATAACCAAAGATCAAACATGCCCCCCTCTCCCTGCCCTAGTTTCCCCCTTAAATTTTCTAGGGTGCATGAACATGATATGAGTTGAAACCAATTATTGAAGGTTATTGACATGGAAGTCATGTAAGCTTGTTTTCAAGTGTCTAGAAAAAGGTGTCCTTTGGATAACTTTTTTTTTGATTGTTAGTTTCGTGGAGAATTTATATGGGAAGTACAATAGGCCCTGCCAGTAGGTTGGTTAGTTCTGTTTTGCTGTAATGTGTAATTTGTTCAACGGTAGTACTGCAAGTTAGTCTTGCTTTCCTTTGATCGTCCGACAGAGAATGTCATTACTTTGCCAAAGACAAGATTATGCCTTTGAGTTGAGAGAAGCCTGAATTGATCTGGTCAATGGTTGGCGTGTGGGTACATTGGAGTAGGTAGCTGATCGCAAGTGTTTAGCATGATGCGACCCCTAAATGAAGAGTATATTTCCCCAGGCAAGCAAAATTTTGAAGCATAACTATGCCGTTGGGACAAAACTACTAGGCAGAATTCTAGTGCGCCTGCCAATTTGAAGAAGTCCAAGGTTAATGGGTTTTGGTGACTTTATGTATGGTTTACAGAAGCAGAATCGTTTAAAAAGTGTGAAGTTCCTTTTGCTTTTCTAAACAAAGATTGAATTGTACGTATTTTCTACTAATGCTAGAGCAGCGTAAAATAAGCTGTGTTTCCATTTTCTTTTCCAAATCATGCTGGTGCAGCTGGAGTCATGCACCATCATCTGTGTCTGCATAAGAGGAGAAGTATACAGCTTCAAACACAATACATGTTACAATCATATTCTCAATTCTGCAGCTGAAAGGACTGTATCTTCCTCTCTCTCTCTATTCTCTTAAATAATGCAGATACACATTGACCTTTGGCTACTCACATTGCATTCTGCATTATATTTTGGGTTTGACCGAACTTGGTCAAAATCCTAAATTTGTCTTAAGAAATCCATTGAATAATGTACAAATTATTAAGGACCGGGATCTTGACCCTATAAACTTCAATTCTTAGTTTCGCCTTTGTGTACCCCACATTGAAAAATGATATATTCAGTTGAACTCGATTAATTTAAGGTGCATAGTAGTCCTAATAGGTAAGGAAAAAAAAGAACACAGCAGTTTGTGCTTTTTCCCCCTTATAATAAGCGAGTACTATATGGGATTTCGAATCCATAAATTTCAAATTTTGACTTTTTGTTTGCGTGTTCTGTCTCACAAGTCTTAGTACAAAAGAGTTTTTATTAAATGGAATTCGAAGGTTTCTCAGTTTATGGGGGATAAAACAATACAATAGAAAGTGAAAAAAAGGAGGCAACCATGATTTTCTATATAGTTGCTGATCACGTTTTTGTGTGAATGAAACTTTATTTTGTTGTACACAGTTGGAAATACTAAAGTAAGTGAGAAATATTATACAAACAACAACATACCCAGAGTGTATGCAAACCCACCTCGAGGAGATAGAGAGGCTATTTTTGAAGGACCCTCGGCTCAAGTATCACATTTCAGAGCAATATGAAAAAGAACATACATAAATAAAGAAAACAGCAAATACCTGAGAACATAGACAGAACATTATTTGATCCAAATTCATTTCTAACTAGTACAGTAGCCACAAGATGCGTGGTCAATATTAAAGAGAAAAAAGTTATAAAAAATTACTATCTTACCTGCTTGACCACATCAATATTAAGTGAGAAATATTATACTCCTTTCAAAGTTGAAATTCCGCTTTGAAGATTATGTAAGTCAAACACTTTTCTCTTTCCTTAGAGAAGTTGAAAACTTAATGAAAGAAACAAAAGTCTGCAGATAGACTTTTAGAATTCAGAGGAGAAACAGCCAAAAGGTTTCATTGTTCTTTGGTTGAACTAATGGACAGAAGGCTCAAAAAGGAGATGTTCATCACTTGCCAAGTTTGATCAATGAAGATTTTCTTTTGCTCAAAAAGGAGATGTTCATCACTGCTCAAGAAAATGAACTCATGGGTACATTTCATACTGATACAAATTAAAAGATCCTAGTGAATTTGCTTATAAATGGTCTTATATGAAAGTAGCTTGACATGTTAGTTTTCTTGACGCTTCCATAGTATTTTACTATTAAACACTCTCTCAAAGTAAGACCAACCTGTGTCAGGTGTGAATTCAGGCACTGGACATTATTCTATATTATCATTGACTTTGAATTTGCTAACCACCTTGAATATTAGAATTACCTCAACTCAAGTATTGGCTGCAGTTGTCAATTGTTTCTCAGAGACCGCATAGTGATCAATGAAATGGGGGAAAACCATGGGAGACCAAAACCCCTAGCGGAGTCAAAAAAGGCTAAGTGATTTCTTCCCATCTCTATAAGTCTGTGTCGACAAGTTACTCAGTACCTATAATCAATTTCACCTGGGGATGTGGTGTACTATCTAGTGCCATTAATAAGCTTTTCCTGTCAATTCAACTTAATCCTCAATTTTATTTCAATGAATTGACATACTAGTTGGTTAAACTTTTAAGCGCTTTCTTCTTGAATTAAGAATTGTCAAACTCGAACATAACATTCCATGTATATAATGACTTGCTCTTTTTCTTGTTCAAATGGTAATTATGAATTAATTGATCCATTCAGCAAAGTATCAAATGATTTTAGCACAACAACCATATACATTATATTGACTTTGAATTGCTTACATATCTAAATACAGAAATCTCCAAATGTCTAAGTCCTTATCGAGTAACAGGAAGATTTATTCAATAAACTACAACTCAATTAGGTATGATTTTAGCACAATAATTATATACATTTCATTTGACTTTTTCACCAGATGAATACCATGTAATGTCCACATAAGTTGCTTGACATATTGAACTTATATATCAAAAGAGAGCAACTTATTGATAACTAACATTTGTCATACTACTATTCAATAAACCTGAGATTGCCAATTATTAATTCAAGAAGAAAGCTCTCATCCTAAACAAGTCAAACTGAACTCAACTCTTTTTTCCCCATACTAAAAGAGTTGAATTTGAGCTTTTCAGAGCTGAGATATTCCTTTGTGCTGAGCACAGCTTGATGAAAGAAACTAGAATCTGCAGATTGATTTCAGAATCCAAAGGATAAAAACCGAAAAAAATGCATAATTCTTTGGTAGAATTAATGGACAGAAGGCTGTGGGAGGCTGCTCAAAAAGGAGATGTGCATCACTTGCAAAGCTTGATCAAAGAAATCCCTTTTCTGCTCAGCACAGTTTCATTAGCAGGTAATGAAACTCCTCTGCATATTGCTTGCTTGAGTAGCCATCTTGAGTTTGCTAAGGAGATCATTCATCTGAGGCCAGAATTTGCAAGAGAACTAAACCAAGATGGTTTCAGCCCTTTGCATATTGCCTCAGCAAATGGGAATATAGAGATTGCGAAGGAGCTCTTGAACGTTGACCGTAATCTATGCCTTCTCAAGGGGAAGGATAGAAGAACCCCCCTTCATTATGCAGTAATCAAAGGCAGAAAACATGTCATGAAGGAGCTTCTTGTGGCTTCTCCAGACTCTGCAGCAGAAGTGACTGCTCGTGGCGAGACTTGTCTTCATTTAGCTGTAAAGAATCATCAGTTTGAAGCTTTCAAATTACTACTTGAGAATCTCAAGGAATTTAACAAGTATGATGTTTTAAACAAGAAGGATATCCAAGGAAACACTGTTTTGCATCTTGCTGTGTCAACTAAGCAATACGAGGTAAGTATCTCCGGTGTCTTTGTTATGCCTCTTTTATCTCATCATATCAACTTTTAAATTTCAATAACAGATAAGAGAAATGATCATCCAGGTTGTTGATCTATTGCTCGATTATAATGTTTTTGCTAAGGGCACAATTGAGATGAATTCTTTGAACAAAAGAGGCCTTACACCTTTGGAGGTACTACTTAAGGAATCTGAAGATTTTGATATTGAGGAAATTCTAAGAGCATCCGGTGCTGTATCTGTTGAAAATTTGCGATCTTTGCAGCAAGAAAGTTTGCCACAATCCTGGGTTGTTCCAGTTCAAGATCCATCAAATGAACAATCCAGCAGAGAGCAAAGAAGGGATCGTCCTCGATCTAGTTCTAAGAAGCTTCAGGATTTCTTTAAGTACAATAAAACCAAAGATTGTCCAGGAAAAGTAAGAGACACCCTTCTTGTTATAACTATTTTAATTGCAACAGCAACTTATCAAACAGTACTTAGTCCACCAGGAGGCGTTTGGCAGGACACTTACTGGCCTGATCACAATAACAGAACCAGTAGTGATGGCATAATGTCCTTGCCACGTATTGCAGGACAGTCAGTGATGGGAACCAATAATCCAATTTCCTATGGCTTGTTCTTGGTTTTCAACTCCATCGGATTTTTCGTGTCCCTCCACACGATAAATTTCCTAACTATAGGATTTCCTTTGCAATTAGAACTGCAAGTCTCACTTGTTGCCTTGATAGTAACCTATGATACTGTGATGTCTGCCATAACGCCTAACTGGGGAATTTCTCTCTTCTTTACTATCTTTTCCATCGTCTTTCCAGTTTTCTTGCCTCACATTACAAAGTTGTTGAGAAACCATTGCAAGAAACCTAAATTTATTATCAAGATTTGTGAGCTGTTCAGATAGTTGAACATCTTCCTATATATGTATAAATTTTTTGAGGTTCAACCAGGATGTATTGAAATTCTGAAAGAAACTTGTTACTGAGATTAATTTGGAATATCTTTTATAGTATTGCTTTTGGATGTTTTTCTTCCAATCATGGTTGATTCATGACAATTGAACTCGTTGCCGTTGGGACATTCAATATCATTGTCGAACTAAGAGAAGTCCATGTTAATTCGCCTATGAATGGACTTATATGGTTATACTACATTTTTTTGCGTGTATCTGATATGACCTTAATGAGATGTGGAACATTGCATCTGACACCCGTTGGCCTCTCTTTGGGAGCTTGTGTCCTGGCGTTTTATGCACTAGACGTAGGCGGGCTGAAACTCTGCCCGACCACATGTGAACCATGGGTCTGAAAGAATTCATGATCTGATCTGTGGGGTGTATTAAACCCCTCAGAGAACGACTAAGAATGTCCATTAGGAAGAGCGAACACTATCTCTTTCTTGTCCTTCTACTTAAAGTTAAGGAGCAGAGTGGAATGCTTTTGCTGTTGAGAAAGTAGATAGTTAGTGCGAAGGTTCAAGACTAGCCTGCAAACAAAGCAAAACGGAGGGCTCCTACATAAATAGTGCCCATGCGTTCAAGGACTCGATGGTTCACCAGATTCTGCAAATTCATACCAAGTATCACATTTCGCTACGTTCTTCATCAATGCGAGAGTCGAGATATTCGTTGCCGAGAGTCGTTTTGTTTCAAAAGAAGCACAGGTCCTCCCAGCTCCCACGCACATTGGAGACGGGGCACGAGAGCAGGGGCGGAGCTACATATAGCCGAGGGGTTCATCCGAACCCCCTTCGACGAAAAATTACACTGTTTATATATAGTTAAAATTAATATTTTTATATATATAGTAGGTGTTGAACCCCCTTTGGCTTCTATGCGTGTTTACTTATTCATATTTCGAACCCCCTCAATGAATATCCTGGCTCCGCCACTGCGCGAGAGTATTCCTTGGCGCTTTCCACATGGGGGTTCATTAATCACCCAACATGCATGTGAGCACGCTAGTGGCGAAGCTAGAATTTTATTAAGGAGGTTCGAAATATAAAAAGTAAACATACGAAGAGACCAAAAGTGGTTCAACATTTACTATATATACGTAAAAAATAATTTCCACTGAAGGGGGTTCATCCCTGGGTCCTTGCTAGCTCCATCCCTGAAGCACGCGCGGGGGACATGAGGGAGACACACGGAGGGGGCCATAGCACCCCGCCCGCGCGACTCCCCCGATGTTTAAACAAGTTCGTGGTCCGTTTTGCTGTGCAGGTTTTAACAATGATCCTTCCGCAGGTGAACCTGTGGAAACCTTGGTGACTCAAACCTGCAATCTTAGTAATTACAATTAGAGGTGAAGGATGCTTATGACCAACCCTTTTTGTCCTTTTAGTTCAAATTATCTATAAACAAAAAAACATGAGGCAGCTACAATATATTTTTTAGGGAAAGTATACCCCAAAAAAGTGGCTGTGAATTCCCTTTAATAAACTTGAATATTAGGATAATTATTCTTCCGAGTTCCTTTTTAGATAAGTAAACTTGAATGAAAGTGATAGCAATTTTATTACCCTAATGATAATTACATAAGATATAGTAATATCGTATAACCTTAATTTCATTTTTTTTGGTACAGAAAAATTAACTGATTTTTTTTTGAAAGAATAAATTCATAAGCCACATGCTAAAATTTGGATTAAAAAGTGTGTATGGCAAATTTAATTTGACCTTATTGATACCACATTTTAGTTAACCTTTTACGGAAGTATCGACGGCTATCCCCTTGGTATTTCTATAGTCATTATTATTTATTTATTTTTATTTATTATGTGCAACTACTCACTTTGTTTCATATTAATTGACACTTATTGACTTGCCACACTCCTTAAAAAAAGTTTTAGTTAGAGTTGTATTTTATTAAACTAACTTTATTAATAGTGCCTTAAACTCTAAATATGATTACTAGTACTTTATGTGGCTATTTAATATACGAAGAGTAATATGGGAAAGAGGTGATAAACTCTCTTGATTTATTAAAATGAACAAATAAAATAAAATATTTATTTTTAGTATACGGGGCAATTAAAATGAAATGTTAGTGTTTGCAACAAATTTTGACAGAATTGGCCTTTCGGCCAAAACAAATCCCATCAAAATAGCTAAAGAATTAAAATTCCACATTTTAGTCAACTCAGCTGTCATTGTTGACCAAAATTTGTTGACTTTGGCGGCTGAGACTCCTCCTAATTTTATAGTTCTACCAAAAAAAAAAAAACATAAAATTTTTGTAGTTTTTTTAACAATCAAATACAAATTTATAATATTATAATTATTACTCTCTTTTTTATCAATCAAATACAACAAGAATGTATTTTTATTTGTTATAAAAAAAAATATTTTATATAAATAATGATACATATATATATAATGATGATACAATTTATATACACATTTTATACATATACATATTATATATAATAATGATATAATTTTTATACAATAATGATATTTTTTTATACACATTTATACAATAATGATACATACACATATTTTATACAACAATGATAATTTTTTATACACATCTTATACATATACATATACATATTTTATACAATAGTGATACAATTTCTATACACATCTTATACATATACATATTTTATACAATAATTATACAGTTTCTAACCACTTCATATACAACTTTTAGCTCCTTGTAGGGAAAAGGAAAATAAAACTGAATGGAGGGCCCGAAACGGCCCAAATTCGAAAATGGCCATAAGATGAAATTAAAATGGCCGAATGGTACACAATTATCCAATAAACTAAACTTGGGCCATTTTTTTTTTAAAAGGGCCAGCTCATGTCCTTTTTCCCAAATAAATTTACTATCTTAATAATCCTAATCCTTCTAGGATTAGTAGAACCTTTCTATATAAAGGTGTGTTATTTTTGTTCTCTATCGGCAACACAATGACGCTTAGCTTAGCAACCATTTTTTCAGCTGCAGAGACATGTTTCAATCGTAATCATTTAAGCTCTGTGTCTTGTCCTTCTTCTGTCGACTGTTTTCATCATCAAGTTAGAATTTTTAGGAGTCGTCCAAGAATTAAGTCGTTGGTACATTCACATTTATTGAGCGCTAGGTGTGAGGTATCGATGGTAGAAAAAGAATTTATAACACAATCGAGTCTTTCAGATTTGGAACTACTGAAAACATCTGATCGATATACAAACAAGAGTAGCAACATCATGCTTATTGAGCTTAACATTCACACATCACCGGTTGAAGTGTGGGAGAAAGTTTCTATTCTAGAATCAGAATGACCTCAAGCGATTCGCGAATTATGTTCTTTGAATCATATCGAAGAAGCTGTTGTATTGAGTACTTGTAACAGAATTGAAATATATATTGTCACACTTTCCCAAAATCGCGGAATTGAGTATTTGTAATAGAATTATTATGAGTTGTGTTAATAAGATGTTAGCTATTTGTTTGCAATATAATTTGTTGGAGTGATGTTGTATAAAATTTTATTTATTAATATAAATATGTGAGTGGTTTAATGCAAAATTCTAAAATGTTATCTAATATAAAAAGTAGGCAGTACTTTTTTAAAGTTTTTCTCTCTCTAAATTTTATACTCCCTCCGTCCCATTTTATGTGGCACACTTTTCTTATTAGTCCGTCCCAAAAAGAATGTCACATTTCTATAATTAGAAAAAAATTAACTTTAAAATTCCTTTTTTACCCTTAATGAAGTGATTTACAACCACACAAATGTTCAAGAATTATTTTGGATTACAAGTTTCAAAAATCTTTCTTTTTTGTTAAACACCATGCTAAGTCAAATGGTGTCACATAAAATGGGACGGAGCGAATATTATTTAAGTGAAAATAAAATCTTAAAATTCATTATTAATTAAAAAAATTGGCGCCTCAAATTTTTGAAAACCTAAAGCAGAAGCTCCATTAGCCTCCCTTTGAGCCACCCATGATCATATAGTACATTATTTTGTAATAATATCAATATAGCTTTGAGTAAATAATTATGCATAAAAATAAAATAAAAATACTCCAATCCTAGGACAAAAGGTATGATGGTACAAAGAGCTAAATATGGAGTACCAAGTATGGCTCACCAATGGAAAATGAGCACAACTTGCTTGAGAAATGTTATGGTAAACACTTATCCGTACCGGGTATTTACACTCAATTAATAAATAAATAACATGTGTTATTTTCTTTAATTACAATTATCAATACTTAATCATAGTTAATTACTATGTATTTGCATATATCTTTAAGTATTAAATAAAATAACTTAACAGTCTCTTAACAATATGTAATGTAATTGCTGGCCAATATCACCCAAAAGTTCCTTCTGCAATTTGTAACTGTCTTTTGTTATATAAATTAGCCAAGTTTCAATATATTTACAAAAAAATCACTTATATTTATATATCCTTAATATAACAAATATACAGATTGACCGATGAAAACTTCACATAATTATGCTTGCCTGCAAAGCTTGTCTCCCATAATATATTTTACTTTGTGTTCTTGAGAAGAACACTTTATATTAATTCTGTCGTTATATCATTAACAAGATAAACTCAAATTAAATAGATTATACGTTCGTTTCTTTATGTCTTTTCCGTTAAATTTGAATTTCTGATTATGTGTGTGTATTGGAATTTTTTTTAAAAAATGAAGATCTAATAAGCCAGAACTTGAGAATTCAATTACGGCAAGAAGAAGACGTGAAGAAAATTAGAAAACATATAGAAAACTAAAGGAACAAGAAGTTTTTACCGATCCTAAGTCTTTCCTCCGTTAGCTATTATAAATTTTATTTCATTTTAAGTTAATTAATATTTATTGCCTTTTTAAATTTTCCTTATTAAAATATAAGATTTATATGATTAACTTAATTTCATTGGGTGTATATACCAGGTGTGGGTAAGTTTTTACCTATGCACTTCCTAAGTACTCGAACATCTTAGGCAAGACAAATCAATACCAATATCAAGGTAAATACATAGCTGGAGATCAACTTTTCAAGATACCTACTATTATATAAGAAGTTTTTTTTGTGTGTGTGAGAAACAGGGTCAAAGATGAGCTATAAATAGACCTTGCTGGTTCCCTTACTTTATATAAGTTTACTAAGCACAATATTTTAACACTTTGGAATCAATAACCTAAACCTCACAATTAAAATCATCTTTGCACTTGAAACTCTCTTTTTAATGTGTTTATGGTGGTGACATAAAGCATTCTTGCACAGGTACAATTATAGGTTGCTGGAGACCGAAGGAATCAAAAGAGTGCACCAAAAATTAATGTGTGTGGATAAAAGTTAAGTTGTTAATTTCACATTTCTAAAGATGCTGGACTTGCACATCAATTCAAAACAAATTTATATTTGGTACAATATTAAATCTGTAAGAAAAGAATAACAATTTTTAAGTAAAAGCTTTTTTGTAAACAAACATCAAAATTTGAAAGCTCGTTCTAATAATAAACACCAAATTTTGTAAACAAATGATTTAACTCAAACCAAATGGTAACTCCACGTCTGAGTAAAACCTCCCAATATAGTTCTTTTCAAAAGAGCCAATGTAGAAAAACTTACGACAAAAGAATTCATCACCCATATATTACACTAAACAATAAATATTGCACCTAATTATAATTTTTGAATTACAATAGTATGCTCTCTTTCTTTGTTTTCTTGGTTCCTCTCGTGTGGGTGTGTTATATTGTATTGTGTATGTTAGATTGGTGTCTGAAGTGTAGGGAGTAGGGGAGAAAATGGAAGTGTTGTGAGGGAGTTGGGGTAAATGGGATGTGCAGGTGGGTGAATGGGGTTTGGTTAGGTTAATTAGGATTTTAAAAAAAAAAAAAATCTTTTTTAGCTTTTTGTTTATTTTTGGTCTTTTAAAGATAATATAAAAATATTAGCTAACTATTTGGACTTACAAAAATATAAGAAAAGTTAAATAGCTAGACTAAAAAAATGTAATTAAGAACATATTGAAATCTCCAACTTATTTGTTAAAACCTAATTAAAAGATTTTTTATTTTTTGTACTGCATATATGTGATGCCTTCTTCTTCTTCAGTTGAGAATTTGCGCATATAGTTGTAATTAAATTAAGGTGTGGCAGACTGAAATTGCCAATAGCTATTTCGCTAATAAAGAAAATAAGAGTCATTATCCATGCAATTAATATATTCATCATGAGAATATGATCTGCCTAAAAAGGATGCCGGACCTAATATTCCTAATAAAAATCCAAATAACAAAGCATTACTTATTATCCTAATATTTAGATTTTTGAAATTAATTAAAACTATAGTTATTAAGGTTTGACCATTCTTTTTGCAATCAATGTTTGTAATCTAAATATATATTTTTTAAAAACATAAAATATAATTTAAACATGAAATATAAATGAGGTTATTTTATGAAAATAAAAAAGTTAGGATTTTTTCTAAATCCCAAATACGAATTTCTAAAAGAGTTTGGCCAAACCGCTACGAATTCTTTACTTATTTATTTTCCCCTAATATATCAACCAAATTTTCCCATTCCTACATGGAGTGGGAAAGCTTTATATCAACCAAAGTTTCTCATTCCTACGTGAAATGGGAACACCTACACCTTCATCCCTATATATGTGTAAAATATTCTAGTTGTTTTCATAACACGTATTTCAAGCGATGGCGACGGCGAGGGCAAGTGGTTTTGCGACCTCTTGTGACTACTTAAGTTATACGTCTTGCCCTTCTTCTTCTGTGCATTGTTTCCGTCATGAAGTTAGATTTTTCAAGAGTCATCGTGGAAGGATTAAGCCATTGGTATGTTCGCATTCGTTCAGTCCTAGATGTGAGGTATCGGTGGTAGAAAAAGAATCGAGTCTTTCAGCTTTGGAGCTACTAAAAACATCTGATCGATATACGAAGCAGAGCAACAGCGTTATGGTTATTGGACTTAACATTCACACAGCACCAGTTGAAGTGCGGGAGAAACTATCTATCCCAGAATCAGAATGGCGTCAAGTAATTCGCGAACTATGTTCCTTGAATCATATCGAAGAAGCTGCTGTATTGAGTACTTGTAACAGAATGGAAATATATGTTGTCGCGCTTTCCCAAAATCGCGGAATTAAGGAAGTGACTGAGTGGATGTCTAAGTATAGTGGAGTTGCAGTTCCAGAGCTCCGCCAACACCGGTTTTTGTTGTACAATCAAGATGCCACACAACACCTGTTTGAAGTAGCTGCTGGACTAGATTCACTAGTACTTGGAGAAGGTCAAATTCTTGCACAGGTCAAGCAGGTTGTTAAGAATGGACAGGGGGTTCCTGGATTTGGTAGGAAAATAAGTGAACTATTTAAGCATGCAATCACAGCTGGTAAGAGGGTTAGAACTGATACTAATATCTCCACAGGATCAGTATCAGTCAGTTCAGCCGCAGTCGAGCTTGCTCTGCTGAAACACCTTCCAGATTCTTCTATGCCTCCCCGTGTGTTAGTCGTTGGAGCTGGCAAGATGGGAAAACTTGTGATCAGACATTTGATTGCTAAAGGGTGTAAAAAGATGGTTGTCATTAACAGGACAGAGGACAGAGTTGCTGCTATCCGTGAGGAGTTGAGTACGGATGCTGCTGTAATAATAGAGTACAAACCTTTCTCAGAGATGTTAGCATGTGCTGCTCAGGCTGATGTAATATTCACCTGCACTGCTTCGAAAGATCCTTTATTCGTAAAGGAGAGTGTTCAAGCTGCTCTCCCTTGTTGTGTGAACTCCAGGAGGCTATTTATCGATATTTCTGTTCCTAGGAATGTGGAAGCTAGTGTCTCAGAACTTGAAGGTGCATGTGTTTACAATGTGGACAATCTTAAAGAGGTTGTGGAAGCTAATAAGGAGGATCGGTTGCGGAAGAAAATAGAAGCTGAGGGCATCATTGCTGAGGAAGTGAAAAAATTTGAAGCACTTAAAGACTCCCTTGAGACCGTTCCAACTATCAAAAAGCTCAGGGCATATGCTGAAAGAATTAGGGCTGCTGAGGTTGAAAAGTGCTTGTGTAAGATGGGTGATGGCGATCTCTCCGAAAACAACAAGAAAGCTATCTATGATCTCAGTCTAGGGATAGTAAACAAGCTGCTACATGGACCAATGCAGCATCTGAAATGTGATGGAACTCAAAACCGGAATTTGAGTGACATACTTGGAAATATGCATGCCCTTAACACAATATTTGGTCTTGATAACGAGATGGAAGACAAGCTACACACCAAGATAGAAAAAAACCAAAAGCAATCTTCTTGAGGTCAATTACTTTCAGCCAAGTTCAATCAGAAACGATCATCATTTCAGATCCATGTTTTCTGGCAATTTGCTAGTTTTAACTGTATCAAATTACCTAGGACTAGGACATGATGAAATATTCTTTTTCAGGCCATTGGTAGCCAATATTATTCCCTCAGATTGCAGGAAAGTCTGTCATAGTTGCAGTTGTAATTGTTACACTTATATGTTCTATATTGCCATTTGTTGAATCCAGAGGAGTATTCATTGATTTTTTTTTTATGTACAATCTATTTACTTGATTGCTTTCAGGTATTTTTCTTCCAATCATCCTGGTTAATTGATGATAATGGGAAAAAAGAACTTGCTGGGACATTCATAATCATTCATCAAAATCATAGAGAAGTCTTTTTCAATTTGCTCACATGTTCTTGGGATCATAGGCTTCAACGTAGATATTGACCCAACTTTCACATTCATGAAAGTAGCTTGATGTATGTTGTTTTTTTGACGCTTCCATCGTATTTTACTATATTACACAAGCTCTCAAACGAAGACCAACCTGTGTCAGGTCTGAATTCAGGCACTGAACATTATTCTATTATAAGTATTAAGTATATATCATTGATTTTGAATTATCTAAACACCTTGAATATTAGGATTACCGCAGTTCAAGTATTGGCTGCAGTTGTCAATTGTTTCTCAGATACCTGTCCAAAGATATAGCGTAGTGGTCAATGATGTGGGGGAAAACCATGGAACACTAAAACTCGTAGCAAAGTCAAAAAAGGCTAAGTGATTTCTTTCCATTTCTGTGTGGGCGAAAATACTCAGTAGAGTACCTATAATAATCAATTTCACCTGGGGATGTGGCGTACTATCTAATGCCATGAACATGCTTTTCCTGACAATTCAGCTTAATCCTCAATATCTTTTTTAAATGATCAATTGACTTGCATTAGTCATTCTAGTTGGATATATAAACATAACTTTTAAAGAAAGTTTATGTTTTTTTTTGAGATAAGTTAATCAAATACGTTAATAAAGATGAGTTTTCTGTTCTCTTGACCAGAATTCTGTTCACATTATTTATTTTTCTTTGTTGATGTAAATAGAATTAGCTTTGTCCTTTCGAGCACGTCAATAATTACATTTATCGCTTCTCATGCATGTTTCTTAAGTTTTTCTTTTCTATTTTTGCTTCTTACTTTTATAAATCATGTTGTTTTATTGTTATTTAAAATTTTCTTCTCGCAAATGAAAATAAGTTGGTAGAGTTCAATAAGTTTATTAGTATGCTCGTTTTTCGGAGGAAAACTGATTGGTATGATGCTTTTGTAGACAGTTTTGAATAAACCTCTCTGTTAGGTTGGACTTCGACGTGCATTAATTAATATAAATGAGATATTGTATTTCTAACATGATTATTTGGCACAATTTTTTCTCAATTCTTTATCCTGGAGATTTCTTAATATTATTTGTGTAGTTGGTACTGCCAAATACCTTCTCAGAAACATCTAAATTTTATCATTTTGTGGTTAATTTGATTCCACATAATTGTTTTTAAAATTAAAATCTCTTGCCATTAAAACCATCTCGTCACTCCTGTATGGTCTTTCTGGTTAAAGTTTATGGAATATATGCACCTGAAGAATGTAATTGTTCATCTTTTCAGATCCAAAAAAAGATATTCAGGCCTCATTTGTTTGCACTTAATAGAGGTCTGAATCTGAATGGTTCAGACCTTAAGCCATTAAGTGTATAATTTGTTTTTATTCAGATTTAAGCACTTAATTGGTCTGAATGAGTTTTAATCATTAAGATCTAGAACAAAGTCTTAATACCGTTAGAGGTAAACTTGTATTGATAATATTCACTACCACTCTATCCACAATCATCAGTTACCACCAATTACCACCTTTATCATCACAACCACCACCACCATTGTCAACCACCATTATCATCGTCAATCACCACCACCAGCCACCATTACTATCAGCCACTACCACTCCCTACTACCTCCATCATTATATATAATTATATCAATTGTCACCACCATCACCGCCACTTCCAATACCACTGTGGTCAATCCTTACGACTAACCAACTCCACCATCACAATTAGCGCCGCCACTAACTACCACCAACACACCATCAATCACCACACATTTTTCAGCCATCACGACCACCACTGTCACCGTCGGCGCTACCTCCACCACTATCAGCCACTACCACCAGTACAGTCAATCCCTACTACCAATCACATCCACCATCACAACTAGAACCGCAGTCAACTACCACACATTTTTCCGTCGCCACCATCAACACCGCCAACTACTAACCTTAACTAACTTCACCATTACAACAACCACCATATATCAACACTTTCAATCGCCACCATTATGACAATTACTACAACATCAACCACTTCTACCATCACAACTATCACCGACAATATTACTAGCCACAAACACTAACCATTATCACCACCACCATTACTAGGGGTGCGCATCGGTCGGTTCGGTTCGGTTTTGTATATTATCGGTTCGGTTTATCGATTTTCGGTTTGTTAACATGCAAAACTGATAACCAAACCAATAAGATATTCGTTATCGATTTTTGGTTAATCGGTTTTGGTCCTTAACGGTTCGGTTTTCGCTTTAACCGATAAGAAAATGCTTCTATAATTTTTTTTGCTTTCTCTTATTTTTATCTACATATATACACTACCTTCATGCATAAAAGTCTATTCAAATTACAAGCATAAGCAAATTCAAATACGTTATTAGTAAAACAAACTTATTTTCTTTCTTGTTAACTAACAAACTTGAATGTAGTAGCAATGCTAGCAATCTCTCAAAAAGAAAAACAACAGTGATAGGTAGAACCCCACCAAACTAACGTGTTTAGAAAGAAAACAACAACACTAAGACAACAACTATAAAATGCAAAAAAATAATAAGGTATATATTTAAAATCTAAAGCCACTATTATAATTATGGATAAAATATATAGTTTTAGTATAATCTTATTGGATTATCGGTTTAACCATTAACAAAAATCTTAAAACCGAAACCGAACCGATAGCCCAATAATTTTTTTTACAAAATCGTTAAAAAACCATTAACCCAATAACCCGATATCGATAAACCAATAATATTTTTATCGGTTCGATTTATTGGTTAAATCGGTTTTTGCTCACCCCTAACCATTACGAACCATCTCCATCATCACTAGTAAACGTAAATGTTTCATTTTTTTAATCAAATAATAGTTTTATTTTTATTAAATTAAGTCTTTTTCTAATATATAATTAATTTTTATTTGAATTGTACTTTTATTATATTTATAAATAAATTACGCATATTCAGATATTGAAAAACAAATAGTCTTAATTATTCAGTATTCAGATTTAGACACAACATCTTAATCATTCAGATGTGCATTCATATTTAGACATTTTAATCTTAATGAAAACAAATGAGGCCTCAATTATCTTGAATTTGATATTTGGTCACTTAAATAGCATATATTCTCGGTCAAATGAGTCGAGTCCTAACATATTATATGTGCTTAGTATTTTCTATTTTCTAATATAACGAAAAATATTTGAATAATATGTACATGCCGTTTAAAATTTATTAGTGTATTTTTCTTATAAAGTGCTATAAAATAATGTGGAAACTATGCGTGTTAAGAAACTAATCTAGGACAAAAGGTAAGATGGTACAAAGAGCTAAATATTACCACAAATGAAAAATGAGCATAGTTTGCTTGAAAAATACTCTCTTCGGCTAAATTTATGTGTTACTTTTTGAATTTTTAGATTCAAATAAGTGTCACTTTAACGTAGTTTTCTTTTATATATTTTTAAAATATTTTTGAACTGTTAATTATTGTGATTTATAAAAAAAAATTATGTAGTTTTCAAATATGTAAATTTTATTTTAAAAAATTTAAAAATTCTATGCCCAAATATATGATAAATATTAAATTATTTAACTCTCAAAATTTAAACAATATCACATAAATCGAAACAAATAAAGTATTATTATGCACTTCTAGAGTGCTCCAACATCTTAGACAAGACAAATCATTACCAACATCATATACATCAAGGTAAATACATATCAGATTTTCTAGATACTATAAGAATAATTATTTTGTGTGAGAAACAGGGTCAACGATGAGCTATGGCATCTTATATAATCGTAGAAGTTATACGTCGGATATATTAGAGTTAATATCTCAAAAGGTCATTGAACTTTGAGAATTTATCTAGCAAAGTTATTGAATTTCTCTTTGTATCAATAAAATCACTCAACTTAAAGTTTTTATTTTCTAAAATCACTCAACTACATTCATCATTTAAAAAAAAATAATATAATAAACTAAATTATTTTTTATGCCATATAAACATGAACCATTTTTATTTTTTTTTATTTTTACTGTAGGTCATTTTCTTTACATTCATATCCTTTTTACCCCTTTTCTCTCTCAGCACCAACAAATTATTTTTTGATATTTAATATAGCTAAACCTACGGTAATAGTATTAGAACAGGACATATTTCAATTTTTGGTTTTTCAAATTATGCCTTTGTTTTATATTATCAACGCTTTAAATGTTTAAATTTTGAGATTTTGGAGTGTTGAAAAATTTCACATCGGTCGGTAAAAGAATGGATGGGCTTTTTTTTTATTGAAGAATTAACACACATATTTTATATATATATATATATATATATATATATATATATATATATATATATATAATCATGTATAATATATTATACCGTATAGAAAAAGTAAACAATAAATCTGTCGTTATATGTGTACAGATTTTAGACAATCCTCATTTTTTAAATTAATTTTTCAGGTTGAATTAGATTCAATATCTTTTTTACCGTATCTTATCCTAACAATGTACTATGAATACCTGAAAATTAAAATATTAATCAGTTATAACCGATTAAATTACATTGAAAGTGTAAAAGTTATTTACACTAATAAAAAGAGTAAATATGAAATAAAAAGATGTAATAAATAATTAACTTTTTATTCTACAAAATGTTGTTAAATATTTTTAAGTGAGCTCAATTTGTCAAAATGACTATAATATTTCAGATTGAAAGGAATATTAAATTTAATTTAATGGGATAATTTCGTGAGAATATAATTAGAGAAAAAATCTGTGATTCTGTTATACACTTCTCCGTCTTATTTTATGTAGCACCATTTGACTTGGCGTGTTTAAGAAAGAAAAGAAGACTTTTAAAATTTGTGATAAAAAATAATCTTTAGATATTTGTGTGGCTGTAAATTATTTCATTAAGGATAAAAGAAGAATTTTAAAGTTAAATTATTTCTAATTATAATAAGAAAGTATTTTTTTATAGATATTGTGATAGTGATCCTGCAATTCAATACTCCATGTTAGTTGTTTTTTCCCATTTGAACAAATATGCTATACGCATCAAATTTGGCTTCTTTATTACAATCTCTGTTTGTGATTTTGTAAATTCTATTGATTGAGTCGAGCTTAAGGTATACAATCCTTAGCGTTTTATTTAGAACTCATGTGTTTCATGGCATAAGGAATAGATTCTTTAATTTGAGATTTATGTATATATGCCATAAAAAATAATTTATTTTGTTATATCATTATTTTTTTAATGAATTGTAGTTGAGTGATTTTAGAAAATAAAACCTTAAGTTGAGTGATTTTATTGATACAAAGCAAAGTTCAATGACTTTGCTAAACAATTTCCCAAAGTTCAATAACCTTTTGAGATATTAACTCGATATATTACTCCCTCTCCCTTCGTTCCAATTTATATAACATGTTTTTATTTTTAGTCTATCTTCAAAAAAATATCACTTTTCCATCATTAAAAATAATTTAATTTTAAAATTATCCTTTACCCCGAATGAAATAATTTATAGCCATACAAAACATAAAAGTATTTTAGATCACAAATTTCAAAAGTATTACCGTCTTATTAGTTGTTCACTTTACTATAAATACTTGTCCCAAATTACTTATCCATTTAACAAACCAAGATAAAATTAATTAATTTTTTTTCCATTTCACTCCTACTATTAATATCTTTTGAAAGCCTAAACAAATATATAAATCTCAAAAAAATTCTTTTTCAAAAGAGAAGATAAAGGGTAAATTAGTAAAATTATTAATCTTATTTATGATTTCTTAAAAAACCTTTGAAAGACAAGTTGACAACTAATATGATACATACGGATATTTTGTTTCTTAAAACAGGACAAATTTGTTTCCTTATAGGATCGTCCGGTGGAAATTCATAATCCTTCTCGGATTGGAAAATCTTTTCTTATAGGTTTGGGATTTATGAGATCTATATAATAGTGTTGTAGTTGGGATTAGAATTCCAAATTTTCTTTAACAAATTTCCTAGTTATACAAATAGCGCGCTATTCTGTTTGCATTATGGCGAGTGCCTTCGCGAACTCTTTTGCAGTTGCAAAGTCCGGTGGTAATTTCAATTGTGATTCCTCGTCTTCTATGGATTGTTTTCGTCATCCACTAAGATTTTTAGGGAGTCATCGTAGAAAAATTAAGCCATTGGTATATTCGCATTCACAGAGTGCTAGATGTGAGGTATCGATGGTAGAAAAGGAATCAACAACACAATCGAGTCTTTCAGCTTTGGAGCTTCTGAAAACATCTGGTGCTGCTGATCGATATACGAAGCAGAGTAGCAGCGTTATGGTTATTGGACTTAACATTCACACAGCACCAGTTGAAGTGCGGGAGAAAGTTTCTATCCCAGAATCAGAATGGCCTCAAGCAATTCGTGAACTATGTTCCTTGAATCATATCGAAGAAGCTGCTGTATTGAGTACTTGTAACAGAATTGAAATATATGTTGTCGCGCTTTCCCAAAATCGCGGAATTAAGGAAGTGACTGAGTGGATGTCTAAGTATAGTGGAGTTGCAGTTCCAGAGCTCCGCCAACACCGGTTTTTGTTGTACAATCAAGATGCCACACAACACCTGTTTGAAGTAGCTGCTGGACTAGATTCACTAGTACTTGGAGAAGGTCAAATTCTTGCACAGGTCAAGCAGGTTGTTAAGAATGGACAGGGGGTTCCTGGATTTGGTAGGAAAATAAGTGAACTATTTAAGCATGCAATCACAGCTGGTAAGAGGGTTAGAACTGATACTAATATCTCCACAGGATCAGTATCAGTCAGTTCAGCCGCAGTCGAGCTTGCTCTGCTGAAACACCTTCCAGATTCTTCTATGCCTCCCCGTGTGTTAGTCGTTGGAGCTGGCAAGATGGGAAAACTTGTGATCAGACATTTGATTGCTAAAGGGTGTAAAAAGATGGTTGTCATTAACAGGACAGAGGACAGAGTTGCTGCTATCCGTGAGGAGTTGAGTACGGATGCTGCTGTAATAATAGAGTACAAACCTTTCTCAGAGATGTTAGCATGTGCTGCTCAGGCTGATGTAATATTCACCTGCACTGCTTCGAAAGATCCTTTATTCGTAAAGGAGAGTGTTCAAGCTGCTCTCCCTTGTTGTGTGAACTCCAGGAGGCTATTTATCGATATTTCTGTTCCTAGGAATGTGGAAGCTAGTGTCTCAGAACTTGAAGGTGCATGTGTTTACAATGTGGACAATCTTAAAGAGGTTGTGGAAGCTAATAAGGAGGATCGATTGCGGAAGAAAATAGAAGCTGAGGGCATCATTGCTGAGGAAGTGAAAAAATTTGAAGCACTTAAAGACTCCCTTGAGACCGTTCCAACTATCAAAAAGCTCAGGGCATATGCTGAAAGAATTAGGGCTGCTGAGGTTGAAAAGTGCTTGTGTAAGATGGGTGATGGCGATCTCTCCGAAAACAACAAGAAAGCTATCTATGATCTCAGTCTAGGGATAGTAAACAAGCTGCTACATGGACCAATGCAGCATCTGAAATGTGATGGAACTCAAAACCGGAATTTGAGTGACATACTTGGAAATATGCATGCCCTTAACACAATATTTGGTCTTGATAACGAGATGGAAGACAAGCTACACACCAAGATAGAAAAAAACCAAAAGCAATCTTCTTGAGGTCAATTACTTTCAGCCAAGTTCAATCAGAAACGATCATCATTTCAGATCCATGTTTTCTGGCAATTTGCTAGTTTTAACTGTATCAAATTACCTAGGACTAGGACATGATGAAATATTCTTTTTTAGGCCATTGGTAGCCAATATTATTCCCTCAGATTGCAGGAAAGTCTGTCATAGTTGCAGTTGTGTTTGTTACACTTATTTGTTATATATAGCCATTTGTTGAATCCAGAGGAGTAATCATAATTTTCTTTTTTATGTACAATCTATTTTACTTAATTGCTTTCAGATATTTTTCTTCCCAGCATCCTGGTTAATTGATGATATTGATCAAACTTTCACATTCATGAAAGTAGTTTGATGTGTTGTTTTCTTGACGCTTCTGTAGTATTTTACTATTAAACAAACTCTCAAATGAAGACCAACCTGTGTCAAGTCTGAATTCAGGCCATAAACAAAATAAGTGAATTTTTAAATGAATTGACTTGCATTAGTCATACTAGTTGGTTATGTTAGTTGACTGATTCAAAAGTCATTAAGTTACTGTCAGTATTTTTAGGAGTCTTTTACGCTTCAGTTTACTAGCATTAGGAGTCCTAATTTAGTTGAAGTTAGTAGTTAGCAGGTCATGGGATAGTGCCCTATTTTCTCTCTAGATTTGTTGCTTTCCAAGTACTATTTAAAGTCTTGTACGCTGGTTTTCTAAATGCAATGGAAAAGACGTTCATCTTTCTCTCTTTCTCTTCATATTATATTGTTTTGTTTATCTCTGCTGCCAACAGTTTTGGTATCAGAGCTTAACTCCAGGTTGAGATCCATCCTTTCCTCAAGCAGGGATTGGTAAGTAAGAGAGAAAAAGTGTGAAATATTTTGAGATCCTTTTTGAGAGAAACCAGAAAATTTCCATGGCAGGGAATGGTACTGCAGCTTCTTCCCAACCCCTGATTCCAATTTTCAGAGGGGAAAACTATCAGTTTTGGAGTCTAAAACTGAAGACTCTTTTCAAGTCTCAAGAACTATGGGATGTAGTTGAGACTGGAATTCCGGAAGGAAATGCAAATCAACTGAGAGAACATCAAAAGAGAGACTCAAAAGCTCTGTTCATGATCCAGCAAGCGCTTCATGATGACATTTTCCCTCGCATATCAGCAGCTGAGACTTCCAAAAAGGCATGGGAGATCCTGAAGCAAGAGTACTTTGGTGATGACAAGGTAATTGCTGTTAAATTACAAAATCTCCGACGTGATTTTGAAACATTGTTCATGAATGAAAATGAATCTGTGCAAGACTATTTGTCTAGAACATCTGCTATTGTTAATAGGATGAGGTCCTACGGTGAGAAAATTGACAATCAGATTGTTGTGTCTAAAGTATTGAGAAGCTTAACCACCAAATTTGAGCATGTTGTTACTGCAATTGAGGAATCTAAGGACCTATCTACCTATTCTTTTGATGAATTAATGAGTTCCTTGCTAGCTCATGAAGATAGGCTAAATAGGTCCCGTGAGAAAGTTCAAGAGAAGGCATTCCAGGTAAAGGGGGAGTTCTCTTACAAGGGAAAAGCAGAAAACTCAGCAGGACGGGGACATGGCAGAGGCAATTTCCGTGGCCGAGGTCGTGGTGGTGGCAGAGGTAGAGACCAGTTTGGTGAATCACGTCAATACAAGAGCACAATTCAATGCCGATACTGCAAGAAATTTGGCCATAAAGAAGTTGATTGCTGGACGAAGCAGAAAGATGAGCATAAGGAAGCTAATTTCACACAAAATGTGGAAGAAGAAAGTAAGTTGTTTATGGCTCATTCCCCAATAACTGAAAGTGTGAATGTTGTGTGGTTCATTGACAGTGGATGCTCCAATCACATGTCAAGTTCAAAGTCTCTATTTAGAGATCTTGATGAGTCTCAGAAAAGTGAGGTGCGGCTAGGAGATGACAAACAAGTGCATGTTGAAGGAAAAGGTACTGTTGAGATAAAAACTGTCCAAGGTAATGTGAAACTTTTATATGGCGTGCAATATGTTCCCACTTTGGCTCACAACCTGTTAAGTGTTGGCCAATTGATGACTAGTGGGTACTCAGTTGTTTTTGATGATAATGCATGTGACATTACGGACAAGAAATCTGGACGCACGATAGCTCGTGTGCCTATGACTCAAAACAAAATGTTTCCCCTTGATATTTCAAATGTTGGAACTGCCTTAGTTGTCAAAGGAAAGAATGAGACTAATTTGTGGCACTTACGTTATGGGCATTTGAATGTTAATGGGTTGAAACTATTGGTTCAAAAAGATATGGTAATTGGCTTGCCAAAAATCAATGAACTTGACTTTTGTGAAGGATGTATTTATGGGAAGCAAGCTAGAAAATCATTTCCAGTAGGAAAATCATGGAGGGCTACATCTTGTCTTGAACTTGTGCATGCTGATTTGTGTGGGCCAATGAAAATGGAATCCCTTGGTGGAAGTCGGTATTTTTTGATGTTTACTGATGATTACAGCCGCTTTAGTTGGGTTTATTTCTTGAAATTCAAATCAGAAACCTTTGAGAATTTCAAGAAATTTAAAGCATTTGTAGAGAATCAAAGTGGCAGGAAGATAAAATCACTCCGTACTGATAGAGGCGGTGAATTCTTGTCTAATGAATTTAATGTGTTCTGTGATGAGAATGGAATTCGCAGGGAACTTACAGCACCATACACACCGGAGCAGAATGGTGTGGCCGAGTGAAAGAACAGGACGGTAGTGGAAATGGCTAGAAGCTCGCTGAAAGCAAAGGGCCTACCAGATTACTTATGGGGAGAAGCTGTTGCAACCGCTGTTTATCTTTTGAATATCTCTCCAACAAAAGCTGTTTGGAACACAACACCTCTTGAAGCTTGGAATGGTAAGAAGCCACGGGTAAGCCACTTAAGAATCTTTGGTTGTATAGCATATGCTTTGGTTAATTTTCATTCTAAGCTTGATGAAAGATCTGAAAAATGTATTTTCGTTGGCTATAGTCTTCAATCCAAAGCATATCGTCTATACAATCCCATAAGTGGCAAAGTGATTATAAGTAGAAATATTGTGTTTAATGAGGATGCATGTTGGAACTTTAGTTCTGGGAATGTGAGGTCAAATATCCAATTGTTATCTACTGATGAAGAACCTGCAGCAGATCCTACTCCAGGAAACTCGCCCGATTCCTTTCCCATAAGTTCACCAGTTAGCTCATCTAGTGCACCGACAACAGCTGCAGCACTTGACGAGTCTTCTGAAGAGCCAATTCCACTAAGAAGATCAACAAGAGAAAAGAAACCAAATCCCAGATATCCTAACAATGTAAATACTTGTCAATTTGCTTTGCTTGTTTCAGATCCTGTTTGTTATGAAGAAGCGGCAAAACAATCTGAATGGAAGAATGCTATGGCAGAAGAGATGCAAGCAATTGAAAGAAATTCTACATGGGAGTTAGTTGATTCACCTGAAGGAAGGAACGTGATAGGGCTCAAGTGGGTGTTTCGAACAAAGTGCAATGCAGATGGAAGCATTCAAAAGCACAAAGCTCGGCTCGTGGCAAAAGGATATTCGCAACAACAAGGTATAGACTTTGAAGAAACTTTTTCTCCTGTTGCTCGATTTGAAACAGTGAGAGTTGTTTTGGCTTTGGCTGCGCAATTGTGTTTGCCCGTGTATCAATTTGATGTGAAGTCCGCTTTTTTGAATGGCGATTTGGAAGAAGAGGTTTATGTTTCACAACCTCAGGGCTTTGTTATTGATGGCAATGAGAACAAAGTCTACAAGTTAAGAAAAGCTCTTTACGGGCTAAAGCAAGCTGCGCGTGCATGGTACATCAAGATTGATTCATTCTTTCAAGATAGCGGATTCACAAGAAGTGAAAATGAGCCCACATTGTACTTGAAGAAGCAAGGTATAGAGAATTTTTGGTTGTTTGTCTCTACGTTGATGATATGATTTATTTTGGTTCCTCAAAGTCTTTAGTTGATGATTTCAAGTCCAGTATGATGAGAAACTTTGAGATGACTGATTTGGGTTTACTGAAATATTTTTTGGGGCTTGAGGTAATCCAAGATAACGATGGAATTTTTATTTCTCAAAAGAAATATGCAGAGGATCTTTTGGAAAAATTCCATATGATGAATTGTGAAGCAGCAGCTACACCGATGAATATCAACGAGAAGTTGCAGCGTGCAGATGGAACTGCGAAAGCAAATCCGAGATTGTTCAGAAGTCTAGTTGGTGGCTTAAATTATCTAACGCACACTAGACCTGACATTGCCTTTTCTGTTAGTGTTGTGTCCAGATTTTTGCAGAGTCCGACAAAGCAACATTTTGGTGCTGCAAAAAGAATTCTTCGCTATGTTGCTGGAACGACAGACTTTGGTATTTGGTATTCTAAAGTACCAAATTTCAGATTGGTTGGCTTTACAGATAGTGATTATGCAGGCTGCTTGGACGATCGAAAAAGCACTTCTGGTAGTTGTTTCAACTTTGGTTCTGGAGCGGTGACATGGAGTTCAAAGAAGCAGGAGACAGTAGCTCTGTCGA
This sequence comes from Jaltomata sinuosa, assembly GCA_003996215.1. Taxonomy (NCBI): domain Eukaryota; kingdom Viridiplantae; phylum Streptophyta; class Magnoliopsida; order Solanales; family Solanaceae; genus Jaltomata; species Jaltomata sinuosa. The sequence continues at coordinate 518,959 of QJPP01000010.1, forward strand.
CGTCTGAGGCAGAGTATACAGCAGCAAGTTTAGCAGCACGACAAGCTTTATGGCTTCGGAAACTACTTGCAGATTTTAGTTACAAGCAAAAGGAGTCTACTGAGATTTTTTCTGATAGCAAATCAGCAATTGCTATGGCTAAGAATCCCTCTTTTCATGGGAGAACTAAGCACATTGATGTGCAATATCACTTCATTCGGATGTTGGTAGCTGATGGAAGAATAGTGCTGAAATTCTGCGGCACAAACGAGCAAGCAGCGGATATATTTACGAAGTCTCTTCCTCAAGCTAAGCATGAATTTTTCAGGTTGCAGTTGGGAGTGTGTGACTTTGAATCAAGGGGGAGTGTTAGTTGACTGATTCAAAAGTCATTAAGTTATTGTCAGTATTTTTAGGAGTCTTTTACGCTTCAGTTTACTAGCATTAGGAGTCCTAATTTAGTTGAAGTTAGTAGTTAGCAGGTCATGGGATAGTGCCCTATTTTCTCTCTAGGTTTGTTGCTTTCCAAGTACTATTTAAAGTCTTGTACGCTGGTTTTCTAAATGCAATGGAAAAGACGTTCATCTTTCTCTCTTTCTCTTCATATTATATTGTTTTGTTTATCTCTGCCAACAGGTTAAACATAACCTTTGAAATTCATAATCACTTGTTTGAACAAGAAAAAGAGCAAGTCGTTAGATACATGGCATGTTCTGTTCGAGTCTGGCAATTCTTAATTCAAGAAGAAAGCTCTTAAAAGTTAAAGTCAAAGTGAACTGAATTAATTGATCCATTCAGCAAAAGATCAGATGATTTTAGCACACGATTAAGAAATGCAGATATCTCCAAGTGTCTAAGTCCTTATCGAGTAACAGGAAGATTTATTCAATAAAATTAAACTTTTTCACACCATATAACGTCCACATAAGTTTCTTGACATATTGAACTTAAATATCAAAAGAAGCAACTTATTGATAACTAACATTTGTCTTACTATTCAATAAGCCTGAGATTGCCAATTATTAATTCAAGAAGAAAGCTCTCATCCTAAACGAGCCATACTGAATTCAAATCTCTTTTTTCCCTTGCTAAAAGAGTTGAATGTGAGTCTTCCAGAGCTGAGATATTCGTTTGTGCATATTGCATAATTCTTTGGTAGAATTTATGGACATAAGGCTGAGGGAGGCTGCTCAAAAAGGAGATGTGCATCACTTGCAAAGCTTGATCAAAGAGGACAATCTTCTGCTCAGGGCAGTTTCATTAGCAGGTAGTGAAACTCCTCTGCATATTGCTTGTTCGAGTGGCCATCTTGAGTTTGCTAAGGAGACCTTTCATCTGAGGCCAGAATTTGCAAGAGAACTAAACCAGGATGGTTTCAGCCCTCTGCATATTGCAAGGAAACACTGTTTTGCATCTTGCTGTGTCAACTAAGCAATATGAGGCAAGTCTCGTCATTATGCCTCTTTTATCTCTTCATGTTGATTTTTAACTTTATCTAATATATGAGAGGAAATGATTCATTCAGGTTGTTGATATATTGCTCGATGAGAATGTTGTTGCTAAGGGCACAAATTGAGATGAATTCTTTGAACAAGAGAGGCCTTACACCCTTGGAGGTACTACTTGAATCTGGAGATGGAGATATTGAGGAAATTCTAAGAGCATCTGGTGCTGTATCTGTTGAAAACTTGCAATCTTTGCAGCAAGAAGGTCTGGTGCAGTCTTGGGTTGTTCCAGTTCAAGATCCATCAAATGAACAATCCAGTGGAGAGCAAAGAAGGGACCAGCCTCGATCTCGTTCTATGAAGCTTCAGGATTTCTTCAAGTACAATAAAACCAAAGATTCCCCAGGAAAAGTAAGAGACACCCTTCTTGTGATAGCCATTTTAATTGCAACAGCAACTTATCAAGCAGTGCTTAAACCACCAGGAGGTGTTTGGCAGGATGGCCGTAACAGCACCAGCAATGATGTCAAAATGTTCTCGCAACATATTGCAGGACAGTCAGTGATGGGAACCAATAATCCAATTACATATGGCTTGTTCTTGGTTTTCAACTCCATCGGATTTTTCGTGTCTTCACACGATAAATTTCCTCACCATAGGATTTCCTTTGCAATTGGAACTGCAGGTCTCACTTGTTGCCTTGGTAGCAACCTATGATACTGTGATGTCTGCCATAATGCCTAACCGGGGAATTTCTCTCTTCTTTTTCATCTTTTCTTCAGTCTTTCCAATTTTGTTGCCTTACGTTACAAAGTTGGTGAGAAACTACTGCAAGAAACCTAGATTCTTATCAGGAATTACAAACTGTTTAAGTTACTCCTGTATTTTATTCTTCTTTTGAGGTTCAGTCGGGATATACTGAGATTCTAAATAAACTTCTTTATGATAATTCAATTGCAATCTCTTTTACTTAATCACTTTCAGATAATTTTCTTCCAATCATCCTGGTTAATTGATGATAATGGAAAATGAACTCTTGGATACATTCCATTCTGATACAAACTAAAAGATCCTACTCAATTTGATCATAAATGGTCTTATATGTTTATATTACCTTTTTATATCAACTTAGAATGTGGCATTATCTGTTCAAGATTAACCGTTCTTAATTCAAGGAGAAACATCTTACAAGTTAAAGTCAAAGTGAACTAAATTAAACTAATCCATTCAACAAATCTTGCAGATGACTTTAGCAGATCAATTATTTACATTTCATTGACTTTGAATTGCTTACAAATCTAAAATACACGATTAATAAATGCAGAAATCTCCAAATGTCTTAGTCCTTACTCCTTATCGAGTAAAAAAACAAAATTTGAACCAGATGAATACTGTAATATGTCCAGATAAGTTCTTGACATGTTGAACTGATCATATATCAAAAGAGAGCGACTTACTGATTATTAACATTTGTCTTACTAGTTCAATGAAACTGAAATTGCCAATTATTAATTCTACAAGAAAGCTCTCATCCTAAACGAGTCAAACTGAACTGAATTAATTAATCCATTAAACAGCCTAACAGATCATTTTAGCACAACTGCAGATAATTCTGGCTACATATAACCTCAAAAGAAAGCTAAAACTTTCTGTAAAGCATTTTTCTCATTTGATCGTTCAAACGAATGGATCAAAGGTTATTTGAAGCTGCAAGAACAGGGAATACAGAATACTTGCACAATCTTTTGAAAGATTACCCCCTTTTACTGGACACTGTTGCAATAGCAGGTGGAGAAAATCCTCTTCATATTGCTTGTATTGTAGGACACATTGATTTTGCAAGAGAATTAATCAGACTTAAAAGAGAATTTGCTGCAGAACTGAACCAAGATGGTCTAAGCCCACTTCATATTGCATCAGCTAATGGTAATATGGATATCGTAAAGTTGCTGCTAGATTTGGACAATAATCTTTGCCAGATCAAAGGAAGAGAACAAAGGGTTCCTCTACATTATGCAGTTATTAAGGGAAGAGTTCGAGTAATTACAGAACTTATTGTAGCTTCTCCTGATTGCGTTACAGATCTTACAGCTCGAAATGAGACAGCACTTCACCTGGCAATAACGAATTACCAATTCGAGGCCTTCAGAGTTTTGGTGGAACACCTCAAGAAGTTGAAAAAGGAGGATGTCTTAAACAAAAAAGATGACCAGGGGAACACGATATTGCACGTTGCAGTCTCGAGAAGACAATACGAGGTTTGACTTTTTTTCTGTTACTTGTCTTGTTATCTTATCTAAAAATTGCTAATTTTTTTTGGTTAAAAATAGGTAGTTAAGTTGCTGCTTCGCGAGCAAGTTATTCCTAGGAGCGCAATGGAGGTGAATTCTTCAAATGAAGGGGGTCTAACGCCCCTGGATGTTTTAGGATTATTTCAAAGTGAACCGGGTGAGAGGGAAATCGAAGAGATTCTCAGAGAGGGTGGTGCAATGAGGGCTAGAGAATCACAAACTACATCACAAGAATCAACGATTCGTGTTAGTGAAGAAAGCAGATCAAGATCACCAGCTAAAAAATTGCTTGACTACTTTAAATATGATACAATTAAAGATTCCCCTGGTAGTGTGAGGAACACCTTGCTTGTATTAGCAGTACTCATTGCAACAGCAACTTATCAGGCTGTGCTTAGTCCTCCAGGTGGTGTTTGGCAAGACGACGACTCGCGTACTGGCATAAACAATGGCACACCCCATGTTGCAGGGGAATCAATAATGATCTATCATTATCCAAAATCATACCGCGTATTCTTGATTTGCAACTCAGTTGGATTCTTTACATCTCTTCACATGATCAATTTCCTCACAATTGGTTTTCCTATGAGACTAGAGCTGCAAGTTTCGATTATATCCCTTATGTTCACTTATAATACTTCTATGATCGCGATAGCACCCCGCTTATCCACTCTCTTCATTGTTGTCGCTGTAGTTATGCCATTTGTGGCACCAATCGCAACTGTTGGGCTGAGGAACTTTCTCAAGGCGCCAAAATTTGAAATTCCCTTTATTAGTCGATTCGTTTAATGTAGTCGGGATGAACTAGTTCTTCTCAATCCTTCCTTTTCTTGTACCTTACATGTAATGTTGTTTGATATTCACTATTGTTAGGAAGAAAATTCTCTTGTTGGATCTACAGAATGTATGTGCAATCATTATATTGGCTGTATGAAAATCTCATAATGTCTTGTTGCTAATACCACCCTATCCTATAACTTGTAATCTTCTTATTTCTATGTGTCTTCAGAAAGTGATGTGAAATGACACAAGTCCTGAAGATGCCAATGGCATAGCAAACTACTAATGTTGATCGTAGCAATCTGCTATCGTATTATATCGTCGTACAAGGATAGTTTGACCTCTTAGCCTAAATTAGCTCCGAATACTAGCCAATACTTTCTTAGCAGACTAGCAAATTCGAGTACTTTTATCGGTATACGTAGACATTAGCTAGACAACCAAATATTTAATTTGAATTCTAACTCTCTATATATTTTCCTATTATTACAACCAGAAAGATAATAATGACAAAACAGATAGAGGACATACTGAAATTCCTTGAGAGAAAGAAAGGAAAAAAAGGAGCAGAAGAAGACACTCTTGGTGAGAAAATATGTTTGTCTCAACTCTCAAGTGGTCACATGTGCATTTGTTCAATTCCATGGAAGAAATTTCCTTGTATTATATTCTACAATGTGTGAGGTACATACAATATACTTTGAAATCAAATTAAGTAAAGAATCAAAGAGAAATTTTGTGAATCCGTCCATATTATATATATACTTTGGTATTGTATTTATGCTAGGTATGTATACAATACCAAGGGATGTCTATGTTCATTCTAGGGTGTCTATATGCACTATGTAACATTTCCCTAACCCTCAAAGTAGAGCATAAAAATTAATCATGGTCATTTTGTTACAAATCAACTAGTTGCTTCCCTGTTATCACGTAGTTAGTCGAAATCAAATTCTCCCAAATTTTCTCATGAATAAAACGACAGTCAACCTCAACATGTTTAGTTCTTTCCTGATAAAACGGATTTGAGGCGATATGAAGGACAACTTAATATCACACCAAAGTTTTATTGGGTAGTATGCTTCACCATTCAACCTAATTTCAGTTACAAGATGATATATCCACAAAATCTCACACATAGATTGTGCCCTACATAATACACAAATATGACATTCAACTTGGCCTCAGCTTACATCTATGCCCTCCAACTTTGGGTGTGCACAAGTAGGCACTTTGACTTGTGTAAAGTTGAACAAGTAGACGCACATGTCCTACATGGTAATTCGCGTGAGACACCACGTAGGATGCATGTGTCTACTTGTTCAACTTTATACAAGTTTAAGTGTCTACTTATGCACACTCAAAGTTGAAGGGCATAAAATGTAAGTTGAGGACAATTTAAAGGGCACGTTTATGTATTATGCCAAAAAAAGAAGATAAACTTATGCATCACAATACTAGCCAATGGTATCTCAACAAAATTGCAAATTCAAGTACTTTTAGCGGTACGTTTAGACAGTAGACAAGCAAATATTTGATTTGAATTCTAGCTCCCTGTTTTCCCTTTATGCACCAGAAAGATGATAATGACACAACAGATACAGGACATAAATTGAAAGTAAGAAGAGAACACTTAAAAGAGAGAAAAATATATATGTCAGTCTCAAGTGTCAAGTTGGTCACATGCACAATGCAAGCATTTGTTCACTTGTATGATTAATTGCACATGTAGTATGTTCCCTGCCCAGAATCAAATACAACTGTCATGTGCATGTCTTTCACTTGTCTTTACTACCAGAAATGACCATAACACACACTTCACTTTATCATATTTTTGCAATAACCCTCTTTTAGTGCAGCTAATTGCCAGTATAATCTCACCCACATACTTCTTCTTCATCACCTTTTTTATGTCCCTTTCCTCATTGCTGTCTCTTTTATAAAAAAAACTATCTATGCCTTTGTTATTTTGTGTTTCATTTTTTCACTGTATTAATTTTGGGTGATCAATACCAAAGTTCTTCAATGGAATTATATTATTAGATAAGAAATGCTAGCAATGTAAAAACAATTTGAAACTCCAAGATAGTGGCTATTTTATAAAGACAAAGTTGAAAAGTGGCTAGTAACTGCTATTTTTATATTAGATTAGTAGTCAGACCACTATCTCAAATATTGTTATATTGTAGTTCAAATACAGTGAATTAAAATTTGGCTGAATACATCGATCGATAGCCCCTTAAACTTGCTAGTATACTTGCTTCAATTGAGTATCTGATTGAACACATGATAAAGTGTTCATATTAGAGACTTTATCTGCTCAAGTTCTGGAAAAGCTTTTGCGAGCGTTCTCAAGCGTCTATTCATAGATAAATTAATCACTTAAAATACATCACTTCCTTTAATTATACACATTAACCTCAGTTAGTTGTCAATTGCCCACAGGAAGGTTACAACAGAGCCTCGTGAATAGTACAAGATGATACCCTTGGTTCAAAGGTGTCTCTCGTGATCACCAAACTTTTGATAACATGCACATCTTAAAGTGAAAAAGAAAAAGAGAGAGAAACCTATGTCATGAGCACTAAAAAGGAACAATTCGGTGCACAAAGTATCCCGCGTTAACGGGATACGTGGAAGGGCCACACCCTTAGGAGTGTGATATAGACAACCTACCGTACCTAATGCAAGCATTAGTAACTGCTTCCACAACTTTACCATTGCTCCAAGACTCCCCCTTCCTATGTCATGAGCACTACATATTTAAAAATTGTGCAACTCTGTGTATAAACTATAAACATGCCAACCTGTGTTTTTGACAGTGTCCTCATCATACAGATCATTGGAATCTTGACTTGGATAACAAGAAGAAGTATCTAATAGAACAGAACAGAACAGAAAACAATAAAGAAATTAACTTTTTGGCCAGACTGTAAAGCAAAAGCAGCACCCATCTGTACATACCATTTCATTTCATGAGTTCTTCTCAAAACACCACCCCCAAAATGTTGCCAAACAGAAAATAGAAAAAACATAACACAAGAACCACACATCTTCTTCTTTTTTTCCAGTACAATTTTCGGTTTAACTGACCCTAAATCTAACCTGATAACTACATTAAAACACTAATTAATCAATCTTAAACCACTAATTGTTGTTGTTGTTGTTGTTGTTGCTGCTGCTGCGAAGAAGACGACTCGTCTTCATTGTAACAAATGAACTGAAGCTTTGGTGATCTTCCCATAAACAAGGAAGAATCTTCAAAATTCATGGGTGGTGGCTGAAGCAACAGCATCTCCTTTTGTAGATATGAACAATAAGTCTGGAAAGTAGTGGGAGTCACATTTAAGTGAAAACCCAATCCAAATAGGAAATCCACTTCAAGAAAGTTCATCTCTGTGGTGCTGATTCCTCCAACTTTTGCATAGTATGCATTATTGTAGTACCTATATAAATAATAATTTGATAACAAAATCAGCTTACACTTTACACTCCTATTTTTAATTAATTGTGATTAAAGTTTTGAAGAAGAGGTGAGAAAGGGTAGCTTTCAAATCAAATGAGAATGTGTAATCTTGACCATGCAACTAGAAAATTGAGTGGCTGTATTTGAAAGTGGGGTTGCTTTTTTAAAATTCAAAAAATAAAGGAGCAGGCAAGTTGTCACTGTGTTGCAATTATTTGATTTCTAATCAATCATTAAGCCTTTGGTAAGTGCTAATCAGAATATTAGTAATAATAATAAGTCATTAAATTAGAAGCTTTATGAATTATGTTAAATAAATTATAATATTGTATAAGAAAAAATAAAAGAGGAAATACTTAATGTAAGATCCCTATGCATGTCCAATGTCCAGAGTGTTATAGTGATTATACAACTAAGACTTCCAAATACATTGCCTCTTTTCTTTTTTTCTTTTTCTTTTTTGCTCTTTTTTTTTTTCCTTTTTCATCAATTCAATATATCAATGATCAAGATAAACTAAATCAAGGAAAATTACTCTGTTTATCCACAATTTTTTTCCGAAATTACGAAAATTACTAATTAAAAATCATAAACCAAGGAAATCCATGATTCAATTTAAAAAAGTTATTGTTTTCTGTTTTTATTCAATTACAAACAAGTAGAGATCGGCTATATATATGAATTCTCGTTGTTAATGTCGTTCTACTTAAGCCTGGATGGTAATTTTCTATTTTAAGAAGAAAAAAAAGCTGATTAAGAATGAATTATAGGCCGGTGCGTCGCTACAATTCTGCTTATATTTTTACTAAAAAAAATCACTTAATATATATAAATAATTTATCGAGAATTCACTAAACTGTCTTTTTCTAAAATTCAGAACTAATTTATTCAATATCTTAATTAGTTAATAATTAGAAAAAATAGAGTAAATTAACTTACATATCATCCATGAATTTGGCAGCAATCATGACACTGGTAATAAGAAGGCGATGAATATTGAAGGAGTTGATAGGCAAAGAAGGCTGGCACTGAGTGAATCGATCGAGATAAACATAAGCAACGACGAAACAACAAGGGCTACAATTAGCGTACTTGAAAATCCTCTCTAAATAGCTTTGAATTGAGATATTAGGCCTTGTGAGTCCATGGAAAACAGAGATCTTTTGGGGTTGAAATCGGCCATTGATGTCGTTAGCTTCAGCGACTTTTTGGAGAAGAGAAGACAAGTAATCGATGAGTTTTGGCATCAGATTTTGATTTTGAATTTCCAGTTCTGCCATTGTTGTTGTTGTTTGGTGTAGAGAAAGAAAGGGAAAAGGGAGAAAAGGGGATGTGTAGTGTGTGTGTGTTGGATGTGTTATGTGTTGTTTAGATGTTGTAATATATAAGGGATTTTTTTTTTTTTTTTTGGGTGAATGTTTTGTTTTTTTATTTATTAAAAAGAATTGTTTTTTTTTTCTTTTTTTGGTTTTTGTTTGTATTTAATATTTTTTTTTTTTACTTTACTACTATCTTGTAAGTAACAACCTGTAATGTTGGTTGTTATTTCTGGTGGGTAGTTGTTGTTTTGACAAAAATAGCCTTGTGAATTTGAAATATGGCATTTGAGTCCATGTTGGGATTTTATTTTATTTTTGGTGAAATATATGGAGACAAGCTGAAATTGACGTGTTTTATTTAGTGCATTTAGTCCTAAGTACACCTCTGAACATGAAATTTTGATATCCTTGACCCTCCCAAACAATTTGACCTCAGTTGAGTGTTCACAGGCGTTGTCCACTTTGGAATATCATCTAATGTGGTTGTGTTCAACTTAATTGATTATTCTATTGTATACTTGTTACTAGCATAGTACTGAGTAACTCTTCACTTAGACCAACGGAAACAAATCGCTTTGCATTATTTTTTCTACTTGGACTTGAAAGCCCGATCTCTTATGTTTTCATCGGACTATATTGATCGGTAGACTACAAATTGAGTTATTATAAATGAATTTTTTGTTTTTTTAAAAAGAATTGTTGTTTTTTGGTTCTTTTATTTTATTTTTTTGGGTGTCTTTTAGGCTTGAAAGATTATATGGTATTGAGTTGGATTTGGATTCTTTAATTTGAACTCAAGTTTGTGAGAGAGGGAAAGATTGGTTGGTTGTGTTGAGTACTTACCTTTTCTTTTAATTATAAGCCCTTTCCTCCCCTTTCTAGTGGGAAAAAAGTGTTAGAAAAATGATAATGGGGAAAGAGTGATGGGCATGCCTTTTAGATTAATTATCATGTGATTACATGTGGATTAGTGTTCCTTACATGTTGGTTGTAGGTCCCATTTTTTTCAAATTAAAATGATCTTTCATGTGTTTTGATTCTATGAGCAATTAGGTTACATAATTAGGATTTTTGTTTTGCATCTTAATAGCACACTTTGATACAACAAATGTTGTTGCTTTTCCAGCCATAATTATAAATTTGTAGGCAAAAAAGGATCCAAAAGAAATCACTTAAACAGATAATATGTCCAACAGATCATGTTAAGATCGGCGCAATTAGATCTCTCAAGTCTCACCTCCAAAATTTAAATTATATTGTTGAAATTTAAACAATCAAGTGGATTAGCATGATTATTAGAAAATCTTATACATAAATCTTAATTATAAAAGAGTTAAAGGATAAAAAGCACACATAAATTATCCCAGTTTCTTTTTAGTTTCATAGTTGGACTGTTGAGAGTATGAGTTTTCTACCTGAATTATCACTCAATGGTTAGTAAAACACACCTAGACGCTTACTCGATCAAATATTTGTCTTGAAACACTTCTAGGTGTGTTTGTCCATAAAATCTTGTTCACATGACGTATATAACGACTCTATTAGCTGACATATTATTTTAAATTTTTTAAAAATATTTTTCAATTGATTTCTTTTAAATCTCAAACTCTCCCCTTCAAAATCGGAGATATCAACGTCACAGCTGAGACGGTACCATTGCTGAAAAGATGGAGAAGATGATATCATATGTCATGATGGAGAAAAAACTACGGTGATAATTTCTAACTTTGAACCTCAACTTTTAACATAATATTAGCTTATTTAACTTTGTCACGGTAGATTGTTATTCCGCGTTATTGTCGTGTGGCATAATTTTTTAAATAAAAGAGAGAGTGTAGTACATACACAATCATATATTAGCCAAGGTGTGTTTCACTAATCCTTGGTGATAGTTCAAATAGAAAACTCATACTCTCAATATTTTAGGTATGAAACTCAAAAAGTTAGGATAGTTTAGGTGTATTTTTGACCATATAATGTTATCATAAAATTAGAAAAAAGTTTTAATGGGTAAATGTTTTTAGATCTTGAGGGCAAAATAGAGAAATTAATAGAAGAGATAAAAGAAAAACATAGAATATACAAGGAGGTTCATGTTAATGTGATTTTGTCCCTATTAAGTCATAGTTGGCAAAGGTACATTTTCTTGCTTATTCACAAAAAAACAAGGTGCATGTTAGTGCTCATTTTGTCTACTGCCACCATGTCTAGGCTACTATTAGAAGTCACTTTTTTAAAAAAAAAATTACATATGCCCATCAATGTTGGGGCATTAATAGCAAATCCTTTTTGAATTTCTTTAACTAATATATATTGATATTGATAGTGTAAAATATCTTTACATTATTGGTAATTATACTATCGGAGAATCAGAGTTAAACGACATAACTTATTATTTGGCCCGCAAACACGTTCAAGAGGGTCAACATTGTTGCAACCTCTATAGACATTAAAATTTTGTGGGAATCTACCAGACGAGTTTAATCTTGTTAGGTTTTTTGGAGGTCACTCTACTCTAAACCATAGCTTGGAGGCTATTCTACCTTAGCCCTAAATTACGCCTATTTAAAGGGTAATATACTCCCTTGAAGAAGCATCTCGAATACTCCATAAACTCTTGGATATTCACAAAAAGATCAAGATTTCAAAATTAATCCCATAAACTCATGGGATATTTATAAGGAGATCAAGGCATCAAATATTACCTTTGTCAAAGCCGTCGCCGATGTTCCTAGCGATTAAATACATCGCATGAGGTCAAAATCAATCCTGCATTCGAGAAATATATTACTAACAAACCTCGAATTACGGAGAAAAATCAGAGAGAAGAACAAAGGAAGGAACATAATTGTACTCATAATATTCATCAATAAAATCTATATTTCATCATATTTTATTTGTGATTGTAATTTATTTGTCATCCCTTTAAAATTTGTCGTAAACACTCTCGTCCCACCAGGAAGAAGATCTACACCATTCCATTGCTGATATTTTGTTTCTTTTTCAAGGGATTAAGAAAACAATTTCAATTAAGTAGATGGGATAATATTTGATGACAAGGTAAAACTTTTGTTACCAAGAGGAAAGTTCTACCTCTAAATTAAATAATTCAGTCCAATTACCCAAAGGTTGATGGAACATCAAAAATTTGGTGAATGACAAATTGGTTCCCATACCTTATATGAATCAATTCATTTTCATATACTTTGTCATTAACGATAGTGACACTGACATTTTAATATTTATGCTGCTGAAAGATGTCATTTGAAAAAAAATAATTGAGATGAGCCCAAATTAATTAACTACACCATTATCAGAACACACTCTTCAAATAAATAAAAAAATTTACCTGCCCAAATATTTACACACTTATATCAGAATTCAGATATATGTAATGACATATTGGGTTTGTAGGCCTAGGCCTTTTACCGAGAAGGTCTACCGTTTGAGCTCGTATAGCCTTATAAAAATGTAAAAATGAAAACCGCAAAAAAAAATTACAATTTATATATCTTTATTATTATTTTTTGCTTGTAACTATTCATGTGACTGAGAGTGCTCCTCACAACCTAGGCACAACGACGAAATTATCAGGGACGCATTTTATCACTGAGTCAATAGCCCATCGTGAAAGCTTCCCACTAGGGGCCCATTATGCCAAAAGCAATAGAAACCCCATCCCTCTCTTTCCTCTATAAATTTTTTAGTTTTATTTCTTTTTTACGAGAGATTTTATTTTTACATATAAAATATCTGAAAAGACTATTCTTTTATTCATTTTGTAAATGGCTAAAAAATCTTAATTCCTCCCTATAATTCATGTAACATAAATAGTAATATAGCATAAGAGGATTCTTTTTTTATGCTCGTTGTCCCCCCCCCCCCCCTAATTATTTTATAAATTTCAAGTGCCTATAAGTTACAAAGACAAGAAACTACTACCTTGGCAGAATTTGTCATTAGAAGATAATGAGTTGGTTACTAGAAATTAAAAAAGATGAAAGAGTATATATAAGGGCAACTACTTTACTACCTTTCTTTAAGAAATTGCCAAAAGGTTCACCATTAATTTGGTGTTACCTTTTCTTGAGGTAAATATCTTAAGAAACCAATCTCTTAATAGCAATGTCCTAAATTTTGCTTTCCAAAATGATTACAATTATTAGTTACTTCATCTTTTATAATAATGATGGTATTGTTCGGATGCTTTTCACTAAGACGTTCAACATTTATTGTACCGATACCTTGTATAAGCTTTATGATGGAAGAGTTCTGCCCCTTTAGCTCCACGTACTTTTTTTATGTAGCAAGAACTAACTGAACTAGCAAAGTAGCCAGGCTTATTGATCAATTTAAAGTAGTTCAAAAGAAAGGAAGAAAAAGAACTCTACTATAGTGTTTAATTAGAGAAAAAGGTGATAATTATATATATAGGTCATAAATCAATACTACTAAATAAAGGTATGAGACAAAAAAATTCAACAGAAATGTGCAAGAAAGAACAAAGGTTAATTGTTTTCCACACTTTTTCACGCATGTTTTATTATACTTGTGAATTAGTTGAAACCCTACATAAATATCGAAATTTCGTGGGATTCTATCAGACGAATTTAATTCTGTTAAAATTTTTTGGAGGTTACTTTACTCTAAACCCTAGCTTGGAGGCTACTCTACCTAAACCTTAAATCACACATATTTAAAGGATAACATATTCCCTTGAAAAGACATCTCGAAATCACATAAACTATGGATATTCACAAAGAGATCAAGACACCAAATTCTGTCTTTCCCAAACTAGCGATCAAATACATCGTTAGGAGATCCAAATCATTCTACATTCGAGAAATACGCTAAAAAATCAGAGAGAAGAATCAAGGGATAAACAGAATTGTACTCACAAATATTCATCAATAAAATCTCTGTTCAATCACATTATATTTGTGATTGCAATTTATTTGGTGTCACTTTAAAATTTGTTGTAAACAAATTATGACACGCCTGTGGGACTAAATCTGCACTTCATCTCTTCTATCACAAATCAGATTTGCAAAGTCGAAGTAACAAAACCGCAAAGATGGAAGCTCCATTTTTATGGGTACTTCAAGTCTCGTCTATGAGTTTCATCAAGCCTACACTCCGATAAGCCTTGAAGTAGGGGGCATTTGTAAACATCAAAGTTTTGTGGGATTCTACACAATAAGAATCCACTCTTGTTAGGTTTCTTGGAGGCTACTTTACCCTAAATCCTAGCTTGAAGACTACTCTGCCTAAACCCTAAATCACATTTGTTTAAAGGGTAACATATTCTCTTGAAAAGGAATCTCGATATCCCATAAACTTTGGGTATTCACAAAGAGATCAAGGCACCAAATACTACCTTTTCCAAAGTAGTGATCATCAAATACATCGCTACGAGGTCCAAATCATCTTACATTCGAGAAATACGCTACTAACAACCCTCGAATCATGAAAAAAATTAGAGAATAAATCTCGGTTTCATCACATTTTATTAATTATAATTTATTTCGTATCACTTCAAAATTTGTTACAAACACCCTATAACTAATATAAAAAAAACATCTAAGCCAAAGTTAGGTTAAATTGTACAAATCAATTTAGGCTATATACATGGTCGATACAAGAAATTCTTACACCATCATATTACATTTACTAGCACATAATTTATCTTATTTTTAAGATTATAAATTTGATATTTTAAGGGGGCTTATATGTAAACATCTTTTGCAACTTGCGTGACCTAATAGAGCTAAAATTCAATAAAATTGCATATTTTGCCGTTATGTTCGAACATAGCTTGTAAGATATTAGGGGTAAAAGTGCAAATGACCCCTTAAATTTCTTCACACTATCGATGCATGTATAAAACTTAAGCTCAATTGTGATTAAAAGTTTTCTCACCAAAGATTTAGTTTGTCAATGTCTTTTGAATGTTCTTAACTATGACAATAAGTACAACTTAAGGGTTTCGTGTCGTTTTTCTATAATCTTAGTGCTTTACGTCCACATAATATACATTAATTATCCAAGCATACAGCTGGATATATTATATGAGCCATTAGATTCTAAAACCTTTTAATTATCTTAAGACAAAAAATCATAAGACATTGGGACTAAATCCCCAACTCCACGTTGCACATGTGACTAAGGTTGTTTTTGTGATACACATGAATCGCTATTAAACTCAATACTAGTAACATTTTCTCATCGGAAATAAATCCAAAATGAAGAAGTATGCTAATTAAGCCAAATTATTACAAATGAAAAAAACTAATTATCTTTGTACTAAAATGAATAATATACGTTCATTTTTGTAATTAAAATTGCAACAAAAAGTATAACAAAAGCTTATTTTTTAAGATTTCAAGTCACTCTAAGCTTGTGTTTGGACATTTGATATGAAGTCATAATTTCAAATCATAATTCGGACATGCGATTTGAGATCATGATTTTAAATCTCAAAATCTCCAAAAAAACATGATTTGAGATTCCAAATCATGATTGCAACTTTTTAAAATGTAAAATTTGACTCATAATTAAGTTTATATTTTATATAAAAAAAAATCATCATTTTAGTTTTTGCAAAAAAAAAAAAGACTCATGCTCATCATGAAGAGATTGTAACTAGTGTTAACTAATGAATCTTTATAAAATTATGTGTATTTAAAAGTTTATAATCACAGATATTTATTTATAAAAAGAATATGGAGATATGTGATTTATCAATGCGGTGCCTTAAAAAATTCTGATACTTCGTTTATAAACTATAGTTTGTTCATTTGGTAAGATTGTGTAAGAATTTGAGAAATTTTGATAGTTTTCACAACTTGTGAGATTTTCTTGTTTATGAAAAAAAAAAACACAACTTAATAAATCTAAATTATATGTCCAAACAAAACTTCAACTTCATATCAATATGATTTCATATCGCATGTCCAAACATGCCCTAAAAATAGATAAATAAATTTCTCAAAAACAAAACAATATCATTAAACTAGGAATGCTTCAAATTTCTTCACTCTTCACTAGAGTTCTCTGATCGAGGATGGAGAAACCTTTTGGCAATAAGGCACTGTACCTCCTTTACTGGACCTACTCATTCAAATTCAGATTAGTCGAGCAGTCTATTCCAAATACCATAAAAAAATATTTTTCTAGCAAAGCTAATATTTTTTTCCCTTTTTTGACCCCTCCCTGGGAGTTTCCATCCCTTTTACTCTTTTGGTGACTCAAACTCACAACCTTCGGATTAAAAGTAGGAGGTGCTTACCATTCGAGCAACTCACTTTTATCAAGCTAATATAAGTTATTCCACCCCCTCCTCCCACAAAATAAGGGGGGGGGGGGTAGTTTTGCCTTGGAGTGAAACAAGAGCAAAGCATGTCTTGTAAGAGTGGTGTTCTCCATATATTTTGAGCTACTCTACATATAAACTCAATTAAAAATGTATACATATATTATACAAAAATATATACATACATTGGCTTCTTTGTAATTGATACCTTTTCAACCAATGTGTCCTGTCCTCCCCCATGTGATATATACATGCCTACCCTACTCTCATGCCTTTCCCGCATCCCTCGCCACCAAATTTTTGTTTGTTTCTATGTTTGTCCCTGTTTTAGTTTAATATATATAGTCATGTCACAACGATTATATTTTAGTATAAACAGAAAAATAATACAATTCATTTCGTTTTAATTTGTTTGTTTGATTTTGATTAAAAATAGAGTTTAAGAAAGTAAAAATAAATAAATTAATTTTGTGATCTAAAACTAAAGATATGTATAATGTACCAAGATATCATTTAATCTTGTGATTTTAAACATGTCATGTGGATAGTTGAAATTAAAGAGTTATTAAAAAAAAAAAAAAAATTTAAATAGACTAAAAAGGAAAGAAAAAAAAACAAATTGAAACAGAGAGTGTAGTGTTTTTTTTGTCTGTTCTATTTTAGTGTTAATTGGATACAAAGTTTAAATAAAAAATCTTGAACATGTCATGCAAATTTTTACAAGAACAAATGATAAGAATTATAAATTTTGAAATATAAAAGTGTATCATTCTATTCTAGTTTCAAATGCTTTTAGAGGGAAATGGACAGCGGCTCCACCTGTTAATATATGTACTTTGAATTGGGATAATAGTATTTTTGATCTCTAAATTATTGAAAAACTCTACTATTCATCCTTGTGATATACTTATGATTTAAAATATTAACTTTTAATATAGTTTCTACATATATAGTCAAATATAACTATATAGTTTCTACAATGAGCAAATATATAAATATATATATATATATTTGCTCATTTCATGTAAAAACTATATATGTTATATTTGACTATGTGTAGGCAAATATTGTCATCAGATATGAAGAAACAGTACAACTTAAGTAATTGAAAGTTTAATCAGATATTATAGGGACAAATTAAAATTTACCAATAATCGAGTGACCAAAAATGTTGTTAACCCTAGTTTTTTCTTTCTTGCCATATCTTGATTAAACAAACTTCACTTTTAAGCACCATTTAGAGATATTTATTAATTTCACGGATGATCCTTAGTTTCTATTTTATTGTCTTAAAGTCATTAAATTATTTTTTATAAGGACCCTGATGATATGTTGTACATGGAGGTGGCAAAATTAACCCATGAATTAACTGATTCAATCCGTTCAAGTTTGGGTTGATTATCGACCCGTTCAATTATCAACTCAACCTATTTCAGCCTATCAAAGTTTGACCTAATATGTAGCTCAAATTGATTCATGAGAAATCTTGTCATGAAAACACTTTCAAAAAGAGATTTTTTTATTTGATATGTTGTATATAATCATAACAATAAAAAATAATAATTTTATAAGGTAATAAAAAAAATTAAAAAAAACAATGCAAACGTAGTCTCGCATTTTAGCCCATTTCAACCCAACTCATTTCAGTCCATGTTGTTTCCTCTTATTATTGACTCAGCTCATTTTGACCCACCGAAATTCAGCTCGACCCGCTCATTTGCCACCCATATCAGTTGCACTGTGACGACCAAAACATGCCACCGGAATGTGGCTCAAGGCACATGATAATATATAAGATGCCATCACCGACGGTTTTCATATCTTTTCTACTATATGATAAATTGAGTCCTAAAGTTACGCCTTTAATGCTTTGCTTGGACTAGGCATGATATCCCAACTTGATTTGTTCCTCCTTGTGGTGGGGTTCCTCTAAAAGTATCATAAATCTTACTACTTATTTATGTTGCATTTCTGTCGTTGACATTAACAAACTACGTACTACTGCTTACCTTGTTGTCGAAAGTAGATAACCAGTGTTGTTTAACTTGAATTTCCATCATCGTGGTTCGTGGATCAAAATAAAATCAAACGTCAAAATGTCTCGTGGCATCCAAAGTTTGATTTTCGATATGAAAGACGGAGCAACTATTGGTACGAGAACGTGTTGCTCGTCTGATTTTGGCGGGTTTCCAGAGGTATCTATCTAATGGACCTTGCTTCTACTCGACTCTGATGTACCCCTTATCTAACTATTGCCCGTTTATTCTGAAATAATCTTGCAACTGGGATCCCCTGAAACAGTAGTTCAAACCTTTAGCCCCATTATAAGAATCTTTCATATGATAATTTATGTAGTTCGAACTGTGCAGGATATGAAATAGCATGGATAAAAAGTATCCATTAGGAAGAGCCCACTCACTGTATAAGAAAAAGGAAAGAGAATCTTGTACAAAGTCTACTAGAAGTATTTAGAGATAACAGCAACATATGCTAATTCCTCTATACTGAAAACAATATGCATCAAAGCACTGGAACTAGCTGCCTTATAGAAGCCAGAGGCAGTTGTTTATGTTTTACTGGCCATCAGCATGAACACGCGCTTGAGCTGGGATAGGCTACAACTTAAGAAGGAATGGAAGGAAAATGTTTTTGCCCTGTTTCATTAACTGTTCTAAGACATTGCAAAGCAGAAACCTCAAAATATGTCGGTCATCAGAAGAATGCTATAGTTGAACTGTTAAGCCAATATACAGTGGGGCAAAGTCAAATCCTCACCCATGAAATAGAGAGACCCAAAAGAGGAACATTTGCTAAAACAATCTACGGAGAATTTCAAGAATACATGATGACCCATAATGCAATACAGAAGGAAAATGAATTTTCTAGTTGAACCTCAAATAGATTAATGCACAACTCATCATATTTACAAGTAAACCTGCAACACACTTCTGTGACACCCTTGGTAAAACATGTGTATTGATTGGCGAAGCTAAAATAATACACTTCTACTTGATGTTCAATAAACTACATATATAGAGAAATGGATCTTCATAACCCTAAGAAAAGAAACCAAAATCAGTAGATATGTGTTTATCATAGATATCTTGCTTCTCAGCTCTACAAAGACTCTTGCTTTACTAGAGCATCTGCGTACCAAAAATCCAATTTCACGAGGCATTATCCCCAATGTGTGTACCTGGAAAAATAGTTGCATTCCAAAGTGAGTGAAAAAGTCTCACAAGCTTTCTTGCAATTGGTTAAGCAGTATGTCAGATCCTTCATCATTATCAGATGTATCCTTCTCTATTTCCAGCTCACTACTGGTAAATGTACCATTTGATAATGGAATATATGACATGTACTTTTCATCATCAAGACACCCAACTTGCTTCAACACCTCCAACAGGGCTTCTTTACTTTGCGTGTCCTGTTCCTTCTCACACAGCCTAAGAATGGAAGACACATTTGCAGGTTTCGGTCTCCAGCTCTTCGATCCCTCAGTTGAAACAGCATCCTTCAAGCATGACAAAGCCTCAGATAATCTCCGATCCCTGATATGGCCTTCAGCAAGGATCTCACATGTCATTGAGTTTGGCTTTCCTCCAGCTTCAATCATCTGCTCGAAGAAAGCACTAGCCTTGTCCGCAAAACCCTTCCTCACATAATAACCCAACAAAAGATTTCCTATTCTAGGATCATAGTGCACCTTAACAGGTAGCCACTCATCATATATCTTTTCCGCACCTTCAATATCATCCAACCTCACCAGAGAAGATATTACAGAATGATAACCCAGGTTTGGAATAGTGGGAAACTGCGATTGGTAGGTTTTCCAGATCCGGAGAACCTCTTCCTTTTTACCAAGACTACCATAGAGACTGATGAGATAATGATATGGAATTCGATCACGACCTGTGATTCTGCTCTCAACATTTTTCAAAGCGTCTTCAGCTTTTTTCAACTGCCCCAACTTAATGTACATAGTAGCCATAGTGCTAAATGTAGTCCAATTTGGATTGATATCAGTGTCCAGATTCATTTGTTCAAGTACTTTTTCCATTTTCTCTATAGATCCTTGAGATCCACATGATGATAACCAGATATTGTAGGAATATATATCTAATGGAATTTGTTTCTCCTTCATTTCTGAAACCACTGACTCAACCTTGTCGTAGTCTTTAAGGTTCATATAGAGTGTCATCATCACATTGAATGGAAGAGCATGATCAGTGTAGCCTCTGTTTCTCATTTTATCAAGTAAAGATTCAGCTTGTTCCTTCTTTCTAGCCCGCACAAAGGCATTCAAAAGAGACCCATATATCCGCTTATCTTTTAAGGTGTCTGGCAACTTTACGAAGTATTCTTCAGCACTTGATATTCCATGTACTTTTGCTATCAGGTCTAACTGAATAGCAGTATCACTGGTGGTTAGTCTAAACCTCTCTGCTCTATTGTTCATCCACTCATACACCTGCAGGATACAAGATTGAGTTAAGCCCCAATGGAATTGCATTACATGGAGATATACAGTAAACTCAATGAATTAAATGAGTGCTTAACAGGATCAAGAACTCAATACAAGGACGATTAATCAAGGTTTAATCATAGGACTGACAGGAAAATTGCATATTTCTCTAGTATATCAATTTACATTTGTATTCAATTTCAATCTAACTGAAAAGTCTTGACCATAAGAAGTCTATTGATACTCATTCAAAGTTTTTAAGTTTCAGACTTCTGCACTTGGTTCAGACAGAGTGATAAACATGTCCAGATTTTGAATTCTTTAAGATCATTAGTTCACTTGGTCACCAAATAGTCAAAAACATAGTGCACAACGAACAATAATCAGTGCAATTTTGTGCATTCATCAGTAAAAGGTTCAAATGAAGTAGCTTGCAAATAGGGAGTTCCCTGGCTGGTACCATTAGATAGAGCTATTAGTAAGATGGGCCATCATTTTTTTGATAAAGCAAGATAGGACATCATTAAGGTAAACAAGGCAATAGCTTCGGTGAAAGTAAATTCCAACAACGTCTTGCACATAGACTGAAACGGAATATAATAATAAAAATAATCACAAGATACTCCCACCACCCCAAACACAAGAAGCAAAAGACTTCTGTCTAAGTAAACCTTCACAGAGTTGGTATCCGTAGATACAATATAAGATTTGCAGTACTCTTATCTGGATAGCATCTTCCTACTTCAGGACACATTGCAACAGGCAGCTCATACAATCTCTCAAGAAACATTTTATTCAAAGTGTGTCTCTTTGGGCCACTCATGCTCATTACATAATTAGGAGGATGGTAATCTTTACTTATGTCCAAAGTTTTTTTATAACCGTGGTGTCCGAGCCAGCTTGCGCACACTTCGAATAAATCCACAGGATACCTGGCACCTCCCACCAACAACAGGTACCAGCTAACTCTATCCAACAAGGCAACAAGGCTAGGACAGATGAAAAGAAATCACCTAGTGTTTTTTTGTCTTTGCTGGGATTTGAGCCTTAGACCTCATGGTTCTCACCCACTTCATTGACCACTAGGCCACACCCTTGAGTGCACTAGAACTTTGTAACCAGAAGTTTCTTCATGCCACTGACTAGAATTTTGTTAAATTGGAAATGGTAGGGGAAATGCACTTCTGGTATACGACAGCAAGTTTAAGATGTTTAATTCCAACTTATCCTTAAGAAACACATAATTTAAACTATTTTAAATCAAACCAAAGAATCCAAGCAAAGCAACACATAGAAAACAATTAATCACCAATCAACTTAGAAACCAAAAGGCCTAAAGTTAACTGGTTCAACCTAGAAATTCAAGAACACGTAGCTAGAGGATACAATGCAATAATCAGATAAAACCCCACAAAAAAAGATTCAAACTTTAATTAATTAGCTACCTCAAGAGCAAGCTTATAACGCCTAAACTTCCTGAGCTCCTTAATGACCCTAGAAAGCTCCCATTTTGTAACCTTTTTCCCCTCATTCTCCCACTGATTCAACACACTAACAGAGCCTCTTTGTGGGCCATCATTCATAGATATTCTTTTGTAAATAGCATTCCATTTCACTATTGGCCGCCTCTCATAGTCAACAGTCCCATAGCTATGCACCTGCGACATAGAGGAACAGCTAATAACTGAATGATTCTTTGGTTTAGTAAAACCACCCAAATTGCAAAACCCAGATGGGAAGGAGAGTGAATAAGAGAGGGATGATGAAAAAGAGACATGGGTTTCAGTTTTGGGATGTGGGGGTCTAACGGTGGTGGTGGGTTGTAGAAGCATGTTTGGGGGGTTGTAGGGTTTTTGATACAGGCGGAGCTTCAGGGGTTCTTGATTTTCTGTTAAACTTTGGTTGTGTAAAAGATAAGATGTCGACCTGAAGAATTGTAGACTGTTAGTGACAGAGTGATCCTCTTGGTTTCTTTTTATCTCGAATGAGTCCCTTAAACCTTCATTTGTTTGCATTCCAAGTCCAAGGACCAATTATGAAATAGATTAAGGGCGTGTTCGATACGAACTTACTTATTTTTTTGTGTTCAGTATGTAAATTAAAATATCATCCTAAAAGCATTTGTACATAATCTAAATAAATACTTTGGAAGGTGGGGTGGGGGTAGGTAGGGGTGATTGTGGTGGGATGAGAGCAATGAGGTTGGGAGTGAAAATAAGGTGTGTTGGAGGGTGAGGAGGATACACAATGTGGAATGCCACTTATGGAACTTGTCTTCCCTACTTGATAGTTTGTATGAGTCCACCACAGCACTGAGAACCAGGTTCACTACTTGTTTCTACAGCTTTAAGCTAAGTAAAGAAGATAGGATGTTTACGTGGAAACCTCTTTGCTCAAGAGAGTAAAACCACGACCTACCCTCGTAGGATTTTTCAGAACTCCACTAACAACACTGAGGAAAGTTTAGATTATGATCTATTGCAATCTAGGAATTATATTCTTAATCTCTCACCCTTACAATAACTTTATTGTAAGCTCTCTCTACAATGACTCTATTATAGAGACAAACAAGGCTAACTCTAGCCAAAAACAAATGAACCAGGCTAAAACAAACTACTTGTGGAAGCTTCTCAAAAAAGGAGTAGGTTTACAATATTAAAACAAAAGACAAAGACTCTACAATCTAGAACTTGAGACATGATCCAGTTGAGAAGAACAGATTCTTCAGTTGTTGCAACTTTGTATTGTTGGAACACCTTGGCGGCTTTGCAGGAGTAAATGAGGCGAAGTTTAGATTTGCAAAACTAGGTTTTCACTTCTTGTTATGATGAATATATATCAAGGATGTGAGAAGTGAAAACCTTAAACTTTAACCATTGGACAAGAGAGGGGGACCGCAACAGCTTTGTTGCAGTGCTGCAGTACTATCACAGTGGCAACAACTTTATAGCTGTGAGAGTTGACTGTGAGAGATGGACTAGGTTCCCTTGGACAGCATATTTGGTTCCTCAACAGGTTTGTCAAATCATGAAATCAAGGCACAGTACTACAGTATCTATGCATCATTATTATTTCTACTAGAGAAATCATTTTCTTTATTTTCAAATACATTTTTTTAGTACTATAAAATAAGAGACAATTTTCTTATGAATTAAAATTCTACGCAAGATTATGTAACCATCATATTAAGATGGCCTATAATAATATGTAACTTTGTATGATATTTGATATGATAACTTGACAAATAAAGTATTAATCTGCTAAAACTTGTTAAATTACATGAATAACATAAAAATTCTTAACTCTATGAATATATTAATGTCTATTTCTTGTAGTTATAATTGTGGTATAAATGAGAACAAAGAACAAGAAGAGGACTGACCAAGTCCAAGCTAATAGTCAAGCAAAGACAATAATTACACAATAAAACTGTGTTGACATTTCAAAAGCATTAGTCCACAAGCACTAATACTGGCCACTTGACTGAACCAGGGGTGAGCATGATATGATAGATATCAAATTATTATATCGAAAATTGAAATTATCGAATCGAAGTTCTCAATACCATAGGCTAAGGCTGTCCACCCGGCCACCCCTAGACTGAACCCCTTGGACTGTTATTAGAAAGAAAGCAAATAACTGGAGTACTATACAACATACAACTTTTGGCACTTAGTTATACAAAAAGCCTAATATTTTCTTTTGAACATTCACCACTTGACTGAACCCCTTAGACTATAGTTTTCATTAGTAAATTCTCTTCAACAAAACATACAACTTTTGGCACATAAACTAAACAACAGAAATACAACATCTAAAATGACCACAAAAAAAAAAAAAACAATTATTATGTGGCAGCAAATTCTTCCCCATATGGCACAGGAAAAAAAGTTCACAAGCTCACCATCCTTGACTTTATTGCAGCAAATCACCACCAAAATTAGCCTAATTTTACACAGTATGAACAAGGGGTACAGATTCTTGATTAATATCCTCATTCAAAGAACAATCTTCTGCTATACACAGAACTGCATGAGCCAAAACAATTGGCAAAGTTGCAGCCAAAGTG
This sequence comes from Jaltomata sinuosa, assembly GCA_003996215.1. Lineage (NCBI taxonomy): Eukaryota > Viridiplantae > Streptophyta > Magnoliopsida > Solanales > Solanaceae > Jaltomata > Jaltomata sinuosa. The sequence continues at coordinate 544,085 of QJPP01000010.1, forward strand.
ATTAAAAGATGGATTCCAGCATTAGTGAATATAAGAGCAAGACATGTCCCAATAGCTAGCAGTGGCAGAACAATAAGCCTTGTATCGAACGTGATAACCCAACGAAACAGGACAGAATTGGCCACTGCACGAAGCAATAGCAAGTACAAGATTGCCACCTCCTTCATGGCAACTAAATAGACTAACGAAACCTTACGTTCAGGAATAAGCGCGATGAAAAGGACTATCCACACGAATTCAGCATAGTATAGCCCGAATTTGCCTAAGTTTTTTATGATTCACGCTGCTGCTGATTCAGGGGTGGAAGGGATGCTAAATGGACATGTAACTTGGAAGGAAAATGGTTGGTTTTTTTCAAGATTTGGGACATGTTTTGATTCATCAGGCTGAGTTTGGGATGAAGGATTTGCAGAAGTAGCTGATGGCCTTTGCACTGCTGCACCATAACTTGCCATTTTTTGTGAGATGAATGTGTGACTTGAGACTAAAGGGTATTTATTGATTATATAAAGTAGAAATGTGTCACTGTCAAAGTCAATACTATGAAGTTTCTTCCCTTAAATTTTAAGCATTGACTTTGAAAAATCAAATTAATCATGGACCTGGTCATATATGACTTTTCCCCCCCTTTATACGCACTATGTAGCTTTGGATGGGCATGAATGTTTTACCTCAACAATGAAAGTTGAGTTTGGAATACTATTTCTCCCCGTTTCGCTAAACTAGCCCAAAGATATTTTTAACATGGCGTGATATCCTTCGCGTTGAATCAATTTTGCACAGGTTTTATCAAAAGTCTTACAATATTAAGAGTATCCCTACACGATAACTTCCTTTTTTCCTCAAGTAAAATTGTAAGATTTTTGTTTACACACCCCAGCAGTCATCGTTTTTAATTACCTATACATTAAACTGTTCAGGAATACATTTAAAGACCACTTGAGTTTTTTCACAGTTTCTGTCAAATCTAACATACAAACCAAATATAAGGGGCTGTTTTTTCACAATTTCTGTCAAATCAAAACTGCTCGGGAATACATTTAAGGGGCTGTTTTGAGCCTAAAACCAAATATAAGGGACCATTGTTTTTGTTTTCTCGAAAGTAAGAGGATAGATATGGTAATACCAGAAAAGTGACACAAATAGTGGCATGTACAAGAATATTCAAAGCATTTGAAAGCTGCCAAATGAAAGTAAGTCCATGTAATGATGTAATTCGTGTTGGACTCCATTGAAATATTGAAGCTTTGAACATGTCAACTAATTTGTTCTGAGCACCTAGAAGAAGAAACACATATCGTTCTATCTAATGTCAGCAACCAGCTAAACTTTCCAGCTTCACTACATCACGAGCACGACTGATGTCTGAGCCTAACATTTTTCCCCTTCAGTTTTCGCGTAAAGGGAGTCATGATACGACTAGAAATCATGCCTCATTACAATTTTACGCCCTAGTAATGGGTGCTTTCAGGGAGCATCCTGGCCAGCTTCTATTCATGATGTCCGTGTTTCTTATGTTTCCGTGAATAAACACCTTCGGTTCCTTTGCCTGTGTGATGCAAACAGGTTAAAGTAACAAGGATGTTGCCCACAATTTTGCAGCTTATCATTTGGCATTGTCTGAAATATCCTTACCAGTGATATAAGAGGAAAACCAATTTCTATACGAACCCGAGAAAAACCATGAATTCAGATGCAAATTTGTTTGTCTGATAGATCTTTTAGCAGTCTTGTCCGAAGAGGGAAAAACACAATATCACACAATCAATGCCTCTGAAATTCCGGATATTAGCATTTCAAGAGAAACAAAAAAAAAAAATGCAACATCCTTAACAAGGAGATAACCAACTCCTTTACAAAATCATATAAAACGTTTTAAAGCAACTCATGATCATATTACGTTCTGTAAATCAATGTTATTCTCTATTGAGAGTTATTCTTTTGGTGAAGCCTCAAATGCTTCATATATAAGTGCTATTCCAAGCGGTGTTAAAAGCTTAATATGATAATTACAACAAATAACATAAAAATTCTTAACTCTATGAATATATATTAAATACATTTTCTATTTCTTGTAGTTATAGTTGAGGTATAAATGAGAACAAAGAACAAGAAGAGGACTGACCATGTCCAAGCTAATAGTCAAGCAAAGACAATAATTACACAACAAAACTGTGTTGACGTTTCGAAAGCATTAGTCCACAAGCACTCTTGCTGGCCACTTGACTGAACCAGGGGTGAGCAAGGTATGGTAGATATCGAATTATCATTACCAAAAACTGAAATTACCAAATTGAATTTCTCTATACCGTACTGTGCCCACCCGGCTTCCCTTGTACTGTTATTATAAAGAAAGCAAATAACTGGAGTACTATACAACATACAACTTTTGGCACTTAACTATACAAAAAGGCCTAATATTTTCTTTTTAACATTCACTACTTGACTGAATCCCTTGACCTGTAGTTTGTATTAGTATACATTCTCTTCAACTAAACATACAATTTTTGGCACATAAACTAAACAACAGAAATATAACATCTAAAATGACCACACAAACTCAACATCCTTGACTTTATTGCAGCAAACTAGCCTAATTTTACACAGTAGAGACAAGAGGTTCAGATTCTTGATTAATTTCCTCATTCAAAGAACAATCTTCTGCTATACACAGAACTGCATGAGCCAAAAAAATTGGGAAAGTTACAGCCAAAGTGATTAAAAGATGGATTCCAGCACCAGTGAATATGAGAGCAAGACATGTCCCAATGGCTAGCAGTGGCAGAACAATAGGCCTTGTGTCGAATGCGATAAGCCAACGAAACAGAAGAGAATTGGCCACTGCACGAAGCAATAGCAAGTACAAAATTGCCACTTCCTTCATGGCAACTAAACAGACTAACGAAACCTTACTTTCAGGAACAAGCGCGATGAAAAGGACTATCCACACGAATTCAGCATAGTATAGCCCGAATTTGCCTAAGTCTTGTATGATTCGCGATGCTGCTGATTCAAGGATTGAACGGATGCTAAATAATAGACATGTAATTTGAAATGAAAAAGGTTGGTTTTTTTCAAGATTTGGGATTTGTTTTGATTCAGCAGGCTGTGTTTGGGATGGAGGATTTGCAGAAGTGGTTGATGGCCTTTGCACTGCTGCATCATAACTTGCCATTTTTTGTGAGATGAATGTGTGAGTTAGTATGGAGAGACTAAAGGGTATTTGTTGATTTCATAAAGTAGAAATGAGACACTGTCAAAGTCAACACTGTGAATTTTCTTCTCTTTAATTTTAAGGATAAGACTTAGAAAAATCAAAATAATCATGGACCAAGTCATATATCATGACTTTTACCCCCATTGAAACGCACTATGTAGCTTTGGATGGGCATGAGCAGTGAGCACCTCAACATGAAAATTGAGTTTGCAACACTATATCTTGTAAGGCCAATCAATAAAATCATCCCTTATTACATAGAACATCTCTCTCCTACATCAATAAATGAGTTTACGAGCTTGATGAATGTAGAGCGCATTCGGAAGAATAGAATCAGTAAACATTCAAGATGATTTGATGTCAAGAAGCTGAGAACAATCTTTCAGCCAGTCCGTGATTTTTTGATTAATAGCAGTGAACTTCACGTGTTTAACTTTTTCAAGGAAAAAGAATCTAAATTTATCCTTCAATTTTTTAACTATAATTTAAGTTACCTCATATTTGATCGTTAGAAGTCAAAATAAAAATGAGACTTTTATTGCTCAACTTTGGATAGTATATGAGCAAATTTAACTCTTCCCTATGACATTATAGTAATTTTATAAACGAAAAGTAAGAAATTCAAAGACTGAATTAAATATTTATTGACAAAAAAGTTAGAAGCATGGGTTAAAAGATTCTTTTCAGTTTGCAATACATAGACTCTTTACTACCCTAATAATCCTATATTTTAGGGTTTGATCCTTTTACCATCCAAAACCTAGGGTAGCATTTTTTCATATTGAACAATTTTTATAGCAAAGTAAGTTACTGGGAAATGCTCACGTGACTTATCAAATTAACTAAATTGTTTTTTTTTACTGAAAAGAACAGACAAATTTTTTCTCTAATAATAAAATATGACAACACTGAAGATTTAAAAGCATCAGCATAATGCTTTTATAAGCAAAAAAAAGAACAAATGTCCTGTATAAATGGAACTTGTGTAACTAATTGTTATAAGGCCACCATATTTTACATGCGTGAAGATCCAGAAACCATCAAAATTTTACCACAGCAACAGAATGAAGACAAGTTTTCCTCAAAGATAAATATTGAAGCTTTGAACATGTCAATTTTTTTGTTCTGAGCACCTAGAAGAAGAAACACATATCTTACTATCTAATGTCAGCAACAAGCTAAAATTTCCAGCTTCACTACATCACGAGCACGGCTGATGTCTGAGCCTAAGACTTTTTCCCCTTCAATTCTCGCGAAAAGGGGGTCGTGATAAGACTACTGGCTCACTACTGACTGCTTTCATGGAATAACCAAGCATCCTGGCCAGCTTCTATTCATGACATCCATGTTTCTTATGTTTCCATGAATAAACACCTTTGGTTCCTTTGCCTGCATGATGCAAACAGGTTAAAGCAACAAGGAATCCAGAATTTTGAAGCTATTATTTGGTATAGTCTGAAAATCCTTACAAGTAATATTGGAGGAAAACCAATTTGTACGTGAACCCGAGAAAAACCATCCACACTCATCAGACATTTGAATCCTTCGATGTAAGAATTCTCACTGTAACAGCAGAATTGGCAGAGATTAGGCTGACGTACTATGCATAAGATCCGCATAACCTAAAACACTATCAGCAGAGAATGAGGATTGGTTGTGCTCAAAATCTAAGCCTTTAAGGCTGTGTTTGGTATGAAGGGAAATGTTTTCTTGGAAAACAAGTGGACCTTAGCTTATTTTCTAGTGTTTGGCAGGTATCCAAAAAAATATTATCCCAAGAGCATTTATATGTAATCTAGCAAAACACTATGGGGGAGGAGAATGGGGGTTGTGGGTGGTGGGGGTTGGGGGGTTGGGGAAAAGACAATGAACTTGTTATGTCACTTGTCGAACTTGTTTTCCTTACTTCCATTAGGGAAGTCATTTTCCTCATTTTCAAGGAACTTGTTTCTTAAAGAATATGTTACCAAAACATTTTGACCAACCAAACGTGAAAAAATTGAAAAAGGAAAATGTTTTCCTCCATATCAAACACACCCTAAAACTGAAGAGGAAAGAAAGAAATGTCAAGGAACATGGTATAGCTACTATCCGATTCAGCAACTGGCCTATAGTAAAAATCATATGTTTTTACAGCGAAAGATCTCTCACTAGAATATAAAAGGCTCAAAAAAGGCCTTTGAATCCCCAGTCACGCTATTTGCAAACCCGTCGACTGGTTCGAAAAGGTTCTAGCTTATACTTCTTCAGGAAGAACATTCTAGCTTACGTTCTTGCAACAGTAACATTGCACTTTAATCTTAAGGTCCTTCATCCCAAGCATAAGTAATATCTCTACAGTACCCTTCTATACAAGATGCAATATCAGGGATGCATGTGTATGATAGTATTCCATTTAAATGTGTTATCTTCTTTCCTGTATCATTTAAATCTTTCAGCACCAACCTTGGTCAGGGTTGATGTTAGATCAATCCCTATTTGAACACCCAGAGGCTCTAGTGAGCACATTATCACATGTATTTTTATCTCAAAAAAGATTTTTTCCCTCAGGCACAGGCAACATAGATCCATGTATTCTGAAACCCCCAAACTAGAATGGTCAAGACAACCACAGTCCACAGTAGCTTATAAATGTATATGACTGGGAAGCAAGAATTCCATCTACCAATGAACCAAGAAGTAAAACATAATAATTCATAATTAATACTTGACTGTCAGACCTCGTATTCATCAATAACACCAACTATATTGGTTTAAGATCAATAACACAAATATGCAGGAAGTTGACGACTATACTTCACTTCCATAGCTAGCCTCTTTACACTTCAGGGATCCATGCCCCGTAAAGCATCTATATGCATCATAGAAGAGACATGAATTCAGATGCAAATGTATTTGTTTGATAGTTCTTTAGCAGTCTTTTTTCTGAGGAAGGAAAAACATTATCACACAAGCAACGCCTCTCCATTACAGATATCAGCATTTCTCGAGGAACAAAAGAAAAAAAAAAGCATCATCCTTAACAAGGAGATAACCAACTATTTACATAATCATATAATAAGTTCTAAGAAACTCGTCATATCACATTTGTAAATCAATGTCATCCTCTATCGAGAGTTATTCTTTTGGTAAAGCCTCAAATGCTTCTTCCATTTAGGTAATAATGCAACTTGGCAAATGCTATTCAAGTGGTGCGAAGCTTAACACCATATTTTCTAGAGACTTAGACCACTAAATATATCGCTTATTTTACAAGGTAAGTGTAGTGATCCATTTGGGTCATGCTAAGGTCATTGTTATTCATTTAGAACTAATCCCTAATACCCAAGTTCTGTAAATCATGCATGGTTTCATGAGGATCCATCACATGACACTGAAACTTACCAAGCATACTTGGAAATAGTTTCAGCGCTGCAATCAAAGATAGATGAAATGGCTATATAAGCGCCTGGGGAGTCTGACGACCAAAGCACTTAATCTACCCAATGATCAGACAAGCCTTGCTTTCCCACAATCAACTCAACCTTTCACACTCTCTAAGTTTGTCCTTATTTAGACTCGAAATGCCACTTCTACCTGATTCCACTTAGGCTACTAACAGAGAACAAGATGGTTGGAATTTTAATTTCAGAAGACATTCGAATGATCAGGAGTTGGGAAACTAGCTGAATATTTGGGTACACTTCAAGGATTGGCACAGGGAAAGAGCTGGAGATCATGAAAAGCATTTCCACACAACGAGACAGGCAACCGGGAAGCTTTGCTTCTAGAATGCTGACTACATGGGAACCACAAGATGAGGGGGCTCTCTCTTACTATTAAGCTGTCCTTCAACTCTTCTTTCTTTACTCCTTCCCATATCGGGGCTGATAAGAAAAATAGATGAAGATCGACACGGGGATGTCAGTCCCTCCTCAGTACGAGAAGGGTGGGTTCTAGAGAGGATTGCAAGAATCCAGACAGGCTCACATTGAAAGCCTGTAGCAAAGGAATCTTTACAGTAAACTTTTGTAATTCACAGTTGTGTTATGGTAGACAGCAAGATATTTTTATTCCATGGAAAACAAATGCTCCTTATAAGATGGCTTCTTTCACTTGGTTTGTTGCTACAAATGTTTGTTTAACACAGGAAAATCTTCAAAGAAGAGGTTTTCAGGTGCGCTTTAAATGTTGTCTTTGTGGATACAATCCAGAGAGTGTTAATCATCTATTTCTACATTGTCGCATTACGTACGGTTTCAACTTTCGCACTCGTATCTCAATATGATGGGACTTAAACAGATTATGCCAAGACAGCCAAGTGAGTTATTGAAGTGCTGGCCCATCAGAGGAAGGAATCCAAGCAAAAGAAATGGTGCAGACTATTCCAGCATGCACATGGTGGACAGTTTGAGGGAGAGAAATGCTAGAAGCTTTGAGGACAAAGGAGAGCCCATTCAGAAGATCAAAATGAACTGTTTACTTTTGTTTTATTTTTGGTGAAAACAGAGTTATGTTGACGATACTGAATCAGTGACAAAACGTTATAGAATCATTTTAAGAATAGAAAGGGATGCACCATTGGTAACTGTAAGTATTTTTGACCGCACCAAAAAAGCTTAGAAGCTAACATGCATCAGTACACAAATCAGTTACAACTGTCCATAATGCCTTAGCCTCTGAATATAGAGAAAACTGAAGATGTTACTTCTGTTCTCCAAAACAAGGACCTTGCAAATCTATTGGGCATAATTAGCTAGCAAAGTAAGATAAATTGCAAAGAACTCACTTCAGAAGATATGTGAAATTTCTCATCTGCAAGTCTTCCAAGGAAATATTTTCTTCTTTAGAGTACCTGACCCAAAGTACCAATCTTGAAGTTAAAATGCAGCTGGAAGGAAAATAGAGAAACAATAACATGAACTTGGAAAGATCAGTTGAAAGATTAAAAGTATAGGCACAATCAATCATATGCATCTCTAAGTAGTAATTTGTACTCGATAACCACAATATTGCAAAATTATTTTACGCCGTCCATTTCAAATAGAAAATAGAAGATGATGTGCAGATCCTAACACTCTGAAGCAGGAATATAGATGCCTTTCTTGCATGCGAAGGAAGGCAACTTAGCGAAGTACATATATTGTGGAGATAAATACACTATGATGCATTAAAAGAGAGAAGAAGTTACAGGTATGAAGGAATAAGACAAAGATGACATGAAAAATACTGAAAACAATACAACAAGGTGTAAGTTTTTTTAACCAATTATATGTCAAAATATTAATCCATAAAGAGGTTTGAATGATATATTAAGAGTGTTATTATAACACATAAAATGAACTAGTACTGCTATGTCAAGACTAGTTTATTCAGTGGAAAGCAAAAATAGGAAGAAGATAAACATCAATAACAGTGGAATGAAATAATATCCGAAAGAAAGCAGAATAACAGAAAGACCAAAACAAAAAAGAAAAGGAAAATTAAGAGGGTATAACTAGCTTTCCCACTTTTTCTTGCTTTCATCAGTCATCCTTGCTCTTCCACATTAAATTATCTTTATTTTCAAGTTGCAGTGGGATCCAAATCTCTAGAATATGTACCAAACTTCCCCCGAAAGATCTAAATGAGCAAAATGTGACTGGCAAGAAAGAAAGAAAAGAAAAAGGAAAAAAAGAACAAATTCCTACCAAAAGATAACAGCAGACAAAACAAGCCTCTTGTGCGAACCGTACTATTGGCAATAAGGCACCAGCCAGGTCGCTCCTGCCTTGCCATTCCATCCCAATTGACCTATGGTAGGGTAGGCTACAAGATTTGAGCCGTCTTAAAGAAGGTGGAATGGCAATAGAGTCCTTAATCTTTACGGGTCCATGTTAATTTCAGTACATCACCTTTCTTTTAAGGTTTGTCTAAGCATATAGTTGAAAACAATGCGCACTCGTACATGGGCCTATGGTTCCTCAAGGACAACTATTAGGCTATATACCCATATAGGTTCATTTCTTATGTCACATCTTCCTATCAACTACCAAGTTACCATATATTATTACTTCTCTTAAGCAAGCTAAAAAGCTATATTCTGTCAATTACGATATCATAGAGAAAATCATCCAATTCTTAATTCCATAATTCTTACTTCTTCGGTAAAAGTACAACAACATACCCAGTGCAGTCCCACAAAGTGGGGTTTGAGGAAGGTAGAGGGTACGCAGACCTTACCCTTACCCTCAGAGATAAAGAGGTTGTTTCTGATAGACCCTCGTCCCTCGGCTCCAGGGATTCTTTGGTAAAAGTGTTCCAAATTTTTCCTTTCTTCAGTTCTAATCAAAAGGGATAAGGCTTATGGTTTAGGCTAGGGAAGCATTTTTTAAAGACTGGACTTATCAGAAAGCCCAGGTACTCAAAGGACCTTCAGAACAGCTATCTAAAGTAGCTTCCTAGTAAGAAATTTGAATTGTTAGTGTCTTTTGAAGCTTTCTACAGATAAATAAAATTATGCATTAATACACAATTACACATTTTATGGATAGGAGATCTCCAACTGGGATCTCATCCCAGAAAAGACCACCGAGTGAATTGCATCAAAATGGTGATCAAGCATACCTCCATGGATAATTATATTCACAAAATCGGGAGATTCCATTCATCGCTGATAAAGTGTCAATATGAACCCTGAGTTCATCTGAATTCTTTGTCATACCACCTACGCAAAGATTCAAGTTGACATTGTAAGCAGGGAAATGTAAAGGCCGGGAGAAAAAAAGCATAAAGTAAAAGGAGTGAGGGAACTAAAAACTAACAGAGGTACATAAATAAAAAAGATAAGCAGGGGAAACCTTTAAAAGATGTAGAAAACCACAGTGTACAGGCCACTTAAATACAACACAATATCCACACATGACACAACTGTAAGTGCTAAGGTGTTTACTCTACATGGAAATTGTTAATGTTGTTGCTCCAATTAGTTTTTTGTTTTGTCCAATTTATCTTACACCCAACTGCTTTATACCTAAGAATTTGCTCCCCCAAGAACAGAAAACTATGGCATTAAGTCCTCTTAACCCGAAAACTATGACTCAAAAGTGCAATTTTTTAACTAGCTTACCTAGATACTACATCGAAGGAAATGTAGTTATGGAAGTAAAGTTAAATAAACGTGTGAATTTCCAAATGTTGAGCACGTTGAGGAACCCTGGAAAGTTACTAATATAACCCTACATTAACAGAACTCCAAATAACTGCTTTTGGAACTACAAAATTTCGTAATTATTGACGATTGTTATCACTTGTTTCTATGGTAGCTGAACCATATTTTCTATGCTGTAGGGAAAGACACCAGTAAAAACAGTGTTTTCCAGATAGAGAGCACCAAATTTCTTCCATCTTCAAGAACATCATGAGCATATATAATCATGTGAAGACCTAGAAAATAAACTGACAGAAAGAATATTTCAAACCATACCTGCCAGTAAACGGGCCCACATTACCTCGAGCAAGTTATACTATGTAGATCAATGCAACTAAACACAACTTGCAAATTAGTTCTAGATCCCACCTTTAAGATAACCTTAACTTTAATAAGAGCAAGGTTTTACAATGTTATGAATGGACAACATATAGGTATTCATTCCTTGAGCAACCACATTCAAGATAAAGGGGTGTTGCATGTATAAGCCCAAAAGACCTATGATGACTCTCGAAAGGGATATCGGAAAAGAAAGACAGGCTAGGACTGGCACATTGACAGGATATTCAGTTTGTCATGATGATGGTGGATAAACCAAATAATAATCTTACTCGTCCCCAACAATAAGGTAGCACCCATTTCGGGAACTAGCCCGCTTCCACTCTTTTCTTTTGTTTTTTATAATAACATGAATGTTGTTAACAGTTACCAATTTCAAAAAAAATAACATGAATGTTGTTAACAGTTACCAATTTCAAAAAAAATAACATGAATGTTGTTAAACAATCAAACAAAAAGGAAAAAACCCATGGTATTAGTTTGAGATTTTTAGTGGTTTGAACATAATAAGTATAAGAGGATCAAGCAGTCCATGGCTCATTCAAACTCAGAAGAATGTGAGTAAAACATCGAGAGAACGCTTACCTATCCTATGCAGAGCTTTTAGAGCATAACCACTAGGATAGTTTTCATACGATGCCATGAAAAGAACTGCCGTGCAGGCTAGACTAAAAAGTAAGAAATGTGTCAGCATACACCCAAATAATTCAGTTTGCAGTGCGAGCAAGTCGGTTCCCATCATACCTGCCAAGCATTAATCCCAACACAGCAATGTACAGAAACCTCCAGAAACTCTTTTTCCTGTTATTATACCTGTATAAAGTAGAGATAATGCAACAGAACATGAATTTCTATACAAATAATGATATAACCTTATGCAATACTGGTGAGATTCGAAAAGTCGAACAATTTCTCATTAGTATTGGTCAACTTGGGGGGTGGGGGTACAGGCAAACTATCACATTGATGGCTGCATCCAATCCAATGCTACAACAAGCATAAAAGTAAGACAAGGGCTAAAGCACCATGAGAAAGAATTCCCTAGATATTGTCAGCAATACATGTTAGCTAACATTAATGACACATAAAGGTAGCATATACAGGTTGACTGATTGCTTAAAATCGCAGATCTTCACTTTATAGTGCAACTAGGAAATGCTAGACTTCGGGAGGAAGTTCAAAGTTCAGAAGGCCTAACCACTCTTCAATGTTTTACAATGCCAGTCATTTATGGTTCAAATAAAATCCACATACAACCAGCCATATACTACTCTATATAAAGCAACTACACATGTAAATACTCGCATGAAGATGTCTTTTTGAACTCAGAAAATTGAAGTGGGATCTTGCTAAGCATAAGAAGTGACATACAGTCTGCTAGCTGCAACAGCTGCTGCAAAGTTGAAGACGGGAATGGAACTAATTATGAAGCGGAGCTCCTGCAGCATTGACAATCATTGAAATGAATAAATTACCACAACATTAACATCAACACAACTCAATCACAGAACTACTGAGATATACCTTGTGCGGAAGCTTTGAGTACAGTAGAACAAAAGAAAGAACTGGAAGGATGTAGAAGAAAACCCTTCTGTCCAGTAAAACACCAAGCTGGAAAAAAACTAACATCAAGTTCGAGAAATGAATTAAAGGGACCAAGTGTAGTAATTGATACCTCAGTCCTAAAATAGCGAAGTAGCATTACTACTTCCAAAATATTACTTTGTACTACCTAGAAATGGAACAGCCGATGGTTACCGACCTGTTGCTGTGAGATGAAGCAAGATTTTCATTTTTCTATATTAGTGGCTATAAATTTCTGAGGATGAATGAAAAAGGTTCTCTTCAGACTGCTTTAGTCTTTTACTCAAAAGTTCACAGGAACTATTAAACTATGACTGCCTCGAAATAGCCTCATTCTTGCAATTTAATGGGGCTAATTTTATCATTAAGGGGATTTAGGCCTCAATTGCTTCTCTCAGCCACCTCTGACTATCTCTTTAACGTTTTATAGAATGGTGCATGCTGACAAATCCCACTTTTTTTATAAATGGCATGCAAGTAGAAATCGTTGCAGGAAAAACATACATACCAAAAAAAGCGGGTATGCACCAAGCAGTGAACGGGGAAGCGCTGACGTGAAGTACCAGTGGAAAGGATGTGTCTGTTCACATTTATTAAGGAACACTAAAAGATATGGAAACCTTTGTTAACAAAACCTCAAGTTAAGGAGTTCTACTTGAACGTTAACATCAACGGTAGAATCTATCAAATAAAAAAGGCTGCATATGAGTACAAGCTTTCAGGAATAAAATCAAATCCTATCAGAGTAAAATTAAAAAGTAAATCAAGGAATTCACAGGAAATGCTTACAGCCACCTTTAATCAGAATGTGAGACGCTTTATATTACGTCGTCCTTTAGTGGGAAGCGAAAAAAGCACATACTCGTGCCAACAGATAATATGGCCATGACTTATCCATGTAGAAAACCTTGGAAGTACATAAAAACTAAATGTGCAATTACATTTACGAATGCAGGATACGCCCCATTCAGAACTCCGGTTCAAAACAGAGTTGAACCAGAAAACTTCTAGTTCAGGCCACAACAACCTTCTCCAAATGACTGAATCGACAAGAACAGTAAGGCCTGTAATATGGTCAAAAACATTGCTTCAAACTTTCAGATAATATGACATCCTTATTTCAAAGAAACTTCATTTCTTTTTTCTGATAAAGTATATAACAGATAAACTTGGTAATTACACAAGTTACTTCACCAAATAACTGAGATTCCTTAAATATTGTAGCTTACAAACCTATGGAGAGGAAAGCAGCAGCTAAGCAGGATGTCAGTGCTTTCCAGAATGAAACCGATTTAGTCTGCCGGTAAGAAATAATATCCATATTAGACAGAATATGCTGAGTAAGCATAAACTTCATAAGGTTATTAAAATTTACAACACAATGGCACGAAACCAATTCCATAATTTTTTTTATTCTGAAAGAATCTATCCACTTTGCTATGCAGTACACAGCACTTTTCTTTTGTTTGATCATCCAAACTTCATTTGAGTTCATTACTTTTACCCATTCAAACAATTTGACAAAGCAGTCAGACTCTTACATGAATGCATCAAGTGCATGCAACTCTATGATAAGAAATAAACATCATGTTCACAGTATAAGTGGATGATTGGTCTTTATACAAAATTCTCAATGTGGGAGAGAAATAGACTAATAAAAGCAGGAACCAGTAACAAAGAGTAGGAAAACTTTGCCAGCAATTGAGACCAATATATTTAAAAATTATTGCAAACACATTGGGATTAAGTTGACAAGAAAGCAGTCAAGATTCTTTTAAACAAACAATCTTTTCTGGTAAGAACCCAGATCTTGTGGAAACAAAATTCGAGCAGAGCAATAACAATACATATCTATATCAACAATGGCATTATGCATCACACACGTCAGCTAAGTAATGACACTTAAGTAGACAGCATCAAAAACTAGTTCAGGTGATGAACCAACTCCTCCACCCAATCTACCATTTCTGCAGTTCTCCAAAGGGAAAGGAAAAACAGAACTCAAAAGAGCAAGTAATGACTCTTAAGTAGACAGCTATCCAGCTTACCAGCAAGAGCTCCAGACCCAAAGGAGCAATGAGCAGAAGTATGTCGCATCTGAAGACTAATGTTGCAAACACCTGGACGAGAAAACAGACAGTTAATGTGATAACTGCAAATAGTCGTTCTCTGTAGCTGATTTCTTATTTGCAATAGTAACTTTAATTATATGTCTAGTGACACAGAGTAATTACTTATTTTAAATCAGTGTGACCATTTGGACTAGTCAAACTAGGGATAGACTTAATATTTAACTTAGAATTCATAGCTCTCTGTGGGAATGACCCCAATTGCTAAGTCAGATTATTTGCAGTGACCACTTATTCTCTTTAGGGTGTAGTCGGGCATAATCAATTGTCTAATTATCCTGGCCTTCCTCGTTCTTGGATGATTCCTCAGGCTTGGCTAGCAGGAGCCTAACATATTTTCATAGGTAAAGCAGAAAATTGTGTTAAACAGAACACTCAGGAGGACTGCTACATTTACAAGTTCCTAAAAAGGGGATACAAAGATCCAGAAAAGAAAACAGAGTACACTTATTTATTACATAATAACCCACAAATATTTTAAGCCCCGCTAAATGTGCCTAATATATCTTCCATTTCTTTTATGATTGTAACTTTTTCAATTTTCGGATCATTCAAAAGGAAGCTGCATTAGAGAATGTGAAAGGAGCCTTTACTTCACTGTTTTTCCTAGTTCATTCCCTTTTCCTACTTCTGTGTTCCCAAAATATATAGTTGACAATGATTAAGTTACTTAACATACAATGATAGTACAAAGTACTGAAGGTGGCATATTTACATCACTTGCAGCTCTAAGGTTAGAATGAATTGAAAAATATGATGCATAAGAAGCCAGTAGAAAGCAGAAAACAGGCAGAGAAACTGTGTGACACCTTTGTGCACTTGTGTGACACCTTTGTGATGCTTTTTGTACTATATATCTAATCATCAAAAAACTTGAAGCTCATATATTATGTAAGAAAAGAAAATATTCTGAAACATTATTTGCTCCAAACATGAACTTGAAGATCTGCAAACATATGGCTGCTAGCAAAGTAAATCTGTTAAATATGTTATCTAAAACAATGTGTCATGGTTAAATGGTGAGGCAAACTTACCATGCAATTTAATGCAGCATACAGACTTCCCTTAAACCAAAAGCCATATGCCAAATTTACTAGAGAAAAGAAAAACAATGTGTGAAATCAATGCTCAAACTTTCCCTTTTAAGAGATGAAATAACTGAGACAAAAGAATTGCATAGAGTGTGTTGTGACTAAGTACTAGATATTAAGGTTTTCAAATTCATTAATTAATAACCCCTTGCACAGCTTAACTGCTAGCTTTAATTAGAAGAAAAGATGATACAGCGATATGGTATGATCCATTTGTACAAGACACCACAAACATTGGGCACGATATCAACACAAATAGAACTTTTTTCATTAGGTGTAATACAATGCCTGGGTTAGCTCTGTAAATGTGTAGCCTGCCACCTCCTATTTGAGTAAGGAATGAATATCGGACCCTACTGACATTCATTATAAACTGTGCAAGCCACTATCTAGTTAAGTTGCTGTACCCTTACCATTGGTAGTCTCCTGGGGCACTAATTGTCCTGTCTGGTTTGTGGCTTAAAGTGATGTTGGTGAGTTGACCTATGTTTGCATATAAATGAAAATTCCTTTTATTTATAACAATTTAATTTAAAATACAATAGAAAAATAATACAACCTCATAGGTAGAATGAACATGCTGAGTGCAAGAAAGAGCATAATGCAACCTTAAAATCGGAGCATATGATTATGAATCCTATAAGCCACCTTACAGCCAATTAATTAACTCCTGGGAAACACAATATCCTATTTATTTGGCAAGTAGAAGTCTCCTAACGTAGCTACAGATTTAATTGTCTTCACACCACATTTTGCCATCAGAATGGACTTCTAACTTAAATCTCAGGTATCTAGAAATACATTGTGTCAATAATATTAAGAGAAGAACAATTGTCAAAAAAAATATTAAGAGAAGAACTCCCTCAAAAAGGAATTTTTCCATTTCTTTTTCTTTATTTAACTTTGTATGAGATTACGTTCTTATTATGTTCATGATGATTATTATGTGGTTGCATATTCCAGAATGTACTTCTTAAGAGAGCGGTTTTTCTTATTTGCAGGCTTTCACTAACGGGTAGGCAAAATCTTTGGTTGGACGTCTCCTGAAACCCTAGGTGAAATCCAACTCTGGATCACTTTTTTCAGGGTTAACATGTACTTCTTTCCTATTCATTTCTATGGCTTCCAGTTTCAGGTGTGCCATGTTGCACTCCAAAGTAACTAGAAGCTTACACTTGGATGGATGCCCTTACCAGCTCTGGCTCTTATATATCTGTAGTTGGGGTTTGTCATCATCTTCACACAACATTTCCATATGAATGGCCGACTAAGTTCAACTCCAAGCATGTAGATATACATTGTGTCAATAATAGTAGGGGGAAATCTAATACTACCTAGAAAATTTCTTTTTCTTTTTAAGGTTTTGTGAGATTATGATGTCGTTACATTCATAATTGATGAACATGAATGTTCTCTACTTCCAGCAAGACTAGTGCATTTGCAATGAATCTTCAGGTCCCGCTTGAGACCATCATCAGCTTACAAGTGTTGGTGGGAGAATGGCAGGACACTTGTCAAGGGAGACATCATCAGACCTTTTAGACCTAGTATTATGTGCATTTAAGTTTGGAAAAAGTAAATCATTCATGCAGAGAGGCCAAGCATATTAATGGCCTTACTTTGCACAATTGTCAAGAGTAGAGTTAATTTGGGTATTCTTTCATACTAATAGAGAAACACATGGGCCTTACTGAGCAAAGGAGGAATGGCAAGAAGTGTCGAAGTAGGTCCCGTCTAACTTTTTAAATTATCTGGTAGCATCAGCATACTAGTTTCCTTTTCAGGAAGTATGGGCATTATTTTGGGACTGATCAAATGGAAAGACAACATTCAATTTGGATGGAGAAATAGTTTAGCACTTTAGTAGCGAAACAAAAGTATGAATGTACAAATACTGACCTAAAGCAAATGCCAATACATTTGGAAGAGGACGGGTGCAATAGAACAGCAAATGAAACTGAGATGCTGTCAAGATAACAAAGAATGCTTCAACTTGAGCTCCAAACTTCTTCTTGATCTGCACAGCCAATTTAACATCACATCATTAGCTATCACCTTTTACTCCCAACAGGAAAGGGCAATGTTTGGAGTATGAGAGTCAACCCATTCAATTTTCTCATTTAAAACATGATTCCCTTGTTCAGAAAAAAACTTACGTATATATTTTCAAACTGCATAACAAGTGCTATGTCACGATTTAATAATTCGAAATACATTTAATATGTTTAAAAAAAAAATTGTTTGACTCCTCGAACAGATATAGTGTCATATAAAACGGAACATAGAGAATAATAACTTATATTAAACTAAACAACACTGGAAAAAAGAAATATCAGCAATATTGCTAAATTTTATCAGATGGATGATGTCTTTTGCAATCGATGCTAACACTTTTGTGGACTTCATAGATTCCCTAAAGTTTTAAAGGGGGGCTAAGATCCCTTTCGCTGTAGATATTTCTTGCACTTTCTTCTTTTAATGAAATATCGTACTTATCACAAAAAATGCAAGATCCGTTAGAGACCAAAAATACTTCAGTCCAACACTCAATAGAAAAGCAGTCATATTAAAGTATAGTCACTATATTCTTTGTATACAATCAGATACCTGAATGCGAAAAAATCGCAATGTAGACAGCACAATACCACCCAATACCAGTCGTACTACACAAACAAACTCAAAAGTCAGTCGCTAAAAATATTGCACAGCAGATAAAGGAAGAACATGTGAGAGGTTTTTAGCTCGCTATAAAGCAGAAGTTAATGGTCAAATAAAAGAAATCACTCTTTTCTTTTATAAAGAAAGGAATTACTCAAAGAATTAACGCCAATCAATGTCCATATGAGAGTGTCTCTTTCTAGCTTAAACGTGATTAAATTGGCTTTCACCTGAAAACAAGTCATACTAATTATTTTATGCATTTAATTGTTAAGTTGGAGACAAGAAAGGAAAAGCAGACATGAGATCACTTTACACTAGCCAAGACTTGTACAAGCCATGTCCCATTCTAAAACTTCTAACGATGTAACGTGGACACGTCATATGTCCAGGGTGTATCAACTGCCGGAAAAATGAATATATGTATGCCTATAGTTACCAGCTCATAACTTGGGTAATTGTTGTCGTTTCAGCTTAAAAGCATTAGTAATCTCATTTCTCAGATTATGAGCACTTTCCTCCGCTAACAAAGTCATTCATTGAAATTGACATTTAACAATAACTACATAATTACTTTAGCATCAGCTCGAGCTTTCTGAATAACTACAGTTCATTTATTTACTGTTCCATCTTATATCACCAACCACCTTTCACAAAGCAACACTCTTGCTAATATGTATTCATAACCTGTTAACCGCTATGGGTAAGCTACATTGTGTAAAAGGTGAATCTTAGAAGATTGTAACCATATTTCTACCTTTGGCATCCAAACCAAGAAAACGTGATTATGATTTGGAGATAACTAATATGCTATAGAACGATTGTAGGTAGTAGTGCTAAATTTCTTCTATTTTCTTTACGTATGCCAAGTTAAAACAAAGATGGTTTTTGACTTTTAAGTGATGAAAAAGCCATTCAGGCAACAGTCGCGGGTCAAAAGTAACCACGTAAAGATCATGCTTGACGAGTCAAACATCATCATGGTTACCAGACACCTTCAAATCAGATTTAAGCTTCAGATATGATCTTGAATAACACAAATGTTCCCTCACAATACCATACCTGCATAGAGACTATAGAGTTTTGGCAAGTGTAGCAAATTCATGAGGAGAACAACTGGAGATGCCAAAATAGATACAAGAACAGCCCCTGCAATGTAGATGGAATTTGCAGAAAAAAGAAGTTAAATGTTGGAGATAATGTGCACAAATAGAACTGATGACTGGACTATGCTTTAACTGACACATTTTTAGAAAAAGAAAACACCTAGCCCGCACCAAAGAAGGTCAAGTGCAGCTATGTGCCAAAACTATTGACATGCCTTTAAATAGTGAACAAACAGATCTACTCCACCTTTTCCGCCTTCTCCCAGAAGAGTAACCCTTTCATATCAGTTTCTTGTCTCCACAAATTCCTCCCAAAACCCTTCACCAGACAAGCCAACAGTGGATTTTTCCTTTTCCCCCCACCCCCTGGTGACTCAAACATTCACTCTCATTGTTGGAGGTGGACGGGCTCAGAAACTAGAGGAACCCTCTCTTAATTCGATGGCTCAGAAACTAGAGGAACCCTCTCTTAATTCGATTGTATCTCACTATTTCTTCTGCAAAATATGCATTGAAGGGAAATAGACAAATTCTTGATGCAGCAGTAATTGGAAATAAATTGGTAGATAATGTTAACAATAGAAGGTGGCATTTCCATACACACCTAAACTAGATAGATATTCATTGCCATTGGATGGATTATGAAAATGAACTTTCACAGAGAAAGAACAGACCTCCTCCAGAAGAAGCAGTGTCCTAGGATTGCCGTTTATGTAGGAGGATGTGAACACTCTGCATAAGTGATAAGAGAGGTTGCTTCAGTAGCAAGAGCACTCCATTTGCAACCAAATGATTGAGAGTTCGAGTCACCAAAGAAGAGAAAAGTAGGAAAACACACTGCTGACCCCTGGGGAGTGGGGGTTTTGGGGTGGGATCTATCAAAAAGAAAAACACACGCACAATATCTGCACAAGTGTGTGACATCAAAAGAAAAACGCACACACAATCTCTGCACAAGTGTATGACATCAAAAGAAAAACACACCCACAATATCTGCACAAGTGTGTGACTGATAGGGGGACTTGAACAGGTTGCATAAGTGGAGTACTTATCTTTACTGATTAGAAAAATTTGATATTGGTGGTGTCTGAGCCAACTTGCGCTCATCTCAACTAATCAATTGGGCAGCATGTTCAGGCTACAAGCATAGGTTACCAAGGTAGTATTTGGTAATCTTTCTTTTTTCTTCCTTTTTCTTTTTGATAGGCAGGTTTACCAAGGTGATCTTATCCACCAAATTGGGATAGATGAACTCATGTCAAAAGTTATAGCTTGGATTCGAACCTGGGATTCTCCAAGGTTGTTACTCCCATTCCTCAACCACTAAGTCATCCCCGTGGGGACAAGTATTCTTCTATTTTCATGAACTAACACTTTCCTGTATCAGCTAATGAATACATCTATAACCGAATAGTACCAATACATGCATTTGCCAGATATTTTTCCTTACCAATTTAACAAGTCGAGAATGTTTCCACTAACTAAATATTCAAATAAAGGTCCTTAACCACTCGATCTAGGTATGAATGTTTTGCCTCATGCTTTATGAACTGATATAGATTGCAGAAGATTTCAAAATTCAACATTTGGCTATACATTAGAGCATGGCAACAAGCTAAAAATCTTTTGCACTGATTTGTCAATTCAAGATGGACATGTTTTTCCTTTTTAATAAACTATTCCAAATTGGGTATTCGTGCTGAATCATCACATGGTAAAATTAAGCACTACAATCTCTTGATAAGCTTAGCTGAAGAAGAAAACTTGCCGACAAATGTGCGAGGTACAACTCCAGAGAACTCCAGATGATCGTACTGAGGTTGCAGAACAAAGAACGGAAAAACTCAATGAGTATAGTCCGTAACATGAAACTCACCAGAAATGTGCGCGATAAAATTGATGGGGGGGAGGGGGGAATAGGAAAATAGAAGATCATTACCTTCTCTATCTGATGCCTGTGGTACAAAATATCATGCATAGCCTAATCAAAGAAGGAGAAAAATGTTAACACCGTGGGACAACACTTTTCAGTAGAAGAAGGAAAACAAAATAGGGGATCATGGTCATCAAGACTCATTTAAGAAAAGAATAGGATACAGCCTCCAAACTATGCAGTTCTAGGACATACAATAGCCCTCAAACTATACTATATATCATTATATCTAGCCGCAATCCTTGAAAACCCCAAAATTCCTTGCTCACAAAAGGTTGTTCAAAGAGAAAGGGAATCCCACAAATAAGAGAAGTGTTACAGTTAGTTAAAAGCATAGCTGCGGACAGTGGCCATGATTGATTGCAATCTTAGGAAGTCTGCAGGTTACAATGTCATGAAGTATAATGACTATGGTTTCCCACTTCAAGTAGAATCTTCTAGCACTACCAAATCATACGGTTAAAGTGCTTGAAAATATGTGAAATGTACCAAAATATTCTTTAATCTTGTGGTCTTGACTTGACATGGAGTTCAAGAAAGTAATGGAAGACTTTTGAATCTTGTGGTCTTAAACTAAAGATACGTGAAATGTACCAAAATGCACTTTAATTTTGTGGTCTTTGTGAAAAGTTGGATTGACAAACAAATTGAAACAGAGGTAGTATGAATCATCGGTAAAGCAATTGAGCTTTTACTTTACGAAATACCCAATAACATGACTCAAACGAAACAAGAAAACAGTAAATGAAAAGGCAAGAATCTTTACCAAAAAAAAATAAAATGAAAAGGCAAGAATCATTAAAAAAGAAGGGGGAAAAACACAAGAAGAACACAACAGCAGAAAAAGATTGGAACTAAAAAAGTAGTACCTGAACATTGAAACTTTCTTCCACTTTAGTGTAAGGTACCATGAACACGTAGAATGCAGCAATTGATCCCAATAGTAAATCGTAACCTGTAAGAGATCGTTTTTCAATAGGCTTAGTACTTGATTGATTTCAAGAACATACAACAAGTTAAACACAAAAGGGTAAAAAAGAGAATAATTGGTATTGCAACTGAGATTATTACCATATAGCTTCAAGAATTTCTCAGACTTGCGTGCCATTTTGTAGAAAGAAAGTGAAGTTTGTGATGTTTATGTTTTGTGTTTTTATTATCGGAGTCCCCGAAAAGAAAAAACGTCGGAAAACGGAAGGAATAGAGGTAGCTAAAACGACGACGTATAAATGAAGACTAATGATGAAATTAAATTATACTCCCTCCTCTCATGTTAGTAGATCGGTCACCTTATGAAAATAGTTGTATCATGTTAGTTGTCCACCTTAATAATTAATTTTTTTAATCATATTTTTATTGCAATTAATTTTTTTTGAGAGTGTGAATACTTATTTGTAAAGTTTCAAAAAAATTCTTAGGGGTGAATTAGTAAAATTATCTTTTTATTTATGATTTCTTAACCTACTCTAAAAGAAAAATTTACTTGTCCCGACATCCTGTGTCTAATTAATCTTTTATCTAAAAAGTAACGAATAGTATATATTTTTAAAAATACTTAATAATAAAACATTATATCAATAATATATTAGAAAAAATTGCACTAATTTATATTGGTATTGTGAAAAAAAAATGTTAATGAAGTAGGCTCTAAAAGTTAATAGCGATGGCAATTGACAGTAATAGTCATTGATGGTGACATGGTGATTGTTTACTAGTAGAGATGTATAGTTATGGTGACTAGTAGTGTACGTGATTGGTGATGGAGGCTGGGAGATGGCTAGCAATAGTGTCAGAGGTGGTTTGTGATGGTGGTTAGTTGATGGCTATTGGTGGTAGAGAAGGTTAGTCGTGGTGGCTTGCAATGGAGGCAGTTGATCGTTAAAGTGTTTGGTTGGAGATTGATGGTGAAGGTACTTGACGATAGAGATGGGTATTGGTGATGGTGGTCGTTGTGCAGTGAAAGCTAGTGGTGAGTTTGTGCTAAATAGAGCAGTAGTAAAGGTCATAGTCACATGAATCTTGTAAGTAAATAATATTTTTAATAATCTTAAGACTAGGCATAAGATTTGAATGATTCTAACTTATTAAGGAACTATACAAAAAGAATGCATCAATGAATCTTGAATAATTTAAGTTCAAACCTTTATCTCACAAGTTTTCTTTTCTATGCATCCATCATTTTAACGGATTACTTTAATTTTTATGATTGCTGTTTATCAATTTTGAGCGCACCTTTATTTACATACGGTGATTAAGTTATCATTTTGAGGAAGTTCTTCTCAACTCCTAACTTCCTCAAATTAAGAACAAGATTGTTTGATGAATTTTATGTTTTTAAGGAGTTCACTAGTATGCTATGTATCTAATCACTCGAGAAAGTTATCTCGATTAGGGGATCTTTAATATGATTAAACAACTACACTTACAATACAATAATAAAGATCACAGTGCCTAGAATAATCACAGTTTGATTAATTATATATGCACCCATCACAAAAACATTATGTGAAGAGATTTTCCTTCTATAATGTGCCTGTTTGAGAAATTTCACATGCTATTCCCTGCAGGTCTCTGTGCATATAGCCTAACTCATCCCAGTCACACCCATAAATTCCAACAATCAGTCTTCAAATATCAGCAAGAAATTCAATATGTCTGTAATAAAGCATAGCACCACTTATCCAGGCACAAAAGGCCTAATGTACAGATATGTAAAGTAGACAAGTAGTTAAGTGCAAAGTTTAGTCCTACTAGATGGTCCTAAAAGTTGTAAATTTTTCCTATGCAGATTGGTTGGATGTGGCTGGATCAGCAGAAACAGAGAGGCTTCCCATCCATGCTGGTGGCAACATTCCAGTTTGCTCATGCACAGTCTCAAGTAAAGGAGGCAATGCTTTGTAAATGGAAGCCAGCTCTTTGATTCCAGCATTACCACTACTTGCTCCATCAACCATCTGCCCATTTGTGGCGCCATTACTCCAAATGCTGATCTTTGGCTGAAGTCCCTTGATCGCTTCAGCATTGAATTTGGCGATGTCTTTATACACTCCTTTCTCGATCATCATGTAGTCTCGCAGGGCATTGTAATTTCCTCCCAAAGCTGACAATATATTGTGTACATACACTCCCTCCGCTTCTGCAATGCCCTTTAGTCCTTCAGCCTCTTTCATCTTGGCATAGAGTGCAGCATCAGCAGCTAGCTGTACAGCGTATGTCTGAGCTTCTGCTGCTAATTTCTTAGCCTCTGCAGCTTTTTTATTTTCATAAAGCTCTGCTTCTGCTTCCTTCTGTTTCTTGTACAGAACAGAATTGGCCTCTTGCACCTAAAGTGTTTACATGTCAAACTTTGGATTAGTAGTAGCATGATGCATAAACCATGGATTCATATGACTGAATGAAGTGTTTGATTTACAACTGAAAATAGACAAACGAAAAAGAGCCACTTCTTTATAATGCAGACACGAGTATATCTACTGGGCAAAGTCACCCAAGAAAGAATGTAACTGGGAGAGGAAACACTTTTTTTCCAGGTAAACATATTTTCATTCATAAACATGGCCAAAAAGCTGGCCGTATACAAGGGGTATACCAAAAGGTAATTGGGAGGAAACACTAGCAAATTCATGTGACAGTTGAACACGAAATCATTACATTGTACTGATTCTAAGAATTTTACCTTGATAAAAGTGGAATACAGTACAAACAAGGTGTAAATTCTCAAGGTGAATTTTGCGGCTCTAAATGTAAATGGACTATTAACTGAGTAGGCCATCTCACACGGAAACTTCTAAACACAAAAATAACCAGAAACAATGATAATTACAAGCAGTCTAACCTACTCTAGATAGATTAGCAGAGGAAAAGACAAGTCCATGAACTCACACAAAGGTACTAAAAGAAAAGTGTTGTGACATGATAAACTTGCCTTGATCTCATAGTCAACAGTAGCCTTACTGAGGTGTTGTGCTTTGAGGCTCTCTGTCTTAGTCAATGCATTCTTTCTCTCAACTTCTTGTTGTAATACAGCCTCCCGAATTGCTACAGCTTTCTCGGCTTCGATCTCAGCCATTTTTGCCTGCTGAGACCACCCAGCCTTCTTGGTTGCCAGCACAGAATTTGCCTCAGCCACCTCAGCTTCTCTCTGATTTTCATATATCTTAACAGAAGTCTTCACTTTAACCTCCTCTTTCTTTCCCTCACCATCCCTTTGGGTGGATATGATCTTTGTCTCAGCGTCAATCTTGGCAGCATTTTGACGTGTGAGACCTTCTCGCTCCTTAGATCCTATCTCACCCTTCATTTTGGCCTCAGCAACATCAATTTTTGCTTGGTTTGCAGCTTCCATTTGAGTTTTCTGTCCCAAGTAAGAAAAGTATTCGTGGCCTTGAACATCGACCAGTTGCTTAATGTTAGCATTGTAAATCAGCAAGCCAAATTGGTTGAGCTCAAGCTGAACCTTGTCAAATACCTCCTTCTTGAAATCTTTTGTGCCTCTAAAGATTTCCTCCATGGTCATGGAAGCAGCCAAGACACGAGTCTCTCCCTCAATGACACCTTGAACAAGGTCCTTCACGTCATGTGAATCACGCTCATGGTGGGATAGAAGTTTAGCGTACTTGACAAGTCTCTCATGGTCATCCACACACGGACCTATAGTGAAAACAGCAGGAAGAAGGAAGGGCAGCTTCTCAGCACTCATAGCATTGACTTCAAAAGTATAGTTCACTGGAGTAACATCAATGACCCGACATTTCTGCAAAGGCCATACGAGTGCCTTCTTTGTGATCTTCAGTTCATTAATACCAATCCCAGTGATCACCAGAAATTCAGATGCCCTTGCTACGCGATACAGCATGTTTGCAGTTCTTTGATCTTCCTAACATGACAAATGGAGGTGGTCAAGACCCACAACACAACACAAGTAGAAACTTACATTTTTACTCAAACTTTACAGTGTAAAAACTAGCAGAAATCCCAATCAAGATAGACACACAGTTTCAGCTAGTTTAAATTGCCGCATGTAAAGATCACTGAATAATCAGAAAAAAGTTTAGTCATTAGGCTGTCAAGCCAGCATATTTCCAGCAGATGATTAACTCGAAATACCTTTTTCAATTTTGTGTTTAACTTACCCCCAAAAAAAAAAAAATTGACCCTTCCCTCTCAAAGTTAGAATATCTCAAGAAATCTTCCTTCTGGTTCATACGACAACAGATAAAGTTCAAAGATATTCCTTGTCAAAAAAACAAAGAACCTACACCATCCTTGACTAAAGAAATGCAAAATACTCTCAGGATTGTAGCAAAGTACATAAAGAAACTGCAAGAGTCACCAACAGATTGCCAATGAAAACATAAAATTAAACGCCTAAAAGCACATACAACCTTAAATTAGCCACTTAATTTCTCAAAATGGACAAGTACATGAATCACAAAGGAACAGTTGAACAGGACAAGAATACAACCCAACTAGTATTAAATACGTAGGAAACAAAGAAGATAAAGGAGCATTTCAGTAAGAGCAAGTTATTGACACTAGTTTCAACATTCAGCAACTTGAAACACTAAAAATCAGGTCCAATCAAACACGAACAAATGAATAACAAGTAAACTAAAACCTCAACTAATTCTACAGAGTACCCAGTACCTACTACTCTACCTACTACCTCCCACCGGCACAGGTACAGGGTAACCACGCAAAACCTTAGACCTCATGGTTATCAACCCATTTTCTTGACCACTAGAACACATCTTTGGACACAAACATGTAAACAAAAGTTTTTAGACTTCACAATTTGTAAAATATTGTCTATTTCAAGTTCCAACTCTGGTTTTTGTAGTTCCATTTTAGTTAGGCAAAATACAAGTAAACATGTAGAAGAGAATCAAACACATAATAAACGAGACAACCCAGGAGGCAAAGCCAGAAACTGAGTCACATTCAAAATAGTAAGCAACGCCCCAAATTTCATGAAACCATATGAACGAAAACACAGTTTCTTTGCAGGGTTTTACAAAAAAAAAATGATTTTGCATTTCAGGTTTCTCCCTTCTACCCCTCTCTCTCTACTCTCACACAAAAATTTTAGGAGGAGCCAGGATTTCCACTAAGGGGTTTCAAAATATGAAGAAATAAACACATGAACTAGTCAAAGGGTATTGAACATCTACTATATATACATAAAATATAATTTTAACCATGTATAAATAGTATAATTTTTCGTCGAAGGCCGGCTCCGCCCACAATCACAAGGCTAAGAAAGAAATCGCACAAAAAAATGATAAAGAATGTTTTAGTCCAACAACAACAACAACATACCCAGTATAGTCACACAAAGTGGAGTTGTACGCGGACCTTACACCTAACTCATAAATAAAATCATTGAACCATAAAAACAGAGCATAATGAAAAACTCGTTCGTTCTTCCAAACTAGACACATAACACTCTTTCGAAATGAACATGAAACTTTTTTTCTACGATAAACCAAAAGAAAACAAAAACCCCAAGTCAAGGAAAAACAAAAAAAACACCATTTTTGAGATGAAAAGTGTAGGAAAAAATCTTTACTTTGTGAATGAAAGTTGGCTCTGAAACTCTAGCAACGTCTCCAAGTCCCTAACAAAAAATATTGTGGTATATGGAAGGAGATTATATAGTCAAAACGCCATTATTACTGTGGTGTAACAGACCAAAATTTCTATTAAGGGATAAAAGGAACATGCCATGAAGCTTCACCTCTCTGCTACTGCAAAAAGTTACTGTTATACACTAAACCAATAATAACATGACAAGTGGCTTTTATATATAGTACACTTTTATCATTCAACCATAATTAATTTAATACCATTTTTGGTCTTAATTATGGTAAACTGGTATATGATTATGGAAATGAAAGAAGTTAGTGGGGATTCAAAATTTCTTGATTTTAGTGTTAACCATAAATGTATCATCACAAAGTTAAAAGTTTCACAAATTTTCGGTCTCTATTACTAATAATATTCCTTATTGGACAAGTTAATTATAGAGTATTAAATTTAAAATACTAGTAATGGTCTACCTAGTGATATTTCCATTTAGTACATTATTTGATATGATTTTTTTTCATATCTCAAGTTGTTATAGTTTTTTTCTTCTTGGCCAAATACACCCTTTTAACTTGTCCCCAATTTTCATTTTGACACTCCATCTCAATTGCATATTCTATTATACCTTTTTTAACTTAAATTTTCATATACCATTTAAACACAAAATACTGAGAAATCAAATTAGCGAGACTACTCACTTTTATAGTCAACTTTAGTATCCATTCTTTTGTAGTCTCACTAATTTATCTTCTCAGTATTTTGTGTTTAAATGATATATGAAAAATGGAATTGGAGGGTTAAATAAAACAAGATTGAAATGATATGTCACAATAAAAGTTAAAGACAAGTAAGAGGGATTATCTATGTATTTGACCTTTCTTCTTTGTAAGTAGTAATACAATCACAATTTTACGTTTTATTTATATAAAGAATATGAATATTGAATACTTTACCTATTAACAGAATGGATACTAAAGTTGAGACAAATACTTTGAGGTCCATAATCAGGAACGAATCTTGATTAGTTACAAGAAAATTTATTTTTATTCTTAGTATTATTGGTGTTTTTTTCTTTCGTTGAAGTTACGCCGACTTTTTCGAGGACATTGCTCTATTTGCACTATGTAAATTAAATGAACATCTCAAAAAAAAAAACTTCATAGATATACTAATCTATAGGCTTAATACATAACCAATTACTTAAACTCGTTATTATATTTCATTTAGATATTTGAACTAAGTCTTGTTTTAGTTGAACACTTCAACTTCTAATAAAAATTGTTTCAATTAGATACTTTCACTTCAAATTTTGAAAATTTTTCTTGTGTGTTCTCATCCGTTTATTAGGTAAAGTTAACCAAATAAAATACATTATTTCCTTTAATTGTACGTATTCACATCAATAAATCGTAAAATCTCAGACATTTTCTACTTGAGGTTGATGCGTATATATAATTAAAGAAGATGACATATTTTATGTGGTTAACTTAACTATCTAATAAATGAATGAAAACACACACAAAAGTTTTTTCAAAATTTGAATTAAAAGTGTCTAATTAAAACATTTCATTAGAAATTGAGGTGTTGAATTGAAATATAACTTACTTGGAATATCTAAATAAAATATCATAATAAGTTTAAGAAGCTGACAACGTATTCAGCCTAATCACAAGTATTAGTTATTACATTAAAAAAAATCTAATAAGTTTCTTACTTCTTAGTTAGAAGAAAAACTCTCATTTCTTGTATTTTTGCTTCTGTAGGGTCTGTATGAAGCGACTCGCAAAGAAAGACTCTCTCCCGTCTCCTTTTATAAGCTGAAGTCCTTAAAACTGGAAGTGGGAGTTGATGAAGATTTTATGCAAGTTATGACATTACTTCTCAAGTATTCTCCTCATCTGGAATTGAATTTAATCATGTTTGTTGCATAAAACTTAATGGTAGAGATATAGTTGAACTGTGAATTGATGTGGGGAAGTCTAAGTAGGGATGGATGTTCGGTATTCGGCTTCTCGATGGTACATAACGACTATGGAACCGTAGTTAGTTCAGTTCGGTTTCGGTTTTCCGGTATGACTCCTAGTATAGTGGATTATTTTCTGCTTAAAATGGCAAAAATCAATTTGGGCGTGACAACTTAAAAACCTGAGTTGCTCGGACTCTCCATAAATATTGTTGTACCCATGTCGGATCCTCACTTCTTAGTTTCAAATGTTCTCATCTCCAAGCGATGTGGTCTAAAGGGATCATTAGTATAAATTCACTTGGCTTAGTGTGGAGATTGTTGGTTTAGACGTTAGATGGATGGCATGGTCTGAATAGTAGGTACCGTGCTCTAAAATGTGAATAGATCACTGGGACTTTTAATGCATCTGTGATGCCTAGGGGAAGAAGAAAAATTCCAAACATTTTGGAAGTGAATCTTGTTTGACATTTTCACTTTTAATTTAGGGAATGGGTGCTTATGCTGTTGAGTAACTGCTTATTGTTATTTATTGTTGTTTCAGTATAAGTGTTTACTATACTCGATGAAATGGTTTCTGTTCTGACTCTCATCTGTCTACTAGAATGAAGGCTGGACTAAGAATTGGCAGATGCATGATCCTGATGATAGCATTGTGTGCTTGCATCTATTCACACTGTTTGTTCTGAAATCAATATGGATTTCATAGAAACACATCCCAATTATTTCTTTAACATCAAATGCTTGTTATTATTGTGATTTGTGTGTAGTCGAGATCCAATCTGGCTAGAGTTTTTGTTTTCTGAACTCTGAAGCATCCTCTATCCTCGAGGTTTCTTTGATGTGTTTTTGCATTGATTCTCCTTGGTTAATGGTGGTAGGATATCCCATTTCATGATAATCACAGACCTGATGCAAAATTCAAGCAAGAGATTGATTTTGTGTGTGAGTTTCATATATAAACTCACTTTTAAATACTTTGAATCATATCATGTCGTTTCTAAAGGAGAACACGTACTATAGACATTTGTGTATTAGTCCTAAGCTAATATTTTTTTTTAGGATGAAGACATATAGAGACACCTAAAGTTGGTTGGTACGACTTTTCATTTAGATACCTTAACTAAGCCTTGTACCTATTGAACACTCATATAACTCAAAATTTGTATTACTCCATTAGACAATCAATTCAAATTTCAAACTTACTAGTAAAAATATTGTTCAAACGAGGAGAAAATTAAAATGATTCCTTATCTTTGACTTTAGACTCGAAGTCAATTCTTTATTTTCACGTGAAGCATTAATAGTCCTCCATGCACCCAATGCTCTCCATCCAAAGACCTTCTCTTTCATCCTACTTCGTTCAATCCACCCGTAATAGATAGTTTTGGCTACAACTCGACGAGCACCATCATTGGGGAATAAGTAATTAATGCTAAAGATAAATATGAAATAGTGAAAATCTACTTTTGAAACATAAAATTGAACAAAGTTAGAAATAATTGAAATGAGGGTATTTTAGAGTATAGGTTAAGAAATCACTTATTTCGAGAAAAAACATTTCCCTCCCTGCCAAACACACCCGTTGTATACATTCCCCCCCCCCCCCCCCCCCAAAAAAAATGTGTTATTGTTCATGGAGAGGGGTAACTGGTGTAGTTCTCGAGGGCGAGGATGATTGTGAAGAAATCCATTCTTGAGTTTTGCTATCTGGGTATCTATTCTACATCTTTAATCTCCAAGGCAAGGTAATTTCTTGGTATTTTTCTGTTTTTTAGTAGTTCAAATCAAAAGATATAATGGAAACATCAACAAGAAAACCCAAGATTTACGACACTGATAGAATAAGCTCATTGCCAGATGATGTACTCCACAACATCCTTTCATCTCTATATATTTTTGATGTGGTTCAGTTGAGTGTGTTGTCTAAAAGATGGAAATATATATGGACTACAATGCCTTACTTGCACTTTGATGCTGATCGATTTGTTGAAGAAAGGATTAGAGAGGGGACTTTTTATGTGATAAAGAAGGAAAAATTCAAAGACTTTATCAATTGGGTCCTAATCTCCCAAAGGGATACTCAGTTTTCTTATCCATGGTAGCTGTGATAAGACGGATATTTTGCGGTGGATTCATGCGGCAACAAGACGAAATGTTCAACAACTTGTGTTAGAATATAGTCTTTGTGAGCTATTTGAGTTACCATTTTGTCTTGCAAGTTGTGAATCTTTGCAAGTTTTAAAGCTACACCTGGATGGGGCTATACTTAAACTGCCTAATCATTTTGGATTTCGTCAGCTGAAATTGCTCCATCTTGAGGACGTTAAGTTATCAGACGAACATTTCACAAGTTGCTTCTTCTCAAAATGTCCTCTCCTCGAAAGTTTGATCTTACATGATTGTAGTTTAGAAGCTATGACACTACTTGATATTACTTCCACATCTCTTATTTATGTTACTATTCTATTGGATGTCTTTGATCAACTGGATATTTTTGGCAATTGTGAAGTCAAAATTTCTTGCCCCAATCTCAAGTTCTTAATATATGAAGCTCCAATGCCAAAGGATATAATCATCGAGAATCTGTTTTCAATAGAAGATGTTCGTATCGTCTTTACCAATATCCGCTTACTTGAAGGCAATGGCATATTTATAAAAATATATAAACAGTCTTAAGTATTTATCTTTGAAAAAATACATTAAGAATTTCTAAGTTGTTTGGAGAGCTTGTCCGTAGCTTTTCAATTAGTCTCTTTGTTACTAATAAGTTTCTCACTTCTTAGTTATAAAAAAAATCTAATAAGTTTCTCACTTGTTAGTTTTTAGAAAAACTCTTGTTTCTGTAGGGTATGTATGAAGCAACTAGCAAAGGAAGACTTGAAGACCTTAAAACTGTATGTGAGCGTTGATGAAGATTTTATGCAAGCTATGATATTATTGCTCAAGTATTTTCCTAATCTGGAGGTTCTACAATTGTGGTCTCGTGAGGTAAAGCAATGTCATTGCAACAATGCTGAACTGTGAACCTATCTTTAAGCAGATCTTGATAAGCAAAAATCCAATGACCAAAATGATACCTTGAAAGGAATACGATCTGACTAATCATCGGTTTTGAACTGTGAATCGATGTGGCGAAGTCTAGGTAGGGGTGGGCATTCGTATTTTGGTTTGGTTTTAAGAACTTCGGTTCGGTACTTCAGTATTCGGGTTTTCATTGTTTATACTCAATATCGAACCATAGTTAGTTCAGTCCAGTTCGGTTCAATTTCGGTTTTTCGGTATGAGCTTATTATTTTAGATTATTTTCTGCTTAAAATAGCAAATATCAATTTGGGCGTGAAGATTAAGAAACTAAATAACCCATCAAAATAAATTAAGTCAGAGTTTGATTCCAACGCTTACATAGGAAAATCTCATGGTTATTTCTTTCAATTGGCTTTCTTAATTGCTTATGATGCTGTTTTAATTTGTGCCTAGATGGAGTCTAAAGGTTCACGTTAACCTTTTATAGTGCTGAAATAACGAGAAACCTTTTTTTGCCTTCCGTTGGGGGTTGATTCAAGTTTGTTTTTCCCAACGTAGGATAAACTCGACACAAGTTATAAAACAATTGTCATGTAAATACGTAGGAAGATATCTTTTTTTTCACGTAGTAAATTAAATTGACATTGTGAACTTTAATACGTAGTCAAGAACTTATGAGTTCTTTATCCCATCTATCCTAGCCTTGGTGGACAAAGTTACCTGGTACCTGTTGTTGGTGGGAGGTGACAAATATCCCATGTAATTAGTCGAGGTGTGCTCAAGCTGACCCGGACACCACGGTTATTAATAAAAAAGAATTTATGAGCTCTTTAAATTGACATTGCTAACATCTATAACTTGACATGAGAGCACACAAAAGCTAAAAGGTGAAAGGAAAAAAACAAGCAGTTATCTATTGTGATATTTCAACAAAAGGAATACAAGTTGGACATGAGTTCTTTGTAGCTGCTCTAACAATCTTCCACATCTCAAAATGATCAATGTGATTGCAAAAGAAAATAGAATTGAGAGGAAAGAAAGTCTTGAAGTCCAGCTGAAGAATAAGGAGGTAGACCTGAAACTTGTTCCACCTTAGTAGTCTACCAAATAGTTCGGTATTTTGGTTTACCGAAATATATCTTAAATCCGAACGGAAAAAAAAAATCAAAACCGAAAACCAATTGAAAAACCGAATTAATTCAGTTCGGTGCAGTTTTTCGATTGTATGCCCACCCCCAAGTCTAAGAAGCACTGAGATGATGATACAACTTTAAGGATAAGTTGATAAATGAAGGAGAATTGTAAATCTGACCTTGAACAATATTTTTATTGAAATGGATGGCATGGTTTGAATAGTAGGTACCGTGCTCTGAAATATGTACAGATCACTGGGAATTTTAATGCATCTGTGATGCGGGGGGGAAAAAAAAGTTCCAAAGAGAAATATTCCAAACATTTTGGAAGTGAATCTTGTTTGAAGTTTTCACTTGTAATGTAGGAAATGGGTGCTCATGCTGTTGAGTAATTGCTAATTGTTGTTTATTGTTGTTTCATATAGTAAGTCTTTACTGAAAAGGTTTCTATTTTGACTCTCATCTGTCTACTAGAATGAACGTTGGACTAAGAATTGGCAGATGCATGATCCTGATGAAAGCATTGTGTGCTTGGAATCTCATCTAAAGTCAATACGTTTGATTGATTTCAATGGTGAAGAAAACGAGATAGAGCTACTAAGGTTTTTTCTGAAGAATGCCCGAGTATTGGAAAAACTGACGATTTGCTGGGCCAAATATGCTTTTTGGGATGAGTATGCTAAAAAATTAGAAAAGGTATCAGAGGAGGACGAATATGGTTTCCGGGCCGAATATGCTGATAAAACAAAAGAGACATCAGAGAAGGTTTTGAAGTTTCCTAGAACTTCTTCACAGGTTATTCTGACATTTCTTGATGCCAAGCCCAAACCAAAGTCTCGTAACTGGTACGATAGATATTCAAAATGACTCGACCTCAGAGATGATTATCCGATTGTTGGATGTACTCTTATTGGGATTTCTCTTGAAGATCCAAGTCGGAACCTAACTGTATAAGAAATTACCCCGATCCTTGAATTTTATGAAACTGCTATAGTTGTTTCATGTTTCAAGTTTGGACTGCTATAGATATAGAGTAGCCAGGAAGGTCTGAAGTCTTATTTTGTTAACTTCACTTACAAGTGCCAAAGAAACAATTATTTGTGCTTAAGGAATCAGGACACTGATTTTTTGCAATGGCCATTTATTTTTCCTTTGCCCATTCCTTATACAGCATACTCATTAGCTCAGATAATGCCTCAATTCTCATTTATCCACCATTCCATATTTGATTAAACCAATAACATAATTTCTAACAAAGCAAATCAAACACACACACACGAGAAAAGAAAACTCATTTGCGTGGTGATTCTACTTTGGAGGTGGTGTATAATTCACTTCTTCACAGAGAACTTAAGTTGCAAATTCTTACATTTCACTTTGGCCGCAAGGGGTCAACAAAGAATAGGGTAATCAGCAGATAAAACAAGATGATATAATTAATTATAGAAAACACGAAATTGACTATTTCAGTATATCTTGTAACATATGTAAAATATTGAATACTCAACACGGTACCATATTAAGTTCGAATAATGAAGAAAAACAAAAACAAATTAAAGAACAAAAAATAAGAATACAAATTTAATTGGGAACTCAATAATTAAATATTAAATTTAAAATATTTCTTTTTCTAAAAATTTATAGTTGTCACGTCATAAAATAAATATCAAAAATTATATTTCAGTAATACTGATAACTTGGCAAAGTAAAATGACTTTCAAAAGACAAAATAAAGTTAAGTAAATATGAAGACCAATTATTCGAAATTGAATAACTTTTAAAAGACAACAAAGTTGAGTGATTATAAAGGTCAATTAGCTAAAGTTGAATGACGGTCAATGTTCTTTTTTTTTGGGGTACCCTGAGGAAAACCACAACCTCTGTCACAATATCTACCCTTCGGGTGAGCACTCTGTGGTGAACACTTTATGATAACCTGTTCATTGTACAATAACTCGCAAACCACACAACAGATGTAAACCCACGACCTCTGCTACAGCCTCTGCCCTTTGGGTGAGCACTTTGTGGTAACCTGTTCATTGTGCAATAGCTCGCAAACCACACAATAAAATCCACCTCCCAACCACTCAACCATGCCCTCGGGGGCGACGATCCAAAGTTCTAACTCGAAAATACAACAACATAGAGAGAGGGAAAAAATGTGTTTTCCTCAAGTGGAACTTTAATTAATACTCCCTCCCATTATTATTATTCTTCCCCTAATTATTAGTATTATTTAGTACTCTCTCTGTCCCATATTAGTTGCTCACTATATTAAAAATAGTTGTATCATATTAGTTGACAACTTACTAAATAAAGAAAGTATTAATTAAATTTTTTTTCCATATTACCCTTGCAATTTTTTCTTTTTGAAAGTATTTACATTTGCTTGTAAAGTTCTAAAAAAGTTTTTTAAAGAGTAAATTAGTAAAATAATCTTTTTCTTTATAATTTTTTAATATGCGTGTAAAAAGAAAAATATGCAATTAATATGGGACGGAGGCAGTAGTAGTAATTTTTTTTTTTCAATTTCAATTCAAACATTGTTGAAGCCCAAGCCTTTACATTTTCCTTGGTCCTAAAGAGGAAAACCTTGCAACAAGGCCAAGAATGTGTTTCTGGCGTTGTCCTCTCTCTACATCGGCTCATACAAGACTGGAGACCTCAGTTTTGCTATTTGGGTACCCTTTCAACATATTGTATCTTCGAGGCAAAGGTAATTTGTTGGCATTTTAATGGTTTAAATCGGTAGATATAATGGAAACATCAACAAGAAAACACATGATTCCGGGCAGTAAAAGTAATGGGATTGATAGAGTAAGCTCTTTGCCAGATGATATACTCCACAACATCCTTTCATCTATCTGTATCTTTGATGTGGTTCAGCTAAGTGTATTGTCGAAAAGATGGAAATACATATGGACTACAATGCCCTACTTGCACTTTGATCTTGTTAGTTTTTATTCAGAAAGACTAGGGCATCGTGGTTGGGAAAATTTCGAGAAATTCAAAGAATTTATCTATTGGGTCTTAATTTCCCAAGGAACAATTAACCTTGTCCGTTTTCTTCTCTCTTCTAACAACCTATTTGATAAGGAAGCGATTTTGCGGTTGATTCTTGCAACAACAAAGCGAAATGTTCAACAACTTGTGTTAAACTTCTTTCTTCGTGAGCCATTTGAGTAACCATATTGTCTTGTAACTTGTCAATCTTTGCAAGTTTTGAGACTACACTTGTCTGGGGACCTACTTAAACTGCCTAATCATTTGGGATTTCGTAAGCTGAAATTGCTTCATCTCGAGCAAGTCGAGTTATCAGACGAGCATTTGACAAGTTGCTTGTTCTCAAAATGTGGTTTCCTCGAAACTTTGATCTTAATAAATTGTAGTGTAGGAGGTATGAGGCTACTTGATATTGCTTCGACGTCTCTTATATTAGTTACTTTACGAGATGAAATTTCTGATCTGGATAGTTATGGCAATTGTGAAATCAAAATTTCTTGCCCGAGTCTGAAATTCTTAAAATATAGAGCTCCAGCGCCAAAGGATATAGTAATCAAGAATTTCTTCTCAATAGAAGATGTTCGCATCTTCTTTACTGATGATAGAGCATATGAGGAGACTGGAATACTTGTGCATAAGATGATCAAGGAAGTTTCTTCTACATCAGTTCTGAAACTATGCAAGGCTTCCCTTTCGGTAAAGTTTTCTCTTTAGGTTAAGCATAGAAGGGAAATAGAAGTATTAAATATTATACAGTGTAAGCACATTTTCTGAATACATAGATTGTATTCCCTTCGTTTCAATTTGTTTGTCTCGTTCTGACTTGACACTGGAGTTTAAGAAAGTAAAAAAGGCTTTTGAATCTTGTGCTCTTAAACTAAAGATATGTAGAATGTACGAAATGTCTTTTAATCTTGTAGTCT
Source organism: Jaltomata sinuosa (assembly GCA_003996215.1). Classification (NCBI taxonomy): domain Eukaryota; kingdom Viridiplantae; phylum Streptophyta; class Magnoliopsida; order Solanales; family Solanaceae; genus Jaltomata; species Jaltomata sinuosa. Next base: position 581,944 of record QJPP01000010.1, read on the forward strand.
TACAGCTTGTTTGGATGGTGGTTAGTCATGGTATGGTATTGTATGATTTGTATGAGTACCATGTTTGTTTTGATTGTAACTTAAAATAAATGGTATGGCATGGTTTGATTCCATGGTTATTTAACCATGAAAAGCCCCATTTTATTGTACCACCGATTTGGTGGTATCCCATGGTAATTTAATTTCTCTTTCCAATTATTCCCTTATTTAATATTAATAAATTTAACATTTATAATAATTTAGGGTATTTTAGTAAACTTACCAACTACGATACAGTCAAATCAAACAACATAGTACAATACAATACATTATGAAACAACGGCCAACTATACAGTCTATCCAAACATTGTATTAATAATAGAGTACAATACAATAAAATACTATACGATACAATACCATGGGTAACCACCATCCAAACAAAGTGTATATGCCATGTGGAAAGTTGGCATTAAAGAGTTGCCAAAAAGGGTAAGAGACATTCTTTTTGAAACAGACTAAAACGGAAAGTAAGACGAACAATTGAAACGTGGGGAATATATCTTTTTGACATGCAATCTTAGTACTTATAAAAAAAAAATATAGACAGCCTAAGTACTAAAAAGAATTTCAATCTTAAGTATTTCTAAGTTGTTTGGAGAGCTTGTTGGTTGCTTTTCAATTAGTCTCTTTACTATTAATAAATTTCTCATTTCTGAGTTATATATATATAAAAAAGCTCTCTCATTTCTTGTTTTTTGCTGTTGTAGGGTCTGTACGAAGCGGCTTGCGAAGTAAAACTCTCTCCCATCTCCTTTTATAAGCTGAAGTCCTTAAAACTGAAAGTGGGAGTTGATAAAAAATTTATGCAAGTTATGATACTATTGCTCAAGTATTCTCCTAATCTGGAGGTTCTGAAATTGTGGGTTGATGAGGTAAAGTTCTTCATCTTTTTCACGAGTTCTGTGTACAAATTCCATTTCTTTTTATATGGTAGTTGGTCGGAAGGCGACTAGTAAGCTTTATAAAACTACAATTTGATTAACATGAAAGGATTCTTTCAAGAACATAAGTGGTGAAATTAGGCTTGAAAACTGACGTCAGTAAACTTCCCAAGGAAAATTTCACTGATAATTGCAATAATGCTGAACTAGCAATATTCGACTCACCAAAATGATAAACATGCCACAATGAAAGGGATAGGATCTGACTGATCATCAGTTTTAACTTTTAAAATTCACTTTGAAAGTTGGAAAGCATCACCTGTTTTCTCATTCCATTGAATTTAATCATGTTTGGTGGATGGAACTTAATGGTAGAAATAGATTTGAACCGTAAAGTGATGTGAACTGAGATGATTATACAGCTTTAGGGAGCAATGAGTTAATAAATGAAGGAGAGATTGTATCCAAATTTGGTTCTTAGCTGAGCTTGATTGTGAAGAGAACTCAGAGCTGACCCAAGTTCATTCATTTACCCTGTAAAGAATTCAACCCTTTTTTTTTATTTGAGGAAAGAGAAAGTATTATAAAAGCAGCACGAATTGTGCTTGAACATTTACAAAAAAATTCTGAACTCAACTCATTTCAATGCTAGAACTTTGGAGATTCATACTTTAAATGTTTTCATGCGCAAGCCATGTGGTTGAAAGGGAGCATTAATATAATTCCATTTGGCTTAATAAGGGGTGGTTTAGATGACCTGAGATGAATAAGATGTTCGTTGGATGGATGGCTTGGTTTGAATAGTAGGTATCATACTCAGGATTCTGCAATACAAACAGATCACTAAATTTTTAATGCATCGGTCACACTAAGGGGAAAAAAGAAGGTCCAAAGAGAACGACATGGTCAATTTCTTTTTAAAAAGTGAATCTTGTTTGCATTTTCACTTGTAATGGATGAAATGGTTACTTACACTGCTGAATGATTGCTAATTACTATTTATTGTTGTTTCGATATAAGTGTTTAGTGTGCTCAATTAATTGGTTTCTCTTTTGACTCTCAATTGTCTGCTAGAATGGAGAATGGACTGAGAATTGGCAGATGCATGATCCTAATGAAAGCATTGTATGCTTGGACTCTCATTTAAAGTCGATTCAGTTGACTGATTTCAAAGATGAAGAAAACGAGTTAGAACTACTAAGGTTTTTTCTGAAGAATGCCCAGGTATTGGAAAAACTGACGATTGTATGGGCCAGTTATGCTTATAAATCAGAAGAGGCATCAGAGGAGATTTTGAAGTTTCCTAGAACTTCTTCACGCGTTGTTCTGACATTTCTTGATTCCAAGCCCGAACCAAGATATCGTGAGTGGTACAATAGATATTAAAAATGAGGGGAGGATAACATTCGATGTTCTGGATGTATTTTTATTGAGATTTCTCTTGAAGATCCAAGTCAGAACCAGATTGTATGAGCAATGACATGGCTGCTTTGCCTTTCATGTTTGAACTGCTATGGAGTAACTAGGAAGAGTCATGTCTTATTTCTACTGTTAGGTATCAAGCACAAGCAGGATGTGATTAACTTCATTTACAATTGTCAAATAGAAAATTATGATGCTTCAGCACACCAACTTTTTTGCAATTTGTTATTCAAACTGGTATGAAATCAATATGAATTTCATCCTAATATCTAATGGGAATGTTGTGGTTTGGGTCATAGTTGATAAGCTTATGAATTGGCCATTTCTTGTCCCTTGCCCATCCTTATTACAGCACATTCACTAGCTCAAACATTCATGGACAACATCTTTAAACTATATGAACTGCTTGCTATTATTGAGTGATTGAGATTCAATTTTCAAGCTTGTTTGAAATTGAGTTTCTATTCCTTTTATAAATAAGTAGTTAAAAGTTGTTAAGAGTCCCACTTCAGATACATAATGGGTAACTGGTCTCCTTATAAGGTCTTGGGTAATCCTCCCTCATGAGCTTATTCTAATTTTTTGTTCACCGATGTTGGGCCTCATATTATATTGTCCACTCTGCAATAAGCAAAGTCTGGGCATGCGGGGGGAGTGTTAAAGAGTTTGGGATTGAGTCATGCCAAATGTCCGTTTCTTTACAAAAGTTGACAAATCTTGTCTCATTGAAAAAGTGGTATTTTTAAGTACCACAATGTTTGAACTCTGAATATTTTTTTCATTAATCTCAATTCAAAATTATAGTAAGTGAAATTAATTCAAACCCTACATTTCTTTTTCTCTCTGCGAAAGCGGGAAAACTCTTACACAAGGGCCAAGAAATGTGTGTCTCTGTTCTTTTATCTCTACATCGGCTAATGCAGACTGGTGGCCTTAGTTCTCGAGATGATTGTGAACAAACCCTTTCTTGAGTTTTGCTATCTGGGTGCCATTTCTACCTATCATATCTTCCCAAAAAGGTAATTTTGTTGGTATTTTCAGCTTTCTAGTTATTCAAATTGGAATATATAATGGAAACATCAACAAGAAAACCTAAGATTTCCAGCAGTACAAGTAATGGGGTTGATAGAATAAGCTCATTGCCAGATGATGTACTCCACAACATCCTTTCACCTCTCTTTATTTTTGATGTGGTTCAGCTGAGTGTATTGTCGAAAAGATGGAGATACATATGGACCACAATGCCTTACTTGCAGTTTGATATTGATAAATTTTATTCAGAACGGATCAGACGGCCTTGTGATTTTGTAATAGCCGCGAAATTTAAAGACTTTATCAATTGGGTATTGATTTCCCAAAGCCCCACTGAACTTGTTCAGTTTCTTCTCTGTTTTTTCAATATGTTTGATAAGGTAGCTATTTTCCGATGGATTCATGTGGCTACAAAGCGAAATGTACAAGAACTAGTGTTAAAATTTTGTCTTGGTGAGCCATTTGAGTTACCATATTGTCTTGTGACATGTGGATCGTTGCAAGTTTTAAAACTACACTTGTCTGGGGATGTACTTAAACTGCCTAATCATTTGGGATTTCGTCAGTTGAAATTGCTTCATCTCGAGCAGGTCGAGTTATCAGACGGCCATTTGACAAGTTGCTTGTTTTCAAAATGTGGATTTCTCGAAACTTTGAACTTAGAAGATTGTACTGTAGGAGCTATGACATTACTTGATATTGCTTCCAAGTCTCTTATATACATTACTTTATGAAATAACGTTTTTAATGTGGAGTGCTATGGCAATTGTGAAATCAAAATTTCTTGCCCTAGTCTCAAATTCTTAAAATATAAAGCTCCAGTGCCAAAGGATATAGTTGTTGAGAATCTCTTTTCAATAGAAGTTGTTCGCATCAACCTTCATGATAGGGGGTTCAATCGAAGAAAGAGGCATAATGTTGCATAAGATGTTCAAGGAGGTTCATCATTCTACATCAGTTTTGAAGCTATGCATGACTTCCATTTCGGTAAAGTTCTCTCTTTATGCGTAAAAGGGAAAAAGAAGTATTAAAGAAATATATAGTCATTTGGACAGCTTGTCGATATCTTTTTCAATTAGTCTCCTTACCGAAGGAATTCTGACTTCTAAGTTATTGGAAAAAAACTCTCATTTCTTGTTTTTTTTTTGTTGCTGTAGGGTTTGTACCATGTGGCTCGCAGAATAAGACTCTCTCCAGTCTCTTTTTATAAGCTGAAGTCCTTAAAACTGGAAGTGGTAATTCATGAAGAGTCAATGCAAGTAATGATACTATTGCTCAAGTATTCTCCTAATCTGGAGGTTCTTAAATTGTGGTCTGATGAGGTAACGTTCGTCATCGTTTTCACTAATTCCTTTGTAGAAAACCTGTTTCTTTTTATGGTAGTTGGTTTGAAGGACTTAAAAGCAAAACTAGAGGTTGATTAACATGAAAGGATTCTTTCAAGAACAGAAGGTATGAAACTAGCTTTAAAACTCCCATCACTAAACCTTACATGGAAAAGTTGACTTATAATTGCAATGTCATTGGAAGAATGCTACACTATAACCCTATATTCGAGTAATTTGACCCTAACAAGGAAATTCCACTCACCAAAATGATAATCATGCCACAATGAGAGGGAGTATCTGACTAATTATCAGCTATAGTTTTTAACATTCAATTTGTAAGTTGGCATGTATCACCTGTTTACTCATGCCATTAAAATTTAATCATATTTGCTGCATGGATTATAATGGTTGAAATAGATTTGAACTGTTAAGTGATGTGGGGAAAGTCTGAGAAAAATTGAGATGATGTTACAACTTTCGGGAGCATTAAGTTGAGAAATTATCGCAGTATTTTGATAAAACAAGTTTTCCAGCAATATAGTATCTAAACTTGGTTCTAAGTTGAGCTTGACTGCAAAGAGAGCTTAGGCAATTTAATTCATTCCCTTGTAATGAAAAAGATGTATATTGACACTTATAGATTCTGAAAGCAACTCATTTCAATGCTAGAACTTTGGAGATGTGTTTCAAATGTGGTCATGCACAAAAGATATGGTCTAAAGGGAGCATTAGTATAACTACTGCTGACAAAACGAAAAGCCTGGTACTTATGTAGAGAAGGTTAGAGGAATGAGCCCTTTATCCACCGAGTTTCGGACCTTGCACCATTGATCTCAGGGATTTCTCTTACCAAAAAAAGAGATATTTGTTAGATAGATGGCATGGTTTGACTAGTAGGTATATAAGTATACCTTTACCTTATTAAAAAGAAAAAAGGAACGGTACCATACTCAGAAACATGAATAGATCACTGGATCTTTTAATGCATCAGTAGAACTCTTGGGAAAAAGAAAAACCCAAAGAGAAGTAAATGGTCCAAAACATTTAGGAAATGAATCCTGTTTGACATTTCCACTTTTAATCGAGGAATGGGCACTGAATGATTAATTGTTGTTATTTATTTATTGTTGTTACGATATAAGAGCTTACTGCCCGATGAAGTGGTTTCTCTACTGACTCTCAACTGTCTGCTAGAGTGTAGATTGGAGTGTGAATTGGAAGCTGCTTGATCTTGATGAAAGCATTGTGTGCTTGGAATCTCATCTAAAGTCAATTTGTTTGACTGGTTTCAAAGGTGAAGAAAACGAGATAGAACTACTAAGGTTTTTCCTAAAGAATGCACGAGTGTTGGAAAAACTGATGATTTTCTGGGAAATGGATACCGATAAGTCAGAAGAGGCATCGGAGGAGGTTTTGAAGTTTCATAGAACTTCTTCACATGTTGTTATAACGTTTCTTGATGCCAAGCCAGAATTATGATCTCGTAAGTGGTACACTAGATATTCAAAATGACTCCACTTATTGAGATTTCTCTTAAAGAATTCAAGTCAGAACCAGACTGTGAAGCAATTACACGGGACTGTGATGTTTATGAAACTTCTATTCCCTGTTCTGAGTTTCATGTTTGAACTGCTATAGAGTAACTCATGTATTTTTCCTACGGGGAAATCAAGCAGGATACCAATGCTTTTGCAAATTGCAACCACTTTTTATTCTCTCCCAGTGTTTGGTCTATAATCAATATGGATTTCATAGAAACATTTCCTAATGTCTAATGGGAATGATGTTGTTGGGATCATACTTAGTTGATAAGCTCAGCAAGTATGGCCATTTCTTGTCCCTTGCCATCCTTATGCAACACACTCTCTAGCAATATTTATGGACATGTCTAACCTACATGGACTGCTTGCTGTTATTGTGAGTGGTTGGGAATCTTGGGATCCAATTTTCATCAGCTCAACCCGACACGAGTTTATTCTCTGTTTGGAGTGCAACTTTATACTTCCTCAACATATCATCCTTAGCCAGACACATTCTAAATAGGTGCCTCAAGGCTTGTTTGATGAGTTTTTGTGTTGATTCTCCTCGTGACTGTTTTTTTAAAAAAAAAACTTGAAATATTATTTTCATAACATATAAAAAAGGGTGGTGATCAACCACAGCATACAAAAGAAGGTAACGAGTTAAGCTCACAAAACAAAGATCTAATGAACAAAACAGAGAATCCTCTCCCTATTTCTTCATCTATCTATTAACCAATCTGATTATGTCGAATTCGAAAACTTAGCCATTTCTGTACAGTCCATCCTATATACTTCCTTGATGACAAGAGGTAGTTAAAAATTCTGGTATTGTTTTGCTTCCCCACTTGAAGATCCCTGCTTTGCAAGGTCTGCAAGTGAGTTAGCTTCCTTGTAACAGCGGGTCACTTTGCCATGGGAGCTTTTCAGCAAGCTTTGAACATGTGAAATCAGGTGCTGTATATTCCAAGGAGGTTTTAATCATACCACATTTCATTTATTTAACTGATGGTTCTACCTCTGAAGTGGTGAATTCACTTGTTCAGAGAGAACTTAAGTTGCAAATTCTTACATTCCAGTTCCACAGGATAAGGGGCCAAAAGATAATACTCAAAATAGTTGTCACGTTTCGCCTCTCAAGAGTTAATTTGATTAATATTTGGAGTTAAAAATGAATTAGATTAATTTAAAACTTTAAAATTAAAATTTGGATCTTGATCAATTTTATGAAGAACGGGTCAATCAGCCTTGGGATTTCACAATGGTTGAGAAATTTAGAGAATTTATCAATTGGGTCTTAATTTCCCAAAGGGCGAACAAGCTTGTCCGTTTTCTTCTCTGTTGTAGCACTATCTTCGATAAGGTAGCTATTTTGCGGTGGATTCATGCAACAACAAGGCAAAATGTTCAACAGCTTGTGTTACAATTTTCTCTTGGTGAACCATTTGAGTTGCCGTATTGTCTTGCAACTTGTGAATCCTTACAAATTATTTGTTCTCAAATTGTCAAATTCTCGAAAATTTGATCTTAGAAGATTGTAATTTAGGAGCTATGAAACTACTTGATATTGCTTCAGCATCTCTTTACTTTAGCAAATGACAATAATTTTTTGGAGAGTTACTTCAATTGTGAAGTCAAAATTTCTTGTCCCAATCTCAAGTTCTTAAATTATGATGCTCCAATGCCAAAGGATATAATCATCGAAAATCTCTTTTCAATAGAAGTTGTTCGCGTCTACTTTTATGATTCAGGCGGCTCATGTGAAGAAACTGGCATACTTGTGCATAAGATGATGAAGGAGGTTCCTTCTACATCAGTTTTGAAGCTATGCAAGGGTGCCATTTGGGTAAAGTTCTCTATTTACGTTAAACATAAAAGTAATAAAATACTATGGAGTATAAGTACATTTTTTGAATATTTAGATTGTACATGTAGTAGTCTAAATACTTAGATTGTCATTGTGCGAGCTTTTCTGTGGCTTTCCAACTAATCTCCTCGATACAGAATTTCTCACCTCTTAGTTATAATGAAACACTCATTTATACTTTTTTGCTACTGTAGGGTCTTTATGATCCTGATGAAAGCCTTGTGTGCTTGGACTCTCATCTAAAGTCGATTCGATTGATTGGCTTCAAAAATGACGAAAATGAGGTAGAACTACTAAGGTTTTTTCTGAAGAATGCACGGGTATTGGAAAAGCTGACAATTGTCTGGGCCGGCTATGCTCATAAATCACAAGAGACATCAAATGAAATTTTGATGTTTCCTAGAACTTTGTCACGCGTTGTTGTGACATTTCTCGATGCCAAGCCCTGGCCCAAACCAAGATCTCGTAAGTGGTATAATAGGTATGAAAAATGACATGACTTGGAAGAGGATTCATTCTTGGAACCAGAGTATATAAGCATTATTTACACTGGACCGTGAAGTTTATGAAACTTCTTTGGCTGTTTTGCATTTCATGTTTGAACTGCTATATAGGAGTAGTAACTACTGAGTTAGAACTCAAACTTGATTATCTTTGTGTGAGCTGTGGTGTCTAACTTTAAAGTCCAATCCAAGCTTGAATTTCTAGCTTAATTTCCATGAAAACTCTGATACACAACCATAGTTACCTTACCCAAGCCATACTATTATCAGTTGTAATTTCGTCTCAGTATTTTTCAGGATCTGGATCGGAGAGCAACTTGTCATTTTCAATGTTACAGCTATCTATGCCAGGCCGGCCCATGTCTTGCTTACTCGATTCGTAAATCCAAACAGATTAGCCCAACTGATTTTAATCTCGGAAAATTACAGATAATATATATCATTCGGCCAACTAATTTACCTACATGATCGAAATATAGTTCTGTATAGATAAGTATATTATATATAAACTTGGTATAAGGTATACACAACCTTTATATTTTATACATACTTTGTAAACTAGATGGCCGAATGGTTCATGGATGTAGTTATTACTTTAGTATCAAGTTTATAAGCCCTGGTGTTTTAATTCATCTGGACCTAAGCCAGGCCAGCCTCTTCTTGGTTATTTACTCTTTTCTTATTAATTTTTTTTGTTCTATAGTACAGTACTTAGTGGGTCAGCTTAAGTGTTTATCTACATTAAAAATTTTAAGTTAGCGGATGAAGTGCATAGATAGTGAATTTTAGGATTGCTATTTAAGGCATTGCCGAAATTTATAAACTATTATAAGGTTTAGCCATTTCAAAATCAAATTTAGACCCACGGAATTGAAGTTAAAAGTAATCTGGACTGAAGTTACAAAGTTTAGATTAATGGGTCTGAATTTTGGCTTGCCTAAGCCAAATTTGGACGATTTGGAAGTAAACAAACTTGAAACATTGTTTTTAATCGTCTAGCATTTTTATTTGAAGTTTGGTTGTACACTCCAAAACTCGTAAACATAAAGTTTGAGACTGTCACGCTTAACTTTATTATTTTTCCCCATCAAAAACTACTACAATCACATGCTAAAATTGTAATAATAGAACGATGTTACTTGTGCAAAGTGATGCGTACCCCACTAGGGGTGACACAGTGATAATGTTAGTCATTAGTTGCCACCTTAGTGGAAGAGGTCTATGTAATTAATGTCAATCCACAAAAAGACATTGAGAATATCTACCTAACGTGCAAGTCCAACTATTATCCACTTTACCCATATCACAATTCTTCTATCTGTTTAAAAGTTTGAAAACATCTATAATGATTTCACTTTTTTTTCTTCCTCGTTCGGTCAGTTTGTATCATTTTGCAAAAAGAGAAGAATTATATTAGAGGAAAAGAACAAAATATAAATTGTCCAAAGATAGAAGCCTTGTCAAATATGACTTTCACACTACCAGCATTCAATGCCACACTAACTAACAAAATAACATATATAGTATAATTTCACAAGTGTAGTATAAGGAGGTTAAGATGTATGTAGACCTTTATATCTTTCTTTCTAATCATCTCCCTCAATTCTTTTTAGACCTACCCTCTACCTCTCCTAAAATTTGCTATAGCCAAACTCTAACCAATGGACATATATATGGTTTTCCCCTACCATGGCAATTGGCAGCGTACGAACAACGTCGGTCTACCCATCACTCTATAAAACTTACCTTTAAGTTTTAGTGTACCTTTTTATTAAACAAGCCTCCACTTCATACACGGCTCACCAATACGATGTGTGATGTCATCGGCGATGTCCCCACTTCCTTGGGTTATAGACCCATGATACTTGAAACTGTCTCTCTTAGGGATAGCATGTGTGTCAAGCCTGACTTCCACACCTGCCTCATGCATCCCATCACTGAATTTGCACTCCAAATACTTTATTTCAATTTTGCTCAACCTGAACCCCGTAGCATCCAGAGTTTGTCTCCACACCTCCAACCTAGCATTAACTCCGCTACGCGTCTCATCAATCAGTACTATATCGTCCGCAAATAACATACACCATGTCACCTCATCTTGAATGTAACGCGTCAATTCATCCATCACTAAAGCAAAGAGGAATGAATTAAGAGTTGATCCTTGGTGCAACCCCATTTCCACTGGAAAAGTGCTCCGAGTCTCCTCCTACCGTTCTAATCCGCATTTTAACTCCATCATACATGTCCTTTATCGCCCTAATGTAAGCGAACAGTACACCTCTAGCCTCCGGGCATCTCCAAAGGACTTCCCGCGGAACTTTGACATAGACCTTTTCAAGGTCAATGAACACCATATATAAGTTCCTCTTTCTTTCCCGATATTTCTCCATCAGTCTCCTCACAAGATGGATGGTTTTCATAGTAGATCGCCCCTGACATGAATCCAAACTGATTCTCAAAAATGACACAAACCTCCTCACCCTCATTTCCACCATTCTTTCCCAAATTTTCATAGTTTGACTTAATAACTTGATACCCCTGTCATTGTTACAATTTTGGATATCACTTTTGTTCTTGTATAACGGAACCATTGTACTCCAATTGGATTATACCGTAGTTTTGTATTGTTTTTATCTCACACTTTATGTGGGATAATAATCCGGGATTACTAACTAATTATCTCGAGATAAAATAATAAACTGTCACATTTGGAATAAAAATTTATCCAAGGTTATCTAGTTTAAACCAAACACATATTTATATTACATCATATATTTCATTTTAGTCCCATAACCAAATATCAACTAATAAAAGTATATATTCTCGTATTACAATCTCGATATTATAATCACGATATAACTTATTGACTAACCAAACAATCCCTTAGTGTGGTTTAACAAGTTCAACAGTTCTCTTCAAATACTTAGCTGTAGATAATAAAAGTATATTTGCTAAATAATCTTATGATTATTTAATTCTCGTATTACAATCTCGATATTATAATCACGATATAACTTGTGGATTAACCAAACAATCCCTTAGTGTGGTTTAAAAAGTTCAACAGTTCTCTTCAAATACTTAGCTGCAGCAATTACATTACTGACTAATAGTGGATAATCATATTTCTCGGAGGTACTAAATATAACTCCATGAATGAACAGTGTTTCTTCTTGGTCAAGTTTTCAATTGTTTCTTTATTCAGATCAATAAATTGCGTGTTTAATTGGAATTGGTGACACTAAATGAGGGATTGGAGATAATGACTTTTCAAGTAACAATCAACAAAATAGATATATTTGTTTTTTCTCTCTACTTAATTTTGTCAATACAAGAAATCGATTGATTTATGACATTTCAACTTAACCAAAAGTATTTATTTTTCCTTGAAGTTACTTTGGAATCAAACTTCCCCTCATATTCAAAGAAATTGTAGTACTAATATTTTGCATAATCATTTTTGAAATTGACTTTAGACTATTAGTATACTATATGTTTTCGTGATGTCTAAGGAATGAATCTCCAACTTGATTTCGTGTTATAAATTCTACAACAAGAAAGGAGCACTAGCTAATTAATATATATATACATACATACTCTTGGACTGTTTTTTTTTCAATTTATTTTTGTAACTTACCAAGAGATATTTAACAATGACTCTAAGCATGATGACACTAATGATATGTGCAAAACTAGACTCAACTACCACTACTAGAAATAAAAAGTTTTTCCCATTGCGAATCAATAAAAAATTTGTGTTATAGAATATGATTTTTCACCTAACCAACTCACTGAAAAAATACATGATAGGAAACAGATTCTCACTGAAATAGTGAGAAACTTCCTATTTTTTTCATATGAAAACATTACTACTTTTTTTCCTTTTCCCACCTACTCAATCAAAATATTTATGGAATAGCCATTGAACATTTTTCAATGAAAAAATAGTGATTTTTTAGTAGTGTTCAACTTACTAAAAGAAGCTAAACATTAGAAGAGGGTCCCAGTTAATTAAGTACATATAAAAGATTGCTGCTATTATTAAGGGTGTACTTACCTGCAAACATTACTGATTACTTCAACCATAGACGACGTACATGCTAATCATGAATCGAAAATAAATACTAGAGTACTTTAGAAGATAATAATCTCACGTAAAAGCGTCATAAAATATTTCTAACATGTAGAAATTAATATTACTGCGGTCTGCGCGCAATAGGGGAGAACAAACTGCACTATTGATAAATTGTTTTCTCCCCCTTGCCCTATCTTATGTTACCGCAACTTTGGTAATGACCAAATCATTTGTATGTGAAGGTACTATTACCCGCCCTAATGGGTAGATACATGATCAATTTACTTAAAAGGTTCCAAAAAATGGACGAGAAATGTCCACTATTCAATACATAAATAAATTATGGTCTTGACATAATATAAGGAAAAAACTCTCTAACATAACCAATAGTAAAATCCACCATAGCAACATGAATATATGATTCGTTGTGACATTAGTGCACGTTCCTTATAAAAATCTATAATAATATATGGTTTGAAAGCTAATACGTAGTGGAGTGTATATATATATACAAAATTGGTGGATGTGATAATAATATTAATTAATTCTAGAAAGAGGTGAAACAATCATGATCAGAAGAGTTAGAATCATCACAAGGAGAATGGTTATGTCTACCTTCATAGGTAGTTATTACCATACGGCAATCTTCTGATAGTCTTTCAACTCTCTTCTTCACTCTACAATTACTATGTGTACATCGATAGTAACTCCTACACATGAAATACATCTCATAAGAAAATGCATGTGTACATCATTTTGCAAATGTTGCTATATATTTAACAAAGAATCAAAATATTAATTGGTACAAAACAAATCAATTGTAAGTAACAAGAAGTTGTTATATGATACATATATACATGAAGTTAATGACTTCATATATAATCATGCATGCATTCTCTGTTTAGATTGGGATTGGACTCTACAATCTCATTCTTAGTAATAAAACTAATCCTAAGCTATGTCAATTTTACATTACTAATCCTAAGCTAGTAAGGCTCTACTACACATTTTGTCTATCATCCCTCCCCAAGCTGGACGTTGGCAATAATACAACTCCAAACTTGATCCAGAGTCGGTAAACGGAACCTTGTGTTTTTTGGGCTTGAAAATTCATGACTTGATCAATATGATCCTTTTCGCTATCTTTTTCTCTCATATTATAGCCTCTTAATGCTTTAACAAACTGAGTTAAAATTGGATAGGGAGCTAACATCAGGGATCAGGGGTATAAAAAAGCATTTTATATTCTATTTAGCCATACTATTTCTCATGCATTGATTAACTTCTTGTTACACTAATAATTATGATCTCAGAAGAGACCTACAGTAAATTGCACCCCTGATAGTCTTTCACACTCCAATTATGTGCTTGATTCAGCTCATAATAACAAATTTAACTAATGTTTGCGTAGTTTTAAATCATCATAATTATATATCCTACTAATTACAAGTGGGAAGTGAGAAGTGAGATACAATATATATTCTTGGATAGATTGATGAGTTTATTTTAATTTCAAAAATATTATCAGAAGGTTCAAGTTTCATAGTCTTATCTTTTCTAGGAGCCATCAGACAATCACACGAAGATTAGTGTAACATCTCTTCAGAAACCACCATATTAAGAATTACAGGACATAATTAAGTAAACAGAAGTGTGTCCTTTTTTAACAACTTAAGTTTTTCATGAGATGGTAATTATCACACTTCAACATGGTACTAGAGCATACATACATAACTCTCATCCATTATCCAAAAAAACAAAAATAAAAAGTTTCACATGTTTGACCTACGAAAGATAATCAGGCCTACATATAAGATGGTGTATTGAGACATAATTAAGTAAATAAAATTATGCTCTCTCGAACTACTTCAACTTTTTAATATTGAGATGATCACACATTTGACAGATATGAACAAGACGTAATTCTCTAGCAATTAATATGTACCTTGAGTTATTTAGTCAACTGTAACCAAATCTCTCTCTAATTAACATTGCTAGGCAATACTAATTATATATAGGAAATAATATTATTTTGAATTAAAGGTAATAATTACGTAATGGGAAAAAGAGAAAATACTCAAAAACAAATAAAGCCAAGTACAAAAATACAAACGAAAAGGGAATTGAAGCAGAAGAAAATACTCAATGGTTAGAGAAGAATTCAAAATAATATAGATGGTCCACACCCCTACTGTCAACAGGGTCTCTATTCCACTTCTAGATATGTTGTAGAAGTAATAATACCAATTTATACAATTTCTTGTACTTCCCAAAACTATTTGAAAGCACACCATCATTTTCACCATTTTTTATTTTAATTTAAACCCCAGGAGAAAAAATTTGGTACGATATCGTTGGTCCAATGTCCTAGTTGGATCATCATTTGAGAAATTAACAAATCCCAAGCAGGATCGGAGCTACTCTCTTCGTTCCTAAATACTTGTCATGTTTGTTTTCCACATCTCTTAAGAAAAATACTAACTAGAGGTTAATTTGACTAAATTATTCATATTTATTATACTTCTTTCAATTTAATACTTTTCTTTTTGGCACCACATTAATATCTCTATATATTTATGGCTAAGGGCAAAGTTGAAAACAAACAACTAGTTATGTCTTGATTTTTTTGTAAAATGACAAGTATTGTGAATCATCTATTTTCAATAAGGATGACAAGTATTTAGAAACGATGGGAGTAAAATTTTAATTTCTTGGATTACAAATTTCAGGAGGAGGATTTCAAGTACTAATATCGATCGTGCTTTATATTTAATATGTATACATATTTTATAAATTTTTAATGCAAATATATTATTTAAACAAAAGCTATTGAGTTCTGTTGATTCATATCTGGACTTCTATTGTTTGTGAAAGTGATGGTTTGGGAGAAATCGATGTGTAAAAAGATATTTTCACAAATAATTAGGTGGAGGAGAATGAATTAAAGCCAAACAATTCTCTTATACTTTTTAGAAGTTGTCTATTTCGAAGTTCCTCTTATGTTTGCCCTAAAAAGGTATTAAGGTAGATAAATTAGTACTCCTAAACTTGTTTTGGATAAATGTACTACTTTCAACAATCATATAGTCCATATTGCTAGCAGTAATAGCACCATTTTGTAATGAGGCATATTGAGTATTTATAATATTTCTGCTTTTAACCAAAAAATAAAATTTCTATTCCCTCCATTTCAATTTATATTACACAGTTCGAATTTCGAGTGTCAAACTTTCATTCGGACATACAATCTTTGAGGTTTTTGAGAAATAATTTAATATCTAGAAACTACATAAAAAGTATAATAGGTATGTTTTTAACCCAAAAAAGAAAAAAAGAAAATTCCTACTCACTCCATCTCAATTTGTATAACATAGTTTGAATTTCGAGAGTGAAACTTTTTTATTTTTATCATGCATTCGGACATAAAATCTTTATGGTTTTAAAAAATAATTTACATATTTAGAAACTACATAAAAAGTACTATAAGTCACAAGAATTAACAATTTAAAATATTTAAAGAGCATACGAATAAATCACGATCAAAGATTTTCTTGTTTGCCTCTTGAAATCTAAACTATGTTATATAAGTTGGGACAGAAACAGTAATTTCCTTAAGATAAATTTAATTAACTCCTTTTAGGGGAAAAAGAAGTAGAGAAAGAAACTGATAATTAATTAATTAGGAGAAAATATGAGTAGGATACCTGGGATGAAGACTGTTCTTGACAACTTTCTGACCATATTTTCTCCATTTATATCCATCATCAAGAACATCAATGTCACTCCTTGTTTGGAAACAAAACCTTGGTTCTCTTAGCTTTCTCCTTATCTTCACCTTTCCTTTGTCTGAAGATGAATTCTTCCACCTACATGTTTTGGAAATGAAATAATCACTTGAGCTCATGACAACAATATATAAAATTTATACTAAAGAAATTAAACAAAGTCTTATCATATGTTGAGTTGAATTTAATTTGATGATGGACATGATGTGGGTACAAAACCCACATATATATAGTTGAGCAAGCATTATAATGTATAGTGGATCTAGCTATAGCACTTGTCCTTCTCAAAATGCACTACTACACCATCCACACCACTATATAGTACAAATTAAAACCATAGTACTTATACACATTAAAGAGCAAGAGGCCTTTCAAGAAAACATGATGCAAGAATCTGTTTGCATGAATGCCTAGCTAGATCTTTTTCAGGTTTAATGTAAACCATGAAGAAGCTTCTAGAGGTAGTACTACTAATAAATAGTGGAGTTGAAAATAAATAAAGCAAACACTTTTTTCTTCTAAGTATTTGTCCGAAATCTACAGGTCTGATTTTGATACGCGTGGTGGAAAGCTCACAAGTCCGATTAATTCAGATACGCCTTGTATAAAGCCCACTATGAAAGATTTTAGTGCTCTATATCAAAGAGAAATCCATTTCCAAGACTCTGAACTCTAATTAAGAGCGAAGAAATCTCTTTCATTCCACCACACGTGTTACCGTGTTGAAGGCTCCCTTAGCTTCCATAGATATTCTGATGGAATGAATTTAGCATAAAATACCTCTCTTCTAGTGAGGTTGTGCATGAATATTGTTGAAATGAGTAAATAATCATGATCCAAATTTCCAAAACTCCTCTATCCTTCTTTCCTTAGCTTCCCCTTTTGTGAAAACCAAGATAAATCAAATGATAGTATTTCACTTCTATATGATAAAATTATGAGCCGCAGTTCATATCGCGAAAATCGATATAACATTTTACTTTCATTTTGAAAATAAATGAAATCTGAGAGAGAGAAGAGAGATAATACTACCATGAATTGTTACCCTCGCTGGCATTACCGCTGCAATTTTCGTCATTAACAGCCTTGGGATCTAGTGTTTCCACCTACGTATAAAATACACAACACAAAGTAAAAAGGAAGAGATTATTACAAAGTTAATTAAGAATAAATAGAGAAACCCTAAAAGAGATCCCAATATTTTGTGTTAATTAGAATATCACAAAGACAAGAAGTTTGTTTATCTTTTTTGTAATTTGCGTTCATCTGACTGTACACTTGCTATCTTTCACCAGCACAAATACCGAATAATTCTATCATCAGATGAGAAGACAAGCTTGTAAATCGTCCGAATTAATTACCTGGTCGTTGTTCCAAGAAGGTCTAGTATTGACAAGTTCATTGTGGCTAAACCCTAGACCACCGGCCGCAGCGTTTGTGCTGATGGCAGCGGGTGGCGTAACGGTGACGCTGGCGGCGGCGGCGGCTTGAAGAGAAGATTGTGATGAAGGAGCTAAGAAGCAGCTCAGGTTATTATGATCTGCAAAGTGTACAAATCCCAATTCATGGATATTATTAACTGCTGCTGCTGCTGCTGCGGATGATGAGAAAGATACTTGTAAATTGTAGCAGTTTAACTGATGATCCCTTTCTTCACTACCCCTTTCCATTAATTCTCTTCACTTCAATATTTTTTTCTAAAATATTACAAACTTTTGTTGTTGATAGATCTTTTGAACAATTTCTTTCTTGTGTGTTGCTGCTGCTCTAGCTAGATAGCTAAGCTACTTAATTGTTGTTGTTGTTGTTGTTGTTGTTGTGATGGGGAATTAATAATTGGCGGATGTATTTTGTCAATTTGCATGTATTCCTACGCCGTGTGGGGCTTCAAGTAGAATGATGTTTTTTTTCTTTCACCAACATACATTGGAATTTATATATTTAAATAAATAAAAACTTCTCTTCTGGTCAACTGGTAAACGTTACAAGGGAATATAGACCAATAATATAAATATTTAAGTTATAAGGATTGAGAACTAGTCAACAGTAATTAAGCTTTTGGTCCAGTGTTCATTTTATAGGAATTTAATGAGTCCTTATTACAAATATAAGATCTTGGGAAATGGGAGAAGTTGTTGGATTCCTTAACTTATTAGCTAGTTCCACCCCTATTATTGGATTTATGTAAATCCGTAGCTTAATAGCTAGCCATGCCCAAAGTATCGGGCTAGACAAATACAATCAAATTTCTTTAGAGTGATAATGTTTATCTAAAAAAATTATGATTGTTATAATGAGGTAATGTTATGTATACTGTCATTTGACGTTTAGATCTTATATAAGTATTATAATTAACAAAAGTATGCAAAAATATATGTGTATTTGTGTGTGAGATTGGGAGAGAGGAGAGATATGTGATATAGTATCAGGGTGTATATAACATGCATCTAGCATCTCACCTCTTACTCTCCGAACTCTCGCTCACCTTTCTCCTGATCTCTCACTCTCTATCTCGATCGTCTCTCTCTTCTCTAAACCTATTATTATGGATTGTAATTAGACAAATTATAGCTACTATCCATAATTATGGCTCAAAGTATAGTTATTTGTGAAAATTCCTCAAAAATACTTATTTGTACACAATATTTACAACACATCATATTTAAAAATATATATATTGCAATGGTTTTTTTTGGAATCCAGGGGAATTCACGGCCTCTGTTTTTCGGGTGATCTTTTATTATAATATGTTTTATGCATTAGCTTACAAACCACGCAGGAGATGTAAATCGCACTAGACAAGCCCATGCGATGATGCTCATGACTGAGCATTAAACAGAGACTGAATTTAATCTCAAATCTCTTACATGGAAAACCCACCTCCCAACCACTCAATCATATCCTTACGGGCATATATTGCAATGTTAAACATAGGAAAACTGGTCAATTTCTTATAAGGAACTAAATTATCTCAAATACTACTCCTATTTGATCGATCCATGCTAGAAATTTTTATGGACTTGCACATATATTGTATTCAGAGTAATTATATGTTGATTATATCGTTAAAAGATTGATTCAAATTATTAATAGTGATCTTTTAAGGTTTAAAGTTAATGGGTCTAAATGACACCTCATAAAGTATGATGTCTTATTTGTACATACCTGGTTGTAATTCCTATGGGCTAAGCTAGAAATATAAAATTTGTGCAATTTTCTTTTTACTCCTCCCTAAAAGCTTCTTCTTTTTTGCTTTCTTGGTGACTCGAATTCACAATTTTAGGGTCAGGGTGAGGGGTGCTTACCATGCGGGAAACTCCCCCTTGTCAATTTGTGCTTATAATATGGTCCAAATCAGGTTTTTTTTTTCCTGATATCTCGTAATTCCAAATTCATATTTCTATTAAGTGAAACAAAATGAGGCCTAAGAGTCTCTCCATGTGTAATCATAAATCGTAAAGAAAATTGAGAAGTTGAACCTTTTTAGGCTTTCGGTGGAGTTTGATAACAACAATTACTTTGAGACTAAGTATATTTAAATAATCATTGTTATTGACTAATTATTATGCACTAAACGGTTTTTAAGCAATAAATCTGGAGTTTAAGTTACAAGAAACTTTATAACCACGAATTGTTTCAGTTCATCTTTGACAATTGTAACAAAATAATCGCCTAATTTCAAGCTGTGACAACAATATCATCTCATCATTTTGGTGTTAAGCAAATTACATTGTCATATGCTTGTCTTTGACTCTTTTTTAAACTAAGGGTGTATATGATGGGAAGAAAAATATTTTTTCTACGATATAAGTGATTACCTTACTTATTATTTTGTGTTGGGATGTAAATAAAATAATATTATCTTTAAAGTATTTGTATATAATCGTGTGGGGTGAGAGTGGGGGTAAGGTATGGGGTGCTGGAGATGGAACTATGGGGTGCGAGTGGGGGTGGGGGTAGGATGTGTTTCAGGATGGAGCGAAGATAGTGTGAAATGTCACTTGTGGAATAACTTGTTTTCCCTATTTCCTCTAATGAGGAAGTCATTTCCTCATTTTTAAGAATGTTTTTCTAGAAATAATATTTTTTAAAAAAATTGACTGTCCAAACATAATTTTCCTCCCTACCGAACACACCCATAACTAAAATGTTGTTTGTGTATTAACATTAAATTAATACTTCGTAATACGTAGGACGGACCATGATACAAAATAAATAAATAAATAATTCACTGTTTAACGACAAGCTTAGTTCGACCACTATGGTTGTTTAGAAAAGGGGTATACATTCCCTAATCATTTCCTTGAGGAGGAAAAAGAAGATGGTAGATGCATTCAACTCTCTTAATGGTGTCGTTTCTTCGGATATTTTTTAGCTTTTATAATGAAATACTGTTATAAAGAATTTTTGAGGTTTCTTTAAAAATTAGAATTTAAAGATAAGATTTAATGTGAATTGTGAAATGGTGAAAATAAAATGGAGGGAAGTGAAATTTAAAAAATCATGTCTTAAAGTGAACTTTGTCCCTCATTAGTGAGGAAGAGGAAGATTTATGTGTTCATATTGAAACACATCTCTCTAACTCATAAAGTATTGAAAAGAGACTCTTCTCGCGTCATTGTCATTGCTCGATTCAGCTTTTGAATTTAGATTTGGTCAAATAATTTGATTGATAATTTTTCAGAATAAATTTATTTTCCAATTAATTAATTTCCTTTTCCTGATATTAATTCACATGAAATTTAATTTAATTTGCTGATTTTTTTCCCCAATGGCCATTTACGAATTTAAAATTAGCAACTAAACAGACACTTCTTTCCCGAATATGTAATTTTGCACCTATTAATTGGCTATAAATTTTTAGAGACTTTGCTTTTCATTTTCACTCACTGAAAAACAGTAAATTCTTCTTCTTCTCCCTCATTGCCAATATTGTAGAATGGTGTTTTGTTTATCATGTGAGAATTAATCCAAAACTTGAACAATTTTGAGGGGATTAAATTTTTTAAAAATATATAATTTTTTGCGGGATCAAAACTTTATTAATCTATCGCTATTTTGTTTCAGTTTATATATATATAAATAATAAAAATATATAATATAATATAATATGATAATTGATTCCAAAAAAAAAACTTAAATTTGATCATTATAATAAAATATTATTACAGAAGCTCCGACGGTGCTGATACTCAAAAGTAGAATAGCATTTCCACTATTTTAAAATGTCATTTTTTAACATGTTCAATAAAAATAATGTTTTTATGTTGACCTACTTGGAAGTTAGAAGTTGATGAAAACTATGTTTTAACTATATATATATATATATATATATATATATGAAATACCTATATCCAAACTCCTATTAGGTCGTTTTGCTTAATCAAGTTACGTTTAGTAAGAAAAAGTAAATAAAAGTATTTTCACTATACAGTATAGTTGCTTTTGCCTTTAGGGGTAAGGAGATAGAAATACTTGCAAACAGTCAACTTTTGTATAACAATTATAACGTGGATGACTAATAGACTCTTCTTTTAATTTGCTCTTTATTTATTCACTTTTGATTTGGATGGTCCATAAGAATATTGTACAAAATGAAAAAAGTAAAGATTGCAATCTTAAGAAAACCTCGTTTATAAGGTTTCATTAAAAAAAAGTAAGAGAAAAATAAACTTTCCTTTGAAATGAATTAATAGAAAACAATTTTATCTCTTTAGTCTTGTTTAAATGAATCTACCAATAGAGCAACTATAGTACTCATGTTGACTTCAATATGTTGATTAATTTTATATACTTCTACATCTATAGACTATATAATATAATAATGTAATATCTAATGATTAATAATATTACAGATCATATATTTTCTTAAAAGAAATTATTACGTAGGATTAAAGGTAAACAATAAGATTCGAAGGAACACTAATTGTACAACTGGGACACTTGTAACAGTATTATTCGATTATACTTTCTCCATTTTAAAATACTTGTCGTGTTGTTTATTTACACGCTCCTTAAAAAAATATTAATTAGGAGAGATGTTTGACTATTTTACTCTTATTTATGTCTTAAAACATAATTTCTCTTCATTGAATATTTTACTTTATTTATGTCATAATTGCGGTATTTGTAGTCTTCACGGACAATTACTATTAAGGTTAAAATAGAAACAAAAATTTAATGGTCTTGAACTTCTAAAATGACCAAGTATTTTTGAGACATGATTTTTTTTTAGTAAGAACAAATATTTTGAGACAGATGGAGTGTAAGTTTTGCTTTAGATTCATATATACAGTCAAACTTTGTTAACAATCATTTGTTATAAAATCATTTCACTATAACAGCTTGGATTTCTCTTGAATTAATTTTTCATATTATATTTTACTTTTCTATAATCCCCTTTTACTTAGAACAGCAATGACATTCATTATAACATTATTTTCCTTGTAAAATAATCTCTCTATAATAATCATACTCAAATATTATGGTAATCATCATTAATGTCATGCATATGATAAATTTCAGTACAAATATCTAAAAGCAAAAAACTTTAAACATGAAATATTAGTATACATATATAACAGTACCTCACTATAACGGTCATGAATTTTTCAGACAAAAATTATCATTATAACAAAATTTGACTGTATTAATCCCTATTTATGAAAAATTATGTATTCGTTTTTATCGGGACACTATATTAATTAACATTAGTTTCAAATTTTATTTAATTTAATCACAGATAAAAAGGAAGACTTGAAATTTTGTGAATACTGTAGAATCAAATTTGTTGATTCCTGGATATGAAGGTATCAAATATACTATATCAAACTCTAGAATATTTAATAAGTTACCGAATCTATAGAATATAGTGAGTAAATTTCATCAATTAAAGATGCAATTCAAACAAAATTTTACCACAACTAATAGTTTGGGATAGAAGGAGAATTCGTTTTCATCACCTCTCATAGTGTATAATTGATTCATTTATTAATTCTGTAAATTCCATTAAACCAAATTAGTTTTTTAAATCATCTTAAAAGAATTATAATATGCAATTACCTTACTTAGGAGGCAACTCTAAAATTTCGAATTCATGGATTTTAGATTTCAAATTGGCATTTTATTATATCTTGAATAAATTATTATATATATCCAGTTGATTTCTTAAAATACATAATTTCAATTAAAATTATTAAATTATATCGAACTCACAACTAAAAATCTTGCTCTGCCTTTACGTTGCATATTTTAAACCTGAAAGCGTGAATATGATAACAATTATTTTATCTAGGGAAAAACATTCAGAGGCCAATCATATGGACAATTAGCAGTAAACACCCCCCACCCCACCCCTCACTCCGGCTACAACAAATAAAAGATTTTGTAATTATTATTTAACAACAATTATATTATATTTAATGACAATAATATAATATGGATCTATTTATAACCTATACTCTATATAAATATCGTCAAAAGCTTTTTTGATTTTGAATATGATGATATTAACTCAATTACCGCTAAATTTTTTGCGACAATAAATATTTGTCATTAATCCTCCCCCTCCCCCCGCCACCCCAAAAAAAAAACAGAACAATTTGTGACATGACCTATACTTTATTAATTTTGGCAATTACTCCAGCCTCCAGGTGCCTTCAAATGGTTTTAGGCGTAAAATAGAATTTAATATATTCCATCTCCATGATTGGATATCGTTGTCTCCTCTCTAATCTCCAACAAATACCCTGCCTATGTGGTTGGTTCATATGTAAAGTTTCTAACATAATCTTATGTCAAATATCAAACATCACTAATATACAAATTAAAAATACCAAATAAAATTTACTTGTGTTGGTTATATCAATGGTTGGTAATGGAAAGTAAAAGACTCTTTGTGAATAATTTTTGGCATAATACGTAAACTTGGCCTCAGTTGACAGTCTATGTCTTCTAATTTTGAGTGTGTACAAGTAGGCACTTAAACTTATATAAAATTGAATGAATAGACACAGACATCATGGCAATTTGCATGAGACGTCATGTAGGACGCGTGTGCGTACTTGTTCAATTTTATACAAATTTAAGTGCCTACTTGTGAACACTCAAAATCGAAAGACATTATAAAATGACAGGTGAAGTTAAGTTAAAGGGCACGTTTATGTATTATGCCATAATTTTTCTTCTATTACTTCTTATTTTTATACGAAAGATAAATTTCTCTCACTGATTAGGAAGAACATTTTTCGTTCTTCTTATATTAAGTTATTTTTTATTGAACTTGTAAAGAGCTAGTAAAAGATGATGACTTGGCGCACATGAGAAATTGACTGAATGGAGCAATTTCTCGAAAAGCCATCTTTTTCCCTTAGAGAAATCAACCCGGACTAAGCCATAGGCATAGATTTAAATGTCATGACCTAGTTTTCTTTCCATCACAAATTCATAACAAGATATAAGACTAGGAGCATGCTAAACTCATATCACAACATTAAAGTGATACATTTTTTACACAAAATAATTAAGGGGTTAAGTTATATTCCACTAACTCTATTTGTTTAATCTTTTCTTATATATAATCAAATAATTAAGACAGTAATCTAAAAGAATAAACAACAAAATATCTCCATGTTTCTAGTAATTATATGTTGGAATTCTAGTTTAATAGTATGTGAATGGGGTGTAGTTGTGTGTCAAAGCAAATTAAAGGGAAAAGAAATTTCTTGAAAGCAATGAGTGGTAGATATATAGGGTCCATTAGAATTTTTATGCATGTCAAAAAGATTGTCTAATGAGTATTAGACAGTGGAAAAGGAATGAACGAAGATGATAAGCCTTCCTATCTAATCCTCCCAAATTTGATTCCATTAAAATCGATTGCGATTTAATTCTCTATTGAATTTAAGATTTGTACATATCCTTAAGTTATATTATCTGTTACAATATATAAAAATAATCTAACGATGTAAAAATTATTTACATTGACGTTGTATATTCCTTAAAAAAAATTCTACTCAACACACTCTTACGCACTTACCTTTTAAAAAATGATTCACCCCTAACATTTTTCGTCAAACTACATTAATTTACTACTAATATATAATAATTAATAACATTTGTGATGAAGAGTATGTCATCAATTCGAGTGTCCATACGAAATTATAGCTCACCTTCGAATCAAGAGAATACCTTAAGTCAACAGCTTCTTTTGAAGATATGACATTTATATAAGCTCATAAATCGTATTTAGAGAGCTTACATTAGGAAATTGCCAGGGTCAGTGTGTGATCACCAAAGGTGAAGTAACCCTTCAGATGTTCGCTCTGCCCATGCTGAATACCCACACCCTATTACGTCAGGTAAGGCCAAGAGCTGGTTTGAAAAATCACGAGGCCTTAATATTTCGTCACAAATTAATCTATTTTTTTTCCTTGTAAAGTGGATAAATAAAAAATTAAGGTGACACTGGACATTAATTTACTCTGATTGATTATGTAATGATTATATCATAAATTTACTAATATGTCGGTGTACCCATTGGGTGATTAAAAGGGAAGCTAGAAAGGAAACTATATGTAGCCTAATAAGCAACCACATTCACATAAATAGGCCCTTTTCCCTTTGCCTTCTCTCTTGCCCATCCACTCACCACCCACCTTCTTCACCTATGTTCCCTTCTCACCTTGCATAGAGATGGGAAGAAAGATTGTTTGTATGAAAATATGATCATTTAATTATAAGTTTGCTTTTTAAATGAGCTGATCTTTATGTCTAGTAGGGCGACTAAGTTCTTTAAAGGCGCAAGGTATGACTTATGGGATATTATAATGTCAAAATATAAATTTATGCCCAACGAAAAAGATATTTACCTTGAGGGGAAAAAATTAAAAACCAAAAAAAAGGGCAAAAGTGTAAATGACACGAATATGATTCGTCCAATCCGTTTATATTGACCCGTTCATCTATTGGCTTAGTCCATTTGATCCGTCTAACTCAGTTCATCTAAAAGTTGGGTTGATATGCAGCTTAAACAGAACCATGAGAAATCTTGTGAAAATATTTTTTTGTGAAAAAAGAAGAAGTGATATTTTATATAAGATAGTTATAATAAGAAGCAAAAAGTTTTATTAGGTACTTGGATTTTTTATAAAAGAACAAACATAGAAATTAAAATTAAACCTAATAGAATTGAGATAATTGAGTTACGGCCCGCCTAAATTCAACTTAATCTGCCTGCTTAACACCCCTAATTTGTCCGTGAGTGTCATACTATATATGAGACCACAAAATGTTTTTTGTGTTCTATACCTTTTCTACTTTATATCCCATCAGTGATTTACAAAAATATGTGAAATGATACTAGTGATTTCTTTTTTGAAACTGCCAGAAAAATTCGCACTTGCTATTTTTTTGGGTGCGTACCGAATAAATTCGTTCATGTACAATAGCTCGCAAATCACATAAGAAATATAAATTATACTAGGCAAGCGTTGTGCGATGAACTTTGGCTGAGAAGTCTGCTGGTGAAGGGAATGAATCCTTGATCTCCCATGTGGAAAATCACTCATCGAACCAACTCAGTCAATCCTTGCGGGCCGAGGGAGTGGCACGAACGGTATAACGTAGTTGCTACGATACTGCTTTCAAATTTTATTAGCTAGCTCATTAATTTATTACGGAAAAATGTTTGAAGTTTAAACAGTTGATTAAGTTTTTTCTTTTAATTAAAACATTCATCTCCCATGGTGGTGAAGGATTAGACATAGAATATCCTATCACGAATATTAGAACTCAAAAAGAGAATACAAGGGGACATAAAATCTTATCTCCTTAAAAAATTGATGCCCAACCCTTCACATTTTTGTTGCTTGATTAATTCCAACAATTGCTATTCGGCTAAACCTAGTACATTTGGTTCAAATATTGTATTTGTCTTAAAAGAAATTATTAAATATATATAATTTTGTAGTTTATAAAAGAACTAGAATCTCGAATTCATAAGTTTCAAATCTTGGTTCCGCTCTGCTATTACTCATGAAGTCAATCAAGGGTGTGTATGGTATGAAGAAAAATATTTTTTTAGTTTTTCCATGTTTGATCGGTCAAAATATTTTGAAAAATATCTTCATTAGAAAAATAAATTTCTTAAAAATGAGGAAAATGACTTTCATAATAAAAGTAGGAAAAATAATTTCATAAGTATCATTACATGTTCATTGTCTCTTCCCTACCCACCCAACATCTCCAACCCCCATCCCTTGAACCCCCCCCCCCCCTTTCTCTCCTCTCCCGCAGCCTCCCGAACCCCCACTTTATCTGATAGTGTTTTACTAGATTACATATAAATATTTTTGAGATAATATTTTTTATTTACTTACCCAACACTAGAAAATAACTACAAGACCTCCTTATTTCCAAAAAAATATTTTCCTCCGTAACTAAAAAGATTACTAACCCTGAAAACCGTGACCACATTTCAGTTTGACTCATGGAGCATAATCTTATACTTTGACTATTAGGACTTCTCCTTCAACAGCATCTTACAAAAATTTCGTTAGGATACAAAAATATATCATATTTTGCAGCAAAAACAAAAAGTCCATGTGATTAAATTAAAATGCAAAGATTACAAGACAAATAGTTATTGTTGCAAATCAGAAAAGTGACTCTAATTATAATGGATACACCTTTAAGAGATTTTTTCTGTATAAAGCTAATTGTTAAATAAAAAACTAGAATAATTTGTTTATTAAAAGAATCAAACTTTAGCTCATTCTATAATTCAATTATTAAATGCGTTGACCTAGCACAAGTCTGAATTGACTTATTTAATCCAATTTATGTGAAATAAAGGTCTCTGATGATGAGCTAGATTGGGCATCCTATGCTTAATTACAGATAAATTAGGAATTATTTTTATTAGAAACATTTGGGCTTGTAAAAGTAATAGTTCATGTGACTCTAGTACCTTAACTCAATTGATTCATCAGCGTGATCCTACATTTTGTTATGATGCATATTATTATCTAATATAAATAGGTCTTTTATTACAAAAATGAAAAAATATTCATCAACGACATTCTTCTCTTTTCCTTTAATTTAAGGGACTAAAAAAATAAGCTACAAGCAAATGTATATCTTTATCATATACAACTACTTTTTGAAACAATCTATATGCATCTTTATAGGCCAATTCACGTGGCCTGCTTTACGAACATCAGCAATGAAGACATCAAAAATTGGTATGATGGCATCGCGTTAAGTCCTCTATCCTACCATAGGATAGGGTTGATTTCATATGAATTCGATCTACATAACTTTTACTTTATAGTGTCAAACTCTTAAATTATTCTTCTAGTTACATACCTCTATACATATGAATTGAAATATCAAAAGTACAAGAGTTAAGGGTCAAAAAATACACTTTAACTATTTCAGATTTTCGAGTTTCATATCTGAACTATTGGGAGTGAGTATCCTACTTGAACTATTACTCATGATTAGCGAAACACACCTCGATTTATATTTGATGGTGTGTACTACACTCTCTTTGCACAAACAAGTCAATGATTAAAGCTTACACAACCAAAGAAATTGTAGAATAAGGCTTCTACAATATTCTTATGATGATTAATCAATTTGGAAGATCTAGTTTCATTTTTTGTCCACGTGAATCAAAAGAAAAAAATTAAAGTAGTACGTAGCTACAACTTTAATTTGGTCAAAGTCCTTTATTGTTTCAAAAATCATCATGAATTTTCTTCTGCCAAAAATGCAGTTTCATGGGCTCATTGATCACTACTCATGAGATAAATCTTTGTAAAAATCATATAATATATAGTTCAGAACTTATACTTTCTTGGCCATCAATTGTGATATGGAAGTCAAAGAAAAGCTGAATAATATGCCTAATTTAATTGTTACTATTATCCATATAGGGGGAACAAAGAGAACAAATCAAGTGTTAATTGCTTTTAATTATAACATGTCAGATAAAAGAACACCAATAGTGCCTTTGTAGGGTAATTTTTATTCGAATTATACGTAACTGGTCATGAGAGATTATTTTCTTTTTGTTTTTTGTCTCCTTTTTAATTTTCCTTTCTTCATATTTGTTTGGCAAAGATTCTAATTTTTATTTGAATATTGTAACTGGTTATGAGATCACTTTCTTTCTGTTTTTTTGTATCCTTTTTTTCCTTTCTTCATATTTGTTTGACAAAGATTCTAGCAACATACTCCCTCCGTTTTAATTTGGTTGGTTTACTTTCATTTTTAGTCCGTTTAAAAAAGAATATCTTTTTCTTTTTTCACAACTCTTTAATTCTAACTATCCACGTTACATGCTTAAGACCACAAAATTAAAGGGCATTTTAGTACATTTGACATATCTTTAATTTAAGACCACAAAATTTAAAAGTCTTCTTTACTTTCTTAAATTTCGTGTCAAGTCAAAATATGTCAAATAAATTAAAACGGAGAGAGTGTTATATTCTTTGACCTATATATTCTAGAAACATTTGTAGGCTCAAATCTTGTGGTTGTAATTAACACAGATTCAATTATTCAACACAATGTCTTCAGAATATATCACAGAATCATATAAAGATAATTAAAGTTCTAACGTGTAGCTCATCATATTTTCACTACATTTTGCCTAAAATTTTAAAGTTGACATTATAGTTACACGACATTGCATGGACCAACCCCACCCCCACCCCCACCCCCACCCCCTACCCCTCCCAAAAAAAATAAAAACTTAAAACAAAAATTGACAAAACTTTCTGATGGCAAAATAGTACTATTAGCTAGTCAAACTTAACCAAGGTGAGATTCAAATATATATTGATCTTTTGACCACCAAATGACCAAATTAACCATCAAAAAAAATTCTCTATTTTTTTGTTGACCTTTGAATTTGCACGTTTATCTAGAGTGGAATTGTTGGTTGCACAATGACAATCGCAAAGGGAGACATGCCTACCACTTTCATAACTTGATAGAGTAGCTTAATTCTATTTATGTTTGAACACCACCTTCTCATTTTGTTTCATATTTTATATAGTAGCTTCTATTCTAATATCCTCCAAACAAGAAACACCAGTAACTTCATTTGTTTGTACTCTGAAAGGTTTGAATCTTAATTATTCAAATTTTAGTTATTAAGTGTGATTAGTTTTTTTTAGATTTGAATTTTAATTATTCAGTTGCCAATCATTAAAGAAAAACTTACATAGATATGTTATTTTAAGAAAATATTTATCATCTATAGCAATAATATATTTTTTTAACTGGACACTTATATTACATTTATAATACAATTTTTATACATATTGCGGAGAACAATTTATAAAACACATATAATACAAATTTTATTCATGGATAATATATTTATCATACACTTTAATACACTTATAATACATAGTGTCACCAAACAAGCATAATACATTTTAAAACACTTATAATACATCTATATTGCATGAATAATTCACTTTTAATACATAGTGCAGATTTATCATAGTATTACTATATATTGCTATAGATGGTAATAAAAAATACTCACCCATATAATTTTTCCATCATTAAGTGTGTGTGTGTTTAGGAGTAATTAACCACTTAAATGAGTCTGAGTAGATCCACTTTCACCATTAACAATCACCATTCATGTCGTCGCCTACCATTATAAATTATCACCACCCATTACTCATAAACCAACAACCTTGAGTCCTTAGACATAGTCACCACAGTTGTCAATCACTACAGTCATCTGTAATCACCATTAACCACCATATACGATCATCATCACCATCAACACACTAGTATATATCGCAATTACCATTATCAGTAATCACCATGGTTATTAGTTACTAACCACGATATATTCTTAAAAAATTATTTTGCATATAGTATTAAATAAATTGGTATTTTGATTTATTTATGTTTTATATGAAATTTTATGCATTCAAATATTGAGACATAAATATTACTAATTATATATTTAATATAATATCTTAATATTCAAATTTAGACATCTCAATCTTAACAAAATCAAATGGTACCTTAATTAAGTTATATGTACTGATAATTTAAAACGTATTTACACAATCAAATTACTTAAATGGTAACTATAGATAATTCTACGGAACAATCGTTGATTGAAAACCTATAATAAAGGACAAGTGTTTTGTTATAGTATGTGAAATTACACTACTAATACGAAGTATAATTATATCTGTATATATGCTATCGATATATATAACTTAAATCCTCATAAATAAATATTTTCTCTGTTCCTAAATACTTGTCACATTTTTTGTTTGCACGCCACTTGAGAAAAATATTAATCAGAGGATAATTTAACTAAATTGCCCTTATTTATTACTCCTCTCTATTTAATGTAGTACTTTTTTTTTTGCATTATATTAATATCTCTCCGTAGTCCATATGTATGACTAAGGGTAAAGGTGAAAATAGATAATTAATTATGTATTGATTTTCTAAAATAACAAGTATCATGAAATATCTGTTTTTAGTAAAGATTACAAGTAGATAGGAACGGATAAAGTATTGAAAGAGGTTAGAGAGGGAATTGTAGGATTTGAAAAAGGAAAGTTTTACCTACGGATCCGACAAGCTCATGATTTCTCACAAAAATTTCAAACAAGTAATGGATTGTCTCCTTCAAGAAAAGATACAACAAGTTGAAGCAATTGATAAGAGATTTTCCACCAAAGGGGCAGGCATCATATGCTGAATTCCATGCAACCATAATGGCCATTTCAATCAGTGTGTTAAAGTCTTCTATTATTCATCATCATCAACAGATATATTTGGTGGGGTCTTTCTCTTTCTCTTTCTCTTTCCCCCCCTTTTTCTTTTTTGTTCTCTTCTCTTTGTTTCTTTTCCCTTTGAGATCATACATATGGGGCTTTTCAAACTTTGACACACTGAATATTACAATGTTTTCTTTGTTGGCTGGTGAGACTTAACATTCCTTTAACCACTTAAGTCAATTACATTTCCACTAACTAAATCTTCAACAAACAAAAACTAGTACTTTTCTCTATAAAAAGTAGCATGATGCACAAAGTATATATCTCGCGTTAGCAGCGCTCGGGGAAGAGTTACACCCCAAGAGATGTGATGTACACAGTCTATCATAATACAAGAATTAGTGACTGCTTCCACGGCTCGAACCCATGAAACATGTGTGCACTTAGAGGCGGGAGTTAAAATCAATAGGTTCGGACTTAAGTTTATTAACGTTGAACTCACCATACGTTTGAAATTATGAGTTTATAAAATATTTAGTTCAGTTGGATCCATTAAAGTATGCTCCACTAGTCTGCGGACATCTCGAGTCTTTCACCTGATACTTGTTATTTTACACTAGCATAAGTAACAAATATTTTTGCTAGATAAAGATTAGGCAAAGAAACATGGGCGAATTTATGCGCAAAAAGTGGGGCACAGGAACTCATGATCTCTCTGTAAAATTAGATATTTTATGTATATATTTTCTAAATTTAGTATAATTTTATCTGTTGGCACCCATGCTACAAGAATACTAAGGGATCGTTTCGTATAGTGTATTAGAGGAGCTAATGCATGCATTAACTTTGTGTATTACTAGTACCTTGTTTGGTATATTTTTTTAGCCCGTGTATATGTAATGCTTGTATTACTAATACACTCTATTG
The DNA here is from genome assembly GCA_003996215.1 of Jaltomata sinuosa. Taxonomy (NCBI): domain Eukaryota; kingdom Viridiplantae; phylum Streptophyta; class Magnoliopsida; order Solanales; family Solanaceae; genus Jaltomata; species Jaltomata sinuosa. Next base: position 615,093 of record QJPP01000010.1, read on the forward strand.
TGTATTGAGGTGTGTATTACTAATACCATCAATTTTCATGTATTAGTAATGCAATGGGTTCTAATGCATGCATTAGCATGATTAAAGGCACAATTGTCCCTCAAAATCTTTTTTCACATCCTTTCCACCATATTTGCGGGGGGGTATTTTGTAAAAAAATATTTTTAAGAAAGAATTATACAATGAATGTTATTTTTAATACACCAAACCAAACACTCCATTAGAAAAAATCTCAGCATAACTAATGCAAGTATAACTAATACCAGCATTACTAATACATCATATTTTGCATTATTCTTATACACCCTACCAAACGACCCCTAAATGGTGCACTTAGTTGAAGATTGAGTTATTTACCTAAGGGATCAATTCTCACTAAATACTTTTCTTTTCAATGATATATCCATGTTTAAAAAATTCTAGATTCGCCACCGAAAAGAAAAGGAAATCACATAAGAGGTGGAGATGTAAAAGTTATGTTTACCCGTTGCTTTTCTTTCTTTCCCTTTGACTCTCATGAGGAAAAGAGACTCCAATAAATTCTCTCAATGATTCTTAATCATAGAATACCTGATTGCCATTGAGTTGTAAATCAAATTTCAATCATATTTTGTTGTGATCATTTTTCAATAAACTCTCAATTGTGTCATTTTTCTTTTGACTTTTATAATTTCAATAGGACATGTAAACTTCTAGAAAATGCTTTTCTTTAATTTAAACCAAGCTTGAGATTTTACTTTTCTAGGAAAACTCATAATCTATTTATTCAAAATTATTTAAATTGTAAAATCCGCTGTCTTTTGGATCCGTTAACCGAACTATTCTTGGGACGTTCCCTTTATAATTTGTTCTTTGGGCCTTTATAATTGGGCCTAACTTATTTCATTGGATCTTATGTTGGGCTTTCCCTTCTTACTTTCATTTTAATTATTACTCTTTTTTTCTTTTTGAGAAATTAGCATGTGTATGTTTAGTTGGATAAAAATTTGACAATCTTCTTTAGCCATACTTTCACTTTATTGGCACATTTAGAGTCATTGATTTATTTTTAGTGTTTTTAAGACAGAATAGTTTTTAAGTATTTTTATAGTGTTTGGGTAAATTTAAAAAGTACTCATAAGCACTTGATTTTAAGTTGCAACAACATACCCAGTGAAATCCACAAGTGGGGTTTGAGGAGGGTAGATATACACAGATCTTACCACTACCTCGTGGAGGTAGAGAAGTTGTTTCCAAAAGACCATCGGCTCAAGTGCAATAAATCCATGTAAAAGAGAAGAAAACAGTGAAGAAAGCATAATAATTAAATAAGGAGAGCAGTACATAGTCTGTAAGAAAGAAACAATAACAACCTCGAAATAATATGATAATCGACATACAATAAACAACATATGGTGATAGATATCAAAAGCAAGGACTATAAGAGTACGACTAGTACTACGACAAACACCAACAAGCCTAACCCTTTGAAAAGCAAGACAACACTCTACTACCTACTAACTTTCTACCCTAATACGCGTGCTCCACACCTCCCTATCTAAAGTCATATCCTCGATAATATGAAGTTGCGCCATATTCTGTCTAATCACCTCTCCCCAATATTTTTTCGGTCTACCTCTACCTCTCCTCGTACCCCCTATATCTAAACTCTCACACCTCCTCACTAGGGCTTCTTCGCATCTGCTAAAATGCCCAAACCATCTCAGTCTCGCTTCCCTCATCTTGTATGCCACGGAGGTCCCTCTCACCTTATCATGGATATCCTTATTCCTTATTTTATCACTTCTAGTATGCCCTTACATCCAACTTGATTTTAAGATAAAATGGTAAAAATGAGCCAAAAGCCATAAGTTAAAATTTTCAACTTATGACTTTTGACTTAATCAAAAGCCAAAAGTGAATCCAAACAAGCTCTTAATCTAAATTGGCAGCTTATAGCCAAGCTCAGTCACCCATCATCTTCTGCCTTCTTCATTTGCTGACACTACGTTGAACTGTTCCTTCATAAACATTGAAATCATAGTTATGAAATATGAAAACTTTAATTAATAAACGTGAATATTACTCTGAATACATTGTTCGAGATTGAAGAAGAACCTGGAACAACATTAGAGACAATTTGAGCTGATTTTCAGATTAAAAACTCGATGTTAAAGATCACTCCATCTATGTGTATTCATATGTATATTCATGTATATCCCCTTATATCTCATGCACATCATGTGTATCCATGGAAGTATATGTTTGATGAAGAAAAACGTATATCATGTATATCAATGTATATTTTTGTAAAAATATGGTTATGATATACACACTTGATATATACTATCAAAGTGATGTTTTCCAAGTGGATTCTAAATCTGAATTTTACTTCAAATCTGTACAAATAACCACCAAACTTTCTCAAAATTTGTATATATCTTTGAGTAGGTGTTTTCGACGAATCCCAAGCACAACCATTAAAAAACTATAAAAAGGTTCAGATTTGAGATTCGTAGCGATTTCAAGATTGAGGTTTTGCTAAGATTTTGTCACTGATGAACTGAGAGGATTTTTGTGGTAGTACTGGAGAAGCTTGGTAATCTCAAAGGAGATGGGGTAATGGAGAATCAAAGGAATCAACTTAGTTGGTGGTGGATGCATATATTGCACCGTTGCTAAGCCTAATTTTTGGCCAAAAATATGCTTCTAGTTGTTGGGTGTTGTATATTCATATCAATTTCTCTTTTGGTCTAAGTTTTTTTTTTCACAACGGGATTATAAGAATTTAATTGTTCCCTCTCGTAAGAAATTCTCACATGTACCACTAGACTATAAGTCCATATGATTTTTTGTTTCCATTTCATTCGTTTACATATTTAAATTTCGAGAAATAATTTAACTTTAGATACTCATATTTTAAACTTCAACTCAAGCATTATTCAAACACTAACGCAGTGGTAAGAGCTATTTGGTGGCATGGGGAAAGTGTGGTTGATATTGTTGACAACATGTTTGACCGTTGGTTTGGGCCATTGAGGCTGAAGGTTATTTTGGGCCTGGTAGAAATATCAATTTCATTGGGCTTCGTCGGGGCAATCGAGTGGAAACTTACATAAAATGTATCTTTCAATCATCTAGTTTATCGATATGGACGAAGTATACACTATCTATACACTTCGGCTTGTATATGTTGTAATAGTGTACGTCTATTTTATACATAGTACATGTATATTTAGCATAAAGTATATATCATCTATACATTGTGTACATATTCTGAAAATTAGATGATCCAAAGGCATTGGATTGTAATTTTTTCGGGCAAGCAATGGATGGGAAGAATTTGGAGGTACTTGGATATTTACGTATTATAAAAGTTAAGACGTTTTGTTTCGAATTGAGATATAGTAATTATTTTTATTGTTGAAAAATGTTAATATTTAAAAAATTATTTTGCTCTTAACTACGTGCTTTTATAGAATAAACATGATAGGTTGAAAAACGTTAACACTAAAAGTGTGTTTGGTATGTAGAAAATCGAAGATATTCTTCAATTTTCTTATGATCGTTGGTCAAAAGGATTTGGAAAACACGCTTTAAGGAAAACAGGTGCACTAAATTAAAAATCATGAAAATGACTTCTCTAGTGGTCTTAGGAAAACCAAGTTTCAATTTGTTTGTCTTATTTTTATTTGGCATAGAGTCTAAGAAAATTAAATTAAAGATATGTCAAATGCACCAAAATGTATATTTTTTTTGCCAAATTTAAAATATTTTTTTTTATATATAAAATATAAACTTATAGGTCAAATTTTATATTTAAAAAAGTTGAAATCATGATTTAGAATCTCAAGTGCCTAAATTTATAAAGTCATATTAGACTATTGGTAAATCATGAGATGAAATCACGAATTAGGGTTAAAACAAAGGGAAAAGTACATGCATGCCCCATATGAGCAAACTATTTACAACTAAATGCCTTCCTACAAATATACCCCCTAACTAATTACAGAAAGGTCCCCTTCCGTTGTAGCTTTTGTAGCTATTTAGCTCCCTTTTCATTCCTTTTTTAATTCTATTTCTCTACTTCTTTTCTTTTTTCTATTATTTACACCATAATCTGATTCATCCTTAGTTTTAACTCTCTTTTTTTTCTCCTTTTTTGATTATTTATTTTTTATTTCTCTACTTCTTCTTTTTATTTTTATTTTTTACTCCCCTTTTTTTCTCATTTTTACTTCTTATTTTTTTCTCTTTTATTGTTCGTTTATTTTGTTCAAAAATCATGTTATTTTTTTCTTTCACCATAATTAATTTTGACTCTTTTTTTTTCCTGTTTTCTCTATATTTTTCAATTTCTTTATTTCTTATTCCTTTTCAAATTTTAATTTTTTTCTTTCATAATCATTTTTTAATTTTTTTCTTTATTCTTTTTTTTTATATTATAATAAAATAACTGATATAGTAAATATTCATTCATATATTATTTATTTTTTTGGTGGGGGGGGGGGGAGGGGGGATTTTTATTTTGTTTTTCTATTCCTTTTTTTCTCATTTTTTTTTATTCTTTAATTTTTTTCCATTTTTTTGGTTCATTTATCTATTTTTTTTAAATCGTATTATACCTTCTTTTTTTACCATAATCTAATTTCATATTGAACTTTAGCTTCTTTCTTTTTATTTTTTGTTTTATTTTTTATTTTTTAAAATTTTATTTAATTTTTTTCTTTTATTTTTTTCCACAATCTAATTTCATTCACACTCATTGAGATCGGTTTCAGTCCTTCAATTTGATACTTTTTAGTCCTCCATGATACCATCACAATATATCTAGATGCTGGCATAGTATTATGAAGAATTGTTTCAGTCCTTTATTGAGATACTCCTTAGTATACCATCACAATATATCTAGATACTAGCATAGTATCATGGAGGACTGCTTTAGTCTTTCAACGTGATACCCCCTAGTATATCATCACATATATCTATTTACTGATATGGTATCATGAAGGGCTATTTTAGTCCTTCAATAAGACAATCTTCAGTTCTCCATGATACCATCACATTATATCTATATATTGACATGATATTATCCTTCAATGAGACACTCCTCAATTCTCTATGATACCATTACAATATATCGATATACTGTGATAGTATCATAGAGGACTGTTTCAGTCCTTCAATAAGGACGCTCCTTAGTATACCACCACGATATATCTATATACTGGAGTAGTATCATCTATTAATTAGACAGTCCTTAATAATACTATCACAATATATCTATATACTGGCATGATATCATGAAGGACTACTTCAATCCTTCCATAATACACTTCTTAATCCTTCATGATACCTTTATAATATATTCATATAATATCATGGTATCATTGAGGTTTGATTCAGACCTCGATGATACCATCACAGTATATCTATATATTGTCATGGTATCATGATGTCTACTTCAGTCCTTAGTAAGACCTCTATGATATCATCATAATATATCTGTATACTGACATGGTATCATGGAAGACTACTTCAGTCCTTCTATAAGACACTTCTCAATCCTTCATGATACCATCACAATATATCCATATACTATCATGGTATCATTAAAGTTTGTTTCAGACTTCAATGATATCATCACAGTATATCTATATTTTTGTCATAGTATCATTGATATTTGCTTCAATCCTTAGTGAGGCCTCTATGATACCATCATAGTTTATATATATATATATATGATATCATTGAGATATGTTTTAGACCATTACTAGACTATAAAATTCTAAAATCATCGTTACTTTCTTAAACTGTATGTCAAATTCAAACATGACAAACAAATTGATATGGATGGAGTATTTATTTTATTTTCATTTGCAAAATCAAAATAAACTATAAACATATATTTTTATTTAATTTAAATTTTAATAAACAAGCTAGTGGACTTTAGTACTTTTCTTATTTATTTCTTGTTGAAGTCTACTTATTTAATTATTTTATTTTTATTAATCTAAAAATTACTTAGTATTTTTATCTTTCTATTTTATTTTAAAAAGGCAAAAATATATAAAGAGAAAAAAATAAATAAAGAGAAGATAAACTAACAAAAAAAAGCTAAAAAGAATTAAGAAAGAAAAATGAACAAAAAAAATAAAAATAAAATAAAAATAAAATAAAAAAGAAAAAAATAAATAATAAAAATGTAACAAATGATATCTCTAATAGAGGATAAAATAAGAAAAGGATAAAACTAATAAATGAAAAAAAATAAAAATAAAATTAATTTTCTTATTGATGGTTTATTTATTAACTTTTTTATATTTTTATTAGTCTGAAAATAATTAGATAGTATCCTTATCTTTATATTTTATCTTATCTTTAAATAGAAAGATAAAAGGAAGATATCTTAATCAAAAATAAGAATATATACTTCCACTAATTTATATTTTATTAAATAAATTAGTGAATTAATATATTTTTAATTACTTCTTGTTGTAATATAATTATTTATTAGTCAAAAATAATTAGCTATTATAAGAAAATAAATATCCAAAAAAGAAAAGTACAAAATATAAAAAATAAAAAAGAATAGAGAATTAGACATGAAATAGAAAGGTTTATCAATTGGAAAAGTAAGAGTTCGGCGCCGTCATTTAAGGTTAAATATTGTGTGCCGCCTGAATATTTAGAGAATTATTATGGAAGGTAAATATTTTAATTTTTGGTTCATTTAGTGTACTTTCCCTAAAATAAAAAAGGAAAAAAAAGAAAAGAAAAAGAAAAGAAAAGCGAATATTCCACAAAGCAACTAGGGTTTGCTGTGTAAAGAGCGACCGACCCGGTACCGTATAAAAACTCTCCTTCTCTTCACCAAAGTGCCGCGTACTCCTAGTATTTGCTAATCCACACAGACCATACTTCAGTAACATCAAAGAAGCAAAATGGAGCAAACTTTCATCATGATCAAGCCTGATGGTGTCCAACGTGGCCTGGTTCTTCTTCCCAAATCCTTTTTCTTGTTTATTTATTAGATCTATAAGTTAAAGCTTTGATTGATTGTGTTTTTTTTTTTGGTTTATTAACTGTTAAAGATTGTCAATTTTGGATCTGGGTTTCTTTGATCTTTCTATTAAATCCTTGATACGACATTTGAATGTTGTGGTTCAGGTTGGTGAGATTATTGGCAGATTTGAGAAGAAGGGATTCACTTTGAAAGGTAAAATTTGCACTCTTTTAATAATCAATTATTACAAGTATGATTAATTAGTTTTATGCTGCTTTTGTTGTAATTAGAAAGGACAAAGTGTATGATGCTTCTTTTTGATAAATCGATTTATTTAGTGACTCATCACAGAACAATAATCTCCTGATTAGTCAGGACCCACTCCCTAATAATTTTTCAGTTGAGATTTGTTTCTTTTACCTAAGAGTAACATGGACTGGAACAGTGTATTGTGTTCCCTTTCCCTCCTTGTGTAATTATTGCTTTAGCAAATGTGTCTTCCATCTTGCTTATAGTGTAGTATTTTGAACTTTTTTACTTTGTATTTTCCTTTTTGTTTTTTGACTGTGATTGTTGATTTGGTTTGTGATTTTTACTTTGCATGTATATAGGTTTGAAGCTTATTACTGTGGATCGCGCCTTTGCTGAAAAGCATTACGCAGACTTGTCTGCTAAGCCTTTCTTTAATGGGCTTGTTGAGTATATTGTTTCTGGACCTGTTGTTGCAATGGTCTGGGAGGGTAAGGGTGTAGTTACCACTGGCAGGAAGATCATTGGTGCAACCAACCCCTTGGAGTCTGCTCCTGGTACCATCCGTGGTGATTATGCTATTGACATTGGCAGGTAAACCATCTGGATCTATGACTATACTACTTCCAAGCTCTAATGCTTGTTATGTCAATAACTTAACCTGCATGGATTTAGTGCCTAAAAGTTGAGTCTGCTCCCCAAATAACTATTGATCTTGCAAAAATGTCAAGTATAGGCAGTGGTAGAAGAGTTGATGTGATGATTTCAAGGCTTTTAAACCATTAACTGATAATGGCCTCACCAAAATTCATAGTTGGTGGCATTTTTGAGCATTTCTTGTTTGTTGCAAAAAGTGAAATTATTTGCAAAAGACTTTATTTTTTATAAACGTTCTCCAAACATCAGTGAATTTCTATTAGACTAATAGTGGGGCATATAGTTTTGTAAATGAGTCCTGCATCCTGACTCTGCATTTCATGTAATGGGTTCCACCACAGCAATTAGGTAGTAGTTAGTACTGAGCACTTCTCCCTAGTTTTATCACGAAGAAATTTTATCTCCAGTCTGGGTTACTTGATTTCCCTTCGGTAGAATAGAAGCCCGAAGATGTTACTATTTTTCAGTTCAGTGTTGTTTTTGCTTATTGCCCAGACCTTAACCAGTGTTGAAGTCTAAGACCATCCCTTTGATTACAGGAATGTCATTCATGGAAGTGATGCTGTTGAGAGTGCAAGGAAGGAGATTGCTCTTTGGTTCCCCGAAGGAGTTGCAGAGTGGCAGAGCAGCCTTCACTGTTGGATCTATGAATAGAAAGTTTTTATGAATTTAGAACTCCCTTCATGGTCTGCCTATTTTTGTTGCAACTTATGAATTTTGTATGTCATTTAAGTCCAGAAGTTTGGTATCTGAGATTTTGATGTTCCTTATTTCAAGAATATTTTAGATGTGATATTTAATCTGTGTTTTGTGCGTTGCAGTTTCAAGTAAATGAGCGTGCATCATTTGTTTGCTTCGCATATGCTTCACGTTTTTTCTTTCAAAAATCAGCTTAACGTTAGATAGTGTTCCTTAGCTGTGTGCTGTGGCTACTAGTGGTTGAAGGCTACATGTTTGTGTGCAATTTGCTCCAAGACTCGGCAGCTGGAGTGTGCATTAGATGTGCATATGGATGTGAATTTAGTTCATTTCATAATCATTTTGCTGCAATTGAGTTTAGTTTGAATCAGTCAGAATTTTGGAGCTTGGTATCTGCCGGGATAGAAGTTATAAAACCAGTGAAGTTTGACCTTTTTCTTGTTAGATGTAAAGGGAAAATAATTAATAAAATAATAAAATTGAAGACTATTAATAACTGTAGCAGTTGAATTCCTGCACTTAAAAGAACTGTGCAGGAAAAATGCTATAAGGGGAGGTGACTGGTACTTGTCCAATTCTGGAATTGAATCATGCGACTAATTTGGTGCATGATACAAATACTGAGGCGACTGCTCCAATCAATGTATGTTTGACACTTAAATCCTTCTATGATTGTTAAAAGGCGCAGACACGTTCGTCTGCAAGTTCAATGCTTTTTAATTCAAACTCTCTTTCGGAGAAATGTTCATCCCAAGATGGATTCTCCTTTTGACATGACCTCACAAATAGGTCGGTAGGGAACTATATGAGCTGTTCTAATTAATCAAATGATTATGATACATTTAATTAGATTCAACGGGATTCAAGCTATACGATGAATATAGGCCACATGTTGAAGCTTAAGATATCCCAATATTAATTCCCTTTCAAGGATCAGTCAGTTTACAAACGCACGTCTTGGTCTAAAGTCGTACAAAGTCTCTCTGTTATAGCCAATTAACGGGTACCGCCTTAGAGTTAATTAAAGAGAAAGGTAGTCGAAGGACAATCATCATGTGTGACCCTTTCCAAATTCAAGAAACAAGGGAATATAACATTGTACTTGCTCTAACATTACCAAGTTCAGGCACACTGTATAATCCCCATTTTCCCTCTCCGCTGACTTCTACAAAGTAACACCCACCATCGAAAGCTACTACGTAACAACACCACCAATAAATGCCACAAAACAAGCATACGGAAGCCATTCTCATTTTCTTAAAAGTCATGCCTACAAACACTATCGACTAAGAAGGCTGTATGAGGGCAAATCTTCTAGCCGTGTTATGTCTTCTTGCAGAAGCTCCCCTTCTAGTTGACGACGAGTAGCCTTCATCACTGCCTGCAAGAACATAGCATATCTAAAATCAGGAATGCGGGGACTCTTCGTTCACATGTAGTGTACTATGAAGAAGGCACGTATATCCATAGTGCATTTCTGATTGAACCTAATGGCTGACATACGACTAGATAAATACAACAGTAAAGAGTAAAACAGTAACAAACATGTTACTCAGAAACCACAATCGTCAGTAAAAGCAAATACCGTAGATGCTCTGCTTTCAAGGATTTCACATCTCTTTGATATTAAGATAATGCTAACCAAAGTGGAACAATTAAGAAAAGCATTTAAGTGAAATGGACATGAAAACTTTTTCAAATGCAAAGGAACTGGATTAGGCAGCAGAATTTGATCATTCCATATCCATAACTAAATATCAGTAAGCCGAAAATACATACATTGAAGTCCATATATGATGCGCGCATGGCAAGCCACTGATTATCCATCAGCTTAAATGTGATGCAATATAGCAGATCAAAAGCTGATTCATTTTCTGTAAAAAGCAAACAACTTGCTTAGAAGAGCAAAGGAAAATGCAGATGAGTACGACTTCACATTTGTGAAGGACTAAATGGAGAATCACTGACTTCTCATTTTTAACACAGAAGAGAAGTAGAAACAACACAAAGGGACATCCACACACAATAAGGAATGCATTAAAATGAAAAATAATTAACAGCAGTTTGGGAAAACCTGAAAGTAGAGACAGATCTTGAAAAAAACTGTACCTGCAAGAAACTTCAAGAAAGTAGCTCCCACCAGATTTCTGGGTTTTACTGCAGAGATAAAAACACAATTAGTTTCGTGAATCAAAACAAGTTTCCAGGTAGAATTAAGTATCTTTGGTTGGACTATATACTTGTGCATGAGAGACTCTGCATTGATTGTCAGAAACTCAAATCTCATTTTTCATTAGATGGACCTACTTAAAAGCATATAGACTGGAATTTTTGTTCAGACTTCACAACTTTGAGTATATAAAAGAGTGTAGATGGTACACGTACAAGCTTCCAGATCAAGCATCTGGATAAGCATAAATGTGATATTGACGCCAGCAACAGCAAATGGGTATTCCCAAATTGCTCTATCACCTTCCTGCTTTCGGAGAAGTTCCTGGAATGATTTCTGCAAATAAAAATTACGAAAAGAGAATGAATAGATGGATCTAGAACTTTATACTGCTTGTACGTCATGTAAGCATTATAATTTGTTAACTGAATCTATCTTCTGAACAATCCGGCATTCACAGATTTCCAATTATTTCACATAAAATCAAGATGATATTGTTCTCTTCTTTAGATAATTGATGGTGTGGTACAAACAGAGATTATTGAATTTTTATTCATGGATGCTAGATTTACAGGATAGTAAGCAACAGTATGCTTGGTCTTTCTCCAAGCTGAGCAGCACAAAGCCCTTTGTTTCGCTAGTAGTAGACACACTCCAATATTTCACATAAAATGAAAAGATACAGAGTGGCACAGATCAGTTTAGTTGATTAATAGATGCTCGAATAATAGGACCACATTTCTAATTTAATTGTACAAATTTGAAGGTGCCTCATATTCACCTGACTACCTGAGTAAGTTATTCAAAGTGAATAAATTTTGCAATTTAGCAGGATTATTTTCAGAAATTCTTCGAATAACGAGCTCACTGTGCTTGGTTCAATCTTTTCTGACAAGTATTTGATAGATCTATTAAAGTTCATTATGTAGGCTTATTCTAGCATACCGATCATCCATTGAGTGATTATCTTCAAGGTTTACCAGAGCAAAGTAACTGATAAACACTTAACTTCTAAATTAAATAATTATTGATAAAGACAAATATATGTACCTTCTCCTGAATGTAACTCTTTCAGTCATGATACATATGTATGATATATATAAGCCGCAATTCAACATCACAAGCAAATACCAATTCAGATTTGAAGTCCAAGGTATAATTTTGTGCTAACTTTGAGGGCCTCCAATACACAACTTTCCAATTAAATATATATGATCCAGCAAAAGTTAGGGAGGGGGAAAAAAGATTGTTGCACATAGATTTGTTTTTTTCCATTTTTTATTTTATATAATAACCCCTCCCCACAGACACACGCCCCCCTCCCCCCCCCAAAATAAATAAATAAATAAAATAAAATAAAAAATAAAAAAATCAAGGAGGCCAACAGCTTTTCCCACTTCGCTCCCTTGGTGACTTGAAACCCCAACCTTATGGTTGGAGGATAGGGTCCTTCACAAGACTATCCCTCCCTTGACAAAATAACTTCACATAGACTTGCAAAATTTGTTAATATTGTTAGCCTATATTAATCTAAAATGTTAAATAATTTCAAAGAGAGCATGGAGATTAGCAATTTCATAGTCTGGTTAACAAACATTTATCCAATTTTACAAGAAACAACGAGATACTAGATGACAATACAGCCCTTTTTTCCTTCTTGGTCAGCCAAATTCTAAAGCATCGTGCCTGATTTATCCCATTAATGTACATTTCACCAGTAAACACTAAATAATTAATGCCAGAAATACTTTCTCTAGCTGTTTCAGCAATTTTTTAGATGCTGCTATCATCAAGAGATGATGACTAGGTGCCTGCTTAGATGTGTAGAACACTAGAAAGAAATCCAGAGATCATCATCACATCGTTTAGTACGCCTACCATAATCCATCCCTCCAACAACTACCACAATTTGCTGGGTTGAGCAAGCAATTAAAAACCATATGTTTCTACGCATAGGGGTAAGAAAAGGCGTGGAGCAGATGTAGTGAAGTAACTCAGGTGTAACACAACAATTTGAATAGCTACAATATGAGGATGCAAATTCACGATACCTGCTTAGGAAAAAAAGAACCTAGAACTATCAGGTCTCCTATCGTCACAAAATAACAGCCAATTTTGACACTAAAATTTATCTTTTCCTAGTAATGTTCTCACTCTTACCAGTATGCATACACATGCTTACTGCTTAGAAGGTTTGACATATCATTCTCCCATAAAAAGAGTGAGGAAAGAGGATATACCGGGAAATTCCTCGCAAAATATAACAAGTTCTCCAGTGATATAAATCCACCACCCCTACAGAATCAATCAAACAACTTAAAGATTGCAATAGGCAGAAAGGGAAATCAATCAGAAAGATGTTGATAAGCCTGAGAATAATCCTTCTTCTTCTTTTAAATTTTGGGAGGAGTGAGGTGCTGATGTACCTAAAGTCAGTAGATGGATCTTTTCCTTGCCAGCCCATTTCCTTCCACTGTTCAGATATCAAACCAAGAAGTTCTTCCTCAGGAAAGGCAACTTTCCACAAAGCTTTTAAAGCTTCCTTTAGGTCAAAAACAAAGAGAAATCTTGAGGAACAAGAATGTCATAAGCAACATGAATGAAATGTCAATGTCTTAATGATATTAACCTATTGCAAACAACTAAGATATCTGGCACAGAAGGTACCTGATGTTCAGGGATTGAACTATCATATGCAACATCTATACGGTTTTGTAGCCTTAGCAAACATTCCTCCTGAGATTATAAAAGTAGGGAAAAAACATCATTAGCATCCAATATGTAAAAGCCATTCCATACTTCCTTACCATGGCTAAGCTAATTCTTGTGCATGGCATTTGAAAAGAAGAAAACAAGAAATTTTGAAAAAGTGGGCAGACACCAACTAGAGAGTTATGGGCAATAAACCCAGAAAATTTAGACAAATCACTTGTGCCTAAGACATGGAACAATTAGAAATAAAAATCACAACATATCCAGATGCACATGAGCACATTTGTCCAACTCAACAAGAAAAGTAAGAACAAAATTCAAAAATACAAACTAGTACTGCACACAACAGGACTTCTATGAAACTGATAAAAAAAGGACTAGTATGAGATTCAATCCAAGAAATACAAAGAGTTCACCAGGAAGGGAGCAAGCAGACCTGAAATGCATACTACTTCATTGAGTTTTATGACATTCTCAGTATTCAGCAGGCAGGAAATATAAACTTCATATAACCTCCACAAACATATTACCTGGGATGGAGTTAAATCAAACGATGGACGAGCATCGCTCTCCCTCCTTTGAGCACAAACACATGAAAGGCCTCTGCCAAGCCACGCCGCTGATCCTGCCACAACCTCCGCTGTAACAAAATAAAATGATTGGCAAAAGAAAATGGAAATCCTAGATTGTCCAATGATGAAATGCTTCTATTATAAGTGAGACAGGAATGCAGATGCCAGATAAAGAAGAGCTTCTTTCTAGAAACACGTTCACCTCTGATAAGAAAAGTTGGTCATTTTCGGGTATAATACTATCAACACTCAACAATGCGACAATTGAGCAATGAGGATAAGCTCAATTACATTATCAAGAAACTATGATACAGATAAACTACAGCACATGTCATGAAAATGGAAATAAACTTTGTGTTCTTATGATACAACATAAACATCATGGGCCGTAGTAATATCCTGTTCGGTTTAGTGTTTTAGTGACTACTTAAGTATCCTTATGCGGATCTGATTTGGTCAACAATCATGATAGAGTTAGGAAGAACACAATGCTATATGGATAAAATCAAGGCCACATTAGCAGACTGTTTCCCGCAGATACACAGGGCAAATAATGTTTTCAAATGTTTGTACGAAAAATCTAGTTGTACAATTTGCTAAAGCTACATTGAAAATCAACTAATGGAATATATGCTTCCAGAATAGGTGAAAAAAAACAATATCCAATCAGTTCATGTTCTATAAAATGAGCTTATACACAGATGAATATCAACTAGCTTCGAAGGTCTAGCTAGAGTTTGGAATACAACTTTTATATGACAAAAAGTGCATGTGAGACACTATGTGCACAGGAAAAATGTATGTCAATACATTCTTCATGGATCTATTTAGAAGACCACTAAGTAGAGATATGACCCTCTGTGAAACATCTAATTCACTTTACTCGAACAATAGGAAGCAGACGAACTGTAGACCATAATCAAAATGTTCTACAACTAGCAAGGTCATCCTTTCTAAGCAACTCCTCTAGCAACAAAACCATCCACCATAAGCTGAGCCAATCAAAATCCATTTTTACCCCAACTTGCTTACGGTAACTCAATTATATAAACAAAGTAATCCATCCTCCACAACCATGTAATTGTTGTAAAACCTACAGAAACTGAATACAACCAAATTCCGTTACTAACATCTGAAAAGACTTTTCCCCTTAAGGTACTAACCCAGACATGTTCAAAATATGCTCTGGGACAGCTTTATCTACAGAAAACTTCAGTACTGGTGAATCACAAATTAACTCTATGAAACCAAATTTTTCCAAACAAATGCACGAATTTGTTGATCATCCAAAAAGGTAGGTACGTTACCAAAACTTCAAGCAAAGAGAAGGAAGCAGCGGATGAAAACTCACCACACATGTCAATGCAAGTAGGCATGAATGCACCTAATTTTTCAATTCACAGATCCAAAACCTCAATAAATTTACTCCTGACATAGACGGAGACCAATCGGTAATACATACAAACAGAAATACACACAGAAAAAAAAAACAGAGAGAGAGACACATAGAGAGAGAAAAATAGAGATAGAGAGAGAGAAAAATGAGCGAATGTTTGGTAACAGTTAGGTAAAGTAAAAAAGGCAAAATACCAGAAGTTGTATGACAAGTATTGCCTCTTTCGAGTCCTTGAGATATCCTCCTCACCGCCACGAATGATCCTCCTCTATCGTCCATACTAAAAAGCTCAAAAAAACTATTCTCTCTACAATACGTGCATCACATTCAACTCAATTCCTCCTCCAAACAGCACAATGAAAATGCAAACAGTTCAATGCTTTCCTCTAATAGAACTGAACAGAAAATGTAAGCGAAAAATCTCAATAACGAAGTTGAATTCCTTTGAGAAATGCGCAATCAAATTGATCCTCCGGTCGAATCTGGAGATCTGCAATCCGAACACGAACGCCACGAAAGGAATTATATGTATATAGCTATATCTGGAGGTGAATGTTCACATATATATAAAGGATAATATGATATATCTATATATATAGAGAGAAAAAGGAGAGTGGTGTGATATTCTCTTTTCTCTCTCTCTCTATCTAGATATTCTACTCTGCAACTTCTTCGCTCCGAACAGATTTGATAACGGAGAAGAGGAGCGAAGAAGGGGGGGGGGGGGGGGCAGAGAGGGGGTGGGTGGTTTTGGGGGTATGAATGTGATATAAGCTGTTGAGCAGTTTTGTTGAGTTGGGTGTCATTCGCGTCTGTTATGGTGGCCCCCCCTGGGGGGGAGGGGGGTTAGGGGAGGTGGGGAGACGGCGATTATTGAGAAAAACGGTTACGGGCTTTTAGTAATGGGTTTTTTATTTAGCAGTAAGTATATAATTGAGATATAAATATGAATTATTATTAATTAAAAGTAAATTCAGAAATTCATAGCTGATTTACTGTTCCCTTTATCTCAATTTATATGACACCTTTTGAATTTTAAGATTTAATCATAATATTTTTCTTTTGATGACCGTCATATTCATATCAGCTTTTGCGCATATCTGTCAGCTCTCACCAGCAATATGTATCAAGTAACTCTATCCACCAAGATGGGAAGAATCACCTAATGTTTTTTTTCGTCTCTGTTAAAATTTGAATCTGAGACCTCATTCTCTAACTCACTTTTTTTTTTTTGAATTGTCAATTATTGTGATTTATAGTACCTTTTATGTAGTTTTAAATATATAAAATTTATTTCAAGAAAATTAAAATTTTCATGCTCGAATAAACGTCAAAATAATTTTTTTTGACTTGTTAAAATTTAAACTGTGTTACATAAATTGAGATAGATAGAATAATATTTTTTTTTGTCTGAGAAATTCTTGAATTGATTGCAGTAATGTAGGAATTTGCATCTTTTGAAGATTTTTACTTGATCAACTCAATTTTAAATTAAACTTGATGAAAATATTAGGTCAGCTAATAAGTTTTTTTTATCACTCCCTCCGTTTATTTTTATTTGTCATATTTTACTTGACGAAAGTTATTTTGATTAAACTTCAAAGTTAAATTTAAGTAGATTAATTTAATATTTTAAGTTTAAAATTTAAATGGTCGAAAACTATACGAAAAATGTTACTATAAGTTGCAATCTTTCTCCATATTAATATGATAAAAAAATATATCTTAAAATTTTGGTCAAAATTCATATAGTTTGACCTTAAAAAACAAAAATAATGATAAATAAAAGTGGATAGAGGGAGTAATTTCTTGAAAAAATTCTGATGTTATTATTATTATTTAAAAAATAGTGAGTTGTTTTCTTTACCGAAACTAAACACTTTGTATTACTGCATCAACAAATTACGGAATTCAACCGTTTAAATATACTCTTAGCATCATGTACGATCCAACTTAGGAAAAATTTGTTCTAAAAGATCTCCTTAAATAAAAAATCTAACTAAATTATGAGATATTTTTTTCAAACATTTAGGAATATATATAAAATCAACATGATTCAACATGCTTCAGAATTTTCAGCTATCTCACACATCACTTTCAAATATCTTATTTTTTGATCATATCAACAATATTTTTATCATCAGATAATTCACACTTTTTCATCCATATAGCACATTGAAGAGTTTTCCTAATAACACCACTTTTTCAATATATTAGATTGGGATCCCAGGGCATAAAGCAGCCAATATTATAACTATGGATTCGGAAAATCACTTGCAACTTAAATTCTGTATTTATATCAAAAATTCATTTATACATATAAAATAATTTATCTAGAATTTAATGATTTTTATAAAAGAATTGTGATTAAGAATTCATAAATTTATGGGTCGTTGTGACAAGTTGGTAATTTTTAATTTTTTTTGAAATTTTATTTGTTAATTGTGTCCCTTATCCCAATACTCCTAATATTCCCCTAATATTAGGTGTTTAGTCCTAAATCCAACTTGTGTATTTTGACTTGGTTGTCAAGTAGAGATGTCTTTAGAATTTTGACTTATTGATCACATCTTTTATTAAAATTATCTTTTAGATTCTTTCGAATTTTTTGGATGACAGAAAGTTGTCACATCACTTTTAGTATTTTATTATGTAATTTTAAAAAGGAGTAAATTTCATTAGAAGAACTTAAAAATTGAGCAAATTTAGGTTAAAAATTACTCCGTTAGTTTGACTTGTACTTTGAAATTTTCATTCTTTTAGAAATGTGAGTGTTTTATTAGTGTACTAAAGTTTCGTTAATTCCCTAAAACTTGTGACAAAATAAGTTTTTGGGTATCCATTCGAATTTGTGCCAGTTAGCCAAAACTTATCTCTAAGATCTGGCTCGTAAACTTTAAATTTTGATTCACAAATTATTTTTGGTAAACTTATGAATGGAATACAAACTTCTTTTTTCCTTTTCACTCATTAAAAAGGACTTTTCCAGAGATTAGCAAAAAGATTATATAAAATATTGTGTGAGTGGGGGTGGGGGGTGGGGGGGGGGGGTGGGGTGATTGGGTCTCAAAGCTGATGTTTGGTCACTAGAAATTGCAATGTATTTTGTGACACATTTAATTAATACCTTAATTAGTTATAATCATTTTTTTAATTTGGTTTATTCCCTCTTCCACTAACAATCTCCGTTTCCTTCTATCGATTTTTTAAAACTTTTGTTAGTTTGTTTTCTATTAGCCTCACCGCTAAGAACGTTTTATCACCCATATATTACCTCTAAAGACCACAATTTATTTAACTCTTTTTAATAACCATTTGGTATTTCATATTTTCTATCCGATTAATTTAAATTCACGCAACGTGAGACTCATTAAAGAAAAAAATTATTTCTTTATCATGGATTTCTCCATTCACAAATAAATCTGATACACCTACTTAAAAAAGAAGAGATTTCGTCCATCCACCACATATCTGTATAGTATTTAAGTCATTATTAATGTTGGTAACTAAGCAAGTAGATATAGTTATCATTTGCCTTCATTTGATCAGAACTAATAATCTTTGTTATTAACACATGAGGACAATAATTAATTAAAGGTACTTGCTAAAGAATCTAGCAGGGAGGACCAATGTTGAAGACTAATGAATATACATATAAGTGCATGAGCATGAGACATTAGGGATTGAGAAAGAAAAATAAAATTGGATGATCACATGGGATGTTGGTAGAGAGGGGATCATAAATTTGATGGGAAATACTTCATTTAAATCACTTTAGACCCTACAGTTCTCTATATCATTTGTACTTGTGGGTTACACAATATATTTTGTGATGAATGATTAAAACTTCCAAATCAAATCAATGTTATATATGGCCTACAATATGCATGGGTTCTTCAATTAAAGTTTGTTAGTGAGATTAGCTAGATTGCTTTGCTTGGCAGGCAACTATACTATGCATTATTTAACATATATACACAATGAATTTTGTACTATAAGGGTTATGTGGTAAAGTGTATATAATATTAAATAGGATGTATTAGTAATTAATGTTGGGATCAGTTATACGTGGGATTAGTGATGCTGAAACTATTTCCTATCCACTGTTTGGTTTGGTGTATTAAGGGCCTTTTCGTCTTTACTCATATTTGTCAAAATCGTTCCAAACAAAGGATTAAATAAGACCATGACTAGTACATGTATTAGATTTTCTAATACATCTTACCAAACGACTCCTAGGTGATATTTAACGGGATATAATATACCATGTAAGTAAACTTACCAATCGGCTGAATAGAAGATCGACATGAGAAACCGATATTCTTGATATAGAATTCCATACAATTTTGTAAAACAATTTTGTTAGGCATTAATATGAGCAAGAAAGTACATAAGAGAAAATTAATAGTGTTGATAATTTAACGCTATGAATATATAGAACTTAAAACTCGTATGGGAGAATCACTTGAAAAACAACCAAAGGAAAAAAATATAATGAATTAATTGTTCAAATGTATAACATAACATAACATATTGGAAATATATAGCTTTTGGATTGGAGCTCTCATGATTTTTCATGTGGCAAGTATAGGTTGTGGTCCAATTAATTAGCATCTTTTGTAGTCCTTCCTCTTTCTCCTTTCTATTCCTTTCACACCCCATTCCTCATCACTTTGGCATTCATTTCCCTTTCTTTTTGAAAGTGACTAACAGCCAATTATCCAAACAAAAACAATCCAGTGGCACAATGAAAAATAAATTTAAGGATTTATGTATCTCTCAAAAGATAAGTGGAATGAGAGAATCTAGGTATACTTTGAGAAATGCTTTTTAATTGGTCAATTAGTAAGAGTTGAAATACATGTAGGATGTGTTTGGTACCAAAAAAGAAAATGTTTTCCACAAAATTATTATTTTTGAAACTAAGTGATTTTCTTACTTAATTTTTGATGGCAAGTAATAGTAGAAAATATTGTCTTGAAAAATATAATTTACGCAATCACTATGGAGTTAGATGCGTAGTGGAATAGTGGCGGACGGTGAGGGTCGAGGGTGGGGGAAAACGATGGTTGGGAGTGGGGATGAGTGTGGGGGTGGGACCAGAAGAGTTGCAGTTGGGCTGGTGGGATGGGGGTGGGAGTGGAGTGTTGGGAGGTGAGAAGGAGACAATTAGCGTGAAATTTCATTTATCGAACTTATTTGATTTCCTTACTCCAACTAAATAAGTTATTTTTTTTATTTTTAAAGATTCTTTTAGACTATTTCAAGAAATAGTCTAAAGTGTATTTGTTCGGAATTGTTGGGACTGACTTTCAACGAATCAATCATCGGGTGAAGAAACTAAGGTGAAACTAGATCTGGAATCGATTGGAGATTGTTTGCACCAGTTTTGAATAAAAAACTGCAACTTCAAACGTTGTAGACACTTTTGAATCCATTCAACCGCAAAACGTAAAGCATCAAAGTTTCCTGTTATTTTTGGTTAACCCATGTGAGTCAGGTTATGGTTGGGACCATATAGACTACACTGTCACCTATTTAATTAAAGTCTCACATATGTCATCTCATAATTTCTTTTTAAAAGTAATATTTTTAATCTAAAAATTAACGTCACGGATAATTATGGTCCAATAGGTGAAAGAAAAGGCATTTTAGACTCAAAAATTAACTTTAAGGACAATTGAAATCCAATAGGCGAAAAAGGCAAATGTCAAATAATTTCCAATATTTTATGAACATTTTTTTTTCTTCTTTTTATCGTTTTCCATTTAATTTGACATTGTTACAAGTTTGGTTATGTACCAAATAGAAATATTTAACCTAACATGGCCATTTTGATGCATTGTTTGTTAATCACTATTATGTCATTTTCCATTTGGTCTACATGTATAGTTTGCTCTAGCTTGGACTTTTGTGAATGGAGTTAGATGGCCACACTGGGGGAACTATATTTAATTAATATCATTGAGAGATTTGGTGAAAGTTACAAAGCCATTCAACACTATTTAAGCTTCAAATTTCAACATCATTGTGTTGGATAAAAGATATTAATTCACTTAACATTAGGGCCACTTTTTTCTTTTCTGGTAGGAGTATGAGATCATCATCATACTGTTAAAAATCTTTTATTATATTTTGGAGGATAAATGTGGGCTCCAACTGATGAAAAAGCTAATGTGCAAATGCTGGTAAAATGCAAACATATTATGGAGAGTGCAAATAAAATTCTGGATGTACATTTAGAAGGTAAAAAAGTAGACATTTTAGAAAGTATTGCAATTGACACTTCTTTATAGTTAAGGCTATTTAATAGCCGGCTTGGTTAAGCTTTTGGAAAGTTAAAAGTTTAAAAAAAAACTTATTTTAGAAAAACAAGATGTTTGACCAAATTTTTAGAGAGCAAATAAGTATATTTGAACGGTAACAAATGTGGAAAAAGTAAATTTTCTCCGATAACACACTTGTGACATTGATCAAAACACAAAGTATTGTTCTAATATTGGTAAAAGTGATTTTTAAATTGATTGATTAAATACAAACTACTCTCCAGAAGTAATTTTTCAAAAGAATACTTATGAAAAAAAACATTTTTAAAATAAGCAAATTTTGAAACTTGGGCAGACTGGCTATAAATATCTTTTCACCTGCGAAATTAATACTCTCTACATCTATTTATATTTGTCCGTTATACTAAAAATGAATGTCCATTTTTTACTTGTTCCATTTGAAAAATTAAGAGACAATTTATCATTTTATACCTATTTTACCTTTATTATTAAGTATGAGTAATTATTTTCCAAATGAGTGAGATTACTTATAATAATGAGGGGTAATATAGTAAAATTATTATTTTATTTATTATTTCTTAAGAAGTTTTGCCAAGTCAATCAAATATGAACAAGTAAACATCCAGGTCGGGAGTAGTTTCTTGGTCACAATTAGGTAAGGCAAAAGTTCATTATAGAGCATTTAAGAGTTGTACAAAAAACTTAAAGACTGATTACACATAGACCATAACATTACTATTCCATCCTTTAAGTAACTAGCAGGCCAACTGAAAATGTCACAAAACAATTACAAAATAGGCCAACTGGCAGATGAAAGAAAGGGGCTATATATGTACAACATGCTACCAACTCTTTCTTTTAGGAACTACTCCTAATTCATAGTGAAAAATAAGGGCCAGTGGCTATTCTCCGTTTCAATTCATATGATATAGTTTGAAATTGACACAAAATTTAAGAAAGAATGTACATTTTTTTGAAATTTTTTTAGTCTTACTCATGTCGTAATATTTGTATGACTAATATAATCTTTAAAAATTTGTGATCTTAAACATGCTATAACACTTGTGTGATTATAAAGAAGAATTCTTTAGCTCGCCTTTTTTTTTGTTTAAAATCATATCACTACTACTATAACTTTAATTACTTGAAATTGGGCTATGAATGATCCAAACAGATTACTATAAATATATATTGTTTATGCTTCATTTACATAATTTAAATATACAAGATGTGAGAAGCGAGATTGAGATGATTTGAGCATATGAATAAGAGATGTTGGGATGCCTCAGAGCAGATGTGTGAGAGGCTGAAGATGGATGATTTCAGGAGAGGCGGAGGCAAACCAAAGAAGTATTGAGGAGAGGTGGTTAGGCAGGGCATGACACAACTCCATCTTACCGAGGACATGACCTTAAACAGGAGGTTATGGAGGACACTGATTAGGGTAAAAGATTAATTAATAGGTAACAGTGCGTTATTTTGTTATTCGTCCATACTAGTAGTTGTAATATTGCTCCTGTAATTTCGAATCCTTGATTTTTTGTTATTATTTGTTGTCTTGTACTTCGACTATCATATTATAGTTATTGTACATTTGTACTGTTACTATTTGTTATTTCTTGTACTTCTATTACTTCCTTTTCTGGATTTCATTGGACTATTTTTTTCCCTTGAGCCGAGGATCTATCGGCAATAGTCTCTCTACCTCTAAGGTAAAGGTAAGGTCTGCGTATACTCTATCCTCCCCAAATCACACTTTATCGAATATACTAGATATGTTGTTATTGTAAATTTTACATAATCTACGGTTTGCGGTGTGGCTGTTATATCGACCTCGACCTAAACTTAATGTCAACTTTGATTTGTTAGATCAACAGCCTCTACTAGTACTAGAAATAGACTCAAATAGTTTTCTTTAGTTAGAATAAAACAATTGTTTCTTTAGTTTATTTTGAAAAATAAAATCGAGGCATATCCAAACAACTAGGAATATATAGTACTTATATTATTTATCCTATGATTAGAATATACTAGTAAGAAATAAAATTAAACAAAAA
Organism: Jaltomata sinuosa; assembly: GCA_003996215.1. Taxonomy (NCBI): domain Eukaryota; kingdom Viridiplantae; phylum Streptophyta; class Magnoliopsida; order Solanales; family Solanaceae; genus Jaltomata; species Jaltomata sinuosa. The sequence continues at coordinate 638,877 of QJPP01000010.1, forward strand.
GGTTCTGCCATATTATTATATGTAAGAATCCTTGGGATTCCTTTGATTTAGTACTATATGTATTGTTATTAAATGAGTGGCACAAAGTTTTGATTGTCCTTGGTACTTGACATATAGCTAGCCATAAGTCTTGAGATCCAAAACTATATTAGGTCAATTTTAGATGTGCCTGCCATGTACTATTTCTTGCTAATAACAATATTAGTTTTTTTTAAAATATATATATTTTACAATTTCTTTTTTCTTGGGAAAAGAAAATTTGCACCTGATGAGTCATCTTGTTGAGAGGTAATAAGACCCGTGAAGCTGACGGAGGTGGTGGAGTGCTAAATACTCATTCATCCTTAATTAAAGATCTCGGGTTCGAGTCCTCTCGGTACGGCGTCACTTTGTTAAGGAGCATTTTTTCCCAATATGAAACTTTCCGATGCGAATCCGAATTTGATATCAAGTGGAACACCCCTCACTCCCCCCCCCCCCCAAAAAAAAAAAAAAAAAAAAAAAAAAGAGGAGCTAATGAAGTTATTAAGGGTGTGCAATATTTGGATTAAGTCAAATTGAATCATTTCTTTTGTGTGTGAGTATTTGGTTCATTTTTCATTGGTTTGGATGAAAGATAAAAGTTTTAATTTCTTGATTTTATCTAGGAATTTAAGAATTAACAATTGAAAAAAAATGATATTTATACGTAATATTTTGTTTTGATTATGATATTAAGCGTGTAGACTTATTAGTTTGTAGCTAGCTAGGTTTACTGCATTATGCTTTTCGTAAGAGATTATGTTTTACGAGTGTGTGACTATCTCACCAAATATGTAATACTATCTTATCAGTGATATTCTTTATTCCAATTGAATTTTAAAATTATATATCCAAATATTTGACACTATCACTTGTCATTCTTTACGGAAAAAGATTAAATATATCCTTAAAATACTTGAAATTAAATAGATATGCCATTCATTAATAGTTTAACTCACATATAATTCCCTTACCGCTCAATAATTAATCCAAATATATTTTTAATTTAATTGAAATCTCCAATAAACCTAATTAGCTGATTAATACACGAAAACAAAGTCTAATATACCCTTAAATTATACGAAATTGAATAGATACATTTTTTTGTTGATTGGAGTGATCCTTTGCTTTTGGGGAGGTCAAATGATCTTTTAAATAATGGAGTTGAGGATCCAACACAAAGCACTAGCATTGTGTATGAGGAAAAATGGAATCAGATACATTACAATGGTTAAAAACTACTGGCTAAGACAACACCACGTGGTCCAAGCAACAAGAAGATTAGTGATTCAATGTATGAAGGGTTCAAAATATCTCTAGTACTGTTTAACATACACGCATTATTAAGAAAAAAACGTATCGTCTAATTTTAAACTATTCTTTTCAATCTCAAATATTAAGGGTCGCTTTGTAGCTGGTTAGAATTATCCAGCTATTAGTGATCAGGTATTAATTGTCCATGTATTAGTTAGGAAAAAACTTACATAACATGGCAAACATTCATGTCTAATTACACTTCATAATAACACTTTATTTCAAGTACATTTCGCAACATAGAATTTAAAAAATGTACAATACGAATTGTATTTGTATGCCGGAATTTCAACTCAATTCTATTTGTATATGTGTGCCTGTATTTGTATTTGTATGCCGATGTTATACAGTTGCTATTGAAAATGTTGCTACAGATTGTAATCAGGCAAAGTGTAGCTATGACGGCCTGATTAAGTTCCTACTAGTTGTTGTTTATGAGAGTTCATCTATTAGTTATGCGGATATTAGTTATGTAGGTATTAACTATTCCATCTTCTACCCCGCATAAGATAATACACCAATTTTCTCATAATTTATACATGTATTAGTTATGTGGGTTTCTAAATTGCTGCAAACCAAATGTTATATTAATTTTATACATGAATAACTTACTTCCTAATTAGCTATCAATAATATAAAAAAAATTTAAATTGATATAGTCCAAATTGACCCACGAGAGATCGTGTCAAAATATTTCAATTTTTTTTTGATATGTTATATATGAAAACAGTGAAAAAATAAAGAGGAATTTGTGTCTGCCATCTGCATCTTCTTGCTCTACTCTGCAAAGGGATTGAATAGTTAAGGGGTTTTATTTACAAAGAGGAAGAAGGACCGAAGTGAGAGAGAGTATTAATCATAGTTAATAAACTTGGTTAACAAAATGCATCTGGTCCGTTATGTATAGTAGATAGAGTACCACTGGAGGGACTGAAGGTGATTACTACGGGAGGGGAGCCAAGTCCGTTATATATAGTCATAATAAAGAAGAATATAAAACAACAAATAAAACAATAAAAAATTAGTAAGAATTGGTCGAGTTGAGTTATAATGAGAGCCCATTTTGACCCGTCCAAATTCAACCTAACTAGGCCACTTGACATCTCAAACTTGAGAAGGTGTTTGTATGTACGCACGTATTGTACAAGAAAAACAAATCTACTTTTGTTATAATCTAAACAAAGAGTTCCGGCATTTGTGTGCATGCATCATGGACCTTTTTTCTCTTCCTTTTGGTGGAGAAAAGAAGAGGTCCCAAAAGAATGTGTTAGCATTGCATCAAAATAAAAGTAATTCAGCTTTTTAGGTAACACACACACACACACTCATGAAAAGGAAATGGGGATAGCATCCATGTCAAAGGGCCAAACACCTTTTTTGACCTTTAACAGATTGAAAGATGAAGCTTCATTGCAAGGTTAGGATTAAAGGACCAAACCAACTTTCTAAGTCATGATAAGATCATTGCTATGGAATTTATGCCTTTCCCTCAATTAAAAAAGAAAAAGAAATATAGATAGAGATATTACTGCATGCAGTGGCGGAATCACCTTTTATTCAAGCGGTCAATTGACACCCTTTTGTCGGAAAAAATAAATTGTGTACGCATATTATATGTTAAATCCCCTTAGCTTGTTCGTATATTTACTTTTTATATTTTGATTCTCAAAATTCTAACTTCGCCACATAAATATATGGTTAAACTACATAAAGAGACATACCTCCTTATCATATGTATTAACTCTCCTACTACTTTATTTTAATTACATAATATACCACATAAACCACTCGGATACATCGCCTCACCTCGTGATACATCGCCTCACCTCGGATACATCCCACCCGATGTATCAAAGGTAAAACCATAGAATGCCGATGTATCCGAGTGGGTTTGGGATGTATCCAATGGGATTCCGATGTATCCGAGTAGTTTGGAGATGTATCCCGAGGTGAGGCGATGTATCCCGAGGTGAGGGATGTATCTGAGCGGGATTGAGGTGGGAAAAAGAGTAATTAGCTCTCAAAGATGTGTGTTTTATGTAAGTTACCCATATATATTTATTAGATATATAAGGGAGAGAATCACTTTCCAAGCTGTAACGGGTCAGTGCCTTTCTATGGGCTCAATTAGCATTGGTCAATTTCGAGTCTCATGAAATTAGGTACATGGGCCAACTTATAATATCCTGGCTTCCTCTTCACAAGTTAGTTCTAAATCAATTTAATGTATGGTTCAAGAAAGTGAAGAGAACACTTTACACTTTAGAGAAATTTACGTGAGAAATTTTCATCATATATAATTAATTATGAAAATAACATAATTATTATATCCTTTCATAAATAGCACATTTTATTTCATTTTTAGAATATACATAAATCTCTTAATTATAAATAAAATATTTATATAAAATCCATTGCACATAATTAGAGATCATAATGATATACATTCTCTCTACTATAATTTATTAAGAAATTAATACTGAGATAAAGCTGTACTAAATTAGAGCGAATATTTATTAATCTAAATTATCTCTCCTATAATCAATTAGAGAGGATATTTAATTAACAAAATAAATAAATATATTCTTTATTTTAATTAATGAGAAATATAACACATGCTATAACAAATCTATCATTTCAAAAAGAAAAAAATTAATATAATATAGCACATGTTATAACAAATATATCATTTTAAAAAGAAAAAATAAATATAATAATAAATTTTATTTAAAAATTTATAACCCCTCGACTACAGAAGCTATCCATCTCCTTAGAAGACTGGTGGAGCAGTACAGGGAAAGGAAGAAGGACTTGCACATGGTGTTCATCAATCTAGAAAAGGCGTATGATAAAGTCCCTAGGGAGGTCCTTTGGAGGTGCTTGGAGGCTCGAGGTGTACCCGTGGCGTACACCAGATCAATTAAGGACATGTACGAGGGGGCCAAGACTCGCGTTAGAACTGTGGGAGGAGATTCGGAGCACTTTCCTGTGTTAATGGGGTTGCACCAGGGATCGACCCTTAGCCCGTTCCTATTTGCCTTGGTAATGGATGTATTGACGCGGCAAATACAAGGTGAGGTGCCATGGTGCATGTTATTTGCGGATGATGTAGTTTTGGTGGACGAGACTCGCGGAGGAGTTAATGCTAAGTTGGAGGTTTGGAGACAGACCCTCGAGTCTAAGGGGTTTAGGTTGAGCAGGAACAAGACTGAATATATGGAGTGCAAGTTCAGTGAGACGACTCAGGATGATGACGTAGAAGTGAAGCTAGATACACAGGTCATCCAAAAGAAAGGGAGTTTCAAGTATCTTGGGTCTATTATCCAGGAAAACGGAGAGATTGATGAGGATGTCACTCATCGTATTGGTGTTGGGTGGATGAAATGGAGGCTCGCATCTGGAGTCTTGTGTGATAAGAAGGTGCCTACTAAACTTAAAGGCAAATTCTACAGAGTGGTGGTCTGACCAGCTTTGTTGTATGGAGTAGAGTGTTGGCCAGTAAAGAACTCCCATATTCAAAAGATGAAGGTGGCGGAGATGAGGATGTTGCGATGGATGTGCGGGTTTATTAGAAGAGATAGGATTAGGAATGAGGATATTCGAGTTAAGGTGGGTGTGGCGTCGGTGGAAGATAAGATGGGGGAAGCGAGGTTGAGATGGTTCGGACATGTGAGGAGGAGAGGCACGGATGCTCCAGTGCGGAGGTGTGAGAGGTTGGCTATGGATGGGTACAAGAGAGGACGAGGTAGACCGAAAAAGTATTGGGGAGAGGTGATTCGACAGGACATGGCGCAGTTGCAGCTTACCGAGGGCATGACCCTAGATAGGAAGGTGTGGAGGACGCGGATTAGGGTAGAAGAGTAGTAGGTAGAAGTGTGTGTAGGCTAGTAGGTAGGAGTGTTTTTCCTTATTGTCCCGACTAGTAATCGTAGGGCTACGCTTATAGTTTCTTGTTCTTGGATTCCTCGTGGTAGTATTTGGTGGCAATGCTCTGTTTCTGTCTGTTGTTTGTTACTACATATTACTTCCTATCGTCTCTTGTAGTTTTATCTTGTACTTTTACCCTGTATCATTGTTACGTCCTTTTTAGCCTATTTTTAGACCGTTTTGTTTTGAGCCGGGGTCTATCGAAAACAGCCTCTCTACCTCACCTCTGAGGTAGTGGTATGGACTGCGTACACTCTACCCTCCCCAGACCCCACGCTGTGGGAATACACTGGGTACGTTGTTGTTGGTAAATATATGTTATTTCAAATGATGAATTGTATAAATACAATATACAAAAAAATAAAAAATAAAAATATATTATACATAAATATAATATATATAAATAAATAAATAAAATATATCATACATAAATATAATATATCATACTATATATATATATATATATGGATTATACTGATAAATTTATTTTTATTACATATATCATATAAATATTACTAATTATATTGATAATTTGTTAAAATAATATGTATAGTATTAAAAATTAAATGTCAAAAAAAAAGATAAAAATAATCTAGCAACAAAATATGGAACAATTTATTAGTTGAGCGAGATTTTAGGGATATAAATCTTGTTCTATTTTTATTTTTATGAGTAGGTTCTTAAAGTTTTTCAATAGGGATTTGTTATTATGGTAATAAGTATTTGGCTATATTTGATATAATCAATCTTCTGTTAAAAATTAACAATCCCTATTTTAATATAGCTTATTTATGTAATCTTCTCACTTTATTAAGTGGAAGAATGATTGTCTAATTAACTACTTCCTAGGAAGGTTTTACTTTTTCCTTTGTGTTTAACCAGAAAGGAAGTTATTTATCTCAAAGAACACATTCTATTCTAATTTTCGGAAAATGACTTCCCTAGCAAGACGATGAAAGTCATTTCTCGAAGCTCTCCCATATCATTTCAACCCTCCCACCCACACCCCGCCCTCCAAAAGTTAAGTTAATTTGACACAATATATTTTTTGGAAAATATGTTGTACTTACTTATCGAACACCAAAAAATATGTAAAAACATCATTTATTTTCCCATAAAAAAACATTTTCAAAAGATGCTTTCCTTGGTACCAAACTCACCCGGAGAATAAATCCCACACTAGTGAAGGACGAGAACCTTGACTCCTTACAAAGTTTGGACAATCCTTCTCTCTTTTAGCTAGCTTTTGGGGTACGAGTTAAGTTCAAGACCTAATTTGACACCACCAAGTTTACATAGGTCAAAGATTCTATTTGGGAGTATTGGTATACACTTCCGCTCACATTTTTCTCTTCATGTGCTTTATGTATAATCAAACAAAGGAATAATTAACTAAATTGATTTTTCACCTGATGAATGGAATAAATCCCACATCAGTGAAGGACGAGAACCTTGATTCCTTACAAAGTTTGGACAGTCTTTCTCTCTTTTAGCTAGCTTTTGAGGTACGAGTTAGGTTCAAGACCTAATTTGACACCACCAAGTTTACATAGGTCGAAGATTCTATTTGGGAGTATTGGTATACACTTCCACTCACATTTTTCTCTTTACTAACCTTGTGTAACACCCCAAACTTTCGAGCTAGGATTTCAATCATTTTTCGCATGTCATTAGACCTGAACTCGAAAGATTTTATTGTAACTAGGTGTTACGGTCAAGCACTACGTGTGGGAAGTGCTATGGATGTGAATTAGGCTCTTAAGGAACCTCTAGCACAAGTTAAGTTGAAAGCTTCTCCACCGCCTGAGTTTTCGTATAACCTTCTAACTAGGGTCAATTTCAAACGATCATAACTCCAAGAATATAAATAGTTAGATGGACTATTACCCACCAAATTAAAGGTATTCGAGTCTTCTTTCCAACTCCATCAACCGTGAATTAATCCAAGTCCGGAGTAAAAAGTTATGCTCAGTTTACCAAGAAGATGTCAGTCTGCCTAAGGATGACGACTCGCGTGACGAACCGTCACACTTGTGACGATTCGTCAAGGCAAGTCGACAGAATTAAACAGTGAGACCAAATTTCAGTCATGTTTTGACGGTTCAGAGTGACGACCCGTCAAGGTTCTGACGGTTCGTCACCTGAACCGTCAGACATACCCGTTCTGCACTGTTTACGTATTTTCAAGGGTTTTTTTGGTCTTTTCCCACTCTTTTAACATCAAAACTACGTCATTTTGGCCTACCTAAACCTGATATTAAGCCTAAACTACCCCAAATCCCTCATTCACTCAGATATCGATTGACTCTTAACAATAAAATAGAACAAAAGCGATTCTTTTCTTCTCCAAACTCTCAAGAACCCTAAGGAGCAAGAGACTCAAAGTTTAAGGTTTTCTTCAAGTTTCTTCCTCAAACTCCAAGATCAAGGTATGTAAAGTAAATCCTTCAGTGTGGGAATCCTGTTCTCCCCACAACCAAGTTCAATTTTAGTTTCAATCCACGAATCAAGTTAAGGTTTTTGAGAAGTCAAGATCCTTAAGTGTAATTCCTTATCTCTTGATATAAGTCTTTGATTATTCCATGCTTATTATCAGAAATTCTATGAATTTGGATTCCCTTCCATGAATTAATTTCTAGTTCATGCCTATTGAATTTTCCAAGAATCTTTATGAATTTCCTCTTACGAATCTGAAAGTCTATTTGATGTTTTAAAAGATTGATTAAGTTTTCTCTGAAAGGTTTTAAAAATTACAAGTTTATGTTCATGAAAAGTTTATAAAAATATATTTATGCTAATATCATGTCTTGAAAAGAAAAGAAGTTATCGTATCTTGAAAGTTAAAGTTCAGAAAAGTTAAAGAGATTTAGAGCCAAGGCTCGCAAAGAAAGATATGTTTCTTGGTACGATATTTTAGATAAAGGCATGATTTTTTTAAAAAGTGTTTTAAGACCTATGTTATGAGCATATAGTATGTTTTGGGAGGACTATTTAGCACCGAGATGGGTATGGGTTTAGACAACACATGCCCCAAAACTACGATGCCACCGTAGGATAGGATCGTCCCCAAATAGGGCAACTCCTCTATTATTTATAGCCTTTGGGCTCAGCTTTGGGATCCCCAGATTATGTTTCATCTTATACCCCGACAAGGTATAGGATGGCTCTGTCAACGAAGACAAGTCGTTGGGTTCTGGCAACGTGGACAAGACGTTGTACTCCATGTTGCTCACATGATTTATGTCGGTTAAGAGAAACTCCCCAAAAAGAAAACTTGCTTATTTTGAGATGAAATATGATTGGCCGAGGCCACTAGTTTAAAGAGAGTTTTTATGAAGCATCATATTTTTTTAAGTTTTGTCCAGACTTTAGTTATTCAGATTTCAGTTTCAGATTTAGTTTTAAGAAAATATTTTAAGAAAGTTTTACTTATATTACTGTAAGTTCAGGCTTTCAGCATTCATGCCAGTCATTCTTATTTTCAGTTATTTAGCTCTATCTACGGATATATTATTCATGTCTCAGGTTTTCAGTTTTATCAATTCAGATCTTAGTACTATTTCACTTTACTGCTTTGCATGCCAGTACATTCAAAGTACTGACGCCTCTTTTTGGCGCTACATCATTGGACGATGTAGCCCCCAGCTTTCAAATATGCAGGTTTCTGAGTAGACTCTTCGGTAGGCTATGCCATCAGCTTGACTGAGTTCTCATTATTCTCGAGGACTTAGCAGTATTCCAGTCATCAGCTTGTTTGTTACATAAAGGTAGTTGTACTCAGAATCTAATAGAGGCTTCATAGACAGAGTCAAGTCAAGTCAGTTGTAACCAGTTGTTAAACATTTATTTTTTTCGGTTAATAAAAGTTTGTATTATTTAATTTCATCTTTATACAAAGGTTAGCCCATATTTTTAAGCTTTCACAATTTATTTCATTAAAAGTTCAGCTTTATGAATTGTATGCTAGACCAAGTGGTTCTCTCGGGCCATTCGTGATTTCGGATGCCGGTTACGTCCAGGGTGTAGGCTCGGGGTGTGACACCTTGTTAACTTTACCATCTAATGGATTCAAAATGTAAAAGAAAATGTCATTACCCTCTCACACTTCATTATTTTAGTAGAAAATAAATAAAAGCTTCAATATTATGTTCATGCAGGCTACTTGGAAGAGCCCAAGTAATGAAAAATAACTGGGTAGGCCTGGTGTCCACTTGGGCTAAACAAATCAGTGTGGCCCATATATATAGAACGAACTATGGGATGGATTCATATCTATGGGGTAATGATCAACAAGCATTATTTGCAAAGAAATTCATAAAGCCCATCGTTTCGGAGTACTAATCACAAATTCAATCAGTAAAAAATGCAGTAGTCACAAAGAATCATTTGTACATCATTCAGAGTTTCCCAACTATTAAAGTGCATTCTAACAGCTATTTATTCTACAGTTGTGCATGACGAAGTATAGCGCTCAATTGCTTCAGCCACGCATAGCCGAGTATAATGGGCCAATATAGCTGGTAAATGGAACAAGTGGGTGAATGCGCGCTTTACAAAATCCACATCTCCAAAACGAGCATCGTATATCACCTCTTTGCTATATGCCACAAAGTACCCCATGTAGCACACAAGCACAAAAAATACCTATGAGACAAAGGCAAATTCAGAGCTAGAGTCATTGTTCAGAAGATAATATGTATACATTTTAAGTCTTTTTTGTATGTGCATACATAGTTTGGGTCGAAAGTAATGAGTTCAGTTGAACATATCCTTATAATAATCTGTTCATAGACAACGATGGCTTACCAGTATCATCCAATGAGCAGTGTGGCCGGCAAAGATGTCAGAAGCAATGACAAGGCAGATGTGTTGAGTTTATGAATCTTACGGATGAACACAATGAATCAAGCTAACAATCAGAGAAGCTGAGAATGTTCTAGAAACTGATTGCAAGAGAATGAGAAAAATATCTTGATTGATTACTTCAATGTACAGATGGGGCTACATATACATGTGCTATCTCACGCCACCTCACTATATTGCTAACTGACTATTAACTACAGTTAGTGCATTCTAACCACCCCTAACTAACTAACAGAACAGTACAACTAACTATGCTAGGTGTACAACAACCACCTTTGCAGTGCATAATTAATTCAAACAATTTAGTGTACTAGTGCACTTCAAGGCACATCTAAACAAGTGCTTAATTCCTTCACACCCCCCCTCAAGCTAGGAGTAATGAAGATATTCTTCATTCCTAGCTTGGACATAAGATGACCATGTGAACCTCTCCCAAGTGCTTTGGTAAACACATCGGCAGGCTGATCAGCTGAGGGCAAGTAAGTCGTGGTAATTAAACCATCCTGGATCTTCTCCCTGATGAAATGGCAGTCGATATCTATGTGTTTTGTTCTCTCATGGAATACAGGGTTGGCTGCTATTTGAAGAGCTGAGGTGCTGTCTGAATGAAGAGAAATAGGAAGGGCAATAGTCACACCAAGTTCCTGGAAAAGACCAGTAAGCCAAACCACCTCAGCAACTGTGGAAGCCATGGCTCTATACTCAGCCTCTGCTGAACTCCTGGAGATAGTCACCTGTTTCTTGGACTTCCAAGAGATAGGAGATGGTCCATATTGTATCAAATAGCCAGTGATGGACTTCCTACTATTAATACAAGAACCCCAATCAGCATCACAAAAAACTCTTAAGGTAGAACCACCAACAGAAGACATGAGAATCCCTTGCCCTGGTGCAGATTTCACATATCTCACCAGTCTTAGAGCAGCATTCATATGTGAGGTCTTAGGAGAGTGCATGAATTGGCTCAGACATTGTACAGCAAAGGCAATATCTGGCCTGGTAGTGGTGAGATACAACAACCTCCCAATGAGCCTTTGATAACTAGTAGGATCAGTCAATAATGGATCATGGTATAATGCTGAAGTGTGTTGATCAAACTCATAGGTAGTAAGTTTCTGGTTTGAATCCATGGGAGTAGAAATTGGTTTGGCTCCAGCTAATCCCATATCTGCTATAAGCTCCAGAACATATTTTCTTTGATGAATAAGAATACCACTTGTGTTCCTGGCAAATTCCAAACCAAGAAAATACCTGAGTTCACCTAGGTCTTTGATCTTGAAAGCTGTATGCAAAGCATCTTTAGTCTGTTGAATCATCAACAAGTCATTTCCTGTTAACAGTAAGTCATCAACATAGGTGAGGACAATCACTATCTTATCTGTCTGTCTCTTAGTAAACAAGGAATAGTCCCTTTTGCTTTGGTGGAAGCCTGATGAAGTTAAAGCAGTGGTGAGCTTAATGTTCCACTGTCTTGAGGCCTGTTTCAGACCATACAGAGATTTCAACAACCTGCACACTTGATTCTTTCCTCCTTCCCTACTAAAACCATCAGGAACAGTCATGAACACCTCCTCATAGAGATCTCCTTGTAGAAAGGCATTATAGACATCCATTTGTTGGATTGTCCAATGCTGAGAAGCTGCAATAGAGATAACAGATCTGACAGTGGCCATTTTGACCACAGGGGAGAAGGTTTCTTGATAATCAAGACCTTCTTTTTGGTTGTATCCCTTAGCCACTAATCTAGCTTTTAGCCTCTCTACTTCACCATTTGCCTTGTACTTAACTTTGTACACCCACCTGCATCCTATAGCCTTCTTCCCTTTGGGTAATTCCACCAATTCCCAAGTTTTGTTGTCTTCCAAGGCCTTTATTTCAGTCTGCATAGCTTCAATCCATCTCACATCCTTAGCAGCTTCAGAGTAGTTTGTAGGTTCAATTTCAACAGAAAACTTAGAGACAAAGCTCTGATATGTATTGGAAAGCCTTGCATAATTAACAACAGAACCAATGGAATAGAGACATTTGGTAGAGCTGTTCTTTGTAACAAAATCCTTGTGCCAGATAGGAGGCTTAGAGCCTCTAGAGGATCTTCTTACTGGTGCAGGAGCCACATCATTCTCTATAGCAGGAAGAAGGGCTGGAGTGACTGAAGTGTCCAAGACAACTTCTGGTGCTGCATGTTCAATTTCAACTGGTCCTGGATCTGGAATAGGAACAACAGCTGGTGTAGGAACAAGAATAGGATCTCCAGCTGAAACTAGATTATCAAAAGAAAAGTGATTGTGTGGCTTTATCTGAGTTGACTGTTCTGCAACACTCCCTTTGAGAGGGAAAATGGATTCCATGAACACCACATCCCTACTAACAAAGAAACTTCTATTTTCCAGATCATACAGTTTATACCCTTTCTGAGTTGTCCCATAGCCTACTAGGATGGCTCTAACTGCTCTGGGACTAAACTTGTCCTGTCTGGTAAGGTTAGTAGCAAAGCATAAACAACCTATGACTCTCATATGATCAAGAGAAGGAGTCTTACCATACAACCTCTCAAAAGGTGAAGCACCATCAAGTACAGTAGAAGGCAGTCTATTTAAGACATACACAGCAGCCTGGATGCATAGTCCCCAGAATCTATCAGGAAGACCACCTTGAAACTTGATTGCTCTTGCAGTTTCAAGAATGTGTCTATGTCTCCTCTCCACAACACCATTTTGTTGTGGGGTGTATGGACAAGATCTCTCATGTATCACACCATGGTCCTGAAAGAGTGTCTTGCAGTTCAAATTGAAAAATTCTGATCCATTATCAGACCTTACCTTTTTAATCTGTGTTCCAAACTGAGTTTTAATTTCAACAAAGAAATATTTCAATAAGGTAATAACATCAGATTTAAGTCTCATAAGAAAAGTCCATGTCCACCTTGAATAGTCATCAACAAGAGTCAAGAAGTACCTCATACCATCATAAGTTTCTACTCTATAGGGCCCCCAAACATCCATGTGAATCATCTCGAAAGTACTAGTGGACTTACTGGAACTATGTGGAAATGGTAATCTAGTTTGTCTAGCAAGAGGACAGACTTCACAATTATTCAAACTAAAAGCAGTACCAAGTTTATGAAAACTAGAAATTTTCCTTAGCACACTCATAGGCACATGACATAGCCTTTTGTGCCAAGTGATTGCATCAGCATGTTGTGTTGCTGCAAAACATCTCTGTGCTCCTATTTGTGTATCTCCTATCTGTGAGGACAGCATGTAGAGACCTTCCTCTTCCTCACCAATCTCCCTCACCTTCCCAGATGAGAGATCCTGAAACACACAACATTTTGGGAAAAATGTGACACAGCAGTTCAAGTCCTTAGTCACCTGAGATACTGACATAAGATTGAACTGAAATGCTGGTACACACAAGACTCTTCTAAGTATATCACCTCCTCCTATGTGACAATTCCCAACATGTGACACCTTAGCTGAATCTCCTGTAGGTAATTGAACCTGTCCTGCATTCTCTATCAAACCTTCAGCTTGTAAATGCTTGGGATCACTTATCATGTGATGAGTGGCACCTGTGTCCACTATCCATTTTATAAAGGCATCTCTATTGAAAAAGAATTTACCTGCTCCTGCCATGTTTGCACTTCCACTATGGTTGCCACATGTTTCACTAATAGCAGACTTGTCAAGCATTCTGAGCAATTGTTGGTGTTGATCAGGTGTAAACATTGGTTTGGAGTGGTCCTGATATTGGGATTGAGTATACATTCCATGCTGTTGATATGACTGAGGAGAAGACATGTGTGGGTATAACTGTTGTTGTTGTGGCATTACCATATCTTGTCGCCTTCCTGCATCATACACTGTGTTTCCTGCCACAACACTTTCTCTCTTGCCTCCCATCCCTACAACAGCTTCTCTCTTCCCTTTATATTCAGCTGGATAGCCATTCAAACGAAAACAATCCAACTCTACATGTCCAGTTTTGTGACAAAAGGTGCATTTCATCAGCTTAAAACAATCTACTTTCAAATGGCCCTTCATATGACAAAAATCAAAAATTGCATTTGGATTATAGTTTTTCTTTTGCCTATGTCCACTGTTACCAGTCCTTGAGGTGAACATAGCAGCTGGAAGCATACCTTCTGACATCATTCTGCTCGATCCTGCTACTAATTTTTGGCTTTCATCTTGGTTAATCATTGCATATGCTTGATTAACAGTTGGAATCTGTGGCATCATCAAAATCTGACTTCTAGACTGACTATAGTTATCATTGAGGCCCATAAGGAATTGCAACATTCGTTGATATTGTAAATGCTCAAGGAATTCTCTAGATTTGGGACAGTTACATGAAGGTGGAGGCATGATAGAATCATATTCATCCCAGAGGTCTTTAAGTCTAGAGTAATAAACCGAAACAGAGGAAACACCTTGAGCAAGAGTGAAGATTTCCTTATGTAGTTGAAAAATTCTGGAACTGTTAATTTTGTTGAACCTTTCCTTTAGATCTTCCCAAATAAGGTGTGTATCTGAACAAAACAAAACTCCGCCAAGTAAATCTCTACTTACATTGCACATTATCCACGAAACAACAATCGCGTTGCATCGATCCCATAGTCGAGCTAAATCTCCAGTGTAGTCATCTCGCTTCACTGAGCCATCTATGAATCCGACCTTGTTCTTTCCTAGTAAAGCTAGTTGCATAGCTCTGCTCCACAGAGTATAATTGTCCGATCCTGTGAGCATAATTCCAACGTTAAGAGATCCTGGTGCATCGGATGGATACAAGTATAAAGGATGAAGATGATCAATGGTGGTCGTCGGAGCTCCGGTGGAAACTCCAGTAGCATTTCCGGTGGTGTCCATTGTAGAAAATCAATCAAATCCCTAAATTGAGCAGCAAATCCCTCGAATTCTTCACTGCATGTGTAAGAACTCCCTCGATCTGTGCACAACCTGGCTCAAAGCTCTGATACCATGTTGAGTTTATGAATCTTACGGATGAACACAATGAATCAAGCTAACAATCAGAGAAGCTGAGAATGTTCTAGAAACTGATTGCAAGAGAATGAGAAAAATATCTTGATTGATTACTTCAATGTACAGATGGGGCTACATATACATGTGCTATCTCACGCCACCTCACTATATTGCTAACTGACTATTAACTACAGTTAGTGCATTCTAACCACCCCTAACTAACTAACAGAACAGTACAACTAACTATGCTAGGTGTACAACAACCACCTTTGCAGTGCATAATTAATTCAAACAATTTAGTGTACTAGTGCACTTCAAGGCACATCTAAACAAGTGCTTAATTCCTTCACAAGATGAACATCAGGATATCAGAGATAAGCAGGCAACGGCGAAACAGTCTCCTTTGCCTTGTTAACACGGCTCCCAACCAGAAAGTACCCAAGCCTATTGCTATACTTGCAAAATAGCTGAAAACAAAACTGCAGAAAAAAATATGATTAGGTAGAACATTCTTCAAATATATATGGAATAGAGAGCCGCAACTAAAAGGCTAATCATATATACATCCTGAAGAAGTGGAGTAACTGCTATTGAGGATTCAGCAAGAGGCAAAATACTAACAGCAGCGCAAAACAACAACAGACTTCAGGAATCAGGGGTACTTTATCTAAGTGCACCCTCCATATTTTGGTCATATTTGTTAATTTCTGTCTTTCATATGCCATACTTAGCGCAAATATTAAAACTCAAAGTGCTGTAACTAGCCAAGAATTAATGCACAAACTCTAAAACAGGCTTCAGATTTTCAAAGAAGCACATACTTATGAGATACATTTTGCTAGTTGCGAGAAGACAACAGATTGATTTCAGTTATGTCAATCCATCCAGTCCAATCCCCTAGTTTCATGAAAGAGAGAAGCACTTCGAGGGTACGGAATGTTACAAGTCATTTATTCAGAATTTATACAATGGCCATTTAAAAGTACAAGACAATACTAGTTTATGGCCTATTAACAAACTAAGATACTAAGGATAACAAAATTACAAGTATCCAATCAACAAAAAGCCCGTCTATGTATACAATTAAAGACGATGAGATTCAGGTTCGTTACAACAATAGAAATCTTAGCATTTGAGTCTTACCCTTGATCAATTTCAACGAGATATTTGGTAAAAAGGCCAACAGAAGCACCGAAGAAAAAGGCAACAGTCAGCAACAATGAGACCCTCTTCCTCGATATTACAAGAAGCAAATTTAACAACAATTCACCGATTTAAACTTGAATCTATAAAGTGATCACGTACCACTGCTAATGGCGATGTAGTGAAAAGGAAGAGCATAGTCCCAGCAGCAGTAAGGACAGTGAACAAGCCCCCCACGTCCCATATCAAATGGAAGAAAGATCCAATAGTAGAGCTCAACATTGCACAAAATAGGGTAAGATACATCTGTAATATCAAAAGGCAGAGAATGGGTATCTATGTTTCGATGTAGAAGCAAAAACACATGTTTTCCATCTAACAATGAAAGCAAAGACCAGACATGTATATGAAACAAATTAATCCCTCGTCCAATTTGTATGATACTCTTTCGTTTTGTGATGTTAAAAAACTATTTGACTCCATTCAATTTAAATACTACCTTCAAGGTTTCAAGAACTCAAATTCGCATAACAAGATCATAATAATGAAAAATCCTTACTTCCCAATCTCCCCATTAATAAAATTTGTGGAATTACAACATCCAAACAGTTACTGAGTGACTAAAACAGAGGGGAAAAAGAAGAAGAGCAGAGACAAACAAGCAAGAACTTCAAGAACAAAATTCACGCATTTTCTATCGAGCAGAAGGAAAGAAAAAGAAAATTTAGAGGATGAATGTAATGTACCTTGTTCAAGCATTTGTGAGCGTGTAGGGGAATTTTCCCTTTATTTGTTAGGTCTTCTTTTTTCCAATCCCTTTTGAAGTAAGCTCTCACAGCATTCATGGCCTTGAGTTCCATCTCTGAGAATTTCATTTCATTTTTTTCTGTTTGCAGAGAGAAAAATGGCATCGGAAAACTGATGAAGAAAAGTGTTTGTAGTTTGTTATACAGAAGAGTTCGTTCCTAAAGTTCGTTACTAACGACTACCCTTGCTGTTACTCTTTTTGGGAATATTACGTTTCTACCTTTCAGTTATGGGCTGAGTTTTGGGAATATCGCAGGGGTGTTTTTGTCAAAGAAACTAATAAGAAAAAGAGTTGGCGGGAATGTGAGTTGCTTGGATATTTATGAAATTTGCTGGGAATTTCTGTTTCCTTTTATCTCTTTAGTTCTTCTTAATGATTGCAAAGTTTTAAATACTTGCATGTGTCTAATTGCCAAATTATTTAAAACCTTATTCCTACTCTCAGTGGATATTTTTAATTGTTTGTAAAAACCAAAATGTTATTCATTTTTGTGTAAATATCATAATATCGAAAGTCACTAGAAGGAAACAAACGAGACATTTGTATGATTCTTAGACTGAGTTGAGTAAGTTTTTGGGTAGATTCAGTTCATTAGTGATACTTTGATAAAGTTGAGTGATTTGTTATTATGAAAAATTAAAGGCAGAATACTTGATTGACCTTTAAATTTGTCAATAAATTTTATTTAAGCATTCTAACTACGACGTGTTCTGATTAAGCCTATGAACATACAATCTTAATCCTTGATCAGATTATTCAAATCCAATAAGTGGTTGTAAAAAGAAAAAAAATAGATACACTTAATGATTGAGATATGAATTATTAATAAGTACATACTTAATCACTGAAATTTGAATGATTAATAAGATTCAAACCTTCATTGAGTGCAAACAAAAATGTATGATCTTAGGCAAAGTTGAGTGAGTTTTTGGTAAAAAATAGTGTTTAATGACTTTCGTGATAATTAAGTAAGCTGAATGATTTCGCCGTTGTTGACACCCAATTTTGTCCCATCTTTCTTCCCGATTAATTCTTTATGCTTCAAATAATGCATACAAGTTATTTTATTTTAATTAGAAATCTATGTAATGCTATCGTCCTTATTTTTGTGAAGATATCACTATAGTTCTACTACTATTACTATTATTACTTTATTATTGTTATTTAGCAAAGGACGGAGACCGTCATCACCTTGACGGTCAATGTGACGGACCGTCACAAATGTGACGGACCGTCACTCAGACCGTCACATTAAGACAGTAGCGTTACCCTTTTGCCACCATCTTGACGGTCGATGCGACGGACCGTCACACATGTGACGGACCGTCACTCAGACCGTCACGTTGAGACAGTGGCGTTACCTTCTTTGCTGCCATGGTGCGACGGTGGGGGTGACGGGCCATCACACGTGTGACGGACCGTCACTCAAACCGTCACTCTTAGGCAGAATTTTTTTTTTTTTTTTGTTCGTGTTTTCTTCCATTTTCGTATTTGCTTGCATTTCCTACAACTACTCCTTTTGATTTTCTAACTTTTATAAGTGTTATCGTAATTCCTACGATATTGACTTTCGCCTAATATTTTTATAATTATCTTTAAGTTATTTATTTGAATACGTTTTAATCCACGTGGATACCACGTGAGCGCCACGTAAGCGCCCAACAGTCATAAACACACTCCTCCCATACTCTTCCACACACCTAGCCTCTTCTCCGCCACGTGTCGCTCTTTTATTGGTTGGTCAAACTCATCCCAAAATCCAACTCACCCCATTTTGTTTGAACTACCTATTTTACCCTCACTTAAGCTACCTAAAATACCTAACATACCCTTTGAAACCCTAAAAACATGTTAAGTTGCATCAGCCGCTCCTTTCCCTTTCCCTTTCCCTTTCCAGCGTTTCTCTTCCTCTGCACCATGGCAGAGGAATTTTGGCGTTTTTCCCTCATTTGTGACAAATTTCGCCCAGCCAAACTAACCTCCAGAAGCTTGTATGCTCCATTCCGAGCAAAACGATCTCTCTCTCCGTCCTTTCTTGGCGTGGACATAGAGAGGACTTCCCATTTTTACACCCAAATCTTTTCGAATCCCTTGATATCAGGATGAGTTGCACCATTTTGAGGAGAACTTTGATTCAACCTTGGCAAAAACGTGGCCATGGCAGAGAAAATCAGGGGCCAAAAACGTGTAAGTTGTCTTGCCCTCTCTCAAAGTTTCAAACTCAAAATATCACCCAAGTTCCCGCCCAAAAATCTCCCCATGAACCCTAGCTTAGCCCCTATAAATACCAAGGGTTGGAGAGTATTTCAGGATCAGTTTTTTTCAGCTACAAAAACAACCATAAAGTTTTCTCTTTCTTTTTGAACAAATTGCTCCTTGGATTTCTTATTTGTTCTAGAGTTCTTGTAGCATTTGTTGGTTTGTTTTAGTCAAGTCTCGAGTGTAGATCCGTGGTCAAGAACGCCTTAGTCCGCTGCTCCACACAAGGTCAGCATCCGTCCCCTCCTGCCCCTTTTATTTTTTATTCCAAGAAATGTATGTATAAGTGTTCTTGCATAATTTATGTGTAATGTTTCCTGTGGTTTGTTTTATCTTCAGTTTTTTCACAAGAAAATAAGCATGTAAATGGATTAGTTAGGACCACAAAAGGTTGGCTATAGCCTGTTAAGAATGAAGTTTGTCGAGTCTGCGATTTAACTATGTCGTTCACTTTTGTTTTCCCTTTTTGTCTCTGTTTTTGGTAAGAATCTGCTCGCTTAAGAAGATTATTTGTCATGAATAGTTTTTTACTTAGTTTAGCTATAAATATAATAAAAGTGATGTTTTAAAAAAATGTATTATATTTAGCTCCGAATCATGTTTCTTTGAGGTGTGATTATGGCGTTTGAAGTTTTCCTAAATATGAAAAGAATGTATGAGTATTTTCTTCCCGAGTCATGTTTCATTGAGGTGTGATTATGGCGTTTGAAGTTTTTCCTAAATATGAAAAGAATGTATGAGTATTTTCTTCCCGAGTCATGTTTCATTGAGGTTGATTATGGCGTTTGAAGTTTTCTTAAACGTGAAAAGAATGCATGGGCACACAGACCGTCACGTTAAGGCAGTGGCGTTGCCTTCCTTGCTGCCATGGTGCGACGGTAGAGTGACGGGCCGTCACACATGTGACGGACCGTCACTCAAACCGTCACTCTTAGGCAGAATTGGATTAATTGACGAACGTACCATAAAAAGTATTCACTACTCTATTCGAATGTTTGTTATGAGTTTTAGGCCGAAACGATGCCTTAGAAACTATGCCTATAAGGTGTTTAAGTTTGTCCCGTTATATAAATGTTTGGTTATAACTCATGCTTATTTGTGTAGGCATGAATGCAATTCATAAATTTAGAGCGCGGTTAGCTTATTTGAGTTACCTAAAAACGTTTGAACTATGTGATGGTTATTTGCTTATTTTGCTTTTGCTTTTGCCTTTGCCTAAGTTTTGAAAGTTGATTAAAGGATATTGGATTATATGCTGTTTCCTTTTTCTATTTTTTGTTATTTCTTAATAAGATCAAAGTCTATTCTAATCCTTTGCCTTTCTTTATTCTTGCACATGTACACTCGGGAGCGTATTTGGAGTTGAAATACCACTCCATCTCTGTCCAAATCAGAGTTGCGCTACTACACCATATACTCATCTCTAGCGGGCTACCCATTCTGAAAACAAAGAGTCCATTGCTCTCCCTTTTACTTTAGAACTTATTATTCTTGCATATACACATATATACATTGTTATTTTTGGCTAACGTTTTGACACATTGTTATTTTTATGTTTGTATTAATATTTTGTCTCGTTTATGTTCGAATTCATGTAAATCGGTTAGGGTAGTAGTGAGATATAATCGTTCGCATCTCGTCCCTTTAAGATGGTAGATTGAGCATAGCTACTTGATTTAGGAATACCTAGAATAACATCTCATATCTAGGCTTGTTACATTTCTTAGGTTGCAAAAAAAATTAATTTACTATTAAGGATTAAGTACTAAAAAGAATCTTTTCGTTAAAGTTAAGTATCTTCCGAGTAGCACCATTTCATTTTTTAGGTTTAAATACGGCTCTTAAAAAATGCAGATTTTTCGGATAAAAATTGCAGCTGTTTAAGAGATTTTCAAAGGCAGAACGCAACTCTTTTAAGGACTTAAAACGAAGTTTATTTTAGTGTAAAAAATGCAGTTTTCTTAAGGTAAAAATGCAGCTTTAAACGAGTTCAAACGTGCAGATTTTTGGCTAAAAAACACAGTTTTACAAGGGTTAAAAATGCAGATTTTCTATAGGTAAATTATAGTTGTTCTAAAGGCTTAAAACAAAGATTTTCTTGGGTGTAAAAGTGCAGATTTTTGGTCTCAAAAAGATGTAATTCTAAGAGAGAAATATACCCTTTTGTAGAACTCAAAATTGCACATTTTGTTGAAAAAGTGTAGTTTTTCTTGGTACTTTAAAGTATAGATTTTTGAAGAACAAAATAACTTTCAAAAGGGTCAAAAAATGCATCTTCATAAAAGACATTAATATTTTCGTTATTGGAATTCTCTTTTATTTGCTTTAAGAAACATTTTTTTAATAAGATTTAAAAATATCTTTCAAGTCTCTATTTTACCAAGTGTAGGCCTATATTTTAAAAGAAAGTTTTGCTTAGCAATTTATTTTTTACAATGACATTAGTTAAATCGCATATCCTTTAAATATTTTTGGTCAACTTAATTGATACTTAATCTTTAGTTATTTTGATTCGACGCACTTTTCTAAGTATAAATAAAATTATTGTCTATACATTTTTTCCCTCATCACTATTAAATCATTTACTTAATTTTCTTGCATTTTTATTTTTTAAAGAATTTTCACAAGTTATTTCTTCTTATCACATTTAAGGTGTTATATGTATATTTTCTCAAAAACAAGTAGGAAGTACTTTAGATAATTTACTTGTTATTTATTTTTAAAAACTATGTCAAGTTAGTTAATTAATTATGACAAAATTTGGTTAAAATGACTAGACTTTTTCCTTATAAGAATCAAGTAGATATTTAATTTTGAAGTGCTATCATCTTTCGAAGAGTTCTTTGAGTCTAAAATTTGATTATTTTTAATTTGTTGATTTTAATTAGATTAACCTAAGTTTAGCCGGTTAACCGTAATTTCGCGGATCTTAAAGGATGCTTAACCCCTTCCCTTTAGGATAATTAGAATCCTTACTTAGAATCTTAAGTTTAGTAGACCTTTAAAATGAAGTCTTTATTTGCTTTAATCATAGTTATTATAGGTGTCCTAATTCACCGTAAGACTAATTAGGTGGCGACTTCCTTTAATTAATTTAGAAGTTTTCAATACGTTGTACACCGTTTCGACCTCGGTTAAAATGGGGTATAACAGCTTGGCGACTTCACTGGGGAATTTAGGTTCTAAACCATAATAAACTTAGGTTAATAATTAAAGCACTTTGTATTTGTTTGTTTTATTTTAATTGCTTGAAGTCTTATTTATTTTTATGTGATATAAATTGTTTATTTGCTATTATTTTATCTAAATTGCCTTACGTGTTACCGCTTTATTTAAACTGTCATTCCGTTCATATTTCCTCCACTTTTGGAAACTTGACACTTTCACACACATTGTACACGCGAGTTGTGTCCTTTCACTTCTCCAAAATTCTTTCAAACACCTTATATTAGAGAGTTGGTGCATGCGTGGGGTGAGTGGATAGTTTTACTACCGTGTGACCACGTACCTTCTCACATAGGAAAATCGCAAGTCCGAGTCTACCCAAATCTTAGAAAACTTAAGATAGAGCTCTACCACCCTTGATTTAGGTCATGCATGCATAAGCCTTAGGTGGTTTGACTCTCGGGGTCATTCCACAAATTTAGAGAAAGCCTTTATGTCAAACGGGTTTACGACCCAATGACGACCACTCATATTATATGCTATGTGATAATGATAAAGTGATCCAAGTGAAAATTTAACTAAATTTGAGTTTGGAAATGCATTTGCTTATGTTGTGTTCTATTATAGGTTGCTAGAATGGAAAACATGCCAGCTTTTGCTAACACTCAAATGGTCGTCGTTGTGCCTCACAAGCTAAGGAAATGGTGGGAGAACATCAAGATGGAACATGGGTATGAGATTAGGAAATGCTTGGGTTTCTTGACTTCGTTGATTTACATCCCTCCAGACAGACACGTGATCAAGGCGTTGATCAAGTTTTGGGATCCCGAAAGAGTTGTGTTTAGGTTCAATGATTTTGAGTTGACTCCTACAATTGAAGAAATTGGCGGTTTTACTGATTTGAAGTACCAGGGGAGGGGTATGATTCTACCCCACAAGCAGTCCGGGAAGAAATTTCTTAAATATCTCGGGCTCAGAAACAACCTTAAGCTTGCATGTGTGGATCGGGAATGGATTTCTCTGGATTATTTATTTGAAAGATTTGGTCGCAAGGATGGTCATGAAGTTTTCCATAAGGAATTTTCTTGCTCCGCCGAAAAATGGAGAAAGAAACGCCCTATTGCTTTTGCCATTGCTTTGCTAGGTACTCTAGTTTTCCCTTTGGAAAATGGAAAAATTGGCACTTGCATTAGTTCCATAGTCCGAGCACTCTTTAAAGGGGTCGATAATTCTGAAGTTACACTGGCTCCGATGATTGTTGCGGAGATGCTAAGGGCGCTATCCAAGTGTTATAGAGGAAGGAGGTTCTTCGAAGGTTGTAATATCCTTCTCCAAATTTGGGCTGTTGAACATTTTTATAGACGTCCTGATAGGATTGACGCAGTCTTGAGCAGACCTAACAGGATAGACTCTCATCAACAAAGGATGATACTATTCATATCTCCTGTTGGTACTGAGGATTGGTACGCGTATATGAGCACGCTCACCGGCGGTCAAATCCAATGGAGGTATTCATGGTTATTACCTCGAGTTGCTGTCATTAGGGGGCGTGAGCAATACTACATTGAGCTCATCGGTTTGAAAGGTCTCCAACCATATGCTCCTATTCGAGTTCTTCGACAATTTGGACAGTGTCAAGTCATTCCACTTCGTTCAGACATGGGTAGATCCGAGGTTGATTTCGAGCCGCTCTATGAGATTCCTAGAGCAAGAGAGTTGCTTCAACAATGGGGAAATTTGATGACGATTGAGGTGCCTAATGGACAAGCACACTGCGCTCCGGAGTATTACGCTTGGTTAGTGGCAAACTATGACGTGAACTCTAGCCCTCAAGGACAAGCATTTGGGTTCGAGGATTCGACGGAAGCTGAGTGGGCACGTAATCTGTTGTATGAAAATCTCGTTGTCACACCTGAAATGCTGGCACAAGTCATCCCTGGATCTTTGGAGCAGTACCTCGGAGGAGCATGAAGACTTGATTTAGTAACTAGGATTCCCCCTTGTTATCTTGTATCCCCTTTATGTTGTTTTTTTCATTTCAGTTAGACTTGATGTAATGGTTAATTTTCACTATTTTCTATAAAGATGTTTGTTATTTTATTACCTAACTCCAAACTCAAAGTATTGTTATTAATTAAAGCTTGGATCAATTTATCATAATCTCAAATATTTGGCGCTTAGGCCCACCTCTGGCATAAAAGAGGCCCCATGCATATTAGAACGCGTTTTAATTATCAAATTTTCCTTTACTATGTGATTTGCTGCTATGTGATATGTATGTATTATCTGCGTAATTGCTATTATTATCTTGAAGTAATAATTACTGCTTTATACTGATATTTTTCTTTTCTTTTGAAGGTTTTTATTTTTGCTTTAATTATTTCCCCCAAAAGGTTGATTTGCGTTGACTGCGAACTGGCGGATCACCCATACTTTACGAGATCCAAAGCACGAGCATCCACCAACATGACTGATTCAAGTGCATCTGACCAGGCTGGTTTAGGGCTTATCACCGTTCTTAGAGACGATCCTGAGACTTCGGAGGGGAGAAACGCAACCCTTCAGGATGAACACATCGCCCATATGATGCAACAAATGGCTGATATGCAAAGCGAAATTGATCGGCTTCGAAACCTCACCAAACTCTCTATTAGCCTGAACACCCCACTTCCCGAACATGGGACAAACGCCACTATTCCACCTCCTTTTCCACCTATTAACAAAACCAACCTAACTGCTACCAATCCGCCTCCTAACCCACAACAAGCCAACCCGCAACAAACCAATCCATTACCCTTCACTAATTCATATGTTCCTCAAGCTCCACTTACCCAAACTACCCCACCTATCCAAGCTCCATTTACCCAAACCTCCCCACTTGTCCAAAACTATCAAGCGACCCAACACATACCGGCGGCACACACTGCAATTCCTAACACGCAATATGTGCCACAGGTATATGTAGCGGGAGCTCAACCTTTCCCTACCCCAATGCCAACCATGATAGAAGTTGATCCATATGAGGAGATGGAGAGGGAAGCAAGGTCTAAAGTAGATGAGAATGTAGCAAAAGAGATCCGCAGTCTGAAAGAAGCATTCAAAAGCATCCAAGTCCACAGGGGATGTGAAGGGCTTGAATATGAAGATTTATGTGTTCATCCTGATGTTGAGTTGCCCGCAGGGTATAAGGTGCCGAAATTTGATATATTTGATGGAAAAGGAAACCCCAGAGCTCATTTGAGGTCGTACTGTGACAAGCTAGTTGGAGTGGGTAAAGATGAAGCCATTAGGATGAAGCTGTTTATAAGGAGTTTGACAGGAGAAGCCCTTGATTGGTACACAAGTCAAAATCCACAGAAATGGCGAAGTTGGGGTGCTTTGGCGCAAGAATTCATGGACAGGTTCAAGTTTAATACTGAGGTCATCCCAGATAGGTTCTATTTATCAAAGTTAGATAAGAGGTCGACAGAGACTTTCAGAGAGTACGCCATGCGTTGGAGAGCAGAAGCCGCAAAAGTTCAACCTCCGATGGCAGAAAGTGAGATGACTTCTGTCTTTGTACAATCTCAACAAGATGCAACATATTATGACAAGTTGATAAGTGTGGTGGGACAGAAGTTTTCTGAAGTTGTAAGGATAGGAGAATTTGTTGAAGAAGGTATCAAAACTGGAAGGATCACCAATTTGGCAGCATTACAAGCAACGAGTAAGGCAATTCAGTCGGATTTAATCGGGGGAGTGAACAAGAAGAAGAAAGATGGAGTGTCTTCTGTCATGACCATCCAGGAGCGTAGGCCAGACCAGATGCTAACATATCAAAACCCATTACCCCATCCTCTACCTTATAGCCAATACACCCAAATTCCTCATCCTTATTACCAACCTCCACCTGCTTCATATCCAGTTTACACCACCCAACCAGCATATTGTCCACCTCGAGCACCTGCCTATCAAAGTCCACCACAATACCAGCCTACCTATACACCTCAACCCCATTACCAACAACAAATTCGTCCTCCAAATGCACCCAGACCACGCCCAAACTATGAAAGAAGGCCAGTTAAAACTTATACACCTCTAGCCGAACCCTTATCCCAACTATATGAAAGGTTGAGAGCTGCAGGAGTTCTCCAACCAATCCAAGGAAGAATTCCCAACCCCCTCCCTGGATGGTATGACGAGGCTAAACATTGTGCCTACCACTCTGGAGTTGCTGGCCATGACACTGAGAATTGCCTTACTCTCAAAGACAAGATTGAAGCATTGATCAAAGAAGGAGTTATTCAGCTCAAGGGAGCTCCCCCTAATGTGACCAACAATCCTCTGCCAAATCACGGTAATGTCAATGTGAACATGATTACCATTGATGAAGAATGCAATTTGGAAGGGACTATTGTACCAGTCAAAGATGAAGGGAAAGTCGCAACATCAGCTTTCATTGCTCCCATAATCACAGTTGAGGTGCGAGCACCCATTGAAGTAGAAGTTCTCGCTCCCAAGCCCAAGATCACAGCCTTAGTTGCTCAAGCGCCTTCTTTTGACACCAAAGCAGTTCCTTGGGATTATCCGATTGGTGCAAGGGACAAAGGAAAAGGAAAGATGGTGGTAGAAACTGCTGCCGCTGGCATGACAAGATCTGGACGTTGTTATATTCCTGAAGAAGTTATACGAGGAGCACCAAACAACCAAAAGAGGGTTGTGACAGAAGCTGAAGTAGAAGAGTTTTGGAGGAAAATGCCTACTAAGGAGTATTCTGTGGTAGAGCAGCTGAAGAAAACTCCCGCACAAATCTCTTTATTATCTTTGTTATTGAATTCTGCAACTCATAGGAGTGCTTTGGTGAAGGTACTAAATGAAGCTTATGTATCGGCTGAGACCACTAGCGAGAACGTTTCAGCTATGGTAGGGCAAGTTCTGGAAGCTAACAAAGTCTCCTTTCATGAAGATGAGTTGCCTCATGAAGGCTTGGGGCATAATAGAGCATTGAACATTACCGTCAAGTGCAGAGATAAGTTTGTTTCTAAAGTTTTGATTGATAATGGATCAGCTGTTAACATTTGTCCTTTCACTACCCTTCGGGCCCTGGGGATTGACATTGGAAAAGTTCGTGAAAGTCATGTGAGGGTTAGAGGCTTTGATGGGACCCAAAGAGGGGTCATGGGAGAAATTGACTTGACGCTACAAATTGGACCTGTGGAGTTCACGGTGGAATTCCAAGTGTTGGACATATCTGCTAGCTACAACATGTTACTGGGAAGGCCATGGATTCATATGGCTGGTGCAGTTCCTTCTACCCTGCATCAGTCTTTGAAATTTGTTTGGGATTATCATGAAGTTGTGATTCATGGAGAGTGCAATAATTCGATCTACCATGAAAACTCAGTTCCTGTTATTGAGCGCATGGAAAAGCTGGATGGATCTGCTTTTCATGTTAGAGAAATTATGTGTACTACTCAAGTTGAAAGGGTAAATTTGCCACGTGTGCTTATAATGGTGGCTTGGGAAATGCTGAAGAATGGTTTTATGCCTGGTCGAGGTCTTGGAGTGAACTTGGATGGAATAGTAGAGCCAATTCAACTGCGTGGTCAGAAGGACACTTTTGGTCTTGGATACGTACCTGCTCTTAATGAAGTCTCATCGGCTAGTCTTAAAAGAAAAGGTGACATTCCCTTGCCAAAGCCTATCCCACTCTTGGATCAGTCATTTTCCAAGGCGATTGTTGCTCAGGTATCAGAGGAAGCTGTTGAAGACGACCTCGTGGAAGGACTCCAAAACCTGTTCATTACTGAGGAAGAAGCTGAATGCAATGTGATTCTGGAAGATTGCACCGAGACCCCAACCATCTGGGATGCTGAACCTGGAGCTGCTTTGAACAATTGGACTTGTACCCCATCCCCGGCTCTCCGGGAGTCTTGGTAGATGATTGTATTAATATTTTTTGAACGACACGATTCAAAATTGAGGCCTGAATCGTGCTTATAAACTCAATATGTTTTGCCTCCATTTTTGAAAGCTTAAATGCCAAATCCAAACTATGGTTTTTCTATTTCTTAAAATATTTCAACTTTGTCTTCATTAATTAATTTGTCCTTTCTCTTTTTCAGCAAGCAAACTAACAAATCTGCCAATACTCTAAATGTGACATGTAATGAAACAAGCGAACAAATTCCAAATAGCGAACCGGACTTTGGAGAATATGAAGAGGACATGCAGCCTGAAGAGTTGACTGAAGAATTGGAACACTTTGAGAATAAGGCAAAGCCAAATCTGGATGAAACTGAGACGATAAACTTGGGAGATTCAGAATTGGTGAGGGAAACAAGAATCAGCGTCCATTTGACTACATCCCAAAGGAAAGAATTGATTGATCTTTTGAGACAATACATAGACGTGTTCGCATGGTCATATGATGATATGCCGGGTCTGAGCACAGACATTGTTTCACATAGGCTGCCAATTGATCCAGATTGTCCTCCGGTAAAGCAAAAGCCAAGAAAGATCAAGCCTGATTTGAGTTTGAAAGTTAAGGAAGAAGTCTCCAAGCAATTTGACGCCAATGTCATTCGAGTCACAAAATATCCCACTTGGTTAGCCAACATAGTACCGGTGCCAAAGAAAGACGAGAAAATCAGAGTATGTGTGGATTACCGGGATCTCAACAAGGCTAGCCCGAAGGATGATTTCCCTCTCCCAAACATTCACATCCTTATCGATAGTTGTGCAAAGCACGAGTTGCAGTCATTTGTTGATTGCTTCGCAGGCTACCACCAGATCTTGATGGATGAGGAAGACGCTGAGAAAACAGCATTCATCACGCCCTGGGGAACATATTGTTATCGGGTAATGCCTTTTGGACTCAAGAATGCAGGAGCTACATACATGAGAGCTATGACTACCATTTTCCATGACATGATCCATAAAGAGATTGAAGTCTATGTGGATGATGTCATTATCAAGTCACGGAAGAGCTCGGACCATTGGACAGATTTGAAGAAGTTCTTTGACAGATTGAGAAGATACAATCTTAAACTAAATCCTGCTAAATGTGCATTCGGTGTCCCTGCCGGGAAGTTGCTAGGTTTCATTGTGAGTAGGAAAGGCATAGAATTGGATCCTTCAAAAATAAAGGCTATTCAAGATTTGCCTCCTCCTAAAAGTCGGAAGGATGTGATGAGTTTCCTTGGTAGGCTCAATTACATTAGTCGGTTTATTGCACAATCTACTGTAATTTGTGAACCGATATTCAAACTATTGAGGAAAGATGCTGCTACCAAATGGACGGAAGATTGCCAACAAGCTTTTGATAGGATCAAAGAGTATCTGTCCAGTCCGCCTGTCTTGGTGCCCCCAGAACCTGGAAGGCCATTGCTGCTATATTTGTCTGTATCTGACAACGCATTTGGATGCGTATTGGGACAACATGATGAAACTGGAAAGAAGGAGCAGGCTATATACTACTTGAGCAAGAAATTCACGCCCTATGAAGCCCGATATACTTTGTTGGAACGCACTTGTTGTGCCTTAACTTGGGTTGCACAAAAGCTAAGGCATTACTTGTGTGCATATACCACTTTTCTCATCTCAAGGATGGATCCGCTCAAGTACATCTTTCAGAAGCCCATGCCCACTGGAAAGCTAGCGAAATGGCAAATTTTGCTAAGTGAGTTCGACATTATTTATGTTACTCAAAAGGCAGTCAAGGGACAAGCGCTAGCTGATCATCTTGCTGAAAACCCTGTAGATGAAGAGTATGAGCCCCTCAAAACTTACTTCCCGGATGAAGAGGTTTTGTTTATTGGGGAGGACATTTCAGAAGATTATCCAGGATGGAGAATATTCTTTGATGGGGCCGCGAACTTCAAAGGAGTCGGTGTTGGGGCTGTACTAGTTTCAGAATCGGGCCAACATTATCCAATCTCGGCAAAACTCAGGTTTCCATGTACCAACAATATGGCGGAATATGAGGCTTGTATTCTGGGACTTAGATTGGCCGTTGATATGAACATACAAGAATTGTTGGTTATGGGGGACTCAGATTTAGTGATTCAGCAGGTACAAGGTGAATGGAATGTGAGGAATGCGAAGTTACTTCCGTATCTGGAGTGCGTGAAAGAGCTGCGGAAAAAGTTCATCAAGATTGAATTCAAACATGTCCCAAGAGCTCAAAACGAGTTTGCAGATGCATTGGCGACCCTGTCTTCTATGATTCAACATCCCGATAAGAACCACATAGATCCTATCAAGGTGAATGTACAAGCTCAACCTGCCTATTGTTTCCATGTAGATGAAGAATCAGATGGGAAACCGTGGTACTATGACATTAAAAGATATCTCGAGAATGGAGATTATCCGGAAGGCATAACCAGCATTCAGAAGAAGACACTTCGGAGATTGGCAAACCACTTTTTCCTAAATGGAGAAATCCTTTATAGGAGGACTCCAGATTTAGGATTGTTAAGGTGTGTTGACGCTCAAGAGGCAATCAAGTTGGTTGAAAAGATACACGGCGGCACATGTGGGCCACACATGAATGGTTTTGTTCTGGCAAAGAAGATTTTACGAGCTGACTATTTTTGGTTGACCATGGAAACAGACTGCATTCGCTTTGTGAGAAAATGTCATCAATGTCAGATTCATGGTGACTTGATTCGGGTTCCGCCAAATGAACTCAATGTGACGAGTTCTCCTTGGCCATTCGCAGCTTGGGGCATGGACGTCATTGGACCTATTGAGCCAGCCGCGTCAAATGGGCATCGATTCATTTTGGTAGCTATTGATTACTTCACAAAATGGGTAGAAGCATCTTCACACAAGTCTGTGACAAAAAAGGTGGTGACGGATTTTGTTCGCAATAACATCATCTGTCGATTTGGAATTCCTGAGTCGATTATAACTGATAATGGAGCTAATCTCAATAGTAATTTGATGCGTGAGATATGCGAGAAGTTTAAGATTACCCATCGCAATTCCACTCCCTATCGACCCCAGATGAATGGAGCAGTTGAGGCGGCCAATAAGAACATCAAAAGGATATTGCGAAAGATGATTGATAACTACAAGCAGTGGCACGAGAATTTGCCATTTGCCCTCCTTGGCTATCGCACCACGATCAGGACTTCAACTGGGGCAACGCCTTATCTTTTGGTCTATGGAACGGAAGCAGTGTTACCGGCAGAAGTGGAGATACCGTCTCTGAGAATCATACAAGAAGCTGAGTTGAGTGATGCCAAATGGGTACATAATCGGTATGAACAGTTGATGCTGATTGATGAAAAGAGAATGAATGCAGTTTGTCACGGGCAACTTTATCAGAATAGGATGGCCAGGGCTTTCAACAAGAAGGTAAGGCCGAGGCAATTTACACCGGGGCAATTGGTTTTGAAGCGCATATTTCCACACCAACACGAAGCTAAAGGAAAATTTGCACCTAATTGGCAAGGGCCTTACATGGTTCATCGAGTACTGACCGGAGGGGCATTGATTCTAGCTGAAATGGATGGTGAAGTTTGGCCGAAAGCTATCAATGCGGATGCCGTTAAGAGATACTATGTCTAGAAGCTTTCATTTTTATTTTGTTTATGTAATGTCTTTCTGTGTAATCAAAACTACGTATGACCTAATTCCCTTGGCGGGACACGTAGGAAACCCACATCGGGTTTGGTCTCTTAAGTAGAAATCTTCAAAGATCCTGTTTTGCTTGTAATGGAACTACGTTGCGACCTGATTCCCTCGGTGGGATACGTAGGCAGTCCACATGGGCCTCGGTCACTTTATTAAAAGAAAATCCCAATTCCATCTTTTTATATGTAACGAACTACGTCTGGCCTGATTCCCTTGGTGGGATACGTAGGCAGCCTATATAAGGCTCGGTCTCATCATGATGGAGCTTCAGTACTTCTCCTATGTCAGAAACTGGGACAAATTTAAGGGCATCATTGCAAGCAGGCGTCAAAGGATATCAAAGTGTTCGATCAACCCAGTCATCCGACAAAGAAAAGACATTCGCTTTGGATAAAGGACGTTTGCGTTGTTTCACGACATGTCACAATTTAAAATTTGGCAGAATTTCTTTACAATTATACGTATACGCATATTTTATATATCTATTTATTTTACTTATATTTTTATTCTAAAAGGATTTTTTAATCAAATATTTTATTCATTGACCAAGATTTATGATAAATGGGGTTTGCAAGTCCAAAAGCGGAAGCAAGAAGTATCAAGACCCAGAGTTTCAAAGTCAACGCAAATCAACCTCCCCCAAAACTTACAATTTTTCTTTGAGTGCAGGTCTCAGATTAGCAGAAGTAGAAAAGTCGATAGCGATCACATCTTGGCGGGAATTATATCTCGAACGGTTTGCTTATAATATTTGGGAAATAGTATGCTTCTTATGTGATGTTGATTTTTAAATTCATTACTAAAGCTTTACGAAAGATTTCAAATACATTAATTGCTCTACGCAAATAATTTCAAATGCACTACGCAAATGCTTTCCAACGCTTTAAAAATGCATTACGCATGGCTTTATTTGTCTTTCAAATGCGCTGCACATGCACTGCACAAAATGCTTTCAAACGCTTTAAAATGCATTACGCATGGCTTTAATTGTCTTTTGAATGCGCCGCACACGCACTGCACACATGGCTTTAATTACTTCGCATAAATGCTTTCAGAATTATTAAATGCACACTGCACAAATGCTTCGCATAAATGCTTTAAATACACTGCACATGGCTTTCAATTATTGTCTAACGCATTGCACAAATGCTTTAAAACGCATCGCACAATTGCTTTAAATACGCCGCACAATTGCTTTGAATACGCCGCACATTTGCTTTAAATACGCCGCACAATTGCTTTAAATATATTGCACAACTATTTTAATATATCGCACAAATGCTTTTCATAATGTATTGCTTTCATACACATCATTGGTTTGAAAAGCCTCATCTTCATAAAATACTTGGGTTAAGGCCTCATTAATCATCGCCGAAAGGCATCATTCTCATGAATCATTGGCCTAAAACCCCATTTTCATAAGCTTTGTTAAAATTTTTATTTTTCATTCCAGTCTGCAAGGCCGCATTTTCACAAATTGACGCCCAAAAGGCGTTATTTGTTCATGAATTCATTATACATCGCTTTACATTTAACATTTACTTCCTAATTGTTTTGTCTAGTTCAAGTTTCGCAGGAGCATTAGCACAACGTGGAACTATTTCTAAGCAGCGAACTGGGGCAATTTGTGGGGAATGACACTCAGACTCCCAACAAAGATCAAGGATCCACCTCGAACTTCGCTCGACTCTATTCTACTTACATCGACAGCTCGATGATTAAGTTCGCTCGTTTCACTTTCTAAAATTCTGAGGTCTAGGATATGCTTCCTAAAATCATAATACCCAGTTGCCATCATAATTCGACACTGGAACAACGTTTTACATTCGTTGTGATTCCTTGTCCATAGAGTATCATAATCCCCCAGAACTACAGACGGCCTGATTCTCATGCAACCCGAGATATGTAGGCAACTCGGAGACCAGAGTTCGGCCACAACTCTCCCAAATTTCCTTCACACTTAATTCTATCCATTGAGACAAAATTAGGTTACTAAGTCAACTTCTTTGCCCGAAAACTCTTACATCATCCTCGGTCAAAGAGGGACAAGCTGTTGACACCTAATTTTGTCCCATCTTTCTTCCCGAGTAAGTCTTTATGCTTCAAATAATGCATACGAGTTATTTTATTTTTAATTAGAAATCTATGTGATGCTATCGTCCTTATTTTTGTGAAAATATCACTATAGTTTTACTACTATTACTATTATTACTTTATTATTGTTATTTAGCAAAGGACGGAGGCCGTCACCACCTTGACGGTCAATGTGACGGACCGTCACACATGTGACGGACCGTCACTCAAACCGTCACTCTTAGGCAGAATCTTTTTGTTCGTGTTTTCTTCCGTTTTTCGTATTTGCTTGCATTTCCTACAAATACCTTTTTGATTTTCTAACTTTTATAAGTGTTACCGTAGTTCCTACGATATTGACTTTCGCCTAATATTTTTATAATTATCGTTTAATCATAATTAGGTTATTTATTGGAATACGTTTTAATCCACGTGGATGCCATGTAAGCGCCACGTAAGTGCCCAACGGTCATAAACACACTTTTCCACACTTTTCCCACACTTTTCCCACACTTTTCACACACCTAGCCTCTTCTCCGCCACGTGTCGCTTTTGTATTGGTTGGTCAAACTCATCCCAAAATCCAACTCACCCCATTTTGCTTGAACTACCTGAAATACCCTCACTTAAGCTACCTAAAATACCTGACATACCCTTTGAAACCCTAAAGCATGCTTGGTTTGCACCAGCCGCTCCTCACTCTCTCCTTTCCCTTTCCATCGTTTCTCTTCCTCTGCACCATGGCAGAGGAGTCTTTTGGCTTTTTCCTCCATTTGTGACAAAGTTCATCCAGCCAAGCTAATCTCCAAAAGCTTGCATGCTCCATTCCGAGCTAAGCAATCCCTCTCTCCGTCCTTTCTTGGCATGGACATAAAGAGACTTCCCATTTTTATACCAAAATCTTTGAGAATCCTCTGGTACCAAGAGGAGTTGCACCATTTTGAGGAGAACTTTAATTCACCTTGGCAAAAACGTGGCCATGGCAGAGAAAATCAGAGGCCAAAAACGTGTAAGTTTGTCACAACTTTCTAAAAGTTTCAAACTCAAAATCTCACCCGAGTTCCCGCCCAAAAATCTCCCCATAAACCCTAGCTTAGTCCCTATAAATACCAAGGGTTGGAGAGCATTTCGGGGGGGTTTTCAGAGATAAAAAACCACCTTAAAGTTTCCTTTGAACTGCTGCTTGGATTTCGTATTTTGGCTCTAGAGTTCTCATAGCATCTGTTGGTTTCGTTTCATCGAGTTTCGAGTGTGGATTCGTGGTCAAGAACGCCTTAGTCCGCTGCTCCACACAAGGTCAGCAACCCCCCCCCCCTTTTTTACTTTCATTTCTGGTTTCATAAATAAAATACGTGAATGCTTTTGTCGCTCAACTAAATTTTCTTTTCTTAGACGTGTTGTTAGAGTTTTGCTATCTTGACATTCAAATCATAATGTAGAAGGCTAACATGAAACATATCTCTCAGAGAGAATCGCTGACTCGTGTAGAAACTTAAACTTGTAGAAATCTGTGAAATAACATTGTTGCTTGTATAAAACTTATTTTTCAATGCCCTTAAAGGCTCTATTTTGTCATGCTTCTTTCCACAAAATTAGCATGTAATATTTATTTCGTGCCTAAATTTCCTTATTTTTTTTTTATTTTTTTTTTATTTGTTGTGCGATGAGTTTCTTTAAGCGTTTGTGTGTGGGGAATTGTTTGATCCAATAAAATATATCAAGGAGTTTTAAGGCTCTAAAATAAGGTGAAACCAGATTAGAATCTGGTGAAGGTGTTAAAATTTAGTGCAACTTGTAACTTTCTAGTCTGGCTTGCCTAGTGCATAGCTAATATGTTTACATAGTTGAAAACTAGAGAAGTTTTGTAGCTTATGATAGTGAGTCACTAATCTCTAGAGTTGTTTGGAAAAGGTAAAACAATTTTCATCTTTGGACAGTGTTTGAAATTGGGAGTAGTCTAATGAATTCATAATGGTATTATGTATTAATCTTATGGATTTGCTTCTGGTTTATTTTTTTTAGCTTGGTATAATTATTAAAATTACTTTCTAGGATAGTTGTGTTGTTAAACTTGTCTTGATATTCTTACTAAGTTCTGGACGTTTACTTCTGTAGCCTAAGGTAATACTTTAAGATCCTTTTAGTTAGAAAGCCAAATTCACCTCCTGCATTTGCTGTTGGTTTGTTTCATTATCCTGAAGTTTTTTTTTTTTTTTGAATTAATATCTTGTGATCTAATGCTAGATTTGTACCTTCTTTATCTTTATTATGCAAGTATTAAGTTTAAACCATGTTAATCTCTTTATTTTTCTCTTCTTTACATGTACACTTTGGTGGAGCAAATGGAGTCTAATTCGAGACTCTTGCAAAAAATAGAGTCCCAAGATGAGACTCAACATACCCGCGCTTGGAGTCATTATACGTCATCTTCCTTAGAACCCATCAATTAGCAAGAAAAAATGAGCAAAACGCTTGGGGTCGCTTTTGGTGTCCTTCCTTCTTTATCATTCCTTTTAACTCTCTTGTTATTGTTAGTAGTTTATTTGTGTGTGACTTGATCTCAAGTTTGAGATTATTTGTTGAATTTCTTTCTTAACACTAGATTAATAACTAAGTTTATTTGATTGTGCGAGATCGTTAATCTAGTTAATTAATAGTGTGTTTTATTATTTGATTTCGTCAATAAAAGAATTAGGCCTAGAATACTTGAACCTTAGAAAGGGTAGTTTGCTATATATATAATAAAAGAAGTATATGACTAGCTCCTCTCTTTCGTATATTACATACATGGCTACTAACCAAATGCTTTGCCTTCATTTTAAATCTTTCTTGTTAAAAGTAGAGTTAAAATCTAGATATGTTTGGTGTAAAAATGCAACTTTAGTAAGTTCAAAAGTGCAGTTTTTATGTATAAAACGCAGCTTTTTCTAGTGCTAAACCGCAGATTTTAGTGTAAAAAATATAGCTTCCCTAAGAGTTTTAAAACCCAAATTTTGAAGGCAAAATATACTTGTTTAAGGACTTAAAAAAGTGCAGATTTTTGAGTTAAAAACATAGCTGTTTAAGAGCTTTAAACGCAGATTTTTGAGGTCAAAACGAACTCCCTTTGTGATCTTTAAGGTCCAGATTTTGCATAAAAAGATGTAGATTTTTTTGAAGTAAAAAAATGCTCTTATCAAGAATTTGAAAAATGCTTTATCTTTTAGTAAAAATATAGCTATTCGAAAGAATCAAAACACACTTACGTGAAAGGCAAAACTAATATTTTTTACATCATTGGAATTTTTCCTTATTTGCTTTGAAAATTATTTTACTAATAAATATCTTTGAAGTCTTTATTTTTTTCAAGTCTAAGTCTATAATCTTTTAATTCCAGAAGGTCTTCTCTAGTAAGCTATTCTTTATAACCAGATAGTTTAGTTGCACATCTTTTTATTGCTCAACATATATTTTTGGAGGATAACTCATTTGATACTTTACCATGATTTATTTTTTGATTTAGACACCCTTTATTTTAAGTTTATCACTAATTATTTTCTTCTACAAATTATCAATTTTACTAGTAATTTTTATGCTTTCAATTTGTAACCTTAATAATATTTTGTAAGTTATTTTCTTCAATATATAAAAATGTTATATTTATATTTTAGACCCTTATTTGATTAACCTAAGTCTGGCCGGTTAACCGTATTTGGCGGATCTTAAAGGATGCTTAACCCCTTCCCTTTAGGATAATTAGAACCCTTACTTAGAATCTTAAGTTTAGTAGACCTTTAAAATGAAGTCTTTTGTTTGCTTTAATCGCATAGTTAATTATAGGTGTCCTAATTCACCGTAAGACTAATTAGGTGGCGACTTCCTTTAATTAATTTAGAAGTTTTCAATACGTTGTACACCGTTTCGACCTCGGTTAAAATGGGGTATAACACTATACATGTATACTCACTCCCTAATTACAGTTTAGATCCATTGTAAGGCAAAACTAGTATGTACAAATGTCCCTCTAAATACTTT
Source organism: Jaltomata sinuosa (assembly GCA_003996215.1). Taxonomy (NCBI): domain Eukaryota; kingdom Viridiplantae; phylum Streptophyta; class Magnoliopsida; order Solanales; family Solanaceae; genus Jaltomata; species Jaltomata sinuosa. The sequence goes on from QJPP01000010.1 coordinate 677,067, forward strand.
TTGATTCCTCACTAGCCAAATGTGATACACAACAATTCCATAAATTTCACCAGTGATTGTTCGGCTGCGTACTCCCAGTCTGCATATATATCTCACACTCTCAAAGCAAATTTGGATTTCTTCTTTCATTTTCCTTTCCTGCATCTTAACCATCACCTCTTTCCTGAATCTGCTTCAATACTTGTTTTTTATTCTGAGTAGGTCAACCATGATTCTAGTACTCTACATTTTAGTTCCAATCCATTCTTGTTGTTCCATCCAGAGCTCTTTAGTCCAATTACACTCAAAGAAAAGATAGAGAAGCAGTTTTCAGACGATCCTCCAAACATAGCCACACATGTCTTGTCATCATAGTTAACACCCATCCTCTGCATTGTATCTTTGGTTAACAATTTGTCTTGAGTTGTTAACAACACTATGAAGCTGTGTTTGGCAAAAGTGTACTGCTCCACACTAATTCTGCAACTTCATAAATAAGGAATTAAGGGGTTAGGTTTGGATCGTTTTCAATATGATTCTTTTTCTGTATTTGTTCAATGAGAAATGTGTGAAAGGATTTTATGGTCTCAGTTATTCTTCTATGAAATATCGATTCTATCAATCATTCCTTTAGAGTATGTTCCAACATTTGAAGGTAACCAGCAGTTACTGAGTATTGCCTGTTAAGAATTAATTCCCAGTTAATGCACCTCCTCCTTCTCCTCCTCCTCCTCCTCCCAAATTTATTTTTTGGTTCCTTTGTTGATGTTGACTTTTTAGATTGATTTTTACCAGTTTTTAGTACTGTCCAAAAACATAATTGTTGACCAAACCAATTGGGTGGCCACCTTGATATTAACTACCAATTTTCTGTCATTAACTTTACAGAGAATTGGATCAACATTTGCAATAAGGTGAAAAGAGCGACTCCTAAATTGGAGATTATAATTATCATGTGGCAGAGACCAATTGAAGTTTCAATTACTAGACATTTCACTTTGCCTCATGCCAATTCTAAGTTTCAAGTACTTATTTGTTACTGGTCTAATCTCAAACTAAATCTTGATATTCACAATTCAAATAATAGAGCGAAATCAAACTATAAATAAAAAATAAATGTTATTAAGCATTTGACTAAAATAAAAAAAGTGCATCACGTCAATTGAAACAAAATCAATATCAGTATTACTTTGATGCATTTGCATGAGAAAAGGGACAAAACGAGAATTGTATCAATCAAAACTTTAAGTTATAGTTATCAATTTCACCTTAAAGTAACAATATAATTTTTGCCGCAGAATGCTAAATAGCTATGCACATTTTTTGACTAGAAAAAGAGAGGATGGGGCACAAGTATGTAATATAACATAAATTAACTTATACATTACTTATAATTTATGAAGACATTGGAATTTAACACAAAGATTTAATATATCCCTAATGCTTACAACCAAGGATAGACAAATCTGAAGTCACTAGGTGAAAGATTCGAATTATTAGTACGAGCAAAGTATATACCAGAATCCTTCATCAACCAAGTACAATAAATATCTTCCTTAAAATATTTAAATCTACAAGGGCTCTTTTGTTTATAAAAAACATCAAAAATATTATGCTTTGAATCCCATTCAAAATTGCAATAAAAATGAGTAGTGCCCTAGAAATTCTGATGGAATGAGAAATCAAATTTTTCACCAACTTTAAGTGAGTGAACTCCAAGATCATCACTTCCAGATTGACAGTGAACATTGAGTAGAGGAGTATTTATAGGGAGGTCATTGATAAAAATTTCAGGAATTGTTGGATTGAACTTCGCAGCATTTGTCATCATCACAATGTTGATAACAAATGAAATAATTAATGAAAGTTGAACTTTGATGCAAGGGTAATAAGCCATTTTAAGAGTAAAAATAAAGTTGGTTTCCTCACTTTATAAGGATGATATACAAATTTGACATTAAAGTATTGAGTTTAATTTGGATTGTTCCTTACACAAAGAAAAATAAAGATTAATTTAATGTTAAACTAACTAGATTACATTAATTTGATTTTGTTATTAAAGTAGACTACTTTCTTGACCTTTTGGGTTGATTTAATGGTCACTCAAATTTATTTTTATTGCATCAAAATCATTAAATTATTTTTTTAACACAAATATTAATCAACTTTTCTTAAGTATCACAAAAATGTCATCAAACTACTTTTACAGCAAAAAATAATTATTCAATTTTACTTAAGAATCACAAGAAGTCACTAAACAAATCTTTTTGAAACAAAAAAACTAGTCAATTTTTCCCGAGTATCATATATAATATCTTTTTTATTTTCTTATAAGGATTTTTTGTTATATTTTTGTGTAACATCTCGTACCTTCGGACAATGGATTGAACTGTTTGTCGTTCCAAAATTTTCTTTAAAAAGGACTCACACTACTAAAAATAATACAAAAATCGACAGAGAAAAAATTTGGCTAATAGAGTCGGTCCAAAAAACGTCGGACAACCGACCCTGTCCATCAATTTTTATTTTTTAAAAAACTTTTAATTAAAAACTGACAGACACCGTTGAACTTTTTTTTTGCCGCAAAAATGTGCAAAAATGTGCAAAAATTATTAAAAAAAAGTTTTTTTTTACACAAAACGACGGACTCCGTCAATTTTTAAAGTAAAAAATTACAGTTGAAGAGTATAAGTAACGATAAAACTATTTTATTAATTTAATATTGTTATTAAGGAAATTCTATTTTTGACTAGTTGAATTTGTAGATGGCCACTGAACTTTTCTTGTACCAGAGAACTAAATTAATTTCTGACATTAAAATTAGTCTAACTTTTTTTCAAGTATTATAAAACTCAAGTCTCTTAACTATTTTTGTAGTAAAAAATCACTTAACTTTGCATAAGAATCACAATAAGTCATTTTCTTTAGTTAAATCACGCATCCAGACTTTTACCTTCCGAATAATTATAAGCAAAAGGAGCGGGGCAAAAAATTAATTAAAACCTCCAAATAGAACAAAAAGTAAATGAATCGCGTACATGGACACGGCTAAACCAAAGGTTCTCTCCTTGTGCCCACCAACACAATAATTTATTAAATTACACTTTGTAATGGAAAGTCAATCAACTTTATTTAAGTATGTATTATATAAAATGTCTTTTTTGTTTCCTTTAATGGCTTTCTGTGATATTTAGATAAAATTGAATGATTTTTTTATGACAAAAATGATTTAGTGATTTTCATGCTTGTGAGTTAAATTTAAATAATTTTCTCATTATATGAAAATAGTTTAATGAATTTATTATAACAATACGAAGTTGAGTGACCATTTATGAAATTAACCCAATTTTCTACTAACATTTAACATTCTTGCCTTAAAAATTAATGCCTCACTTTTTCTTTGAAACCTTTCTACTGTGTTAGATATAAAGAAAAAACTTGAAAAAATAAATTGAAATTAATAGGATTTTAGGGTGAAGATGAAAATAAATCTCTAAATAAACTTAATTGGACTAAGTTTCCACATGTTATAGGTCTCACTTCTTATTCCATGATTATATTCCAACTTATCATTGTGAAATTCATCAATGTTCAATATATATCATATTCATTCTTTCATTGTGATCACGATAGAATCCCTTGTAATCAAGAAGTACAACAATATTGTCAGACCATATATTGATCGTTTTAAGTCCTCGCGTTCCTAGAGCTAGTATAGTTACTAGTTGACTCCCATGTTTGCGATCATGGAGAGCAAAATTTTCTTGACTAATCAACCCTCCAATTACCCTATGCAATTGTGATGCACCAGACACCAGCGAAATATTTACAATTTCAATATGGTTTAACATGTAAGAAAAATACAATTTAAATCATGTTTATGCAAAACTAAGGGACGAGTTGTTACATTTCTTTTCAAATAATTTAATGATAATGTCCTGCCACAATTTAGGGGCGTGACATTACTTGTTTGAAAAAACTTTGTTTCGCTCTTAAAATTTGTATCGATTTAATTTATGTCACATAAATTAAACTACAAAAAGTATAATATAAATTATGTCATGCAAAGATGGACAGAAGTGCAGACCTTGGTGGCTATTGCAGCCATTCAAGAGAGGTTTTTTGCGGCTATTCCTTGCCCCCTCACAACAAGAAAGAGAACTTGTTTAAATATCGAATGAATAAGATTTATATAATACTAAAATCAAAGAAACACACAAATGAAAAAAAAAATTAAAATCAAATGTATAAAAAATATATAAAATACACGTGCGACGCATGAGATGTACATGTGAAGCACGAGATACACAAAAAAATATAATAACAACCTCCGAAGATCATTTCTTCGGTCTGTTTTTGGACGTCGGCCTTTTAGATTGATTTTTACCACTTTTTAGTAGTGTCCAAAAACATAATTGTTGACCAAACCAATTGGGTGGCCACCTTGATATTAAACTACCAAATTTCTGTCATTAATCTTACAGAGAACTCAACTAATATTTGCAATAAGGTGAAAGAGTGACTCCTAAATTGGAGATACAATCATCAGGTGGCAAACACCAATTTAAAGTTTCAATTACTAGACATTTTACGTTGATGCATATGCATGTGTATAAAGGATCCATTGAGGATTGTGTCAGTCAAAACTTTGATCAAGAGTCATCAATTTTACAACAAATAACAATATGAATTTCGCCCCAGAATGCTAAATAGATAGAATGTGCACGTGTGCGTTTCTTAACTAGAAAAAAAAAAGATGGGGCAAAAGTATAACATAAATTATATAAGATATTACTTATAATTTATGAAGACATTGGAATTTAACACAAAAATATAATAAATCCCTAATGTTTACAACCAAGGATAGACAAATCTAAAGTCACTAGGTGAAGGACTTGGATTATCAGTACGAGCAAAATAGATACCAGAATCCTTCGCCAACCAAGTGCAATGGATATCTTCCTTAAAAAACTTAAATCTACAAGGGCTCTTTTGTTTATAAAAAACATCAAAAACATTATGCTTTGAATTCCATTCAAAATTGCAATAAAAATGAGTAGTGCCCCAGAAATTTTGATGGAATGAGAAATGAAAATTTTCACCCGGTTTAAGTGTGTGAACTCCAAGATCATCACTTTTAGAATGACAATGAACATTCAGTAGAGAAGTATTTTGAGGGAGGTCACTAACAAAATATTCAGTAATTGTTGGATTAAAACTCAAAGCATTTGTCATCATCACAATGTTGATGACAAATGAAATAAACAATGAAAATTGAATTTTGGTGTAGGGGTAATAAGCCATTTTAAGAGTGAAAATGAAGTTGGTTTCTTCACTTTATAAAGATGATATATATAAAGATTTTACATTAAAGTATTGTGTTAAATTTGGATTGTTCCACTCATTGATGATTCTATTATCTGATTTTGTTATTAATGAAATGCTATTTTTGACTTATATTTTGACTGATTGATTTGGTCGATGACCACTGAATGTTTTATTGTACCAAAGAACTAAATTAATTTGTGACATTAAAATTACTCAATTTTGCTCAAGTATTTAAAAATTAAGTCTCTTAACTATTTTTGTAGGAAAAAAATCTCTTAACTTTGCATAAGAATCACAATAAGTCATTTGCTTTAATTAAATCATCCATCTAGACTTTCACTTTCCGTGGTAATAGAAGGTTTAAGTTAGACCCCTAATTAACTCGTATTATAACATAAATGAAATAATTAAAAACAAAATTAAATTAAAACCTCCAAATAGAACAAAAAGTGAACGAATCGGGTACATGAACACGGCTAACCGAAGTTTCTCTCCTTGTTCCCACCAAACAATTTTCTGGTTATAGGAAAATAGTTTAATGAATTTAGTAATACAATAACACAAAGGTTGAGTGACCATTTATGAAATCAACCCAATTTTCTATGAAAATTTAATATTCTTGCCTTAAAAGTTAATGCCTCACTTTTTCTTTGAAACCTTTCTACTGCGTGTTAGATATAAAGGAAAAACTTGGAAAAACAATTGAAATTAATAGGATTTAGGGTGAAGATAAAAATAAATCTCAACATAAACTTAATTGGACTAAGTTTCCACATGTTATAGGTTTTACTTCTTATTCCATGATGATTATATTTCAACTTATCATTGTGAAATTCGTCAATGTTCAATACATCATATTCATCCTTTCATTGCGATCATGAAAGAATCCCTCGTAATCAAGAAGTACAACAATATTAAGTCCTCGCGGTCCCAAAGCTAGTATAGTTACTAGTTTCGTTAGAATTGATGACCCACCCCTTCTCTAAGTTTGTGGCTCAATTCCATGCGTTCGTGCAGAGTCAACTAGTTGACTCCCCTGTTTGCAATCATGGAGAGAGAAATTTCCTTGATCAGTCAACCCTTCAATTACCCTATGCAATTGCGATGCACCAGACACTAGCGAAAAATCCACAATTTCAATATGGTTTAACATGTAAGAAAATACAATTTAAATCATATTTATGCAAAACTAAGGGACGAGTTGTTACATTTCTTTTCAAATAATGTAATGATGATGTCTTGCCGCAATTTAGGACCGTGACATTACATGTTTCAAAAGACTTTATTTCGTTTTTAAAATCTTGATTGACATAAATTGAAATACATAAAATATAATATAAATTATGCCATGTAAATTAAAATAGAGGAAATATAATGTGGCTAGTTAAAAAATTGCAATGTGGTTTATTCTGTGATTTAAAGCATATTTAATTACTCTGGAAAGAGAGGGATAAACGTTGGCTCAATTTAAGAAAACAATGAAGGTAGAAATAAATTCGTAAAAATAAAATACTCCCTCGGTCCATCTTTACTTGTTCAGTATACTAAATATAGTTGTTCAACTTTACTTGTTCGATTTGGAAATCAAGAAATAATTTATCATTTTGTGTCTATTTTACCCTTATTATTAACTACCATCATTACCCAATGCATTCTCCAAATTATTGTATTTATTCTATTCAAAGGGTGATATAGTAAAGTTACATTTTTGTTTATTGTCTCTTAAGGAGTGTGCTAAATCAAACATGGACAAGTAAAGATGGACAGAGCGTAGACACAGTGGTGGCTATTGCAGCCATTGAGAGAGGTTTTACACACATGGAAAAATTAAAAAAATTAAATGTATAAAAAATATACAAAATACATGTGTGGTGTACGAGATGCACGTGCGGAGCACGAGATAAATGTGTAATGCACGCACAAACTATTTTTTTATATTATTATAGTCTTTTTTCTTAAATATCGGGAAAAATATTAAAAAGATTTGAGAAAGCTAAAAGAAGTGAGATTTGTTAAAATGATTGAGTAGAAGAATGATGGCTCAAGATTTGTTAGATCATCTATGTCTTGGCTATTTATTAAAAGTAAATATATAAATTTTAAAAAAATATAATAATTGTACTAAGGAATATTCATATTTCGTGTAACTTATATATCTCTTACAGTATCAAAACTAACAAGATGGTATACCGGAAAAAAAAATTACATATTATATTTCAACAATATTGATAATAGTGTCAAAGAGTAAGATTAGGGATATTTATTCTAGATAAAATTAATTAGTACCGAAAATACCTTCTTTTGAGTCTTCTTACCAAACGCCACTAGAAGGGCTGATGCTGGCTTGAAATGTCATTGTTGCAATAAGTGAAGTAACAATCATTATTGTGTTCTTCTTACTTTGTATCCATTTATTTGTTTTCGATGTTTTTGAACTTCTTTTTTTTTCTTTTCTGAGATGTGTATGTGAAATTAATATATTTCTTTAGACGTGTCTTTGCGATTCGACGAGATTGTCCACTTTCAATGTCACTATTAATTTCTCTACACATGTCTTTTGATTGCTTTCTCTCTCAACAAGAAAGAGAAGTTGTTTAATATATAGAATGAATAAGATTTATAATACCAAAATCAAAGAACAAACACACACATGAAAAAAATTAAAAATCAAATGTATAAAAAATATACAAAATGCACGTGAAGCGCACTAGATGCACTTATAAAGCAGTGGAAATAGTATTTTAAAAAAAGTAAAAAAGTGAGGTAATTTAAATAACCTGTATATGCATTTTGTGAAGATTCCACTAAATTTTGTGAAAATGGTTGAAAAATGACTTGAAACATATATATGAGAGATGGAATGAGAGTGTAGAACAAAAGCTTAACTTGGCGTGAATTAATTTTAACTTATACGCATAATCCTAAGTTCCTAACTTATATAGTTTGTTGCATATAGGAATACGTGGTTGTGTGCATGGGTGAGACGTGAGGGAAATTACTAATTTATTTATAAAAGTTTAAATTAAAAGAAGACATGTTTTTTTGGAATTTTTCATAATTTTATAAACGGAGAAGGGCCTAAATTACCCTTTAAGTATTGGAAATGGTACAAATATACTCTCCTTTCACCTTTGGCCTCTAAAATGCCCTTTTCATCCACCTTTGGCCTCTAAAATACCCTTCTCATCCACCTTTGGGCCCTATTTTGCCCTTTTCCTCAACAAACTCTTTAGAAAAAATGATTAGAATTTTCATTTAATATGTAACAACATTTTATTTGTTAAAATTTTAATATCAAAACCTATTAACTTACAAACTCAATTCGAATCCCAAATTTAGCTCCCCTTCATTTCTCATCTCTTCATTTTTTCCAAGTTCTTATTTAGATTAGAGACATATGTCATAGATTTAATTTAATGACTGAGATTTAGTAAATTACAAATAAGTTTTAATTATGATTAAAATAATTAATTACTTTCATTTATTTTACTCCAAAATATAAGGCAATTCCACAATTCTAGCAATTAAACTTATTTTTAATTATATTATTAATTATTTTGTCAAATATTCAAATATATGATTGCTATATTATTTACAATACACGAAAAAAGTTATACTAAATTTTAGTTGTAATTTTTTTTAAAGCGGGAGAACTTCTCTTCCAACATTGAAATTTCTTTCCAATATCCAAAATTAATTTAAAAATAATTTGAGTGAAAAAAATAGTAGCAAAAAAATTAAAGTAAAATTGGTGCAGGACAAAATTTATTCAAGCCTCAAGGCAAGTGAGAATATTTTTTTATATATAGGAAAGATATCTTGTACAACTACAATTGTGAGATTAAAATAATATTTTGAAAGTAAATATATGAAAGTAATTAATTATTTTAATCATAATTAAGACTTACTTTAATTTACTAAATCTCAGTTATTAAATTAAATATATGATATGTGTCTCTAATCTAAATAAGAACTTGAAAAAATAGAGAGATGAGAAACGAAGAGAAGCTAAATCTGAGATCCGAATTGAGTTTGTGAGTTAATAGGTTTTGATTAATTAAAATTTCAATAAATAAAATGTTGTTACATATTAAATGAAAATTCTAATCATTTTTTCTAAACAGTTTGTTAAGGGAAAGGGCAAAATAGGGCCCAAAGGTGGATGAGAAGGGTATTTTAGAGCCAAAAGGTGGATGAAAAGGGCATTTTAGAGCTCAAAGATGGAAGGAGGGTATATTTGTACCATTTCCAATACTTGAAGGATAATTTAGGCCCTCCTCCGTTTTATAAAATAATTATTTCACATTGTTTGAAAAATGAAGAAACTAAAAATTTAATTAACTCTTTGAGGACAAAAATTAGTGTCAACACTCAATATTTTGCCTTGATGATTGTTTGATAGGACTATGGTTGGGATCAACTATCTAATAACAACAAAAGATATAAAAGACTTGTTATGTTAATTAATTAGGTGTCAACCCTTCTACAAAGAGTTGAAGGGACCAGGTCCTTTTGATTTAGAGAGTTGAAGGAACCAGGCCCCTTGGGCATTTCTAACAAAACAAAAGCTTAATTTGGCAAAAAATTAATTTTAACTCTTGTATTATTTAAAAAATAACGTAAAAAGTATTATAAATTATAATATTTAATAATTTTAAATATTTGATTGACTTTCTAGATTTTATATGTGCCACATAAATTAAAACATAGTAATATATATTGGGTCCGTGCTCGCACGGCGTTTTGTATCTAGTATTAGAAATAAAAAACTAGTCTCCCTTCTCTCTTCTTCTCCTTCTTCAATCCAGCAATGGCGCCCACGCCATCCCGTCCCAATTTTCTGCCAGCACACCACCTCCACCTTCTTCTTTTTTCCCCTTTCAAGCCGGACCGCACGCCAGCTCCACTAGCAACGGCCAAAAAGCCTGGCCGACCAATTATTTCTTCACTCCAAAGCATTTCAATTTTCCCAACTTAGTTGTATGCAAAAATATTGCCAGGAGTGATAGTAGTACATCATAAAGTTTCTATTACCGCACGCCAGCTCCACTAGCTAGCAACGGCAAAAAATAATTATTTCTTCACTCCAAAGAATTTCAATTTTCCTGACTTAATTGTATGCAAAAACATTGCCAGGAGTGGTAGTAGTACATCAAAAAATTTGTATTACCGCACGCCAGCTCCACTAGCTAGCAACGGCTAAAAATAATTATTTCTTCACTCCAAGGCATTTCAATTTTCCCGACTAAGTTGTATGCAAAAATATTGCCAGGAGTGATAGTAGTACATCAAAAAATTTCTATTACCACACGTCAGCTCCACTAGCTAGCAACGGCCAAAAATAATTATTTCTTCACTCCAAAGCATTTCAAGTTTCCTGACTTAGTCGTATGCAAAAATATTGCCAGGAGTGGTAGTAGTATCAAAAAATTTGTATTACCGCACGCCAGCTCCACTAGCTAGCAACGGCTAAAAATAATTATTTCTTCACTCCAAAGCATTTCAATTTTTCCGACTTAGTTGTATGCAAAAATATTGCCAGGAGTGATAGTAGTATATCAAAAAATTTCTATTACCACACGTCAGCTCCACTAGCTAGCAACGGCCAAAAAGAATTATTTCTTCACTCCAAAGCATTTCAATTTTCCCGACTTAGTCGTATGCAAAAATATTGCCAGGAGCGATAGTAGTATCAAAAAATTTGTATTACCGCACGCCAGCTCCACTAGCTAGCAACGGCCAAAAGAAATTATTTCTTCACTCCAAAGCATTTCAATTTTCCCGACTTAGTTGTATGCAAAAATATTGCCAGGAGTGACAGTAGTACATCAAAAATTTTCTATTACCGCACGCCAGCTCCACTAGCTAGCAACGGCCAAAAAGAATTGTTTCTTCACTCCAAAGCATTTCAATTTTCCCGACTTAGTTGTATGCAAAAATATTGCCAGGAGTGGTAGTAGTACATCAAAAAATTTGTATTACCGCACGTCAGCTCCACTAGCTAGCAATGGCCAAAAAGAATTATTTCTTCACTTCAAAGCATTTCAATTTTTCCGACTTTGTTGTATGCAAAAATATTGTCAGGAGTGATAGTAGTACATCAAAATTTTTGTATTACCGCACGCCAGCTCCACTAGCTAGCAACAGCCAAAAAGAATTATTTCTTCACTCCAAAGCATTTCAATTTTCCCGACTTAATTGTATGCAAAAATATTGTCAGGAGTGGTAGTAGTACATCAAAAAATTTGTATTACCGCACGTCAGCTCCACTAGCAAGCAATGGCTAAAAATAATTATTTCTTCACTCCAAGGCATTTCAATTTTCCCGACTTAGTTGTACGCAAAAATATTGCCAGGAGTGATAGTAGTACATCAAAAAAATTCTATTACCAGACATCAGCTCCACTAGCTAGCAACGGCCAAAAAGAATTATTTCTTCACTCCAAAGCATTTCAATTTTCCCGACTTAGTCGTATGCAAAAATTTTAATATATACTATTTTTAAAAATATTTTATACATAAAAATATTTATTGTGATGTAATTTGAAAATATTTTTTCAACTTTTTCATAGTTTTTATCTTTCAACATATTATTTCAAGTTTAAACTTCGAATTTTAAATGGTCCAATAAAACTTTTTACAACCCGTAGATATTAGTAACTCAAATAAAGCTAGAATCAATATGAATGTTAACAAAAGATTATTCAATCCAACACTAGGAATGACAACATGTTAGATATTTATTCTTTAATTTTACATAAATACATAAACTAATTTATTTTTCTATTTAATATTTAGTCACGTAGTTAATACTTATTAGACTTATTTTAGCATGACTTAATACTTTTAAATTATGATTATTTTTATTATGACTTATTAATATGCAATATATTCTATGCGTTTTTATTATTTTTTTGGTTGAATATTTTATTGTCATAACTCACTTCATAAATTTCAAATAAAGTGAATATATTTTGTGTTATTTTTTTAAGAAATACCTTAGATAGTTGGACTTTGCTCGGACTAAAGAAATATTTTGAAGCACAAGTTAATTATATGTCTGTACGAAAACTTTACCAAAAAAAATCAAAAAAAACCCAAAAAATCCGAGAAAACTGAAAACTCCCAAAAAAATTCGAGGTTGAAAAACCCGACTTTTATTGATTTTGTTTGGTTTATAAATTTAAAAACTCGATACTAGTGGTTTGATTTGATATTTAAGAAATTCGAACCAACCCGGTCCATGTACACTCCTATACGCAGCTTTGATTCAAGGAGTGTCACTTATGATATATATCATCAATCTTTTCTTCTGCTATTTAATTGTATATACATATTCAGTAAAAAAAAAAATCGACGAAGCAGTGTCACGTGGCACCCCTTGGGCCTTCTTAAATCCGCCCCTAGAGATACACGTGTAGCGCACGCAAAAAGTTAATATTATTGAATATATATTTGAGACCGTCGAACCTTAATTTGTTTTCTGCTATAGTTATTTGGTCCTTTTGGATAGTTGATAGGCGTTTTTAACCCAAAAATTTAACGAAGTAAGAAAGGAGCAGCTCCATCCGATGTTCTTTATGTTCTATAGATTCACATAATAAATTTCCATTCTAGCTTATTGTGTGTATTGCATTTGTGTAAACTTAGTCCAATTAAGTTTATTCAAAGTTTTATTTTCAGTATAAATCCTATTAATTTCATTTTTTGACCACTAGCATAGTAGAAAGGTTTCAAAAAAAAGTGAGCGATGTCAATTTTTGTAGGCTAACGTTAAATGTTCACAGAAAATATTGAGTTAAATTTGTTGAGGGTCACCGAATCTCACGTTATTACATTAAATTCATTAAACCATTTTTTTGGAATGAAATACTTACTTAATTTTATCTAAGTATCATAAAATCTACAAAATTATTCTATGTTACTAAAAAATTACTCAATTTTGCGTAAATATCACAAAGAATTATTAGGAGGAAACAAAAAAGATATTTTATATATATGATACGGACCAAGCAAACTAGACGGACTTTTTTGTTACAGAAAGATTTGTTTAGTGACTTGTTGTGATTAATATTAATTAATTCAAATTTATATACTTTTATAAAAATATTAAAAATATATGAGCAATTTCATAGAGAAAAAGTAAGTCACTATTATAATTTATTTGGCCAAGCTTTTAGTAGGTCAAAAGAGGGGTTTTTTTTGGATAAAAAAGTGTTTTTTTAAATATGTCTCTTTGGAGAGTAGCAAAGCTATTTTTTAAAAGTTAAATTATTATTTTCTCAAAAGTGTTTTTCATTTTTGAGTAAATACATAATACTTGTTAAAAGCTTGGTCAAATACTAATTGCTTAAAAATACTTTTCAAATTGACTAGTCAAACACAAATTGTTTCTCACCAAAAAAAGCTATTAAAAAAGCACTTGTTAGGGTAGCATCAGATTGCACATCTTTTTCTTTATGATATATTGAAAGAATTTAAAAAAAAAACTCAATTTTCAGAAGGCTCCAAAGTCAAACAAATTTCAATATTGGTAAAATCATTAATATTATCATCTTATAAATAGAGCAGATGTAATTTCATGTGCATTCATGAAGCACTATGTCTCTCAAAATGGCTCATTACCCTTATTCAAAAATTCTACTTCCATTACTTATTTTATCACTCATCAACCTTATGCAAATAACAAATGCTATCAGTTTAAATCCAAAAATTACGCTTCGTTTTATTAGTGACCTTCCTCAAAATACACCTTTACTCGAAGCTCATTGCCAATCTAAAGATAATGATCTTGGAGTTCGTACACTTAAATTGGGTGAACAATTTGATTTCTCATTCCATATGAATTTCTTTGGAACTACTCTTTTTTATTGTAACTTTTTATGGGGTTCAAAGCATAATAATTTTGTTGTCTTTCAACTAAATGATGCCTATTGTGGATATGGTAATTTTCACAAGAATGTCTATTGTAGTTGGTTGATGAAGGATTCTGGTATTTATTGGGCTTTTGGTCCTAATGCTTCACCTAATGACTTCACATTTGACCGTAATTGGTTGTAAAAAGGAAGGGATGTATTACATTTCTTTGTTCTTAAATCTTTAAATATAAAAAGTTATTTTATAGTATATTTGTGCCCCTCCCAACACACACTAAAAAAATGATAAATTTTATAGAAATTAAATGCATTTTCATGAAAAACTAACACGAAAAATCTTATTTCTTGCGGTCTCACTCTATCACATTCTCCCTCTCAATCTTTTAGTACATGCAAATATATTAAAGAAACAACTGGTCATGGTATGGAGGGAGGATTTCGTGGCGCAACATCGTAGTTGGGGCATTCCTCCTTTTAAAAGATAGTTAGAGGATGAAAGAAGAAGCTCTTACATCGGATCAATACATCGATACTATTGATAATTTTAGAGATTCTATTTCTATAAAAATGGTTATTGTATTATCAAAAAAATAGATAGTTATTATATTTATTATAAATCAAAAAGGAAATCCCCCCCCCCCCCTCCACCCTAAAAAAAAAAACTAAAAAAACCTTTTTTATAGTATATATTTATTTTATCAAGGTTCTTTCCATATATTTTGGGACTCTTTTTTCACGTACACAATGAAAAAGGAAACCTACCAACCATAATTTTTCATATATATTTCTCTTAGAAATTTTAGGACTCCTTATTTAAAGTCTTGAGTCAATATTTTAAAGATAATGAAATAATAATTTGAGAAAAATAGTAAAAGACGATTTTGTTTAATGCAAACTCTTTTAATAAAAGGCAAAAAGTTCAATCAACGTTTCTAAAGACCTTCATGCTTTTAATATAATATAAATATAGATTCATTAAACAATTTTCTTGTAACGAAAAAAATTACTTAGCTTTATCTAAGTATCATAAATCTACTAAATTATTTTATGTTACCAAAAAGTCACTCAATTTTGCGTAAATATCACAAAGAATCACTAGGAGGAAACAAAAATATGGTAGTCAAGCAAACAAGGCTGACTTTTTTTTTACAGAAAGATTTGTTTAGTTAGTTGTTGTGATTAATTATAATTAATTCAAATTCATATACCTTTATAAAAAATATATGGGCGATTTTATAATGAAAAAGTAAGCCACTATTATAGTCTGTTTGCCAAGTTTTTGGAAGGCCAAAAGTGAATTTTTTTTTAAAAAATAAGGTGTTTTATCAAGTTTTTAGGAGAAAATATGTGTTTTTGGAGAGTAGCAGAATCTATTTTTTTATAAGAAGCTAAAAAGTATTTTTTTTCCTCAAAAGTACTTTTTTATAGAAAGCACTTTTGAGTAAATATAAAATATACTTGTTAAAAGCTTGATAAAATACTAATTACTATTCAAAAGTACATTTCAAATTAATTAATCAAACACAAATTATTTCTCAAATCTCCACATAAATTTGTCAAAAAATCCCTTATTGAATGACAAAGTCAAATTCAAGCAATTTACTAGTTAATGTAGCATTAGATTACACATCTTTTTCTTTATGATGGGAAGGATCCACATTAACTCAATTTTCAGAAGGATCCAAAGTGAGAGTCAAATAAACTTTAATATTGATCAAATCATTATTATACATCTTATAAATAAAGAAAACTAATTTCATTTGCACCATGAAACACTATGTCTCTCAAAATGGCTTATTACCCTTACTCAAAAATTCTACTTTCATTACTTATTTTATCACTCATCAACATTATGCAAATAACAAATGCTATCACTTTGAATCCAAAAGTTACCCTTCGTTTTAGAAGTGACCTTCCTCAAAAGACACCTTTAGCCCAAGTTCATTGTCAATCTAAAGAGAATGATCTTGGAATTCGTACACTTAAACCTGGTGACCAATTTGATTTCACATTCCATCTGAATTTCTTTGGAACTACTCTTTTTTATTGTAACTTTTTATGGGGTTCAAAGCATAATAGTTTTGTTGTCTATCAACTAAATGATGGCCATTGCGGGTATGGTAATTATCACAAGAATGTTTGTTGTACTTGGTCGATGAAGGATTCTGGTATTTATTGGGCTTTTGGTTCTAATCCTTCACCTAGTGACTTCAAATTTGACCATCATTGGTTGTAAGAAAAAAGGGATATATTACATTTCTTTGTTAGTTACATCTTTATATATAAGAAGTTATTTTATAGTATACTTGTGCCCCACCCCCATCTTTATATATAAGAAGTTATTTTATAGTATACTTGTGCCCCACCCCTCACCCCCAACACACACTAAAAGAAATGACAAATTTTATAGAAATTAAATGAGTCTCCATGAAAAGCTAACACAAAAAACCTTATTTCTTGCGATCTCTCTCTATCACATTCTCCCTCTCAATCGTAGTTGGGGCATTCCTCCTTTTAAAAGAAGATTAGAGGACGAAAGAAGAAACTCTTACATCAAACTGATAAAGCAATACTACTTTAATTATCTCAGTTATGTGATTATAAACTTTTTTAGTTTGAGATGTATCAAATGCTTAATGACTAATTAAAAATCCTCATATTGTTTACCCTGAAATCGGTACAGCTAAATTTGTAGGGGGTCAAGAACACGCGTTATGATTTAACCCTATTTTAGATTCGATTTACTAGCGATTCGATTATCTATAGATTGTGATTTGTGAATATTTAGATGTTAATTTGAGATTAAATTAGCATCAACAACAAATGTGTAGTTGAAACTTCAGATTGGATTAGGGAAAAAGAAGTATTTGTGTTTGAATCCTCTTGTCTACAATAAGGCACCTTATATATTTTTACGTTTTTGAGGTTGAAAATTGTGGCAAGAAAGATTCTAACTCGGAACCTTGGTGGGCTAAGGAACCCTTCGCCAAATTTTTATAGCTAGTAAGAAGTAGTGTCCCCGCCACCTTGAAAATCTTGAGTCCGCCTCTGATTATAGAGAGGTATTTTATATAAAGATGTTATAATAAAGAGGTCTGAAAATATAATATGCTACATAAGAAAGTTAGGTCCTTCAGATCCAAATTAAAAGACAGAGACAATAAAAAAGCAATTTAGGTCCTTCAGAGGCCAACAAAGGGCAGATTTTTAAAAAAAAATGAATTAGGTGGAAAAAATATAGAAAGAAAAAAACAGCTCAGTTCACGAAGCTCTCGCTATACGCAAGGTCCAGAAAGAGCTGAATTACATTGAATCTATTATACGCAATTTTACTTTACATTTCTGTAGAGATTGTTTTCATTGGACTTGAATATATAAGACCTTTTGGTCACACTAAGGAAACTATTATGGTTGAGCCAAGGCCCTATTCTAAAGTAAAAATATAAAAATCACTTTTCTTGCCTATTGGCATTAGGACCTATACTACTACTTTATTTGTGTAGAAGCAAAAATGTGAAGTTGAAGTACTATGACTAGTTAATTAGTTACTTCCACTTCTTGAATTTGCCTCCATGATTCTTGCCATGTTTGTATTTGCCCTTCCCTTTGCCATGCTTAAACTTGCCATGCCCCTTGCCATGCTTTCCATGAGCATAATGTCCATAATGAGCAGTACCCGGTGCAGGGTAATGGCCTCCGCCGTGTCCCATGTGATGAGCACCAAACGCGGCTGCTCCAGCAGCTACAACTCCTGCCATCATTCCATGCGCTGCAGATACAGTTCAAAATTTAAACTTTTATTGATTTGATTAATGGCGAAAGTCGAAACTAAATGAAAAGGAAGGGGGTTCAATTGCAAATTGGATAAAAACAAAAAAAATTCCTAAGGAAAGCTTCTAGGTATAGCTTTCTTTTAAAATAATAGATAAATCACCACTTTAGTAGTTTATGTTTTTAAATATTGTGGTACAAAATATTCAACATGTTATCAAAGCAAGTCCGTAAATGTGATTTGAATAACTCATCACTCTAGGTTCTTCTTTTGTTTCGTCTTTTAAGAGCGTGGTTATGGTGCAATAATCTCATATTAACCAACACCTAAAAGTAATTAAGCAATTGTACCTCCATGGTGTGGAGCAGGTTGACCAGGGTAACCTGTCGGTGGATACCCTTGTGGAGGATATCCTGCAGGCGGATATCCTTGTGCCGGAGGATATCCCTGTGCCGGAGGATAACCTTGTGGCGGGTACCCTTGCTGAGGAGGGTAAGCCCCAGGTTGTGGAGGGTATCCTCCATGTGCTGGAGGATACTGTCCTGGAGGATATTGCCCTCCAGGAGGATATTGTCCTACCGGAGGATACTGTCCTCCGGGAGGATATTGTCCAGGAGGATATTGTGCATGCTTATCCTTTCCACCTCCCATTCTTCTCAAGTACCTAGAAATGTCAAAAAAAAAAGGTAAAATGAAATATTCAATATCATAGAATTGAAGAATTACATGAAATCAAATCTTTGCACTTGCAATATATACTAACACTAAGTAGGCCAACAAATAAGTGAAAAAGATAGCATGAAGTAATGTATATATGTGGCCTCTTGCATGTGACAAAGTTCTACTCAAGCTAGAAATTATTAGAATTAACATATTACATATGTTTGAGCAAGTGAATGAGGCAAGAATTGTAACAAGCCAAATGAATATCAATTACTCTGTTATTATGTTTTCCTCATGAGATGGAAACAATATTCTCAAGGTCTCAAAAAACCAACAAATGTCTCAAAAAATTCCTAACATGAAATCAAGAACATTATATTACTTGCTAGACAAAAAAAAAATTACGAATTTCGAAAATTCATATACACTAACCATCACCACCACCACAACAACAATAAATCCAGTGTAATCCCATAAGTGGAGTCTGGGGAAAATTCATATACACTAACCACAACCACAACAACAACAACAAATAACAAGCTTAGTTAAATCCCACAAGTGGAGGCCGGAGAAAATTCATATACACTAACCACCACCACAACAATAATAACAATAACAACAATAAATTCAGTGTAATCACACAAGTGGAGTCTGGGGAAAATTCATATACACTAACCACAACAACAACAACAACAACAACAACAATAAATAACAAACTCAGTATAATCCCAGAACCGTAGTTTGGAGAAAATTCATATACACTAATAATAAAAGAAGAAAATAAGAAAAGATCTTGATTTAAAAAAATTCATGAAGTGTAAAGGTTGCTTACAAGATTTCCTTGTGAAGATACAAAGAAAATAAAAAGTGTAAATTAATGAAGGAAGAATTTGACGAGTGGATATGGATGAGTATTTATAGGCCCTTTTACTCTTTTAAATATTTTCCACTTGTTAATTAGACCATATATGACGTGATTAATTAATACTAATTGAGGTGTTCAATATTTCTAAATTTTCAAATTTTATATAAATATTACCTAGAAGGGATAATAGCACTTTTGGTCCGTCAATTATTGATAAATTCGAATTTAATCCTAGTAAAAAAATGATTTAACCTTTAACGATTTGAAGTATGTGTTTTTGGTCCTTTTACATAGGAATATCCTGTGTGAGAAATATTTCTAGAACTATATATTATTGTCGAATTTGAAATAATAGGACAAGTTTAATATAGCATACGAGTAATTAATTGGTGTTAACAATTGGTAATCATGGTAAAGTTGTGAATATTCATAAGCAAGGGAATCAAAAGTGCACGTTTCAGTTAATTGAAGGTTAAATATATTTAGTCTAGTATCACGAGGACTAAAATTATAATTTATTTAAAATTGGGAGACCAAAAATGTTATTAACCCTGCCTAGAACTATTTATGGTCAACCTTTTTCTTAGCAAATTGACTTTTGTTGTCTTTGTAATTATGTGTACTATTTTCTAGCCTTGTTTTCTTCTTTTCCTCACTAATTCTATGTTAATTCAATAACATAGGCTTTTGACTTGTTCACCAAATAAATCCTTTTATTTTCAACCTTTGAGTTTTGAACCCCTTTCCACAAATCAAGCCTATTCCATATACTAATAGAAACTTTATGTTTCTTTCTTCAAATAATAAGAGTTATGTTGCTCGTACTCTTCAAAAATATCATCGGATGCGTATTGGATCTTTCAAAAGTAGTGTATTTTTGGAGGATCCTACACGGGTGCGATAACAATTTTGGAGAGTCTGACTAACTTAGAATAAGAGTATAGTTTTGGGAAACTTGTCAAATGAATTAAGTACATCTAATTACAAGAGAAAGAAAAGAAGTTGAAAAAAATGTGAATCAACAAATAGAAAGCTCCTAATTGACAAAAGCTTTGAATTCCATGACCAAATGTATGTTGTATCCTTATATAGTAGGCACCTTGTTCCAAGGGATCTATTCAAGATTTAATATCAGCGCATTCAGAATAGATTTAATCAGTGGCAGAGCTACTGTTCTGTTTACGGGTTCGCATAACTCGGTAGCTTTAGCCCAGATCCCTATATTTTTGTTTTAAAAATCCACTTCTAGAACCCTATGAGCTACCTTTTCTAAGATTCAGAACCTGTAAACTCGAAATCCTAGTTTTGACTTTGGTTATAATTTACTACTATATATTTACATTTTTTGAAAATCTTTCTGCATATATATGCTGTATTTAGGGAGCAAACTAGGCAAGCTTAATAGGTTCAAATGTTAATATTACTAGGGGAAGAAGGATGAGGGGGAGGAAAGCAGTGGCACACAGTTCAAAATTCGATGAATAATGAGCTCGCTTTTCTACCTTTTTCCATTTAAATATTAGGCTTTCATTTGCGACGGGTTTAGAATCTATGACGTGTACTTAATCCATACATCACGTGTTAGTGCTCTTGAAGTAGAGATTTACATCAACTCTCACTCTCAGAATCAAAGCTTTGGGTGGAACAATCCTCTCTGAAACCTACCATTATTTGTATTGAGAAGGGATCGGCATCCCCGTCTCATAATAGAACATTGGTGTGTTATAGAACAAAAAGGACGAACCATGATATTCGAAAAGATTTATGTTCATTAGCTTAAGAAAAACGACAAAATGTAGGTAAGCTGTCACATGGAGTGAAGATAACCAGTATGAAGCTTCAAACCTGATATCTGAGAGGAGATGTCTTTTGGAGCAGGTAAAGAAAGTGTCCTAAGACTCCCTTGAGAACAAAGTCATAGATGTATTTTCGGAAAATATAGTTATATTGTTTTTATCTGTTTATAGTTAGAAATAGCATCGATAAAAGATTTTTTTTTTTTATGTAATGGTGATGGTTGTATCAGCTTTTGCACATCTTGACCGATTTATTGTGTACGTACTACATTCCACCAACATAAGTACAAAGTAATTCTATCCATCAGAACTTAGACGGAAAACAACATAATAATAATTTTTCTATGCATGATTTTAACCTTAATCTCCCGTAACTTTTTTCACTTTTTTAATCACTAGGCTGCACTTTTAGATAGAAAAAAATGCACATATAAGCCTAGAGTTTAAACAAATGACCAGTGAACTCCCCAACATGTTATTAACCTTACTTATCAAATACCAGAAAATAAGTAAGAAAAGAAACTTGTTTTCTAAGAAAATATTTTATTAGGAAAACTTTTTTCCATGAATTTTTTTTTCCTTTCGTACTTAACACACCCTTCATCTTCTCTTCTGCTTTAGCATCATGCATAACCAAATGATAGGTCATCAGAGAAAAGCAACACCCAGATGCAAGAAAATTAGTCAAGTGCAAAACTATATAAAGCTTTATAACTTTTTAACTTAAATTACGCAATCTACACTACATAAAATTATACAATCTACAATTACATGATAAGCAAAACTGTAAGTATTCCATCTCTGAACATGCCGAAGATCCAGCAGACTAATCCGAGCGTGCTGGAAAGGCCCGCTAGGAGGAGGGGGGGGGGCTTCCTACCAAGATGTTACTCATTTTTGAAACTCGAATTTGAGACCTCTGGTTCAAGGTGGAAAGATCCTTACCAACCAACGACAGCCTTCGATGATGATAAACAGTTAAATCAGCAAAAGCGCAAAGCAGCTTCCAGTTCCTTCTCATCATCGCAGTTGTATCCCAGTAAATAGGCTCGAGCTGAAGCAGTATAAGCAGGGGAAAAGGTGAAAAAAAGGAGTTGAGTGATTAATAAACCAGAAGACAAAATTACAACTAACATACCAAAACGGCCCGAGCCCATGAATGGTTCTGCTTCGTCTGTCGCACCAGCTTGTTGTTGGTCCTGTATTTCAACAAACAAAAGGGAAAATTATCTAAAGTTCAATATAATGATTTACATATTATAGAAACAACAACAACATACCCAATGTAATCCCACATGTGGGGTCTGGGGAGGCTAGAATGTACACAGACCTTACCCCTACCTCCTGAGAGGCAGAGAGAGACTGTTTCCGAAAGACCCTCGGTGATGACATATTATAGAAACACGTATTCAAAACATTGTACTTTAATATCTTTAAAGTATTTTTACATGGATGCAAAATATAGCATAAGTAGTGAGATGCTACTACTCTCCCAACTCCCAAGGATGGTTTTCTAGGCTCATTATACAAGCATCAGGTGTAAGCCAACACTCAACATATATTTTGACCTAAAATATACTGCCAGATGTATTAAATCCTCGAACATTAAAACCGGCTAATAACAAGCTATGCGTACACTAAGACGTTACATAATTCTAGCTGCCGCAAATGATAAATAAAATATTTCCAGACGGGTGGAGATATCACTCCTACAGGAGCTAGGATCTAATGGTAAAGACCACTAATAAAACACAATCCAACAAACAGGCGACTGATTGTTTATATCTTTTGTCTAACACTCTAACTCAGATTATATCAAGTGAAAAAGATATACCATACATCTACAAATACACACGATTTTCGTTTTAGAATCGCAACACCAGTGTTCTGGGAGGCGGGCGCTTCACCGCTTAAAGCGGCGAAGCGAGGCGAAGCGAGGCATTGTCGAGTCGCTGCTGTGATGCGCAGGCAGCTTCACTAAGCGGCCGCTTCTAGGGCTGAGGCGACGAGGCGCAGCGAAGCGCGAAGCGAGGCGAGGCGGGCGCTTTATGGTGACAGACATTTAAAAGGTCTATTTTGGTATTTTACATTTTTAAAAAAAGGAAACAGACATCTAGGGTTTCTCTCTAGCTGCTGGCGACATTTGCGACCTCTTCAGGTAACTTTTTCTCTTCTTCTCTTCTTCACTTCTTCTCTTCTTCTCCTCTTCTCTTCTTCTCCTCTTCTCTTCTTCTCTTCTTCAGTTCTTTTCTTCTTCTTTGCTGCGGTCTGCGATTGCTCTTCTTATTCAAAGCTGCGATTTTTTTTTCATCTTCTTCTTCTGTTCTTCTTCAGAGGCGAGGCTCTGTTTTTTTTCAATTTTTCTCTGTTTTTTTTTTCAATTCTGTCGGGCAGAATCTGCGCTATTTTTTTTTTCAATTCTGTCCTATTGTTTTTTTTTTCAATTCTGATTTGCTTCTTAATTCTTAAATCTTAACAGTGATTCAAAATGTCTGATCCGGCTTGGAAATATGGTACGAAAGCTGATCCGAACAATAGGTCTAAAGTTACATGTATTTTCTGTAACAAGACGTTTAATGGTGGAATTTTTCGCCATAAACAACATCTTATTGGTTCTTATAGTGATGTAATTGGCTGTTCAAATTGTCCGGATAATGTGAGGAATGAAATAAAGGAGTATGTTGAGGGAAAAAGGGATCTAAAACGTCAAATGTTATCTCAACCACCAATAGTTACTAATCTTGATGATGATGATGATGAAATGGAAGAAGGAGAAGCTGCTGATTTGTCACTTCCTTCAAAATCACAAAAACAATCACAGAATGCATCAGCAGTCTCTTCAAGTTATGGATCAACCGGTAGGAAAGGTCCAATAGATTGTTACTTTCCTAAGAAGCCAGTAGATATTGCAGGGACAAATGGTAAAAAGAATGTGCATGATGTGGCTAAAGGAGTTCTGAGGGATCGTGCAGTTGCGGCCTTTTCACGGTGGTTGTATGATGCAGGGCTTCCCTTCAATTGTGTCAATTATACCGACACTTTTGGAGCCTTCATTGAAGCCGTAGCCCAATGTGGTCCAGGTATGAAGCCTCCCACTTATCATGAAGTTAGTGTCACTTATCTAAATAAAGAAGTGGAAGAGACACAAAAACTTGTGGAGGAGCATCGGCTTGAATGGAACAAATTCGGATGTTCCATTATGATGGATAAGTGGACAGCAAGAACCGGAAAGATGATCATAAATGTGTTGGTGAATTCTCCTAAAGGAAGCTTATTTCTTGAATCCATTGATGCGAGCGACTCGTCTACTGATTCCATCAAAATGTTCTCCTTGTTTGAGAGCACCATAGAGAAGATTGGAGCAGAGAATGTTGTTCAAGTGGTTACAGATAATGCAGCTGAAAATGTTAAAGCAGGTGATATGTTGAAGGGAGTGTTCCCTCACATATATTGGACTCCATGTGCAGCTCATTGTATAAACTTGATGTTCGGGGATATTTTCAAGGAAAGACCCTTCCAAGATGTTTTCACTAAGGCAGTTAGGGTGCATTCTTACATTGTCCAAAGGCCTTTGTTGTTGAATATGATGAGAAGATTCACTAAACAAAAAAACTTAGTGAAACCTGGCAAGACTAGATTTGCTACTGCTTTCTTGACCTTGCAAAGAATGCACATACAAAAGGGCAATTTGAGAACCATGTTCACTTCAGATGAATGGAATAATAGTAAATTTGTAAAAGAAGTGAAAGGAAAAGAAGTTGCAAGGATAATGCTTTCTTACACCTTTTGGAACAATGTTGTTTATGCTCTTAAAGTCAGTGGTCCCTTGCTTAAAGTTCTTCGTTTGGTAGATGGTGAGGCAAAACCATCAATGGGTTACATTTATGAAGCGATGGATAAGGCTAAGGAGGGTATTAAAAAGTTCTTTACTGATGAGCATAAATATAAGAAGGTCTTTGAGATCATTGATAAAAGGTGGAAGGATCAACTCCATCAACCGTTGCATGCGGCTGGTAATATCTTGAACCCATCACTCTATTATAAACGTGAGAATGATTTGCTGAATAAGAAACTGATGGAGGGATTTCATAAGTGCATTGAAAAGTTGGTTGTTGATGAAAAAGTTCAAGATAAAATAACCGATCAGATTAGTACTTATTGCTCTGCTGATGGACTTTTTGGAATACCATTGGCCGTAAGACAAAGAGACAGAAAGTCACCAGGTGAATGACTCCTTCTATGTTTCTTTTGAGTTAACAGTAACACTTCAAGTTGTTTCTTTATAATTTGTTGCTAAATTTTGAACGATTATTCTACTTTAATAGTTGAATGGTGGAGGCTTTATGGTTCAGAAGCTCCAGAGTTACAAAAGTTTGCCATCAGAGTTTTGGGTCTAACTTGTAGCTCATCTGGGTGTGAGAGAAATTGGAGTGTGTTCGAACATGTAAGACTTAGAGGAAAGCTTTATATCCCAAATGTCTCAAGTCTTAACTCCTACTAATTACTTGTCAATATTTATTTGCAGATTCATACCAAGAAGAGGAATAGACTCACCCTAAAGCGCCTCAGTGACTTGGTGTTCATAAAATACAATAGAACATTAAGGCGTCGTTACAGAGCTCGCGATGAAATTGATCCAATTAGCTTGGACAATATTGATGATGCCAATGAATGGCTAACTGGAGTTGAGAATGCTGAAGATGAACCAATTTTTAAGGAAGATTCTACTTTCACTTGGGGTGTTGTTGCCGAGGCAAGTGAAGTTGAGCAGAACCGTTATGGTTTAAGGGGGAATACTTCAAGTTCAAGCTTACATAACAAGGGAAAAGAAGTAGCTACTTCAACTTCAAGACTAGTTGATGAAGATGATGAAGTTGAAGATGATGAGCAATATAATAATGATAATGAAGGAATACAAGATTTAGATGATCTTGGACTTGATGAAGTAGAGCTTTAGAAGAACAAGAATTAGATGTTGTCATGTTG
Organism: Jaltomata sinuosa; assembly: GCA_003996215.1. NCBI lineage: Eukaryota > Viridiplantae > Streptophyta > Magnoliopsida > Solanales > Solanaceae > Jaltomata > Jaltomata sinuosa. The sequence goes on from QJPP01000010.1 coordinate 703,332, forward strand.
AAATCTATGGTTTGCTTTAAAAGACTGTTGGCCTGACTGTTTTTCTTCTTTTTTCTGCACTATTTTGTGGTTGTTTTGTAGTTGCTGATTTACTGTGTTACTGCTATGGCTTTAAGGCTTTTTTTAAAAAAAATTGCGCTTCACCTCAATGAAGCGGGCGCTTCGCTTCACGCTTCGCTTAAAGCATGAAGCGGAGCCTTGTCGCTTTTTCCCGCTTCACGCTCCCCAGAACACTGCGCAACACTTCTTTTTAAAAGAATAGCACACTTTATCACCTTCAGAAACAAGTGAACTAAAGCACATCACTATTATCATTGTCTACTTATTCACAGATAGAATCTCAGTTGGACTACAAACTTTTTCACGTGTCCTTGAATTGACTGTGCACATTTTTTCCAGAAATATTGAATTCCAGAATCGCCATAAGTTACAAGTAGGTTCTTACCACATCTGGTTCCATTTCATCTGGTGACAACAACATCCTATCAAAACAGTGGCCTGAAATAGTGCACACCAGCAAACCATTTGTAGGATCCAGTACAACTTCCCTGCATGTGTCATCACAAACTGCGCCCACACACACAAGACAAAACCAATAAGCACAAAGCAATTACCCACAGGGATCCATCTTTCTAATTTCTAAATGAATGGTTTGCACTGTTGCAAACATTTTCTTACCATGAACGTTTCCAGTTTTTTCGCAGACAAACACATCGCCAATTTGATGGTAAGCGCATGTCTCTCCAGAACACGCATGATCATTGACCACATTATCACCTAGACCTTTGTTCTTCTTCCAAATAGAGACTTGATCAGCAACAGTCTTATCGAGAATTATACGATCATCATTTATCTGTATATTAAAGCCAGAAGATAAGACGAATACCATAGAAGATTATTTTTGACCAGTAATACAATAGCAGATTCTTGTCGCATCCACCTAAATGCAAACTAAGGACGTGGGATGGATCATTTCCTATTATTTTTATTTATTATTTTTTGTTTAATATTTATTCTCATGAAACACATGGAGATAAGTAAAAGTGCACACTCAAGGACATAGGAAAAGTTTCTGGATATGTAGAAACTCGAAAGTACTAGCATGTGACAAATGCTCTTATGGTAGACAGGGTAAAGCTGTTATCCATGTTTTCTATTCCTATTCTCCCTTAACTGTCTCTCCATTCTCATCTTTGTCCCTAATAGCTTGCTCCTCTCTACCTTCCATGTATTCTCTACATCATTTCCAAATTCCCTTCCACGACAAGCCCTTTTCGTTGTCTTGTATTTTTCTCTCTTTTCATTCAAGGTTTATTCAGATAACTTCTGTCTGCAATTTTTATGTTCCTAGGAGAAGACACGCTAATGAATCCCCTCAATCCACTGCATTCACACAACTTCTAGATGGAGTTTCTCAATTAATGGAGATAGCACAAACTACTTCTCAGCTGGCTAATCACCTAATTAATCACGCAAAGGAGGCAGGTACAAACTGAGTGGAAAAATGTATTCAAAAAGGGAAAAGAGGAGGAGGAAGGGAGAAGAGGGGGTGATGGATCTGGAGTACTAAGAAAAGAGATTGGGATAAATCCCAACATTCAGCATTAGGTCAGGAAAGGGCACCACTTACTATAGAGTTTATTATGCAAGTTCTTGGGAGGCAAAAGAAAAGATTTTTCAAGGAAAATCAGTTACAATTGACTGATTTAAGTAATAATGTGCTAGGCTTTTGAAATTTTTATGTATCTGTAATGGACCGCTCTTGGTTGGTGCATCGGGGAATAAACTTTTTTTTAACTATTCTTAAACATAACCTTGAATCCTTCCTTCCCTTCGGTATTTTGGATTGTCATATACTCCAAAGTTTCCAACTTTGTTTGAGATATTTTGTAGGTCCTATTACCATATATTCCCCCAATCCCTCTGTGTTTTTAATTTCAGTTACTGTTTTGGATATTTCTATGGAAAATAAAAAGTTCTTCACAGCCTTGTACAAGAGGAATGGTTAACATGAAAGAAAATGCTCCACCCAAACAAGATCTCCAGAAAAAGGAAAACAAGAAAGCCCAAAAGATGAATTTCAGGAAGTTTCCACAAGAAACACTAGAAAATGTTGATAAAAATCTCAATCAGTGAGTCCTTCCTTAAGAAACCACATATCTAAATATCAGAGATGCAAATTGTAAGGTCCAATTCTCGACGCCCTTCCGTTACACTTCCATAACCTTGGGCCTCACTTCACCCCGAAGTTTAAAAAAGAAAAGAATAAAATACATCCACCCACATATGATTTATCGAGTAACCTTAGGAGTCAACTTTATCCATAAATCCAGGATTACTTATGATTATATCCAGATTTGGATGTAGTAACTAGAAGCTTCGAATACAGAGAATACTAATCACCTGAGAAGGAAGAGGAGCTTGGCTTCTTTTAGCAGCCTGCATTTGGATGTAATACTCCTTGAATTCCGTTGGGCAATTCCTGACGAACTCCACCATGTCCTCTGCATCACGCTGCAAAGTATCCATTTCTTTTTATCAAAAGTAAATTTAATTTACAAGATGCATACATCATTTTACAACTAAAGAAAAATTCCAAGAGGCCAATCTCCCACTTTGCAGCTTGTTCTCTCCATTTCTTTGAATATCCCATTAATTGACCTTTTCTCTGAATAAGAAAAATATCATATATATTTTTTTTGTTAAATCCGGCTATTCTTGATGAGAGAAATGAGAAAGTAGATCTCCCTTGTCCTTTTCCTAATTTAATAATGCTGGTTTCTTTTTGGCCTAACAAAATGTTTTTAGTGCTCAAATGTGAAATCTTCTCAATCCACAAGAATACCATATTTACGTTAAAAATTATAACGAGCTACGGAGCTAGAAAATGTTACTCAGCCTAATCTTGACCCACTTGGATTTGGTTCTGGCTTAAATTTTTCTACAATTTGTTTACATGTTTGAGTAACATTTCCTAAAACCAATTCTGCAGTTCAATTAGGACTTCGATTTTGTTTGGAAAAGATTTTTTATGAAAACAAATGATTGAATCAAATTATTTTCAGAAACAGCAATAGTTTGGTTTGGGAAAACTGGGTAGTTGATTTCTGTTTCTGGATTTAGTCTTCAAAACCAAATAAGGCTGGATTTTTAGAAACTTCTCGAAATGTGATTTGTTTTCCTAGAAAAGTTCCCAAACACACTTCCAAAACCAATCATTTTAAAACTAAACCAAACCCTTACCAAATGCCACCCAAACATTCAACTTACATTGGGATCTACATAACTATAAAATTACAAGTTTTAAACTTCCAATTCTACACTATAATGTAGAGATTGCGAGTTAGAGGTAAAAAAGAATTACGTTAGCTGAAGTGCTTGGTCAATGACAAAGTGAATTTCACATTCAAATCAAAGATACCTTGATGTAAAGCTTCTTCCAAGCACACTCCCGTGGCTTTTTTGTTGGGAACACCAAACCCCATCGCAAGCAATACCTGTACCAAAATTTTATCAATCAAGAAACACCAACGTCAAATGGATGAAAAACATATTCTGAACATATAACTTTAGGATATGGAATAAGTACAAGACTCGATCCAAATAGACGAAAAGGAAAACAAGAAATCAGGAAGAGGTTAACAATGACTTAGAATGAATACTAGTACAAGCAGCCAAAGGGTAAGGAATAGTAGTCACTAAAGTGGGTTCAAACTTTGGAGAACAAGGTTCAACTCCAATAGAGACAAAACACTGGATGGTTTCTTCCTATCTGTCTAAGGCTTAGTGGTCAGAGTTACCCGGTACCTGCGCTCTCGGTACCTATGTTGGTGGTAGGAAATAGCAGGTAGCTGGCCCAGAGAACACCTTTATCAAAAAAATAAAAACTAGTACAAGAACCTATAACACCAGGACACATATATTATAGATACCATATGCAGCATGAATGAAGAGACTATGAAAAAGGAGGAGATGAAGGGGCGGAAACGCAAGATGCATTGTACTTACAGCCGACGCCATAAGGATTCATCCGAAGCAACACCATTTAGAAACTTACAGACAAATGAACATGCAACAAGATCCTGCACATTGCCATAAAAAGAAAATAAAAATTGGTCAATATGAAACAACCACGGGCACAGAAAAGCACAGAAGGCTCTCACTATACGTTCTTTTTCAGTCCCTTCCTGTGTAGGTAATAATATGACGAGCAGAAAACACAGGAACGTCGTGAATTACCTCTGAGGAAAGGAACTTGAGAATGTGATGGAGCAACTCAGGAGGGATTTTGCTGAGAATACCAGTTTCTATCGACCTTGGAGCCCGTCTTACGTTGCTGGTACTAGCACCATTACACTTACCCATAAGAGTCTCACACATCTTTGCAGGTGAAGATGCACATTCACCTTCAGCTTTAAATTCAATTGGCAATGCAAGAGATTGAGATGATAATAATGCATTTACCTTTTTCTCACCCTGTTTTTCCTCAAATTTCATCCGCTTTGCTCCTCTATTTTCCTCCTCCTCCTCCTCCTCCTCTTGCCCCATCTCTTTTGCCTCATCCTCCACATCTTCTATTTCCTCTGTTACTTGCTCCTCCTCAACAGCAAACTTATCATTGTTGTCCTCAACTTTCAGTTGCTTCCCTTCATCCTGAACCATATCAATCAAATTACAAAACTTCAACTAATTCCCTCCACAAATACAGCAAAAGCTACCATCACGTGCCCAGTAGCACAAAATCAGAGATATCAAAAACTACTCTGCACACTCATAGAGACAAAGATTTTAAGATTACAGGATACAGATTGCAATCATACTAATACTTTCCCTGTCATTTTTAGTGTGGCACTATTAAAAATTTGTAGAGTAAAAGATATTAACAATTTTTCTTTAATTGCAATTTTGTCAAGCATTTTCAAATATTACTCTCACCAGCCCATTGTTTGTATTTTACTGAGGCAACAACAACAACATACCCAGTGTATTCCCACAAAGTGGGGTCTGGGATGGAATTTAATATATTAATTTAATGTGGATATTACGGTAGTGATAAAGGAAGAAAATATCAAAGTAGTGTTTGAAAAGTCAGTTTCATGGAGAAAACATAACATCAAAGTTTATATTTTTAATAGTTCAACGAATTTGAATTCTTGAAAGTTGTTAAAGTTTATATAGGAATGAAACAGTATTAAACATTTTGGGTCAGTCCAAAAAGAAAAGGAATTAACGATAAGAAGAATGAGACTTACAATATTTTTTTTGCAGTTCATAAATATATAAAAAAAAATTGAGAACTAACATAAACTCACAAATGTATAAATTTTAGTTCAATAAAAAATCAATGTTCAAGTCCACACCCAAAAGAAAATGCATTGACCCACCTACTTTGATTGAACATTTCTTTTCTGAAAGAGAGTAGAAAATTCATGGGCACATGATAACCTTTTGTCCTCCCTTATTTTTTTTTATAACCCAAATTTCTGGAAGACCAGTTGTGCACAAGTTTTGACGTTCGGTGGATAATGAGCCCACCGCTCTACCCTTCTCCACTTAAATACCAAATTTCTGTCTAAGACAGGGGTCAAACACGTAACGTGTGCCCATCTCACACATCTCGCGTTGCACTCTTAACACTAGACCAAAGCCTTGAGGACAACCTTCTAGCCACGTCTTTCCGTAGAAATGAACCATACTCGGTACTCCCCTTATAAGAAAAACAAACCATATTCCTTAATCCATAGCAGAGCAAGAGAGGAACCAAAATGTAACACTATCTTAAAGCAAAAGAGGACTCATAAGACATTAGATAAGAACTGTTTAGACAGACAACTTTCCGAAAGTGTTCTGAAAAATGAGAACTTTTCGCTTCACAAAAGTCAGTTTGACTAATCTCCGAGTTAAATTAGATTAATTCAATTTTTAAAATTAACATGTAAATGTCCAAAACTATACGAAAAATACTATAAATTGCAATCATTCTCATATTAATACGATGAAAAAATACATCTTCATCAAAATTCATACAGATTGACTCTCGATAAGCGAAAAGTGACTAAGTAAAAGTCCACAGAGGGAGTAGTTTTTTTAAGGAAAAAATTGGGGATAGTGGAGAGAAACGGAGGTGGTCATTATTAGGTGGAGAATCGAACCATTACCAACCAACTGAGCTACTAAAATTCCTCTAATATAGCAGAAATAGTTACATAGGATTCATAAATCTGCTTGAAAATCATTGGATTTATCGACCAAATACCAAATGATTGCAGTGGTAAAAAAACTATACGAAAAATAATTTGACTAATCTCGGAGCTAAATTGAATTAAATTAATTTAATATTTTAAATTTAAAATGTAGATGTTCAAAAACTATGCGAAAATACTATAAATTTCATGGTTCTCATATTTATATGATGAAAAAATACATCTTTGTCAAAATTCATACAGATTGACTCTCGATAAGTGAAAAGTGACAAGTAACGGTCCACAGACGGAGGAGGAGAAACGGAGGAGGTGATTAGGAGGTGGAGAATCGAACCATTACCAACCAACTGAGCTACTAAAATTCCTCTAATATAGCAGAAATAGAGTTACATAGGATTCATAATTCTGTCGAAAATCATTGCGATTTATCGATCGAACAACCAAATGATTGCACTGGTAAAAAAGTATTCGAAATTACCTGATCTTCGGAGAAAGCGAGGACTTCGGATTCAAGGAATTGAGCTAGTGATTCATATTCATCATCGGAGATTACCATTACTCTAAGTGTTGATTTGACCGGGAAAAAAACGCCGGCGACCGGAGAATGACGTCAGCGAATCTAAGCGGTAGATTAAATCGAGGATTCATTGATAGGGAAAAAGGAGATAGCGTTGTTCAGCTGTTTGGACTTTGGGTAGCGTGAGAGAAGGTGTCGGGTCGGGTCGGGTCGGGTCGGATCGGAATATACGGGCCCGGATGAAGAGTAATTTTTGTTTTTTAAGGAGATAATTACCAAAATGGTCCTTAATATATGAAATTTGGTTCCATTTGGTCCTTGTATGCTTAATATATTTTTAAAATGAGTTATTAAATCGGATAGAGTGATATAAAAACGTAACTTTATTTTGTTGTTTGATAGTTCATGCGTAGTGCACATGTCAAGAGTTTTCGTTTATTCCGAAAGAAAACATTAACAAAAAAAGTCAACACCAAATCAACATGGTAAAACCTCAAAATCAATATCGAAATTTCAAATTTACATGATTTTAAACCTAGATCAAAATCCTGCGATTTCGCTTCTCAAATCCATGTTTTAGGTGTAATAATGCATGAATTCAAGATTATAAAACAAATTAAGTGTCTAGAAAACTCACACCATCTATTCCATCTCTTAAGACTAAAAAATGATAAAATAAATTAAATTACGATGTTGTTCAGCTTGTACATTTCATTTTGATTTTTTGTTCTTTAATTATATCAAATTACGATGTTGTTCAGCTTATACATTTCATTTTGATTTTTTGTTCTTTGAAATTAATTATTTAGGTAGGTATAACCACTCGATATATATATAAGTAGTGACCTGTTTAGATATGTCAAATTTCACTAAGTATACAAATGAAACCTAAATACATGTCCCGATTATATCTTCAAAGTCGTCCAAATTAACAATCCGTCCTTCCCCTCCAATAGAGGATTTTAGTAAATAACCAAATAGGACACAAAGTTGTACTGATAATGTAGTCGATTTAACGCAAAAACTTCAAGAACCTAGTAATAACACAAGGAACAACTACAACTATTACCACGTATCAGTCCCAAGCAAGTTAGAATCGAATATATAAATTGTTCGTGTCACTTCATTAAATCCGTCTCAATCGAAAATACAGCAAGGAACAAATTGTAAGAAACTCTAAAAATTCTCAAGGACAATTGCATCTTTGCTTCAATTTTCAAACAGTGAATAACATGAAAAAAGGAAATGTGGCTGGGGATGGTGGACCAAAGCAGGCATAAAACACTGCAAGCTTCCAACTTCAGATCTATGCACCATAACTCACAACCAGAGTGAAGAGATACAAAAAGGAGAACCTAGTAATAATAAGGAACTACAACTATTACCACGTATCAATCCCAAGCAAGTTAGAATCGGCTACATGAACTGTTCATGTCACTTCATTAAATCCGTCTCAGCGAAGGGATACAAAAAAGGAGAAGCTACTAAGTACAAAGTAGTTCAGTACCAAGAAAAGCCCCTAATGTTTATAGGAAGAGCAAATTGGCAAACTTAAGAAGCCTTTTTAAAATGAACAGATAGCAGCTTTGCAATCTCTAGAAATCCAACCTTGTCCTTGCCAGCAAATATCGTCTTCAACTTGTCATCACAATTTATCTCCTTCTTGTTTGCCGGGTTCTGCAGATCATGAATTTTACTTGTCAAGAAAAAACTAAACGGTGTATGTGTATTGTATATGACCTACTTCACACTGGTCAGATCAGATAACAACTATTAACTGAAGAAAACTTTTTTTCTCAAACATCAGAAGGATATGGATTGTACTCGACCTAATCAGAAACTAAAAAATCAGTAATTATGATAGTTTGATGAGATCAATGACAATCATCTGGTTATAACAACTCTCATAATAAATCTATGCCTCAAATTACTAGTAGAAGGAATGCTAAATGATTGCAAATTATCATCTCGAAGGCCATAGTGTAATATTATGCAGAAGTAAGAGACTTTCCTAGAACCCCAAGTGTTGGTGATCGTTGATCAGTCACGTGCAACTACATTACTGAATTTAGATGAAACATCACCATATTCCAATATGAACAAACGCACAGAAACTCTGCCCAAAAGATTGTTGCTGTTTTTTGCAGCTAATAGTATCTCAAACAAATGAACTAACATGAAAAAACATCTTTTACAAGAAAACTAACATAGAAAATTAGTAGGAGCTTAAGCAAATGGGCAATGTAGAGAATCATGCTTGGCTACATTTGTGTTTTTCTTTTCCATCAAATACATTTTAAGGAATATCTCAGAAATATATCCACAAAAAAATTCAACTTTTTAAGTCTGAATATCGGCATAGGTTGTTAAACATGCTTGAACTACTGGTTTATTATATCAGCAATTATTTCCAGCTTGGCTAATAAAGGATGCCCCAGCTGGTCATACAAAGTGTTGAAGTAGCTTGAGAATAAAAGCTCATGTATTATTCAGCACATAGCAATCAAATCAGACAGCATAGTATTCTGGGCCCCCAAGCCATGAGCATCCTACTTCTTCATATAAAGTGCCCCAATGTCTATACTTGTCAAATTATATACATTTGAAATAGCAGAAGACGTAAAGCTACCAACCTGTTTATTCATTATCATGTAGTGTGCTAATTTCTATTCTGGACCAGCCACTCATCGCGCAAGAGCTACAATGAGCAGCCAAAATAAGCTCAACTCTTAGTTCATGTGCAGCTTTCACTAAGTCTCGTAGGATATAAAGTAAAATAACAGAGAGGGGAGAGAGAACTGATCATAACATATCACATGTCGATCAGTAGCCTAACTTATTACATAGACTTTAGAACCTCAATTCCTTCGGATCCCTCACCCTCTTGCAGTCTACTCTGATAGGGTCTTTTGTTCCATTATCAGCCAGTCTACTAGATAGGGAAAATACCAATATCCTTTAATCTGGTGCACATTAAATCATTTGTAAGAATTCATAATCACACAGAAACAACTAGACTTTCCAAGAATGTTAAAATTCCATCTGTTGTGTGATTGAGCAAATAGGTTTGACTATCTTATATTGAAAAGGGCTAGTCAAGGGACCAGACAACAAACTGATTGTTAATTGCATCTGACATGCTAGGTGCGGTCATTACCATTTTCCATCAGACCACAAACCCCACCGAATACAAAGATATTATACATCTTCCAGAAGCACAAGGAAATACAATCATCCCTGTGAAAATTGTTTCATTAAGAGAAAATGCAATGTCTTCCCTGTGCACTATATGCATCACTTTTAACACCTTCAGTCGTCATACTATCACACCTGCAAACCGGTGCATTTGGATGTTTGCATAGGACATGGTAAACCATCTTAAATAACTTCTATTATTTTTTCATCTAATGTGCTACTTGCACCATCATAAGATTACTCGTGATCTTGTCTAATCCTCCATGACTATACATCTATCCTAACACATGCATTTTTATGACCTTCATTTCATTGATATAGCTGATACCAACACCAGGTACCCGTACTCTATGTTGCTCGGACTCTTCAAAAATGTCAGACGGGTGCGTGTCGGATCCTCCGAAAGCAGTGTCATTTTTGGTGCAGGCGTGCAACAACATTTTTGGCGAATCCGAGCAACATAGCTCATACTTGACTCAGCTCAGGTTTGACATAGCTCAAGCAAAACCCCACTCCAAATCCCTCATTTTTGCAAAGAGGCTATTTTCACACCTCAAATCCTTAAACAACAAGTTCCCAAATTAGCAATTTCATCGTATATCTTAACAACTTCCCCCTTACCTCGTACCTCCATTTTTTTGAATTTCATACCTGAACTATCTAGAGTGTGAGTTTCCTACCTGAACTATCACCAACTATTTACCAAAACACACCTCAACTATCAATTGTTCACTTTTCCTATTTGAATTATCACCCTCATTCACCCTCGTTCAGGTAGAAAAAGTGAACAATTGATAGTTAAAAAGTGTTTTGATAATAGTCGGTGATAGTGCAGATAGAAAACTCGCACACCTAGGTATGAAAAGACTAGGATACTTTAGGTGTGTTTATGTTAACAACTTCCGCCTTACATTTCTACAAAAAAAAGGCTATTCCATACAGCAATACTATCAACATGCAAAGGTATATTCTCTATCATAAGTAACTAAATGTCCCAAAAAGGGGAAATAGAAATTGGACCAGAAGATTATTGGTTTTGGTGAATCCCAAACTATTTACCAAAACACACCTCAACTATCAGTATTCAATCGTTCACTTTTCCTACTTGAAATATCACCTCGTTCAGGTAGAAAAAATTAACAATTGATAGTTCAAGTGTATTTTGATAATAGTCGGTGATAGCGCAGGTAGGAAACTCGCACACCTAGATATGAAAAGACTAGGATTCTTTAGGTGTGTTTATCTTAACAACTTCCCCCTTACATTTCTACAAAAAGAGGCTATTCCATAGAGCAATACAATCAACATGCAAAGGTATAATATACATCTATCCTAACGCATGCATTTTACAACCGTCATTTCGTTGATCTAGCTGATACAAACACCAGGTACCCATACTTGACTCAGCTCAGGTTTGACATAGCTCAAGTAAAACCCCACTCTAAATACCTCATTTTTGCAAAGAGGCTATTTTCACACCTCAAATCCTTAAACAGCAAGTTGTCAAATTAGCAATTTCATCGTATATCTTAATAACTTCCCCTTACATTCAGGGGCGGAGCCAGGTAGCGCCAAAGGGTTCATCGAAACCACCTCCGGAGGAAAATTATACTGTTTATACATGGTTTAAATTATTTATATATATATATATATAGCAGATGTTGAACCTCCTTCAAATTTTTCGTGTATTTACTTCTTCATATTTTGAAGACCTTTTAGTCAAAATATTGGTTCATTCTCTATCTTAAGTAACTATTTATTCCAAAATGATTGACACATAAAAGAGATGGAAATTGGACCTGAAGATTATTGGTTTTGATGTAATCCCAGACTTTTTTAACAGCATCAGCACGTGAGATTTCACAACTACCGACAAATTTTCCTAGTGCAGGTGAAATCGGTAGCGGTTTCAGTAGGCCTTTACAACGAACTTTTTCAGTCGCGGTGGCGGTGGCGGTGGTGGTGGCGGTGGCCGGAGGTGTCTTTGCGGCGGAGCTCTTTGCAGCAGCCATTAGAGTTCGGCAATAGTTTCCGAAAACCCTAGAAGATGACGCCATGGTTTGCCTCGGATTCTGTGCAAAACCCTAGGGAGCTACAGAGGAGAAATGGCGAACTCTTGAGGTTTTAGGAAGAGGGAATGGCAAAGTCGTAGTTTACGGTTACTAGGCCTTCGGGTCGGGTATGTCGAAACTACGTAACATGACAAATATTAATGCCTAATTATTACGGTCTATAGTAATAATTTATTTTAATTACATTTTGCAGTAGATTATTGCTATTTGTATGCTGTTAATAGTTATTTGTATTTATATCCCAAAATTTCAACACTCAAATGTATTTGTATGTCGTTAATAGCTATTTGTATTTGTATGCTGGAATTTCAACACTCTAAAGTACTTTGTATGTCGTTAATAGCTATTTGTATTTGTATGCCGAGATTTCATTAGTATTTTTGTATGCCGAAATCCTACAACAAAAAAATACAAATGGGAAATACAATTGTTATAGAAACTGTTGCTACGGATTGTAATTAAGCAAAATGTTGCTACGGACGCCTGATTAAGTTCCTACTAGTTGTTGTTTATGAAAGTTCCTCATCTGTATTTCATAAAAATTTAACGAGAATTATCACGTCAGAAGTTTGAAGTTGAGGTAAAGAGCTTCTTAACAAAGACGATTTTATATATTTAGGGCTCAAATCTAAAATTTTTGATTAAGGATGAAGCAATATTTATCGATCTATCACAAGCTTTCTCGGTATCAATCTAGTTATTACTTGATCCACTACCCACTCATAGTCTTATATTCAGCCACATACCCACACTTTTAAATGTGTGAGTAAGATGCACGTCACGAGTTCAAACTCTAGATATTAATTTATTTCTATCTCTGTGGAAAAAATTTAGAGTGCCTGGCTCATTATGAGACATTATCCACTGAGTTTCAGAACCGTGCATCAACTTGTTGTTAGGAGATTTCTCGGTTATAAAAGAAAGAACGTCCCCAAATCCGTACTTTCTTTATCCGGAGTTCCATAGTCTGGTCCGGAAGTATATTCACAACTGAAAGTTCCACACAGGACCCAACGTGCCTGACTCTGATACCATGTCAAATTCAGCCTTGAGCTTAACTCACGCCCCAAAAGCTAACTCAAAAGGGAGGAGCATTGCCCATAAGCCCAAGGTTTTCGTCCCGGTCCGATGTGGGATCATTCTCATCAACAAGTGGCCTTAATATAAATCCAACCTCTTAAATAGAAGGTATAAATTCTTGAATGTATTCTATGTTTCATCTTAAGATTATGCATATTCAATATACTCAAGAGTGGCAAAAAAATTGTTCTCCAAAACATTTCAATTTTTCCAAGTTAGTTGTATGCAAACACATTGCCAGAGTGATAGTAGTACATCAAAAAATTTGTGTGTTACAATGATCAAAATCTGGCAATGGTGATCAAAATCTAATTCTAACATTCTTAACTCCTCTGTTGCAGAAAATTGAACTATCTCAACTTCACTCCTGAAGTATGTTTTCATCGAATCATCATCGTACACGAGTGAGTGCTAGATAAGCCACAAGTCTGTAGCCAACCAACATCACAGCCATGACCGAGACATCGATCCACATATTGTTTAAGCCTACTGATTCAATGGCAGGTAAGTTTGCAACTTGGCAATAGACTCCTTTTGAACATTCATAGTAGTCATTGTCATTGTACTGAACCCCTAGAAGTAACTTGTAGCTATAGTAGCTGTAACTCAAGTATTTTAACCAGACGATGAACGGGGGAATTTGTTGAATGTAGTATCCTCCGGCAATTAGGAATACCAATGTTGTGACTGATGATAAAGTTGTGGCTTGTTTGACATCCATTAGTAAGGCACCAAAAGCTAGTCCAAGACTTTGTGAAACGAGGACGTTGTAGAGGACTACTAGGAGAGATAGGATGAAGGTAGTTGGATCGGGTTTGAGCCCGCCCATCCAGTAAAGGATGAAGGTAAATGCTGTTGGCAATGCAAGTTCCAAAGGCAAATCTCCCACAGTTTTGGCTAGAAAGTATGACGAGAGACGGTACATTCCTGATGATCTCTCTTTGATGAGCATTCTTCTTTCCTGTGGAAATGTGAAAACTGCATTGTAGAGCGGATAGAAGCCCCAAAATACCGTGAAAAAGAACAACATTGCAATCTGCAAAACAGCAAGTGAAATTTCATTATTATTATTACAACATTGTAACATGTAACAAGGCCTGATTATTGAAATTGTGAAAGTTAGCTCAGTATACTGGACCAACCTAGCGTAAAATCATAGGAATTTATTTGTTTTCGTAAGTGCAATATGACATAGGTGAACGGATAATTTCTTACTCGATCTTCAATGTGGGATGTCGGAGTATGCCACCACAATAGCCCTGCAAGAAATGCTACACTTATAACTTGGAAGATCCTAAGCCTGTTGAACGTCTCGTATCTTCGCTCCCTTAGCCCTCTCATAAGTAGTACTTTGAATTGATGCATCCAACTTGTGCACCATTGCTCTACTTTCAAACCATTTCCTGCATCAATAGACCCCGCGATAGCTATTCTTAGCAACTGATTAAAGGCGATGAACGGTTTGAAAACAGTTTTGAAGTTGCTTTTTTTAATTGTAAATTGGAAACTTACTTGTAGAAACATCCTTTGTGTAACTGAAGTTACTGTTATCTAAACTGCACACTTCAGTTTTCAACCTTGTAGAAATGTTCTTTTCGTACGCAGAGACGAGAGCTTCTCTCACCAACTTCTTTTCCTGTTCAGTACTGTCACCTTGCTCGATGGCATTCTTGGTATCCGGTCCAATTCCTGAAAGACCAATGATAGATTTTAAGATGCCAGAAATACCGTAATGAGAGGAACATAAGAGTTTGTCCCTAGGTATTTGACCAAATTGGATCGTCCAGTTCCTATAGAACCTATCACTAAAATACCCCTAGAGGGGGTCTGTCGACTTTAAAAGTCATGAGAGTCCCTCTATCCCCAAAAAGACTATTTTAGGGAGAGATGAAACTGAATCCTACCTTATCAACTGTGAAGGGACAACTTGTAGTGTGATCTCTTTTCACTTTACTTAAACAAAGGTACTAATTATCATTACTTATCATTAATCCTAGTACTAATGTGACTTTATGTCTATTAGGCCATAATTAAACAGAAAAAAAAATGATGAACCATTGTCATAAGTTGACATTTATGTGAAACATGTTCCTTCAAGTGTGTTAAGGTGGAAATTTCTAATTACCATTCGCGAGATCGAGCAAGAGATCAGCAGGATTGATAGTGATGGATATGGAAAAACCAATAGAGGAGAAGTATTCCAAGGCACTTGATGCAGGACCATAGTAGATAGGACATCCCTCAGAGAGCAACACTACCTTATCGAACATATAATAAAGCCGACTAGACGGCTGATGGATCGTTGTGATCACAGTACGACCACCACTTGCTAGGCGTTTAACTGTGTTAAGGATCCGTAGTGCTGTTGTCGAATCCAATCCTGACGTTGGCTCGTCTAAAAGTAGTAAACTCGGGTTGATTAGCATTTCTTGACCTATACTGACTCTTTTTTTCTCTCCACCTGATATCCCTCTAAACAATGGCCCTCCAATCATGCTGTTTCTACACTTGTTTAATCCAAGTTCTGCAATGACATGCTCTACATGTCTCACTTTTTCGTCTCTGCTGAGGCTTTGTGGCAGCCTCAGCAGAGCTGTGAATAGAAGTGTTTCTATTACAGTAAGATGAGGATATAGGACATCATCTTGTGCCACGAATCCAGTTCTACGTTTGATTGAACCCGAGAATGGCTGGCTGTTGTATGTAATCTTCCCGGATAATTTGCCCGAAAGACGGCCACCTAGTGCTGTCAAGAGGGTGGTTTTGCCACTACCTGATGGACCTAACATTGCTAGCATCTCTCCTGGACATACAGTACCTGTCACCCCATTTAGTATAGTCTTCTCTTTTGTGCTTGATGGTCCTCCACAACACATTCCTTTGGTTTCTTGCCTAATCTTGTAAACAATCTCTTCAAACTGCACATTTAAAATGAAGACATTAGCAAAGATTACATCGGAAGCAACCTCTCTATCTCTACGAGGTAGGAGTAATATTTGCGTAAACTCTACCCTCCCCAAACCCCACTTATGGGATTACATTGGGTATGTCGTTGTTTTTGTACATCAACAAAGATTACATTGAACCTCTTCAAATACACCCCAGGGTGGTGTCGGATCCTCCACAAGCCACACTTTTTTGAAGGATCCAATACTGGTGCGGCAACATTTTTGGAAGGTCCGAGCAACATAACATTGAACCATTGAAGAATTACGATAAGAGCAGACTATTTATATAGTATAATTTTCCGACAAAGGGGATTCAATTATCATTTCAGTACATGTAACTCTGCCTCTGGATCAGAGCACATTACTGACACAACTTACATGTTACATGTAAGAAACAACTAAGTCTTTATGTACTAAAAGGTGAAAAGATAAGAGGAAAAAATAGACCTTCAAAGTTATAGGGTACATTGCCCTTTGTGAAAAAGACTCTTGTGACTTGATCTGGACAGGGAAAGCCATCAATTCTGTGTCACTATTTTCTGGTTTTGGTGCTACACAATGAAGGTGCATATTGCCAAATACTTCAAACAACTTGAACTAAGGCAAGTTTTAGTGTACTATGTGTTTGGTTTTTTTAGTATTGTGTTTTGATTTGGAACAAAAAAAACTTAGGAAGGAGAAGTTTACTTGAGTTTACTAAATTGAATTGGATAGCTAATGTAAATATATAAACAAAGAAAGACACACATAGGAGGATCTTTCTGTTCTTTGTGTTAAAGTTGTAGGCCTATTTCACTTTTTTTTTGTGGGCTCTCACCTCTTTCTCTTATTAAAGTATTTTAACACAATCAAATTATTACACTAATCTTTTTCTGTTAGTTTTCATCTTAGGGTGTGTTCGGCAGGAACGAAAATGTTTTTTTGAAAAATATTTTTTAAAGAAATAAGTGAGTTTTTTCACTTATTTTTTTGTGTTTGATACGCAAGCAAATATTATTATCTCAAAGATATTTGTATATAATATAGACAAATACCGTGGGAAGTGGGTGTGGGGTGGTGGGATAAGGGCTACGGCGGTGGAGTGGTGAAGATGAAGTGTGTCGGAGGGTGGAGATGACACAATCAATGTCAAATGTTACTTGTGGAACGTGTTTTCCCTGGTTTTACAAGGAAAGTCATTTTCCTCAATTTTAAGAAACTTTTTTTTCTAAGAAAAATATTTTTCAAAAAATTTGACCAATCGAACATGAAAAAAGTGAAAAATATTTTCCTCCGTACCGAACACACTCTTAATCTTTTTTGAACTATAGTATCTTCTCACTAATATCCTTCCATTCTTATATATGAAATGATTGTTTCATCTTTCTTCATGTAGAGACTGATTTCTTTTGCAGTCTCCTTTTGAGAGTGAAGGGTCCATGGCCATCAATAGTGATGTAAGAAATTTCATTAAGGATTTTCATAATTTAATGTGTATATAAATAAATAATTTTTCGAATACCTATGTTCATATATAATTTTCTGTCGATAAATGTTCAATCGATCCCCTAGAACCTATGTGGCTTTTTGACTTATACACAATATAATTTTTTGAATGAAAGATGTTCAATAACTGACCCCCTTGAGTATTTTATGTGGCTTTTTGAGCAATATATATATATACACTATAATTTTTCGACATGGATGTTGAACCGACCCCTTAGCCTATGTGGCTCCACACTAGTGACAATGGCACTATGACAAACTACCTTTAACATAGACTTGTCATAATTAGATACTAATTAGCTATAATTGTGAGTTTAAAGTTGGATATAAGAAAATGAAAACCAAATTAATTGGTGGCAATACCCTAGTTATTAGGGATATGTAGACAATTATTGTCGGTTTTTTGTTCTTTTATTTTTTTATAATTTTTTTTCAATGGGCATTCTGTTATACGGCAACCTTTTAAAATTTATTTGAATCATGACTCCAGAAAAAAAAGTTAAATTACTTTACTTTACTACTATTTAAAAGCGGCCAGAAGTATACAACTGTGTGTGTGTTTAAGAAGCCAAAGACAGTATAATTGGACCTAATTATAAATTATGACTCATGTTAGCGCGCATAAAGCTTCATATAATAAAAAAAATTGTGAAGCAGTGTCAGATGACATCACTAGACATGAAAGGTATCTTTGGCACTAGACAAATGGCATCCTTGGATAAGTGGTATATAACAAAAACTTGAAAGTCCAAATCCAAACTTGTAAATGAATGCACAATTGTCACTTTCCATTTAAAACTCATGACAGTATATTCATGCCACCCATGGGAAGCATTTTACATTTATGCTTCTAACAAGTTGTTCCACAATATATAGTGTCTCATTCATTAGGAAAGGAAAGGGATAAAAAAAGAAGAAATTCAAACCACTCAATAGAAAAAAGTAAGGTACAAAATGAATAGTGTAATAAAGATTATGTACCAAAGTGGATTAAAAGAGAATAATAAGGTTCGATTCATGCTCCCAAGAGACGTGATGGGATGAATAAGGCCTCTTCATCTTTGATAGGAAACACTTTTTTCTTAACATGTTGTACATAGCGGGAATCTAAATTAGCCAGACCAATAAATTTCAAATGTCTCATGATAAACCAAAGAAAAAAAATGAAAGAAAGATATCGAATATATCATAATTAATAGTAGGAGATATAATTATATCAGGTAAATATGTCTGTATATTTTTAGGCAAAAGAAGAAAAAGATAAGGTTCTTTTCTTTGTAAGAAAATTGATTTTATAAATATATTCCCCAACCACCACCACCACCCTCGAGTTAATATTCTTGTAACTTATTTATAAACATTTGTATCATCTTGTTGGTATAATTTTTCTAATATTCATTATAAAGTTGAATAGATGCTAAATAAAGTGTTTTGATTCTTCATTTAATTTTTATATACTGATAATATAAAATTCCCTCCATTATTAATTAGAGGTCTCGAATTTGAGCCTCTGGGGAAATGAAAAAAAATCTGTTAGAAGTGTCGCCTCGAAATAATGCACCCTGCAAGCACAAATTTATATTTAAACAGGCTCCAACATGAATATCGGACACAAAAAATTTAAAATAAATAAATAAATTCCCTCTCCCTAGCTGATCACTGTCATGTGGTTCTAGTTTATCTCACAAGTATAGATAATTGCATTTTGGAATCTCATCTTTTCCAACATAATGAATGTTCTTAGATGCTTAATTTTTTATTTTTTTTTTTAAAAAAACACCTCTTAATTCAAGATTCTGGATGAGTTGATTGACTTGTGTGAAAACAACCACAAAAACAAAATAAAACTTTACATTTTTTTGGATATCTTTACCAAATAACTTGTCATTTAAAATGTTGGAGTGGCTCTCTATGCCCATGTTAACAAGAAAAAGAATTAGGATGTTTTTTTTGTTGGTATGATGGAAATATTTTTAATTTCTTAAAATTATTTTATATTTAATTGGTTAAATATTGTGAAAATTTATTAATTATTTAGAAAAATAAGTTCACTAAAAATCAAGAAAACTTTTCTGATAAAGGTAGAGATAAGTGATATTCCACACTGATCGTCTCCTACTCACGCCCAAACACCTCAGCCTTGTGCCGTCCCAACCACCACCACCGACGCTCCCATCACCACCCTCACCATAATATTTGCCTAAATAATATATAAACACTCACTACAAATAACAAATAGGAATTAGCTACAAAATTCGTCAATATTATGCTGTTAACTTACCTATAATTAACATATTTATTTGATAATCCATCACTCATCGGTCCTTATTAGGATTGACGATTGATTTTATTGTTTAGCGAAAGAAGTTGTCCATCGATACTTTCTATTTTTGTTGTAGTGGCTCTTTAAATAATATCTTTGTTGTCAAACACTAGCAAATAAATAAGAAAATTACTTAATTTCCCAAAAAAAACTTTTTTTTTTAAAGAAAACATTTTTCTTCATGCCCAAAACACCCTAAAAGAAAAAGAGCATGCCTTTTCTACACTCTCTTTTAAAATTTATTTGAACATATTTTATTCACTTAGACTGGACAAGAGAGAGAGAGAGGGGAAATGATTAAAGAAAGAGAATTTATGTCCATAAAAATATAATTTCCTGCATAGCACTTAACATGAAGATCATGGGGACCTTTAATTGTGGAGCCACTCATTTCTTAGGTGTTTAATTTTAGTCTTTGGAAGAAGTGGATGGGGGGTTGTGATAGAAGGCTACAACATAGCCCCACCCCCACCCCACCCCCCAACATTTTAATAGTTGAAAAAGCTTCTTTCTTTTTGCTAATTTACAAATTCTTTTAACTTTGTTTATTTGTGTATGTTAAGAAGAATGATTGGAGAATATGGTGGGATAATTGAATTTCTTCTACTTTTATGTGTAATAGATCAGCTTAGATGTTGTTCGCTTTGGACTTAGGCCTCCAGTGCATCAAAATACGTTACTAGAGTCTAAAACCTGTTTTCCTATATACAAACATCTCTCACATGTTATGTTGATATTAGATTAATTGCTTAGGATGTTAATATACATCGGCCCTCATTAGGGATTCAATGTTCTTGCTGAGGTTCACTTCAAGGTTGCACGCGGAGCGAAACGTCTCAACTTATTAATGGTATTGTTAGTTATAAGCCTAGGTTGTACGACTTTAAAATACGCTAAAATGTAAGAGTTATTTTTTATATTATATACTCGTGATCTCTTTCTTGTTTTGCCAATGTTAATTTGCCTATGATCATGTCACATTATTAATGGATTCGAATTCGAAATTTGAGAATGAGAAATCTTTAAGCAAGGAGTACTTTACTTTCCTTAATGGATTTATCGGACGCGAATTCACATTAATTTGATTTAGGATTCTTTAATATCGAATAAAGCACAACTAGGTGTACAAAGCATACTCATGTGTTAACAGAGTTTGGAAAAAAACCGCACCTTAAGAGGTATGATGTAGATAGTCTATCTTAATACAAATACTAGTGATTGCTTCCACGACTCGAATCCTATAAGATCACACGAAAATAACTTTACTATTACTTCAAGACTCCCCTTTGTTTCTTTAATATTGAATGCTTAGGGGGGAGAAGGGGGGGGGGGGGGGGGGTTGCATAGGTTCTTGTGGCACTTGTTTTTTTGACATAATTTTACATATAATATATTCTCTCTTGCTTTACTTGGAAATCTTTTATCTATAGCCCCATGTGGAAGATATTCTTTGCTCCCTACTCTTCCTAGCATCCATTAATGCTAAATCAATTTGAGCTTTTAGTAACCATGCAACTTCTTATTCACACCAGTGTTTAAAAGGCAAGAGTATGAGGTAAGGTATTTTATTTAGTACGGAGCGAGGCGTAATTTTTTTTTCTGTTTCTTTGATAGTGTATATTATATTCCAACAAAAAACTTTGATAGTTTATATTGTATTCCAGCAAAAATACTTGCAATAGAGGGGGTCTAGGCCTAGATCTTTTTTTTAGAGTTGTAAGTCTCCATAAGCTACGGGGTCTAAACTTTATGAATCTTTAAATTTTAATTTATAAATTAATAAAGTATTATAATAGTACAAAAATATAAAAAGTACATTAAATGTTTTATTAAAAATAAATAGATTAATTTTTGTACAAAAAATAAAATACTTAGCATATTTTATAAGTATAAACAATGCAATAGTATTAAAGTTATGATGAGAAACAAAGCGGCTACAACGTCTTAACTTTAAAATAATTTAAAAATTATAATTTCTTAAGAAACGTATATCAAATTACGCATTTTTTTCTCTTTAAAATTAAATAATCAATAAAAGTTATTAGTACTATAATTTAAAACATTGCTCCTTAATGGATAAATATAATATTGCTTTTCAAATAGCAAAGAAACAAACCCATGTGTGAGAGCTTGAGACGTGTTGAAAATATAATTAAGTAAAAGTGTGTTTTATCAAGCGGTTTAAATTTTTACATGAAATAAACTCATACTTCAACATGATATATTAAACCAGGATAAAAATCTTGAGTTCAAATCTTACTATTAATCATTATCGAACAGAATTTTCACGTATTTAGCTATGAGAAAAAAATAGGCCTACACGTAAAGAGACATGTTGACAATAGCAAATTATGTAACTTTCATTAGATGAGAATCTTACCCAAAAGTTTGTTCATGTATTGGAAGAGTCAACAGGAGATGCAAGAAATTAAATATCTTTTTTATTTATTTATTTTTTTAATTCTCAAAATACCTTTTTTAAAATAAAATTCATAACTTCCTCTCCATTTCATTTTCACCGTTCTCCTTTTTCTTGCAAAGATACTTACAAAATTTATGATTTTCTTTTGTAACAAAATTGAGGGCAATTTAGTTATTGTACCAAAATCCAAAAGTACAACTTATCTCCATATTATTTATTCATAAAACTAATTTTAACACTTAATAATATTTATCAATTATTTACAATCAAGTAACCCAACAGGCTCTTAATATCATTTGGAGAGAAACTTTTATAATCTAGTGTGAATTGATTACAAAAATATGACGAAGCAAAGCAAATTTTCGTAAACTCGATCAAGTCACTTATAGTAGGCCGATGATTATTTTTTCACTTAATAAGTGAAGAAGGGAAAAAAAAGTGAGGCTTAGCAAACTTAATAAGGCAGGACCACTACATAAGTCGTTGCGGAGAAAGCTCGAAGAGCTTCTCTTATACCACGGCGATAAGAATAAGAAACAAAACAACGTACGTATATAGCCTCTTAAATTTTTCAGTAAATTTCATGCAGATATTCAAACTATGATTTATTTCAATTAAACATCTGAACACATGCTAAAGTGTTTCTATTATACATTTTCATGAGTTCAATTTTGGGGGAAAAAATTATCTGTATTCTCAAACGTATATTAAATAGATAAGTTAATCATATAAAATATGTCACATCTGTTAGTCATTCACACCGACCCAAGAGCTATAGATAAGCAAGAAGATATATTGGTCCAACCAAATTTAAAATCTAAATGATAATCATAATAGTCTATTTTGCTGGTGTTGGTTCTTTAACAAATTTTAGAAAAATTAACGTGAATAGTCGTCTATCAAAATTATAATCAATAAGATATATATATATATTATATATATATATATAATATATATATATATATATATATATATATATATATTATATTTTGGTGGACACATGCAAATGCAATTGCAAATGAAAGGAACTCGTGGGTTTATTAGTGGAATGTGGATTGTCCCTACATAGACTAATCAAAACACTCATTCATCATTATCTACTCAATTAGTGGAATGTGGATTGTCCCTACATAGTCTCACGTTTGAAATTCTCTGCATATTTTTTTCGTCGAGCTTGTCATACGGGATTTACTTAATGTAATTTGCATTTTTTATATGATTTGTGAACTATTACACTAAAGTAGAATTTATCCTGTGCGCATCCAAAAGGTAGCAACTACAGATTTTCTTTATTCATTTAGTGTGACTGAATTGATTGAGCAAGGGATCTCTAATCAAAAGGGGAGTCTTATGTTTGAAATTTTCTGCATGCTTTTTCGATCGAGCTCGTCACATGGGCTTGCCTAGCTAGTGTGTGATTTGCATCTCCTGTTTGATTTACGGGTTATTATATTAGAGCGAGATTTATCCTGTGCGTTCTTTATTCATAAAAAATAATAATTTAAAGTTATATTACTTTAAATAAAAAGGTATAACATTCTTTTATAAACGATAAAGAAAAAAGAAAAAGAATGACATATAAATGAGTACGGATGTTAAGCTCCTTTTTTGACTTTAATTTGTGCTTATTAGCTTTCCAACCTTAGCTAATTTGTCCTAATCATTGCCACTTTAACAACCTTAATTGATTGTTGACCCCTAATTAATACTCTATTATTTCGAAGAAAGCGACCCTCTAGCATCTCTAAGTGCCACCTAATAGGCTATATAATTTGTTTTAATAAAAAAAATATATGAGAGATTGAGAGGTATATATATTGTTATTTGTAACATTTGTGATAAGAGTGGCGTTCGAATCTAATTTGGTATTCAATTCAAAATCCAAAAAATTTAAAAATAAAATCTGAAGTTCAAACCATAATCTAAAAAATTCAAATTTATTAATATCCAAAAAGTTCTGATTTTGCGTTGGTCCAAATTATGCCCACCCCTATTTAGGCGTCACGAGTTATTTTTTGAAAAATGAAAAAAATATATAAAGAAATATATTAAATGTGATTTATGTAACCTTTTTGTATAACTATAACATGTACATGTAGTGAAACTTTCTAAAGAAAGTAAAAATTCATTTTTGAAAGACTAAATTAAAATGTACTAAAAACTAACATAAGAATGTGAACATGATTAATTTAAATGATTTAGTTAATTATTGTGACAACTTTGTGAAGTTGGTGGTCTTACATCATAAGTACTGTTTTTCTTAAAATCATTTTAGAAAGACTAAAATGTAAAATGAACATAGATTTTCAAAAGAAGTATATTCAATAATTAATTATTACTCCAATCATATTTCATTTTTTTGTACTTAATTTAACTTTCACCCTCTTTAATTGCATCACACATCGACACTTAAATAAGATTTCTTCTATGATCTCTAAGTAGTAGTAAAATAATCTTCCATAAGATATTAAAATTTAGAATGGTTATAAAAAATGATGCACGTTCATAAGTGAAAGAAGCCATTTTCATTTTTAGCCGAAAAATGGATAACCAAACTCAAAGATTAGATTTTTCAGATGATTACTTAACTATATTAATTATTATCTCTGACTATCACTTACTTTATTAAAAAAATATTGTAGGTACAATCATACACAACTTTCTCCTTTTTTAACAATATTACACGAACGAGATACACGAATATTTTCTTTTTAGGACACTATTACCATTAAGACCACTATCTTTAAAAATTCTGTAAATATAGTCTTTGAAAAATTATCCTTCTGAACAATGTTAGAATAGAGTCTATTGTTAGGCGTTTTCTCATATATTGCTCAATATTAGAGATAAAATAATACACAGTTTTCTTACGTTTGTAATAACTTATAAATTTATTATAAAATAATATTTTTATAATAAAATGTAAATTTGATTTATCAATTATAAATACTTGTTACCTAAATTGAAAAAGTTTCTAATATGGAGTGCTTCCCATTAAGTAAAGAATTACTAGTTCATAAATGGAAGATATTGGAGAAATTATATTGTCATATCACATTTGCCAAAATTAGCAATTCTTTCAATTATTGCCACATGATGAGACACCATTAATTTTGAAGAAAATACAAAGTAGTGGAGGAGACATCGTATTGTAAGTGCTCATCTTCTATGCATGATTCCCTCATAATTCATGTCATTTCGATAAAAACTTACTCGCATTTTGATCTGATTATATATATATATATTTATAAATTTAAAATCTTGAATACGTCTACGAAACAAGTGAACCCACAATAACCATGCGTGAGCTAATATGCTTGGATTTCATTGAACACTTGAAAATCCCACTTCAATTTTTAGTCAAAAAAATTGTCTTAGATGTGTGGAGTTAGGAGATTAGGTGCGCGTTTGGACATGAATGTAGTGATATTTTTTTTAAAAAAGAAAATTTTAAAAAAATTAAGAAAAGGTATTTGAAAGTTAAAATTGTGTGTGGGCATGGATTTCACTATGTCGAAGTTTTGTTAGGAAAATAATTAAAACTTGAGACCTTTTTTCAAGTTTAAAGTGAAAATTAACCTAACGCAAAATTAGAGGAAGATTCAAAATTTAAATTTTATGGATTTCTACAACAATCTCAACTTGACGTTGTGGACGATCCACCCATGTAACCATGTAGTTTTTTTGTTTTTTTTAAAAAAGAAGTTTGAGAATAAAAGCAACACATGTTTACATCCAAACGGATCGTAAATCATGATTTCAAATCATATGTCCAAACGCTAATTTAAAGTCATATTTTGAAATCATAACTTCATATCGCATGTCTAAACGCAAGCTATGAGTAGTGGTGTTGCAACTTGCAAGTGGAAGAAAATATGATACTTTTGGTATCTTTGTAGATTTGTGATGTCTTTACAAAATCTCAGTTTTAATATGCTTTGCAAAGCATGCCTACAAAATTATTTCTTCTCGTGTAAGCATAAGGCCCCATGTGAATATTGGAGATCTTCTCATCTTATCATGGTTTTCATCAACCATTTATTTTAGATTTTCTACTTCTTTCCATCCCACACATGATTAAACAATTTCAATTTAGTAATACTAAAAATATGAAGGAGAATTTTGGAGTAACCGATAATATTGTTGTTAGGGATGTATAAAGTCGAATCATAAATTGAATCAAATCGCAAATTGAATCAAATCGTAAAAAAAAACCGACTAGTGGTTTGGTTTGACTTGGATTGGTGTTGAAAAAAAAAATCGACTATAATTGGTTTGGTTTGGTTTTAACTAAAAAAAGTCAAACCGAACCGAACCAACCCGATATTACATATATACTATTTTAAAAAATATTTTATACATAAAAATATTTATTGTGATGTAATTTATAAATATTTCTTTAACTTTTTCATAGTTTTTATCTTTCAATATGTTATTTCAAGTTTAAACTTATAATTTTAAATGGTTCAATAACTCTTTTTACAACGTACAGATATTAGTAACTCAAATAAAACTCAAATCAATATGAATGTTAACAAAAGATTATTCAATCCAACACTAGGAATGACAATCATGTTAGATATTTATTTTCTAATTTTATATAAATGCATAAACTAATTTATGTTTCTGTTGAATATTTAGTCATGTAGTTAATACTTATTAGACTTATTTTAGCATAACTTAATACTTTTAAATTATGATTATTTTATTATGACTTATTAATATGCAATATTTATTCCATGCGATTACATTATTTTTTTGATTGAATATTTTATTGTCATCACCCACTTCATAAATTTCAAATAAAATGAATATATTGTGTTGTTTTTTTAAGAAATACCTTAGATAGTTGTATTTTGCTCGGACTAAAGAAATATTTGAAGCACAAGTTAATTATATATTTGTATGAAGACTTTATTGGAAAAAACCTGAAAAAAACCAAAAAATTCGAGGAAACCGAAAAAATCAAAAAAAACCCGAGGTTGAAAAAATCGACCTTTATTGGTTTGGTTTGGTTTATAAATTTAAAAACCCGACACTAATGGTTTGGTTTGGTATTTAAAAAATCCAAACCAACCCGATCCATGTACACCTCTAATTGTTGTCATGTGTGATCAGGAGGTTACGGGTTTAAGTCGTGAAAATGGCCTTCGATAGAAATGCAGGGTAAGGCTGTGTATAATAAACTCTTGTGGTTTGTCCCTTCCCCAAACCCCGCGATAGAGGGAGTTGTAGTTCAGCTCTTCCCTGAATCCTCCGCATAGTGGGAGCTCTAGTTCACTGAGCTGCCTCCTCCCCCCCCCCCCCCTTTTCTTTTAGTAATATTAAGAATATAAATAAGTAAATAAAAATATCACTATTTTTCTATTGAAATTTTCCCTGAGAATTTTTAGTGGCTATTTCACAGTTATTTTGATTGAATCAATGAGAAAAAAAATAGTAGTGATTTCACGTGAAAAAAATTAGAAAGTTTCTCAGTATTTCAATGAGAATCTATTTTCCAGTGAGCTGGTTCAGTGGGAAATAAATAAGAAAAAATCATATTTTTCTAACACAAATTTCTCATTGATTCATGGTGGAAAAAACTTATATTTCTAGTAGTGATATATATTGGGCTTTTAACATATTTGATCGCTCAACCAAAATAATTACAATCACTAGCCAAATGTAATACATAATTATGTATAAAATATTTATGAAAAAGGCTCAAATATGCCATCGAACTATTAGAAATGACTCATTTATATCATTCGTTAAAAATTTGGCTCATTTATGCCGCTACCGTTACAAAACAGATTCATCCGTGCTATTATTTTTTAACGGTAATTTTGCAAAATTATTTCGCCACGTGGTCACTTATTAGAGGTCCACGTCATTAATCATGTGGACTTATAATAAGAGGCCACGTGACAAAAATTACTTGGGTGAGTACTTTTTAATAAATAATTATTGTTTTTAGCGATATTTTTTATTTATTACCATCTATAGCAATACTATGATAAATCTGCATTATGTATTAAAAGTGAATTATGCATGCAATATAGATGTATTATAAGTGTTTTAAAATGTATTATGTTTGTTTGGTAAGAAATTGACACATGTATTATAAATATATTAAAGTATGAGATAAATGTATTATCCATGAATAAAACTTGTACTATATATGTTTTATAAATTATTCTCTGCAATATGTATTAAAACTGTATTATAAGTTTCCAGTGAAAAAAAAATATTATTGCTACGCACAATCAATTGGAGATTGTGCCATAAAAACCAGACTTCATTGCCATAATTTTTGCCTACTACATATATATACATGTATACAAGAGTAAGACAACCTTAAATGGAGTAGTGTGACATTAAATAGTGGAAATTCGTATAGTCGATCCCAATTTATTTCAGATTGAAGCGTAATTCAAACTCGACTTTCCTATAGGATGTTAAGATCACTTTCCTTTACGAATATACCATGAAAACCATAAGGCACACGACGAGGCAATTTCACAACAGACACAATTTCAAGATCATGAGACTTGGCATCCATCACCACGAAACTTGATTCTCTTGTGCTCTCATTATGCATATAACATACCACATAGCCATCGTCTTCGTCAGCTGATTCAAAATATAAAAAGGTAAATATATGAAAAAAAAACTAAAATGATTCAACATATAAGGTGTGTTTGCTGAAGGAAAACATTTTCTAGGAAAATAAGGTGTTTCTTACTTACTTATTTTCTTGTGTTCGGTACGTAAGTAGAATTTTTTTTCCTAAAAGCATTTGTATATATATCTAACACAAAACAATGAGAACGGCTAAGGATAGAATGATGGATATTGTGATAGGGGAGGGGGAGGGGGAGGGCAGGGGATTGTGGTCGGTGGGGGCGGGTTAGGGGGAGGGAGGAATTTTTTTTTGGGGGGTGGGGATGAGTTTGGGGTCGGGTAAGGAAAAAAATAAAAAGTTTTTTTGGAGGGGGTTGAGGGTGGCAGGGCGGGGTGGGTGTGTGATTTAGTGGGGCGGATGATTTTGAGAGTGGTACGAGACATTACCACTTGTTTGTCCTACTTTCATTAAGAAAAATATTTTCCTTATTTTTCTAAACAAAATATTTTTTAAAATTTTTAAACCAAACAAACATGAGAAAATAGGAAAACATTTTCTTTCATACCGAACACACCCACCCATATATAGAATATAAAGAATTGTATAATAAATTTTACCTGCATATACATTGTTAGTGTCCTTTGCCACAAAGAAGGGCTCACTACAAAAACAATTTGGTCCAAAAATTCTTGTGGCCACTATGCAATCACTTTGATCAATATCTAACATGGATACATCAAATTTTACCACACCTATTGCCCTTGGAAAAGGGTCTCCAATAGCTGCATATATGTACCTTAATAATGAAAAAACTACAAATGTTATGTATATATGGTATATATCATCAAGAAAAACAACAAGGTTGGAATAGTGGTATATAAGTTTGTAGTCGGAATGCATCGATAATCTTTTAAATTTCTTAGTAACTTTCATTTAGATATTCTATGGTAATGTTTCGATTCGAGCACCTGAAAATACATGAAAGTGTTCCCTATACTAGACATTTTCGGCTCAAACTTGAAAAAGTTTTTGCGCGTGTTCTCAAGCGCCTATTACACAGATAAGTTAACCATTGTCACCTCCTTAATTATATACACTCATTAGCCTCAATAAATCGTAAAACCTCGGGTATGTTTTAATTGAGGCTGATGTTTGAAATTAAAGGAGGTGACATATTTTTTGTGATTAACCTATCTACGTGATGGGCACTTGAGAACACATACATGCATAAAAAAATTCAAAATTTTAGTCTGAACTGTTTAATAGAAACACTTTATCATGTGTTCAGATGCTCAATTTGAAACAAACAATAGTTCCGAATGTCTAAATAAAATTTACTGGCAAGTTTAAAGGACCGTTTGATAAGTTGGTATTTTACCAACCTATCTTTTCTTAATCTTAGATTTTTGCTGTTTAATTGAAAAAATAGTGCATCTAATGTCATTTACTTCTATTTTATAGGTGTTATATGATTGAGAAGAGTATTAGAAGGAACCAAGTGGAAACAAGTCAAAAAGGGGCTAAAATGAAGAAAATGAGAAAAGTGGCTAGAAGTGCAAAAAAAAAAAAGAGACCAGATCTGCAAATTCGAAATCTGGGCTGTCTTGGACCTTACTTTGATGTGAAAAAATTGTGGAACTATAAAAGGAATATTATTTTCATCTTTGGCCAAATGATTTGGGGCCTTACACCTCATCTAATAGATTTAACCTAGAGATAGGAAGAATCTATGTGTGGTCTAAAATTGAAATGTGCTAAATGTTTTTTAGTTTGATTCGAGAGAACTAGCTAAGATAGACTCGCTAAATGGTCGAGAGACATTAGGAAGTAATTGAGATTCCAAGACTAATTGTAGACTCGTAATTAAGTAGTGACAAATAATTATTTGTAATGGATCATTCTTGATGTTAATAATTTCCTTATTTCCCATATCTCATGTTTTCCTTTGCTTGAGAGGCCATTGATCACTTTACTCGCTTTTTAGTTAGTTTATCTTTATTAGTTTT
Source organism: Jaltomata sinuosa (assembly GCA_003996215.1). Lineage (NCBI taxonomy): Eukaryota > Viridiplantae > Streptophyta > Magnoliopsida > Solanales > Solanaceae > Jaltomata > Jaltomata sinuosa. Next base: position 734,190 of record QJPP01000010.1, read on the forward strand.
AAATCAAAAATCAATTTTTAAAAAAGTGTTAGGCTTAGAGTAGTTGAAGATAAATCCTTTACTTTCTTAATTGCCTATATATTATTCTCTGTGAGATCGATCTCGACTCATAATTGAGTAAATTATATTACGATGATCGCTTATACTTCTCTTCGAGAAGTGGATTTGGATGTTATCACCGTCACTTCTTACAAAGGAGAAAGGCCCCTAATTTAGAGAGAGTTTAACTTTTGTACAGTAATGATGTAAAAATTTGATTAAAAAAATTAGTATTTCCTCCATTTTAATTTAAGTGTTTTAGTTTTGACTAGACATCAAGTGTAAGAAAAAAAAAATTGAATTTTGTAGTTTTAAATTAAGATATGTGTAATGTTACAAAATGCTCTTTGAATCTTGTAATTTTAAGCAAGTCAAGTAAAATGTTAGACTCGGAGAATTATCAAATATAGAAAATAGTATTTTTCTTGAAACAAAATAAGAAAGTGAAATACTTGAATTAAAACGGAGAAAATAGTATAAAATTAAGGAGGGGGAGAGGGGGGGAGGGGGAGGGTTGGAGAGGAAAACAAGAAGATGAAAATCTGAAAAGACTGTGTGTGAATGAAATAAGATAAATGGTTCTTGATTAAGCAAATAAGATAAACTAATAACTTTAGTGCTTAATTGTGAATTCCTTTATTTAAATTCTTACACAAATTGGTCTTGTGCAACTATTGAGACTACATCTAAACTCTCTATCAAGGTGGTGCAATGGCAGAAAACAAGCAACAACTTCTTTAAGCTCAATGTGCATGGATGCTCTAAAGGCAACACAGGCAGAGTTAGAGGAAATGGGATTTTAAGAGACCATTGTGGCTATATGATAATGGCCTTCTCGAAATTTTATGGTCAAGGCTGGAGCAACAATATGGCTAAATCTAAAGTCATCCTCACTGGGGTACAATGGTGCAACCGGAATAACTATACAGTTGAGTCTAATTCACTGATCATTATTAGAATGATCAAGAAGGAGGTCAAACTATTATGGGAAGTAACGGACATTATCCAACAAATATGGGATCCCAACATTTCGAGCAACTTCAAGTTTCAACGCTGCCTAAGAGAGGGTAATATGGTGGCCGACTTCCTTGCTAATTGGGGAGAAAAGACTATGAGAACTATATTCTTCACTCAAGTTGTTTCTTTATCTTCTGAAGTTTAAAGTCTTATGAAGAGTGATCGAATAGGACTCCCATGTCTCAGAATTAGACATAGCAAAGGTCAATATATTTTTGAACAAACTATATTCATGATTAGCTACTCTCATCGTGGAATTTTGTTCATCAAATCTTTTGGTGTTTATCCTAGTATAGGGCATACTTTCCTAAGGATGAACTCTACATCCTCATTGTATCTCAAGGAGGTTTGAACAAAAAGTCACCTCTTGTACATAATTTTTTGGATGTGAAATATATAGGTTGGGGTCTAAAACTAATCCCTCAGTGTTAGGTGGTTTATTAAAAAAAAAAAGGTCTAACTTAACCTGATAATATAGAAAATCTAAATAATGTGATAGAAAAGTCAAAACAAAAATCATAATTAATTGTACTTACTTGTTCTTCTTGCCAAGATAAGCTGGGTTGATACCTGCCAAGTCAAGATTCCACGTCGACATTATATTTCTACTTACTGTCCCCTTTTTCAAGTCGATTTTTACTTTTTCGATTGTTGAATGCATTAGGTCTATTCTTTCTAACAAGTGGTCTACCGATATTATGTTTGGAGCAATCAATACTATTGTATCACCATCATCTTCTTCCCATGCATTAATTGCATGCATTATATTAAACCCTGGTACTTCGAACCACTTCATTTCTGACTCATTAATCGCGTAACGAGGAATCACCCCGAGGCGAGGCACTTTTCTCGAGTTGGTACCCACCGGTGCTCTACCTGTGATGAGCCCAAACAGGTTTATTTCTAGTTGTATGTCGGGAAATATGGCATAATTTTTTGTTATGGCGAAATCATGAACGAACGATGGACGTGTCATGGAGAAAATTGGTATGTCACGACTTTTGGTCCCGTTAGGGTGAATTCTAAAATAAGTTAAAAATGGAGATATTGGACCGTAACGAAAAGCAAAAACCTCACCAGTATTTGGATCAATTTTGGGATGTGCTGTCATATTTATAGAAAGATTTCCATCAAAATTATGACTACCAATAGTTATGATATCACCATTTGGGGCTAATTTTATAGCATAAGGAAGATCATATTCACAAAGAGCAAATAAATTGCCGCCAAATAGTGCCAAGCTAGTGTTAGCAAGGCCAAGACCATTGCTCGGATCGAATTGACCAATTATTCTCCGAGTTATAAACACGGCTCCACGACTCACAAAGGCAACAAGGTTATTAAAGTCGGAGAAGAAAGTAGGAATTACTGAAAATCCTGCTTCTTTCTCTACCAAGTACTTGTAAGTTTTGACATAACGACTACAAAATATCGCTTTGCCTTGAGAAATTCTAGTAGAGTGAAGCATTCCATCTCCATCAAAGAGATGAAAAGGTCCTTTAGGAAAATATTGTGGATTTGGACCATTTCTAATGTAAGCACCGTCGAGACATGGTGGGAGGGAGCCTTTTACTACCTCGCATTCTGTTGGAGGAAGTTCGTCAACAGGAGCAAAGTTATCAGAGAGAACACATTCTGGATCAACAGAAGGATGACGAGGAGGATCAATGTAAGTGTCGATGAAATCATCGCATGCATTCAAGATAACTTCGAGAAATGAAGGCTCTAATAAGGGTTTTTTTAGGGGTTTATTATGTTGTTGTTTAGATGGTGGACTTTTTGCATTGGCTTTTGGTGATGTATATGAAGATTTCCTATTAGGAGAAGAAAGAAGAGTTTTGGGGTGTGGTAATAATGTACAAGTGAAGGAAAAAGTAGTGAAAGCATTCATAGCTTGTACACTTTAAAGAACGAGCTTAGATTAGCAGTCTATTACGTTTTTTCAGACTTCTTTGATAAAAGAAATTTATAAGTTGGGATGATAGGTCGGGGGGGGGGGGAGGGGGGAGGAGGGGTGACTAATTTATAGAGGGAATAACTATCTGATAAATTCTACCTAAATAAATATAATTAGTCAAAAGATTAATTTCATGGTTCTTATTCACAATAATAGAATTCTCGAATTAACTTACATAATATAATAGTGTAAAAAATATTTATATTATCAGTGAAACTTTACTTGTTAAAAGTTGTTCGACTTATTTTTCAAGTAACTAGCTAGCTAGTTGCATTTATTTTTATATAATTACTTATAGTTATCTTTAGACGCGCGAGAGAGTTAAATTCTAAAATTCAACTTTGGTGTGTGGTGGTTGTGACACCTAAAAAATTGTCGAATTAATTACTTAAATTTGTCTAGACTTAGTGTGAGTTTGATAATTAAACTATAGAGGAAATTAAATTACTTAAAATCTTGAACTAATATTATGAACGTATAGAGGAAATTAGATCCAAATTAGTGCTATATACACCACTAACATTGTTTTGGCAACATCATGATAGCAAATATGTTTGGTAAGTTTCTTCAAAGACCTTATCTCAGGTTTGGTTTTATAACAATAACCTCCCTTGTAATTTACGATATAACACTTATCTTCTATATTAATTTTTTTACAACAATTCTTCTAATTTGATATTATTATTTTTTTAATACACTCTAGCTCTTTGTTTAATTACATCTTATGTTAAAGCCTTATTTAGCACAACTTGGCATCATTTAGCAGAAATTGCATCTAACGGTAATTGCTTCGCCAAAATTTTAAAAAAGCTTTTGTGTCTTATCTTTTAATTATACACATTAGTATTAATAAATCGTAAAACCTCATGCATGTTCTAATCGATACTGATGTGTATAGTTACAATATGAGGCACATTTTAAGTGATTGTCTTATTTATTGTACTGGGCTTGTGAACATGCGAAGAAACTTTCCAAAAATATGAGTCGAAAGTGGCTAGTAGGAACATATTTTATCATATGTTTAGGTGCTCAATTGAAACACGTCATAGTTCGAGTATCCAAATAAAATTTGCCAACAAATTTAAGAGTTCGTAGATGTATTCAGCCTATAACTTTTAACTTTGAAAGATCACTTACTAGACATGGACAAGGATGATTCCTAACTCTTAGTTACATCATTTTAATTGGCAACACCAAGACCAAAAAGTATATTAGGTAAGTTTCTTCAAAAAAGATATATTTGAGTTGGCCAAATGGGATGAAACAAAAATGAAAACTTTCTTAATTATTCATAACAACGAAATATGTATGCTTGTATAAAATTAACCTAGATTTGGCAAGGAAAAGAATTACCTAATGTCATATTTTCCAAGAAAATAGACAAACTCACATTTGGATTCTCATTGTCACCATTAAGAGGTTGTATGAGTAAGTACCTAATTGTCATATTTTATCTTGATAGCTGATCCCTTCCTATTAGTTATAACTAATATATAGAAGCTAGGACGGAGATACGATAAATTCGGCCAAAATATGAGACACAAAGGTTTGGCGCACACAATCCTATTCTATCCAAGTCTGAGTACCCTTTGGACTTAGAACACTCGTCTATAGCATCATAAGGAGGACCCCTACGAAAAGAGTATGATACATGGAAGGTTGATCTTTTTCAACGTGGTATATAGCACGAGAAACCTTTTTGTTACAAGATAGGGTCGTTCACATGAAAGAAAAAAATGAATCCTTTCTTATCTTCTTTCCTTCTTATTCATGAACTCATTGGTATGAACAAAAGTAAACTCAAATCTCTCTTTAACGACGACACAATTATGGAGAACATATATTATAACATAACATAAAATATATCAGTTCCCAAAAAGAAAAACTTTAATTGTTATAGTGGAATATTATTATAAAGGACGATTGTTTTAAAGAGTTGATTGTATTTAACTTATTACCAGAGGTTACTTTCTTTCAGACAGGTTATTACAAACTAAAACAATGTAAAAAGAGAAATTTACTGAAAATTTTAAATGAGATTTGAAGAACCATATCCAAATTTGGTAGGGTAGGTTTTCAAATTGAGCACAAAATAACATGGTATGAGCTATACAATCACCAAACTTAGATACAGATATTCACCATCAAATCTGACCAATTTATAACCCAATAGAGCTTGTGTAGAAGTTGTACAGGACTAAAATTTTACCTCTAACGTAACTTCTTGATGACTGGTAAATAACAAGTCGCTAACACGGATATACGGGTTCATTTGCACAAAAATTGAACGTAACACCGGATAAAAAGTGACCAACCTCAACATGTTATGCTTTTGGTCTACTTCATCCCTCTCCCATTGTGTTGTTTAATGCAAAGGGAAACAGAACGTCCTACCAAATCTCACCCAACTCCAACTTGATGGAGATTATCGTGTGAACTTTTTTTTGATAGAGTGAAGTGTCTACTCTAGCATCTAGGTGTAAACTTACCTACAAGAAAACACGAGTAAGAAGATAACTAAACCATGAAAGAATGGAGGAGAAGAAGCCCCACATGTTGCAGTGTTATCTGATCAAGATCAATGGAACTTCAAAGCTATTGATAGAATCGCAAGCACCTGGGCAGCAATGAAATCAAGCATTCAGAAACAAATTCAGATACTCACAAGAACCCACACCATTCAACCAGCGTATTGCATTGTCCAATTCTTGATGCACATTCCAGTATGACACCATTTCAAGCGCATTGTACAGTTACCAAAATGGTTTCACCAGTCGTTTCAAGCACTTCCGCCTGTGATGCAAATCCAAAGTGAACCCATCATGATGGTTTGGCAACTCCACTGGGTATGAGGGATGACTTGAGCTGGGCAACAACAGCTTGTTCAGACAAACCACGTCAACCTTCTGCAACAGAAGATACAGCTGCACAATCCAAGCGAATTCGATTTGGCAAAGGCCTCGCGATGAGACTGTCAGTTACCCAACCTGCTACCTCACCATCACTTTTGACATGATTAAACTCTCTCTCAACATACTCCAAAGATATCTGCAGCCTTCCCCCAGGCCTGCAGTCATTGGCTACACTGCTCGACTTGATTCCTGCATTTTTCTCCAACCAGTACAGGTAATTGACATGAAACAATGACTTCAACATATCTTGTGGTGATGAACTTTCTTTCAGTACAATCTGCACCAAGAAGTGCAAAATAAATGTAAAAATGTTAGCCTCCCCCCATTTTAACGAAGAAAAAGATAAAGCCAGGAAATGAATGAGGAAAATTTCGAGTTAAACAAGCCTGTTAACAGCTAACAATCTACCCCATGCTCCACTCTCCCTTCCTCTCTCTCTGATATTTGTCACTCACTAAAGTATTCACTTTTCCTGCTAAGTGAATGATATATATGAGTCATTAATTTTCGCTTCAGAGAGTTTCTCCCTTATTTATAAAGTTCAATATCTCTAAATGACATTTCATTCTACCAACACTAACTCCAATAATTCACACTTAAGAAGGCCAACCTTATATCTCAATCACTATTTTTATGAGGTTCACCATACTGTTTGTGATCAACTTAAGGTATTTTGGGAGCTACACTGATGCAATTGCAGAACCATTTTTGTACTAAGAAAGAACATGCCAATTCTTGATCTCTTATCATGGTACTTCCCAACTTTGTTTGCTAATACTAGCATAAAATTTTGGATTGCTCTTACTCAAATGGTAACCATCATAACTCACTAGTGGTGATTGCGAGTTACAAAATGGATTCTGCAGAACCTTCATATTTACATGAAAAAAAGTGTAGGTCAAAATAGCAGGGTTGCATTTGAAGTGGAGTTCCAGAACATGAAACATACTACTCTCTTGAAGAAACATGGGGAGGGCAATATTATTCTTTCCACTCAAAGCCTAATACATGTTATGACTAAGTTTAGCTTGTTTGAATACCCAATACTCATAGTGAATGTCCCGGTGGGAGGGGGAAGGGGGGAGGTTTAATCTTTCTTTAGTTATAGTAACTACAATCACCCTCTGGAAAGGCCAAAATATGATCAACTGTTCCTGAAAAAAGAAAGGTTCCTTAAGCAGCGCAATCAGAAATTTCAGCTTTAACTCTATATTCACCAGTTTTTAGGAAGTTAACACCTATTGCAGATGGTAGACCAAATAAAATCTTTCGCTGGAATTTACAGGTTAATCTAAACAAGTGATGTCACAACAATGAAAATAATGAGGAGATGGAGATAACAAACAAGCAAAAGGAGATTTACTTACACAAAATCTTCCTTCGTGCTCAGTCAAAATGTAACCTTCATTCTTGTACAGTTCAAACAGAGCAAGCACATCTTCTCGACTTGTAGCAACATCAGAAAGTTTAGAACCCAGCTGCAACCGTCGCACAATCCCTGCAGCTGCCTGCTTAGCATGGACAGAAAGCACTTCCGTTTGTGTCTGAAAAGACTACAATAATCAGACAATATAGTCTATTTTCACAGTTTGCACGTCAAAACCAAATTATATATTTAACAGGAAGGTGGCATTTACAGTAGAAGTTTTTCACCCATTCCCATCAAGGAACAAGGGTTATAGTCAGGGCCATCCCTAGTCACTACTCACTAGGTCATCCTTGGTACTCATTATCACTCAATATTATGCCTATCTTGTGAGTTGTTAGTTACTATTATTTTATTTTTGTCCTTTTGTGTTGGATTAAGCATACTTTTTCTTAATTTCTTAGACTCTTCTAATATTTTCCTACTCGTATTTGATGTTAGTAGTTGCACATGAAAACACCTCGTTTATCTTCTATAACTTGATAAAACAGTTAAGCTGGCCAAATATTGTCTTTCTGAGGATATATCCACTTTTCTGTTATCAATTTATAGAATGATATAAGAGAATACCTAGCTCCCCTGCTCCCTCACCCCCAAGAAGAAAATACATTTTACTGCATAAACATGGACCAGAAATCCCTGCAGTGTATTTTATATACTCGGAGGATATGTGAAAATTGGTTTACATGGTAAAACGTCAACACGCACACACAAGAACTAATACAGGTTCTGAGGTTTGCATAGATATGAGGAAAGATGTCTTAAGAAACTATTAATAGTGAAAGCAAACTCACTTCATATGCTGCCTTTAGATTTAAAATAGCAGCTGGAAAAAGGGGCTCCTCATCATTGACCTCTTTAACAGAAGGAACTAGACCACTGAGCAGATATTCACTGAAGACTAGACCTATCAAAAAATAGACACTAACATAAGATTAAACAAGGACAGATTAAGTGAGAAGTTTCAGCTACCTCTTAAAACTCAGTAAGATTTCTATTAAATTAAAGCAACACTTCTCCAGCAGTTAAAAAATGTCAATATATATAATCCTTATCCAAATTGTAACGATAATGTGATCTATGCTGCGAGGTACATGTCATATAAGTTGTTAATGCATATACAAACGTTCTACAACTAATCACTATAACATCTTCTCCTTCGCTCAGCTTTTACATCATTCAGGACAGAAACTTACAACTAGATCTGAGATGTACTTTTCAATACTGAAAGATATTGTGTTATAGGTCATCTCTTGAACACTCATTCTATCAATGGAAACAAGAAGAATAGGCCACTCTCATGTAAAAGAATCCACTGATCAGTTTAACACAAATACAGAATACAAAGTAAACTTCCTTGTGCTTTTCAAATTAATTGCTTTTATCTTATGAAAGAAATAAAAACGCAAAAGAAGAGAAGTAAGTACTTGCACGATAAGGATTTAAAGTCCTTAGTTGAATGGACTGATATGACTTCAGATTACAGAACATGTGGATCCAAGTTATCACTCCAAAAGAACCAAGAGCAAGAGATGTAGAAGAGCGGGTGCAGTTAGCCAGTGCAATGCCAAGCATGATTCCAACAGCTTTGCTCACCATTCCTTGAGCTTCACCCTTTGCAATCACCTGCTATTAGTAACTGGTTCAGAACAGATATATTTTTCTTCCAGTAACTCCTCAGTCCTCACAAGGCATATGCACAAATATACGAGTGGTTCTTGTAGGTAATCAAGAGAGGCTGGAACATTAGAAGTTTTATGCCCATAACATATTTTGACAACCAAAATCAGAATATAGAAGTAAAGAAATTACCTCAGCGAAATTCCTCTGGGCGGCAAAACCCGCATAGAAGCAGCTCCTTGTAGCGGCCTGTAAGACAAAGGTTTTTGTTTATCATTGTTTACTGTATGAACCTTAATCTACTTTTTTTCTTTTTTTTCCTTCGGGGATGGAGGTGGGGACATTGTGTTTGGGGAATAACATCCAATTCTTCTCTGTAATGAAGATAAAAATTACATAAATTTAATGAAACACCTAAGGGAAACTTGCAACACATCTTTGAGACACAATACCAGCAATATAGCGCATTTGCAGTAAGAACATGCAGATCAGAACCTAGCCCTTTTTTAATCATGATCAGATTCCCACTTGGCTTCAAAAATATTACCTGGATTAAGGAAGCAGCTGATCTCCCTGCTCCAGCAACAGCTCCGATAGGAACAAACAGATGTGGAAAGGCAGGGGTCAAAATCTCTAGCCCATAAGCAGCATTCTCCAAAAGGTCGGCAAACAGCCTCCAGCTCTTAGGATTGACATCAAAATGCCTGCCATAATTTGACAAAAGAATCTTGCTAAGATATCCAATGCCATCCTTAAGCACCCAATTGACAGCAGCAGCAGTAGGAATAGCCCCTTTCCCTAATCCAACAGCATAAAGCAAGGCCTAGACATAACAAAGTATGAAAATCAGTCAGCAATCTTCACTCCTATGATTTTCTTCCTAAGATGATCCAAGTCAATGAAGGTGAAATAGAAAAAACATACAAAAGCATATATATAATCTATTAAACTTTCATTTGTCTACGAGCTCTCTCTTGTTTCTTGTTATGAACTGGTATCTTTTTTGAGTTATGAGGAACCCTATCTATAATTGTGGGAGACAAAAATTGCGTACATGAGGTAGGGTAAGGTCTGCCCTACCACATCTGTGGGATTACACTAGGTATGTTGTTGTTGTTTGAGAGAAGAACTGCGATGAGGACAAACTCTTTTTCCTATGATTTGCTTGATTGACTTGAATCACCAACCAAACCAATAAGATTGAAGTAGTGACAAGGCCACATTTGATTGGCCAAAACATGTTACCTGAATACATGACATATTTTCATTGGTCTTGATTTAACTAGGCATGTCACGTCATTTGGCATGTGAATTCACCCTACCGGATCTTCATTTGACTTAGCATGCCACATCATTTGACATGTGATATAGGTTCAGGCATCTACGGTACGATTCTTAGGCTAACAAAGTGGTTCATCATTTAAAGTCCAAATCAACGTACTAGCCCAACAAAACTACACCTTTTAAATTAAATCCACATTTACTAGGCTTAAATAACTAATCCAACTACATTAGCTCGTCATATTTATTTGTACTAATACATCTTTAATTTAATGTAATCCAAGTTAATATATGATTTAAATCCAATAAATCTTAAAAAGCCTACTACATGAACCGCACGGCATGTGGCATCAACCTATTGACTCTTCCATTTGATTTGGTGTGTCACGGCATTTGACATGCTCTAGGATAAGATGACATCTTGAACTAACAGAGTGATTCATCATTTAAAGTCCAAATCAACAACGAGCCCAACAAAATTACACCTTTTAAATTAAATCCACATTTATTAGACTTAAACAGTTAATCCAACTACATTAGCTCGTCATATTTATTTGTACTAATATATCTATAATTTAATATAATCCAAGCTAATCTATTATTTAAATCCAATAAATCTTAAAAATCCTACTACATGGATTGCAAGAGTAGTACCTGAGTTGCAAGTACACCACTAATTTGTGCAGCAACACCTTGAACTCCTCTCCAAAGAGCATACTCCAAGTAATCACTCGTAACACTCTCCGGAAATCCCTCGGGCAGCAACAACGTTGTCGTTAATTCCTTGCATTGCATCAATAAATTAGAAACAAAACTACTGGATTTCGAATCGGGCAACAACCTTGACCACATTGTCCTTGAAACAACAAATTCATCCTTTGTATAATCGGGCACAAGTTCAAACTTTTTTCCTCCTCTAATTTCGTACACAATTTCTTCATTATTAGTTTTTGCTTGTACAAATGAAGATAAAAGTAAGCAACATGTAATCGATGAAGAAACTGATACAAGTAACAATAACAATGGTTTACTACTACTATCTTCGTTGGTAAAATAAGGGAGAAGGTGAATATATTTTCTACTACTATCGGAATTGAAGAAATTGCTCCACCAATCGCCGCCGCTACTGCCGCCGTTGTTTCCGCCGTTTCCACCGCCGTTGTTTCCGCCGTTATCTCGGCTGGCGGAAGGGCGGCGGAGAAGAGAGAGTTTATGGATTTTGAGCGGAGTGAAAGGAGGAGAAAAACCGGCGGCGGCGGAGAAGACGGCGGTGGACGGCGGAGGAAGGAGGGGAAACGGCGGTGAAGTTAAACGGGGAAGAGAGAGAGGGTGGCCGGCGTAGCTCATGACTAGTGAGAATTCCCAAGGGGATGTTAGGTCTCGCTTACATAGCGTATCAAATATTTATGCATATAATTATGTTTCGTATCAACAGTTTAATTCGTATTTATGTATTGAAATTTCACAAAATATATAATATAGATTTATATTTGTATATTGAGATTTTATAGATTTGTATTTACATACCGAGATTACTTTAAAGAATTTGCATTTGTATGCTGAGATTTATGAATTTATATTTGTATGTCGAGATTACTCTATTTGTACTTGTATGTACGCATTAGGATCCGACTAAATTAGATTCATTTATGAAAAAATGACATAACATATGAAATATTCATGCCTAATTATGCTCCATATCAACAGTTTAATCCAATTACATTTCGCAGCAGAGAATTTAAAACTATTGGTACGCTCAACTCTATTTGTACTTATATGCCTGTATTTGTATTTGTATGTCGAGATACCACGAAATATACAATACAGATTTTTATTTGTATGTCGAGATTTTATGAATTTGTATGCTGAGATTACTCTATTTATATTTGTATGTCTGTATTTGTATTTATATTTCAAGATTATAGAATTGGTATAGAAAGTGTTGATACGGACTATAATTAAGCAAAGTATTGTTAAGAAGGCCTCACTAATTTTCTATTAATTCTTGTTTATGAAAGTTTCTCTTCGATTATTATAGGGTCTATTTCGGAAGGCAATTCCCATCATAAAAGAAAATTTGTTCCTAAAGGTAAAAGATGTTCATAATTTGATTTGGATTATTTTTCTTCAAAAGATGATCAAATCAATTTAGTTGATTTTTCAAATGTTAGAATCAGATCAAATTAATTGAGTCAGCTTTTTCTTTGACTTTTGTCGATTTATTGAGTTTTCTTTAAATATACAATAATATACTTTCAAGCATATATTATATTGACTATATTCTAGCATAATATTATCAAATCAATTATTGTTTGAGAAAAGAAGAAAATATATACGTAATCAAGTTATATACGTAGTTTTCTTCAAAAAAAAATTATATATATTGTTTAAGAATTTAACCATTTTTAGAAAAAAAAATATGAATCCATATTATAACAATCCATATTTTTTAGCCTCGCTTTCTTTTTACCCCCTCCCCAAGAGCTCCCACATTTTTTGCGATCGAATAAAGAGTGTTTATCATCCGAGCAACTCCTTACTCCCTAAGTGCGTGCATTTGACAACTGATCCCCATTCAATCAAATAAGAGTCTAGTCATTTGTTAAACCTTATATTTTGTCAATAATATTTTTCGAATACTAATTTGTATTTATAATATTTGTGAATACCGGTGAGATAGATATTTGGACTTAATCCTTATTTTGTCATAAAGAAGTAATTGAGAGTTAAAAAATTAATAAATGTTACAACAAATCCAACAAAAAGTGATAAAAGAAATTTCAAAAACTAAGATGGATCACACTGAGTGCATGCATATTGATAGTTCATGCATAAAGATTCAAACTTAAAACAAATTCCGTTTATTTTAATTAGGGTTTCGTGTTATAAGGTCTTTGGCCCCCTCTCGATCTTTTTTTTATTTGACAAGCATAATAATACAGAAAATCGCGATAGATTGATAATTATTATTAATAATAATAAATAGTTCTACATTGATTAATCCGTCACTGTTTGGAGTTAATTAACATGACAAAAAATGTGAATTTATACCTAACATCCAACCAACAAAGTTGGTAAACCTAGTTAATTAAGTGACAACAAATTCTCTTTTTTCCTTTTCTTTGTTCAATTAAAGATCAAAGCATTAATTGTCAATATGAAATTTGATCAACATTTTAACATGTATTTTTTTATCATATTGGTATAAGAAAAATTGCAACTTCTAGTATTTTTTGTATAGTTTTTGAATATCTAAATTTTAATTTTAAAATATTATGTTAATCTAATCTAATTAAGCTTTAAAAATTAATCAAATTGACTCTCGAGAAGCGTAACATGATAACTAAAAAGGAACAGAGGGAATATTTATGTAATTTGACAATTCAGTTCTTGTAGTCTAGAAGTTGTTCAATTATCCAATTTCCTTCTTATGGATATTTTCTTTGATAAAACCATTTAATTCAAAATTTATTTTTCTCATTTTGTGAAATTTTTGTCAATTATTCCTTTTTAGGATAACTATTTAATAAATGATTCTTCTCTTCTTTTTTTTAATTTCTCTTTCAACTCATGTATCTTTTAGATCACACTCTAAATTTCCCTTTTGTGGTAAACTGAAATTTTTATGAGAAAACGTTAAACCATGCTCTAAAATTTGATAAGTTAGATGTAAATATTAGATAACAATCAAATATTTTGTCTATATGTACATTAGCCAAGATTAGACCCGAGTTTAACGTTATCTAAGATAATAATTTCGCAACAGATATATTTGCACAACTTTTAGGAATATATAACTGTCAATATAAGGAATACTTTTTATACTATCAACTCATTATAATTCATACTTTACTTTTATAGCAGGTAACGTATCTTATTTTTCATATTCTAACTTAAATTTCTCATCACTTAGCTTCCATTGTCAAACTATGTCACATTCCCACTAAGCAAGACAGAAGAAATTCACCAAAAAGTTTCTTTTTAGGTAGCTCTGCCGATCAAGGTTTAGATAGGCGGGAAGAATCGAAGAAATAACAACATATTCAGTGTAATCTTTACTAATAAAGGTTCAGATGAAGAAGCGAAGAAATAGCAACATATCCAGTATAATCTCAATGGTAGGGTCTGAAGAGAGTAATATTTACGTAGACCTTATCCCTACCTTAGAAGGTAGAGAGATTGTTTCCAATAGACGCTCAGCTCAAAAAACCGAAGAAGTTTTTTTTTTTTTTTGCTAGAATCTAAAGTTTGATCTCCTGGGATTGCATTCGCTTCACTAACCACTAGGTCACACGCTTGACTGCAATCAATAATTTTCTTTGGCACACCCACCCCCCTTAAACCCCCTCCCCGTGGACCAACAATAATTCGCCACAGGCCCGGGGGAGGGAGGGGGTGGGGGGTGCTGCAGGCTTGTCAATCTTATCCCCAAACTCCAGCTAATAATGTCAATAAATAAACCAAGGAAAACAACTTCAATGTCCACATCTATTATAAAGTCATCATCAACTCAGTACCTAACCCATTAGTTCAAAGCATAATCAAAAGATTCAAGAATGATGGCACACCATGGACAAGGACATTAGTAGAAGAAATTTTTAAACAATTAGAATGATTCTGTGCTTGAAAATGACTTAATGATGAGAGAGTATTATGACAATAATGGTATCTATATCAGATTATTCTAATCTCTGATTCTTGGTAAAGTTTATTTAACAAACTTATTAACTTATAGCTTAGATAAGCAAACTACAATCGGCTTATGTGCTTACTTAAGCAGCAAATTATGGTCTAAATTCTAAAAAGAAAAAGGATAACCACTCATCATGACCAACGCGGAGCTAGGTTAGTGCAAGGGGGTTCATCCGAATTCTTTTCACAGGAAAATTACATTGTATATACGATGTCAAAATTATTGTTTATGTATATATAGCAGATGTTGATTCCCCTTGACTTCTTCATATTAAATTCCCTAAATGAATATCCTAACTCCGCTATTGATCATGAACATAAGTCATAGTGTAAGCAATACCTATTTAAGTACTATACTCAGCTTGAAGAAACAGTCTCTTGTGGAAATGCAGGGTAAGGCTGCATACAATAGACCCGTCTAGTCCAGCCATTCCCCAGACCCCGCACATATAGCGGGAGCTTAGTGCACCGGGCAGCCCTTTTTTACTCAGCTTGAAGATACAACAATAATATCACACTCCTTTTTTGGCATGATCAGAAATGACCAAATGAGCACCAGTAGACAGTGGCGGATCAAGAATTATACGCTGTAGGGTATTGATGAGTGATGATAGTGGGTTCTAAAATGTATATTAGGGTTCGACCTCAAACAACTGGGATCTGCGAAACTCGCAGATCAATGGTTAGATGACTGCCGGTAGGCTATAGAAGGAATTTTCCTCTCAAGTTATGTCATTCATCTCGTTTTCGAACACAGTAAGTGAAGCTTTTTTTGGCCCAAAGGAAATATTTACACAAGCCAAAAGGGAAAGTTATAGCTAAAGTTCTATAGGTTATATATTCTTATACAAGCTCTATAATGGCTTAACAAGCCATAAAGAGCACAAATTTTGTACAAACAAGTCAAGTAACTGTTAACCGACCTTTACGTCCCTGATTCTTCCATGATGACTCGAGCCGTAGCAAGTGTAACTTCTCAACAAATGCCTCAAGAACTTCAGCCTCTTCTTCTGGGGCAAAAGCCATGCAAATGCTAAGCTCCTGGACCGCCTCCTCGTATTCCCTGCAGATATTTGTTAATAGTATGAAAATTTTCGGAAAATGAGGAAAAGAACAGAAACAGTTGTATTTTAGTCGAGTGTCATTATTTACCTGCTATAGTACAACATCATGCCGTGGTCTCTCCTCAGAGCCCAATTGTGCGGCTGCAGAATCAGCAATCTTTGCGAAGCCATAATTGCCAGCCTAGAAAGTTGGTACCATCCCATACATAGTGTCATTATAAGTGAGAAAGATATTGCACACAAATTAATACCCGATAGCTAAGGTCAGAAGTTCTGCCATGATAATTGGGAAAAAAGACGTTCTTACTCGCCTAAACTAATAAAACGAACACCTGATCTTGTATAAAGACAATTAAATACGGGACACCTGAGAACGTAAATGAATCTATTAGCACTGTTCTGTAGCATGTTTCTACATTTCAGATAAAAAATTAATGCACTAGAGATGATAATCAAATGCCAAGTCGAGGTAATCCCCCGTTTGATTGATAACCGACTATGTAAATATGAGGATGCAGAAATGGACATGGATATAACACTGATAAGAACTCGTAAGATTTCATTCTTAACAATCATATCTAAAGATTAGTGCAAGTTAGGCATATTTGGCAGACTCTTAAAAAATATCAACGGCTGCATGTTGGATTCTCCAAAGGTAATGCATTTCTGGAGGATCCGACACGGGCGAGGCAACATTTTTGGAGAGTTTGAGCAACATAGATATTCCGATAGACCACCGAGTTTAGATATGGAAAGCACTTTGTCAAACCAAATTGGTGCTATAAATGAGAAGTTTCCGGGAACCTAATTATGCTCGACTAACTAAACAACCAGACAGAGGAATAAAAAAACCATGTAATATTGCAGCAAAGGATCAAGTGGTGTTTTGTAAGAAGTTAGAATCAATAAGAATAATAACGTAGCCAAAATTATTCGTGGTTCTCCTTTTCTCATGCCAAATGTTGCAAATTAGCATCTTGAACCTGTAGGGACAACACAAAGTGGCCTCCTTAATCAGGAAACGGAACCAGCGGTAGTAACAAAGATACAATAGAGTATATGATCTTTACCTCAAATCTTGAGGCCGCAGCAAAGGTACACTTGAAGCATCGGTTTTAAACTTCTCGTCAGACTTATTCACAGACCTAAGTGGAGAAGTCAGCATCAAACCATGATTTGCTTTTGACGCACGTTTCCAGTGAATCCTCTGTATAGGAACCTCCAATTATGTCAGGAAAGGATTATATATATAATAGAAGGGGTTCTGTATATTTATCCAATCCGTGTACACTATTTCAGTAAACTTCGCTTCATTTAGTTCAGTTTAGTTTTAAGTTTATCTCGTGACGACATTAATACTCGTGAATAACACCATGAGATGTATAAATATAAGCTTAAAAAGTCCAACAGACTCTACCTTTTATGCCGAATAAAACTCACCATGAGATTAGCCAAAGCAATTCCAATAATATCTCGGTTTGTTGCAATCTCAAGCTCTGACAGTGAATTGCTATTGATGTCCGAGGCCATTGATCTAGGGTCATTGACGCACTTGCCGTTAACAATACCAAACAAGCTGTGTCCAGAAGTAACCTTGAATAGCTCCTATAACAGTTGCAAAATGTAGATATATCAACTCAATAAGACTAGAGATCATCAACGCACTATTGCGTATGAGATCCTGAAGGAATATGCGAGAAGTAGTGGATGGACATGCCAACGGAAAGATCAAAAACATCCATTTGTTCAGACCAACATACCTCAGGGTTTCCGGTTTGGGGCCATATCAAGAATTCTTCTCCAATTCGAGATCCCACAATGGCCAGATTAAGTCTTCGACAAACTTCGATGTAGATGACACTAAGCAAAATTGCTGTACATAAGTTAAACAGCATGTCAGATTGCACTAATAAAAATGAAGCAATCAAGAAAGAATTCTGAAATTCATGAGGCTTAAGAAATACGCAAAATAATGAGGATATTGGTGTGACAAATTTAAGATATACCGCTACAATATCCAGAGCTTAACACTGAATGCAGGTATGAACATTTTGAGTCCACTATCACAGATGACCGTTTGAAACCCCTCGACTTAAAAAGAACAACGTTCACTGCATCCAAAACTTCAACCAGATGGCACCCTATATCTCTCGGAACTAGCTCCGCCTCAACTTCCCTTGCAATGGAATCTAACTCGGCCATCCACTCACTCATATTCTTTCCGTCCAGAGGCATGGTTTCCACGCATTTCCAGTCCAGGGTATCAGACGCCAACGAAGCAGATCTTCTTTCATTTTGGAATGAAAAAGCATCCATTTCCCGGTTGAAAGCCATAAATCCCTCGTCTTCAGAAGCAACGTAGAGCAAAGCCTAACCCGGATAATAGAAAACGACAAAACAACCAAATGAAGAATGCAATTAATACAAGTAAAAGAACAAATGAAACAAGCACGTTACTTGCAAGATGATGATTTAAATACGACAGAAAAAGCAAATGAAAGAAGCAGTTTGCTTGCGAAATGATGGTTTAACTCTTCTGCTGATTGTCTCCATTCATACACACACAATTGTTTATGTATTTGCGCGTATCTAAAAGAAAAACGACAACGTCGGAGACTATTTATGAAGAGAACATTCCAAAAACGAACAGCCACTTCATTTCTGTCCCTTGAAACCAAGAAAGTGGTTATATTCGAACCAATGGATAACTGCATCGAGCGAAAAGAGCTGAGCAAGACAAATAACTACCTTTGCCAGGGAAATATCTTTGTCCTTGGACTGAAATGATATCTCCTGCGTAAACTTCTCCCTAGCATCTTTCGAAACCTGCCAAATCGCGAAATCTCAATCAATGCTCTAAATTTAGACCGAGATACTCCAATAGGCAAACAAAGATAGGCCTATTTATATACTCCCTCCATTTCATTTTATATGGTAGTATTTGACTGGGCACAAAGTTTAAGATAGAAAGATCTTAAAACTCGTGCTCTTAAACATGTCATGACATTTATATAGCGATAAGAGCATGTCATTAAAAGTAAAATGAATGGTGTCATTCATCTTTTAACAGACTAAAACGGAAAGGGTGTCACATAAAATGGAACAAAAGGAGTATCTTTATTCACATGAACTGATTAAACAAGTACCAAATCACCATTTTAACAGCAAGAATTGATCTATAAAGCAGGCAGCATATAACAAGAAAATGTCCCAAACCTCCTTATAGAACTTGGCTCGAGACGACCATCGAGTTTCTGCTAGAGCAGCAGAGGAAGCCATAGGTGAAATGCTCATTCCCAATTTGGGTGCTTTTGTACTTGCAGCAGCCAATTTGTTCCATTTTCCTTTCTCATTCCCAATCCAACATCCAACACGACCATCAAAATCACACCTGATGATCGTAAAGAATAAAGGGTTTGGGAATTTTTGCCTAGTACTAGAACAAATTCTTCTCCAATCCACAAATAACTTTACATAAACAAAGTACAATAAAAAGAAAAAACCACAGCCCATCAAACACCCTTCTAAAGCTCACAGCTTTCCTGATAAATCAAAACAGAATCAAAATTCATCAAACACCCTTCTAAAGAAACCATACAGAAGAAAAAAAAAAAACTCACATTTTTCTTGATAAATCAAAACAAGAACCAAAATTCAACAAACACCCTTCTAAAGAAACCAAGAACCCTTCTGATAAATCAAAATTCAACAAACACCCTTCTAAAGAAACCAAACAGATAAGAAAAAAAAGCTCACATTTTTCCTGATAAATCAAAACAAGAATCAAAATTCATCAAACACCCTTCTAAAGAAACCAAACAGAAAAGAAAAAAAGAAAGAAAGCTCACATTTTTCCTTGATAAATCAAAATTCAACAAACACCTTCTAAAGAAATGAAAAAAAAAGCTCACATTTTTCCTGATAAATCAAAAATCAACAAACACCCTTCTAAATAGAAACCAAAAGGAAAAGAAATAAAGCTTGCATTTTTTCTTGATAAATCAAAACAAGAATCAGAATTCAACAAACACCCTTCTAAAGAAACCAAACAGAAAACAAAAAAAAAGCTCACACTTTTCCTTGAAATCAAAACAAGAATCAAAACTCAGCAACCACCAAGAAATCACATATAAAAGAAAAAAAAGCTCACATTTTTTCCTGATAAATCAAAATTCAACAAACACCCTTTTAAAGAAACTAAACAGAAAAGAAGAAAAGCTCATATTTTTCTTGATAAATCAAAACAAGAACCAAAATTCATCAAACACCCTTTCTAAAGATTGCATTTTTAATCAAAACAAGAACCAAAATCCAACAAACCCCAAATGCAATTCTTGAACTTAAAAGCCAAAAAAGAAAAAATTTACCTGCTGCAAATGTCTAAAGAAACCATAGCTACTGAAGATGCTTTCACAACACTGCTGCTAACCATTTCTCTATTCCAAGAAAACCAAAGAGGGGGGAAGGAAACAAAGTAGAAGAAAGAAAAAGAGCTGAAATTTATGATCAAATTTTTACTTGTCCACTTCTTCAAGCTGATGACAAATGGAG
Organism: Jaltomata sinuosa; assembly: GCA_003996215.1. Classification (NCBI taxonomy): domain Eukaryota; kingdom Viridiplantae; phylum Streptophyta; class Magnoliopsida; order Solanales; family Solanaceae; genus Jaltomata; species Jaltomata sinuosa. Next base: position 754,749 of record QJPP01000010.1, read on the forward strand.
AGTAAAACAAGACTCTTTGTGTGAGTCCATTTTGAGTAGTGAAATTGAACACTCAAAAGACAAAGAAGCTGACAAAGTGAAGTAACTGAAATTATTATTATTATTATTATTACAAGTATTATTATTAGAAGAAGAAGAAGAACAAAAGTGGAAGCTGACAATACTACTATTACTGGAAATTCCAAGACCCATGGTATTGGAGGACATTTTTATATATAAAATCTTGTACTCTTTTTTTTCACTCTGTTGGATACATGAAACTGAAAAACTATACACAAGATTATGTGTATTATATGCTCTATTTATATAATAAAAAATTTAATTGCTTTTTTCTCCCTCTTTCTTGTTCTTATTTATAGTGATGATATTGTGATGATGTTGATAATGGGGTGATATGAAAAGCCCAGAATACAAGAGGATAACCCAAAAAATTAGTAGGACCTTTGGACATAAAATAATACTTTCTACGTTCCATATTAGTTGGAGACTTTTCTTTTTACAACGTTCCATATTAGTTGGAGACTTTTTTTTTTACAACGCATATTAAGAAATTATAAATAATAAGGCAGTTTTGTTAATTTACCCTTAAGAAACTTCTTTGAAATTTTACTAATTACAAGAGTAATATGAGAAAAATTTAATTAATGCTTTCTTGATTCAGTAAGGTGCCCAACTAATATAGGATAACTAATTTTAGTATGGTGGCCAACTAATATAGGACAGAGGGAGTATTTGAAACAAACCACTCCTCGAGTCTTAATTTACGTGGCATAATTTGAATTTCGAGACTTAAAAGTATTTTTTATTTCTCCTTTTTTATCACTCAAACTCGCAACATTAAAGTTGAAATCGAAGAATATTTACCATCTAAACAATCCTCTTAAACGATAGCCATAATTTTGTGTTTTTTTTTACGTAAAAGCGAAAAATATTTACCATATAATCTTTTCAGACTTACTTGAAAATTAGTTTCATGTAAAGTTCACTTTGGTATCAATAAAGTTTATAGTTACCAAAAAAAAAAGGAACATAATCATGTGTCATCAAACTTGTAATCTGTGTGGATGAAACATTAAGCATAATTATTATAGACAAGAGATGTTAGAAAAAGTTAAGAAAATGACAAAAAGTGATCTCTTATATTTGAACAATTTTGGTCCGTTAAAATTGCCATTTTTTGTTAAATATTTAATGAATTTCGTTCGATAAATTTGATGAAAATTATGGGGGAAATTTTTTTAGCGAAAACTCACATTTAATTTGGAGGTACAATTTCTGCTATTTTTTCTCTTTCTAAAGTTTGGTGCATTTTTTCAATGCAATTTTTGATATATTTAGTCTATTATCTGATGTCTAGTATAATTTTTTGTGTTGTAGTTTTTAGAATTTAATGAGACATTCCTAATGTTTTTTTATCAAATCTTTTTTCACAGTTTCCATCAATTCTAACAGATGAAGTTCGTTAAATATTTGACGGAGATAAAAAATATTAATTACTTATGACAAATTTAAAGAATCAAAATTATTCAAAATATATTGAATTATTTTAAACCTAGCTACCTCCAAATATAAGGATCGTTTTTGTCATTTCCCAAAAATGTATCTATCAATTCACTATATAGTCTTCATATTTTCCAAATTTGAGATAATTTGAATGGATAGGCCATCATAGGCAAAGTTACAAGTCTACTTATGAATTCAATAAAATCCAATAATTTTGATCATTTTTTATCTTTATGTTTAACAATCAACTTATATAGTATTAAAATTCATAATTCATAAATTTTAAATCCTAATTTTCACCTCGACAATAATAATAACATATTCAGTATAATCTCATAAGTGAGATCTGGAAAGGGTAGAGTGTATGCAAATCTTATATCTACCTTGTAGAGATAGAGAGACTGTTTTCGATAGACCCTGAACTGTAACAACAAATATACATAGATGAAGAATCTTGTAGATTAGCATGATGAAGAAAACAAGGTAAAGAGAAGTGAAGTAAGTGCCAAGGATAAGGTTGTTTATGTTTAGATAAAAGAAAGAAAGTGTGTTGAGACATAACAAAAGCAAACATCACTTCCACCAAGAAAGGTTGGAAAACAAAAGATTTATTATTATATAGTTTCTTCTTCATACATATATTATCCAACACAAGATGGAATAAGTATATGCTGTTGTTATCAATACTGTAGAATAATTTCATGATAGGATCTAAGTTTTTCTAGACATTACATTATGGACAACAACCCATTCCCATCCTACAACTTCATCTCATCTTCTTGGGAAACAACTTAAATATGTTATCGAATTATTAAAAATAATTTATTTATGGCATTCGTTAATAGTCATAGAATGTCTCAATTGTGATAATCCAGATAAGAAATTTACACTTCTAATAGTTCAAGTATGAAACTCAAATAACTAGAATAATTTATGTGTGTGTTTTACCTTTAACTCTTTTAAAATATCAAATATGTCACGTATCATTCAATTAAACTACCCACATCACCTAACTCATCCCTCTATTTTAACTCATTTCCTATATTTTTTTAACCCGCCCCACGTTATAATCCGACCCAAGGAAAAGCAACTCTGTCTGGTATCGGTAACGATTAACATATTCTTTTTTTTAGCCATAAGGCGTAGGGCCTTGTATTCGAATAGAAAATGTTGGCTTCGTTGGGAGGCTCGCGTAGTTTGTTATGTGACTTCAGGAGTGGATTTCGAAAGGAATTCCTGAATCTCTATGTATATCGATATGTATAGTGGGATCGTATTAAATAAAGAGTTCTGGCCGGGCTTTCCTGAGGTATCTAATAACCCTGCTTGTGCTCGCCGCTGGCGCAACTCCGTACTAGCCACTAATAGTCGAGAGCCCCGATCGACCCAATCCCTGAAGGTCAGATCGAAGCCATCTCCCAAAGGTAATCCACCCGGCCCTTTCCCAACCTATACAAGGAGAGCGGAAGATAACGAAAGGGAGACAAGAATTCACGTATCACTTGAGTAGTAGTACGAAACCTTAAGAAAAGGACGGCCCTAATCTTGTGTTGGCTTTGCCAACTTATTGGGTTGAGAGATCGAGTCACTAAGCAGAGAATTAGATCCCGCGGGAAAGAAGCTTTTTGAATCAATAAAGGAAGCCTATTGAATCCATCGAATCAGCCCCCACGAGTGGTCCCCTTTCCGTATCAACTGGATGAAGTGATAGGGGGGGATTCCGTTCAGTCTATTCCGAGGGACCGTAGATCGGAAAGCGCCTTCTAAACCACCCCATTCATCCAAAAGAGAAGGGAAGGGGCCTATGTATTGGCATGACCCCTGCAGATTTAACCCTATCTATACTCGGAGCCACTCCCCTAGCGGTCCTGCCACCACGCCGCAGAACGGGAGCTCGTGTGGAACCTTTTATTCTGGCGTAACAGCGGTAGAACGTAACAAAATATTATGGCCGCCTAACATAGGGGACGGAGGTACGGTAAACTCGGATCCTTCTTTCGGATCTCGAATCGAAGGGAGTCAATTCCGAGTCCTTCTCTCAATTAAAAGGGAAGGTACCCCTGCGAAGGGGTTGGGACGAACACTCTACCACATAGTGGAGTGGATAGCTAGGACTACTAAAATGGTTGGGCTTCAAATTCTGTGACTCATAAGCCCTCCGTATCTAAAGATAGATAGCTAAAGGGCGAGTTCCGCAGTTAACTAAGAAGGCGATCGATTGGCTTGGAGAGGAAAGGAAACCCGGGACTGAAAACAAAAAGGATAGGAATATTTCCTTTTTACGGAACACTTACATACACACACACACTCTCCCCCTAAAAAAAAAGATTGCATATTTTTCCTTTTTAATGGATTAATCTTTAGTGCACGTTTGGCAATAAGAAATTATCATTTTTTTCTGAAAAAATATTTCACTTTATTCAAAAATTGTTGTTTGGCCATAAAAAATTTAAATACAATTTGAAGTTGTATTTGAAAAAGTGAAAACAGTTCAAGACCTGTTTTACTATTTTCACTTTTTTAATTTTTTTTTTGAAAAAAAATTAATTTTTTTTATTTTCATAAAATAACCTCATTTAAATTATATTTTATTTTTAAATCATATTTTATATTTTTTTAGAAAATATATTTAAATTTTAGATAATTATTGCAAAAATCATGGCTAAACACAACTCCAACTCCAATATCAATTTTGAAAATTTAAAAAAAATAATTTTTATTTTATTTTCATAACCAAACGGGGTCTTAATTTTTATCCTTTAAGGAATCGTTTGATACGCGGGATAAGATGAGATATCCTAGGATTAAGTTTGGTGCTAAATTTATACAATGTTTGATTGATGATACAAAATGTATTCCAAAATTAAGTTATACAGTCAATCAAACATGATACAAATCTAATACTAAACCTAGTTTTGAAATATTCTACTTTATCCCATCCAGCATAGGATTATTATATTCCACCTTCGATATGGTATAAATTAATTCAAAAAGTTAAAGACCAGCCAAAATATAGAGGCAACCCCCCCCCCCCCCCAAAAAAAAAAAAAAAAAATTGGGCCCACCTAATGTGACGTTTGCTTGGTTGGCTATTGCCGGTGGTGCCCCACGCCACGCCACGCCCCAAAATCCCAGCAAATGGCTAATGCCCAAGTAGGATATTGGTGTATGACGAGCTATGGGTGACCACAACATATCAATATATGTTTATGTCAATTGGTATATATGTACCCATTTCATGCCTTTTCTTTTTTATGATCGTGATGTTTGAGTCAATTTTTGCACATCTTAATTAAATTTATGAGATATTTGGTATTTTTCACCAGCAATACGTACTAGATAATTTTGTTCACCAAAATTAAAACAGATGAGAAGAATTATCTACTATTAAATGACACAATTTAAAATAAAACATTTATTTACCATTGATATTTTACATATTAGTGCCATTGAGGGGTGGTCGAAAGTTAGGCGTACACATGGGCTCATCTCCACCATCGATCTAGAAATTTTCATTTTCGGCAATTTTGGTTGTCAAGTCGAGGTACCAAACGACTCCATCGATAAGAGCTCTTGGAAGTCATCAGCCTCAAATTGTACTAAATTATCATAATTAAACGACAAATAAAGATAAAAATATTATTTTTTTACTATATATTTGTATATTTTAATTTATGTGATTTTTCTTTTACTACTCTCATGTCAAATTTAGGTGTGAATTGGGAGCTTGTTATTATGAAGAGAGAATATTCATGCACCTAGATCTTTTCATTGATAGATCAAAGAATCCTCCTCCCTTGAACAAATTCTTAAAGGTCAGGTTACTATCATAATAAGAAACTGAGTAATTTGTTCCCCTGCAGATCATGCCCTGATCACTCGGTCCCCATGGTTAGGTGGGAATTCAATAACGTTTTTTGAATGGACATAAAATTTAACACAGAATAAGAGAATTTCTAGTATTAAATATAAAATAACATAATATTTATGTGGCTATGTAACGTTGCAATATTTCTGTGATTATAAAAGTTTCTCATTAAGGTAAATTGGGAAATATAAAGTTAATTGTTTTGAAATCTATAAGTATATATATATATATATATATGTCATTTTTTATAAAATATATTATAAATAAAGTGTGTCACATAAATTGAATGAATAAAGTAATTCGCTATATGATTAAGTGTTAAAAGTTGATGCGAGAACACATGTTATGATATACCTCCATTGATTAATTTAGTGTAAACATTGTGTCCGCATAAAAAAAATAAAGTTAAAGTAGAAGAGTCGACATATTTAATTTTGTAATATAAATACTTAAAAAACATTAAAGAGATATTATAAATAATTAAAAATATTTTTGGAAAAAACATAGCAATTGACTCTCTAAATTACAATACAGTAGTTTTCTTTGGATGATTAAAAAGAATATAAAGCTCCTAATTATTAGGCCCAATAATTTAATCAATTATTGTCACCACCCAAAATATAAAATATATTATAATTGACTCAGCATATCAATACGTCAAGACATATCCACAAATATAGCATACAACAAGTTGTTTAACAATTTCCCTTTCTGTGGTGCAAGCTGATCTGGCGTAGCGATAGCCAAGAGTGGTCAGTCGAATATATTTCGTCAAAAAATAATTATATATAAAAAAAATATATAAAATATATAGATTAAAAATTATTTTTATATAAATTTTAAATATTTTTAATAAAATTTATGACTTTGTCACTGACTCTAATATAATATCGAATTGTGTGATTATCTCATTTAAAAATTTAAATTGTTAGAGACAGCTTACACTTATAATTACTTAATTATATAATGACTCATCATACAAAGATTTTACTTTAAACTAAGTAGGTATTTGATCATAGATTTCAAAAAAAAAAAATCACTTTATTTGAAATGTTTAAAGTTAAAGTTGAAGATAAAGTTATGTTTAGTTATTATTTTTCAAACGAATATTAGAAATAATATTCATATTTGAATATACTTTTCCTTAAAAAATATGAAATGTGATTTGTATCTGGTAATTTTTAAAAAACTAGCAAAAAAACTCAACTTGACTAATTTATCTTTAAACAAACAACCAAATCTGCTCCAAAAGAGTAATATCACATAATGAATAGCTACATAATGTCATAGATTGAATCTCATATACAAACTATTACACGCTATTACAATTCATTAATTTTTAAATATTTTATCATAAGAAAAGTCGATAGCTATTAATTGTTGGATATTTACGTTGGTTGGCGACTGATATAAAGATGAGATTATTTTATAAAAAAACAAAAGTTCATGGCAAAATTTAAAAATAAAAAAATAATTCTAGAAGTAAAAATTGAGTGGAAAACAGGTTACAATGTGTCTGTTTTTCAAATTTGATATATAATTTCAAGTTGGATTTGAAATTTGCATGATCATACTTCTTTTTGGTCTTTTTCACTTGAATATGAATCTTTTTAAGGCTTAGATTCGAGTCTTTCTGGTCGAGAATCGTCTTTATTAGGAATATTTTAACTTTAAATGTGAAATTTTGTGGCGTAAATACAAACCTAATTAAACTTTAGTATGAGTATTGAATATCAGGAGAGAAAACAAAAAAATAAGCGGTTCATGGATCCATATGAATATGGCAAAATAATCCTCTTTGTTTGGTACAAAATAAAAGATTATTAAAATTAAAGATCCATCTTTCTGTTCAGATACATATCCCCTTCCTCTTATTTTCTTGCTTGTTTTTCTTTAATACGTTAAAACTAATTTATGCCTAATTTTGTCATCAATTAGACAAAAATAGGTAGGAAGTTAGGAACTCTTTCAGATTGAGTTGAGTTAATAAATGAATGGGTTATAGCTTATAGCGTTAAATTTGAACGGATTAATAAGAATCGAGTTAATTGATAGATGGATTAATAATTGGTCCAAAAATTACTTGGTAAAAAATAGACTATTATAGCATAATAGGCGTCTCAATAAATAAAAATCAAGTTATTATTTATGAAATTCAACCTCATTGATATATAATATCATACCAATAACATAATACTCATATTAGCACTTTCTCAAATCTCAAATATGATGGGTGTTTACTAACCCTAAAATGATATATTTATATAATAAAAACATAGAAGAAAATCTTGATTATCGGAGTCACTCAATGCTTTTTGAAACGTTATTGCGGCGGAGAATGAGGGCCGAAATATATTGACGTATAAGACTCTTGAAGAATTGGGAGTACTATAATCTACCGTTTCAGAATACTCCGAAAGACTATTTGACTTTCCTAATCCAAAAAGAAAGAAAATTATATCCGCACAAACAAGAATTGTACCTTAAATTAGGTGATATGCAAGTTAACCTTTCGTATTAAATCGATTCAATTTAGATGGCTATATTTTCCTACTTTAGTAAAATTAAATAAATAAAATAGCAATTACTATATATAATTTGTCCTAATTCAATCCACCCTTATCATTTTCTATACGTAGGTATCAATGCACATTTTTAAAAAAAAAATGTGCAGTGTTTGAAATCCACTGACCTGACTAATTTGAATTCATGCCGAACGCGCTCAGCATATAAGGTAAAACGCTTGCGATCAAGTTCTTTATTTCTCGAGACTCGAACCCGAAATCGTCTAGCTCTAATTAAGGTTAGGAGATTATTCAAACCATCCCATCACACCCTCGACGATATCAAAACACACCTATAATAGAAGTGTAATGATCCCTCACATTATATGACATTGACCTATACCTATTTTGTGGTTCAAATCCTCATCAAACAATCAAGTCTTGATAGGCCTTAGAGTTAATTGATTTTGTAATTCTTTATAAATTTGTTTTAGTCTTATGCCCTTTCTTTTTATAAGAGATCGTAATTTTTAGACGTAAAGATCAGAATATAACATGCAAAAAATCTGAAAAAATTATTTTCTTCTATTCAAACTATAATTAGTGGTGTTATAAGAGATAATTTCACAAAATTGGTAGTAGTAGTTTTAAGTATATTAGCTTATTTTCAAAGAACAACTCGATGTGTGTGTCTTTTAAATGACACATACATAACGTGAATCTGAATAAGTTGAGCAGATATATTTTAAATGTTAAATAGTTAAAAAAAAGATTTAATTCAATGGTCAGGAGATTACAATTTGAATCACAATCTATTGGTTTAAAATGTTAGTTATAACATGATCTTGATCACAATTATGAGTTACCTTATCCAATTAGCTTCAAGAAAACGAAGGTAAAGTAGATTAACAATTTAAAAATCTAATCATAATTAGGCACTCTTTTATAATATTCCATTGTTAGTGATGATTAAAAAAAAGAAGTCGATCGTCAAAGTAATAGTTGGCAATATATATTTTTGATAGAAAATAGTGTATATATTTATATATATATTTAATTAGTGAATATAATTATATTTTGTAGCCGATCGATCAGATGTGTAACTTGCCAAAAAAAATAAATGGATATATATATTCAACAGTTTGACATATACCTAAAGACAGCATAGCAAGTTATATTGGACCATATAAATTTGGAAACATTATAATTATATCTTATCCTGTATGAATGTCCTACTAATATATTTAAGTTTTTCCTTCCCTTTTTATTTTATATATTTTAGCTTCAATCCCTAATAGTTTTTAACAATTGACTTCTTGAAATTTTTAAGAATTCTCCAAGTCGGTTTGACTTTTTTTTTCTTGGAACTTCTATTTTATTCAATCAAAGTTTCAATAATTGAGAAAATATGCTCTAGTCTTGACGGACAGAGTTATTTCGTATCTGTTATTGGTGAAAGGTGACACATATTTCGTAAAATTAGTTAAAATGCGCGAAAACTGATCCAAATACAGTTATCACAAAAACTATATTTAGATAAGATACTTAACTAAATGCAGACACTCAAACAAACAAACAGAGAGATTGTGTTGTTCAATCGTTGCTTGGATTACCTAAAAGCCATAAAGGAGCTATTTTGCACAACACTAAGAATGTTAGTTCCAAATAAATTGACCAACTATACGAATACATTACCTTAATAAGTGTGATGCCTATTATAATGAAAAGAAAATAAATTTTTCATGCTAAAATTTTTAAACATCATCCTTATAATAGGTCACACGTGTTTGAACGTGTGATCTAATGCAATGTTTGAACTTTTTAATTATTACACTAAAATCTTTCCTAGCGGCTATTGCTAAGAGATTCAACATTTCATATATAGTAAAAAAAAAGTTTGTTTTTATCCAATTTGCACTATATAATTTTCGAGCAAGGGGGGTTATTGAACCCCTTTACTTCATTTTAACTCCACCTTGAATATCAAAAGTGGAGTTGCATGTAACGAAGGGGTTCAATTGAATTTCTAGTTATATCATTCAAATAGGTAAAGACATTTTTTTTCTACATAATTATTCAATTCTCTTGACCTAAAGAAAGCTTTCATGCATGTTTGGATTTCAGGTTTCGCATTCCTATATTTATTTTTACAAAAAATTTGGATCTATCATTGTCACGATTTTTGAAAAAATACCACTTGCGATTTCTCATGAGTATATGTATGAAATCATAGTTTACCTTACACATATAGGTTCTTTTTTTTTTTTAAAAAAAAACACACTCTAAGGGTGTGTTCGGCGGGGAGGAAAACATTTTCCAGAAAACGTTTTCCTATTTTTTCATATTCGTTTGGCTAAAAATTTTGGAAAATATTTTTCGTAGGAAAACAAGTGTCATCAAAATAAGGAAAATGACTTCCTTAATCAAAGTAGGGAAAACTAGTTGCAATTTCCATACTACTCTTAAAATCACACTCTCCCAAACAAAAAAATTCTTAACCCACACCCCACACCCCTCCCCCCACACGCCCAAAAAAAAATTAATTTATTTTTTTTGAAAAAATTTCAAATTTTTTATTACCCCACCCCCTACCCCGACCCACCTCCTACCAGCACTCCTCCCCCCCCTACCCCGACCCACCTCCTACCAGCACTCCTCCCCCCCCCCCCTCCCTCCCGGCCCCAAAAATAAAATTGATTTTTTAAATTTATTTTTTTAAAAAAAAATTAAATTTCTTTTCTTACCCCGACCCCCCCCCCCCCTACCAGCCACCCCCCCCCCCTCCCCGTCTCCAATTTTTTAAATTAATTTTTTTAAAATTTTTAAATTTTTTTCTTACTCCACCCTTACCCCCTACTCCCACCCCCTCCCCACTAAAATAAAAATATTATTTTTTAAAATTTGTTTTTAAAAATAAATTTTAATTTTTTTTACCCCACTCCCCACTCCCTACCCCCTACTCCCACCCCCACCCCTACCACCCCCTCCCCACTAAAATAAAAATATTATTTTTTAAAATTTGTTTTTAAAAATAAATTTTAAATTTTTTTACCCCACTCCCCACTCCCTACCCCCTACCCCAACCCCCCCCCCCCAAAGATTTTTATTTTAAATTTTTTAAAAGAACTATAAAAAAAATTTCTTGCCCCATCCCCTCTTACCCTATTCGTTCTCATTATTTTGTGTTAAATATATACAAATGCTTCTAAAAAAAAGTAAGAAACAACTTATTTTCCTAAAAAATATTTTTTTTGAAAAATATTTTTCTCCATACGGAACACACCCTAAATGTCATTCCCAGGAATAAGTTTCTTGAAATTTCTAAACAGGAAGGGCTCACAAAATATTTCTTATAAAGCCCAATTAGCCCATATCCAAAGTTCCAAAGTATAATGAAGAAATAATAATGAATTGGTGTATATATTTACTTAACAATCCTCCCCACTACGTGCTTTTTCTTGAGTTGAAACTCTATAAGAATTAGTACATAGTTCGCTCTAAGACCCCACCCTCTTAAGAGCAAGATGTCTGTCGAGATGGAGCTAGGAGTAAATCTACATCTTTTTTTCAAATTGTCTTACCTCAAAATCTAAATAAATAAAGGGTTAGACTGAAAAGGAAACAAGCCTACCTCTTCAAGAAAGTTGTGTCTGATAGGTAGTATCTATTGTTACCCAACGTCTACGTGAAATGTCTTGGAAGGGTAGTTCAAGGCATAATAATCGATTTTATGTCATTACTTTCTGCAAATCAAAAACCTCGATTAATTGTCTGTACACTAAATTAAACTGTCAGTATTGTATGAGAGAGTGAATGTCAAGATCGAATTACACTAATGCATGTAACAATTATTTTGAAATATATTTTTTATTAGCTAAAACGATAATTAAAATGATACGAAAGAAGTAATTAATTGAAGTGAGGCTTGAAGCAAAGATTTCATCATCATTAAACTTAAAATGTAAAACAAATAAAGCCAAAGAAAACTACTACTACCTATATGAAAATGAAAGATATGACTCATTATTAGAACCCGTAAAAGCAAATAAATATTCTTTGGTAAATCATTTTATTTCATTAGAAGCAAAGTTATCCAACACAATTCTTTATTTGAAGATGCATTAATGATCTTCTATTCTTTGCCATTTGAGTATTAAATCCAAAAAATAGATTTGAGTATTAGATTTCAGAATAAATTTAACTTCATTATTCATCACAGCCTTTCTCAAACCCCAAATTTATAAGTTTAACTAATATCCACCAATGATCTAAACATTGTTTTACACTATATTGTCAGTTTTACCAATTTTAGCAAGTATGTTGCCACCGTCATATTTTTAAAATTATATATTTCACTTTTTCTGAAAGGTTAATTATGTGTAGATATGTTTCGAGTGACCCGATAGTATAAAATCTCTATTTATTATCTGTGTATATAACTTAAACTCTTAATCTGTTCCATTTTCTTGAATAACTCAAGATTTTCAAAATCCCCCCCTCCCCCCCGCCCCCCCCCTCTAATTTGTATATATGGCCAAAGGGCCTTCTCCATTGATCCCTCTTCTCCTTGTACTCACATTAGTGTTACTTCTTTATGGCCAATGCCTTATAATGAACACTATTTCATTAGTAGAAGACATAAATTTCACTTTTTTCTTTGTCATCCCTCTTCTAGCTATATTTTTAGTTTACAATAATACAACTCAATCAATCATTCTACCTCTTTCTTTCATACTATTATCATATACATTTTCAAAAATCCTTATTGTCCCTCTTGTAATATTGGTCGTTATAATATATTTAGCGAGTTTTTATTTACCTTTTTTCAAAGAGAATCGTTATCAGCAGAGTCTTGTTTATGGATACGAAGACGAGTTCGGAGGATGGGGATGGTTGCTTCTTGTTTTGATCTTTTTGGTTTGTCAAGTGATGTTTTTGAAGGCAGAAGGAAATACATGGGGGCTTGCAATTGTAGTTGTGATTTTCTTCTTCTTATACAACTGTTTTAGTGACTAAAGGTCACTAGATTTATTACAGTATAAAGAATTTTTACACTATTGCTTATTTTAATTTATCGTATAATAGATAATTTATCTTATTTTACGGGCTATTAATACATTTTATGAATGGATACTTGTAATTATGACCATGTAAAACTTATATAATGGCACATTTGATTAGAGAGATTAAGTGAGTTATCTGGTTATAAATTATGCGTTTGGTTGAAGATATCAGCTAAGTTGGAGGTGAAGGTACTTAGAGAAATCAACAAGGGTTGTGCTGGAGTGATAAGTACTCCTTCAACGTTAACCAAAAGTTTCGAATTCGAATTCCCTTGAATACAGAGTTGCTTTTATTAGGGAACGCTTTACCCACTTTACCTCTCAATATGAAACTTCCCAACGTGAATTCAGGTTTATCGGATTTATGCTATCAGACATGCAACCTCAGGTGGACATCTAACTCCTATACTCATCAAGGCTCCAATCACCTATCCAGGAAATGTAAGCATAGTAAATCTCCTTTTAAACTTTTATTTATTTTTATTTCAATTAATTTCTCAAGTTTCTTACCATAGAAATATTTTAAAACTTTGAATTAAACTATTTAAGTTTTCAAATTAGTAAATAATTTTTTTGTAACAAGATCCAAAATAATTAATTGTAAACACATGGCTACTATCTTCTTAACTTGAATTTACCTTTTTGCTATTATAAATATATATTACTACCAGATAATTGTTATGAAGTTGAAGGATTGATATTTCAAAATTATACTACACTATAAATAGCAAGTATGAAAAAAGACGATACCAACTTTTTGCATACGTATAAATAAATTACTTATTATATATATAGAAGCCATAAATATAGAAACTTAGGGTTGACATAGTTGTTTGAGGTCTTTTATTTATTTTGAGGACATCTAAGTTAATATTTGTGCAATTATATGTTTTTAACATCATATCCTTCCTCTGCAACACATTTAGTTGAGCACAACAATAATGATATGTCGAAAAGGATAACCTTTTTAACTTTCAATTAAAAAACTTTTGATATTATATTCGATTCATCGATGTTGCATTTAAATAGGGGAAAGAGATAAAACTCCAATCAGAACTATTACGGGTATTATTACGGGTAGATAAAATTTAGAAAGAAATAGAAAAAAATCACTTGAAACCACCTTCCGAGAAAGAAAACATGATGAATGGGATTATACATTATTGATAAAGTGAACGCATGCATTTATAGTAGATTAACCAAAAAATTATATAAATAATCATCTTATTTAATTCGACAAAAGAAGTTATCTCCTATCCCCTTTATATGAACAACAAAAAGAGGTTTCAAATCATTGATCTTCTTATATAATGAAATCATTATTTTATTATATTTCAGTAATTACACTGAACAATAATACTTATTAGTAATTCTAGACAAAAAAAAATATTGTTCGTTATTTCAGAGTATAAAAGACGAAAAGAAAAACACACACAAGATAATGTGCATCAATGCTCATGATATTAGTCCCCCAGAAAAAAAAATTGATCTTTTTTCACCATCATGTATTCTTTAATTGTTTCAACTAATTAGATGAATTGTTGTCTCAGTGATAGCTAAGTGGAGCTGGATAGTCATTCAGTTCTTGTTAAATTTATGCAAGAATTTTACGTATATATAAATAATGTAAGAATTTTCTACAATATAAATATAACTTGATAAGTTGAATATAATAGATTTAAATTGTATATAATAAATTGTCTGTCTTATTTTTCAGATAACTAGGTCCACTTATTGTGGATAGTTATTTATTGAAGTATACAAAATCAACTCATTTTTTAGTAACTTGCCCAATCCATTCAAGTTTAAGCGAGTTGAATTGTGAATCCTTAATTGACTTGATCCAACAAGTGGAGCCTCTAATGACCCATTAAACTATTGATAGTAAAAACGTGTTAAAGTAGTGTAACTAAATAGGTCAATTGCAACTAAAACCCAAACATATGAAATCGAATTTGGAGATCAAAAAATATGTAAATTCAGAAGAAGAAAAAAAGTTGAGCTACTAATTAAGAAAATTAAAATACATTAGCATTCACATTCTTTTTTCGAAAAGAAAAATAAAAAAGGAGAGGGGTTGAATCATGTAGAGCAGTTACGTTATGACTTGTTACTTGACTCAATTTGTCGCAAATTATTTTTATCCTAGCAAATTTTATCTGTTTCATTACATTGTGTACCATATCATTAAATTATTATCGGAAATATATTTATTGATTAAAGAATATACTTAGCGTGATATAACAATATATAATAAAGTGACTTCTATGTTACAAAACAATAAGAAAATGACTTTATTACACCATTTTAGCAATTAAGTGACTTTGATAGTTAAATAAGTAGAGACGTTCATCGTAATTGACTCAAATTATGTGCATGTATTCTCTGAATTCAAAATATATTAACCCAAATATTTTATATGGATGAGTATAATTGACGTAATTCTTTAAATATGCAATCTATTTTGTTGATTATCACTTTTTTGAGACGACGATTTCGTAAATGGTCATCTTTTTATTGCTTTTGTAATTATGACTTTTAGATCATGATTTAAAATTTTCTTTAGAGCAAATAGAAAATCTTATGAGAAAACAATTAGATTACGGTTTAAAATTTTATATATAAGCTATTGCAAATATTAGACGACTGTCTAATTTTGAATATACGGTTAATAATGTATGAGCAAACAGTAGATCAAAGTCAATCGTATCCGAAAATATATTTTCTCAAGGATTATATTGTCCAACTTTTAGAAATAGGGGAAAGATTTAAATAGTAACCTAAAAAGCATATAAATCAGCCTTAAATACAGTATAGTTAAGGCCCAATTCAATTTGGGTCAAACTATATAGTTGGGCTTCATTTGATTTAGTAGCAGGCTAGCTAATAGGCCTTTTAAAACATTGGTCGCTCGGCTAAAATAATTACAATCGCTAATTAAATATACAAAAATTATTCTTTAGTAGCAGGCTAGCTATACTTGATATGCCTTTTAACACATTTGCCGCTCGACTAAAATAATTACAATCGCTAATTAAATATACAAAAATTATTCATGAATTATGTATGAAATATGTATGTTATATGTTATATAATCTATTACTGTATAGTAAAAATAGTTTGGTAATGTAAAATTCCTTCGCACTTTCCATATATATAAGTTTAATTCAATAAGTAACTGGATTATTCTCTTCTGAAATTAATGTCTATAACAATGACATTACCCGTTATATTCTCACAGGTGAAATTCGAGAAGGGCGAATGTACGTAGACCTTACTTCTATCTTTGTAGGGTTGAGAGGTTATTTTCGATATACTCTCGACTCAAGAAAATGTCAAAATCAATGTCTAATTTCATTGCCAAAATGAGTGCATGTCAATTGTCAAAATCAATGGCTTAATTTAATCAATTGTCAAAATTCAAGTTGCACTTAACGACTAATTAAGATGCTTTTAGTTAAAAGTGACATTATGAAAACACTTTGAGGACCACTTTCAAACAAAGTCAAATGTTGAAAACAAATACTCCTTTAGTTTCAAATTGATTGACCTGTTTTGACTAGGTACGATGTTTAATAAAATAAAGAAGATTTTTGAATCTTGCGCTCTTAAATTAAAAATATGTCAAATGTACCAAATTGCCCTTTAATCTTATGGTCTTAAATATGTCATGTAGAAAGTAGGAATAACTAAAGTGTTGCTAAAAATAAAAAGGGGTCTTTTTTTTAAAACGGACTAAAAAGGAAAGTAGTTCAAACAAATTGAAACGAGGGAGCATGTACTTAATTACAACTCACTATATATTCAAAAATAGTTTACATTTTATGTATGATATCATTAAAGATAACTCTCATATTTTATCTTTTTCCTTCTTACTTTCATGAATTTTATTCCTAATCCAATAAAACTTTTAAAAAGGAGGAAATTAAAGCATTCCTAATCCATCTGAATGTGATCATATTATCTGAATTTGAATCGAATTTAAGCAACACAAACCATTGCATACATAATAAATAGTTATATCTAATCATGCAATTTAATTATTTTTGACTTTCTCAGCTAACTGATTAAGCATATACACATGACTTTAATTTGTTTCTTCAAGCAATTTAGTCTGAAAATGTAAGCTTAGTTGTTTAAGCACTGGAATTCATATGGTCATCAAAATATTTAAGCATGCAGATTTGAATTTGCACACACACTTTTATTACTTCATCATGATTAATTAATACTTTCTCTGGTCTTAAATAAGTGGTTCTTTAGCATTTTTATCTTGTTCCTTAATAATAAGTGGTGTTTTAGATAATTAAGAAGACATTAATAATGTTCTTTCAATTTTACTCTTATTTAGATAAACATGAGTCATGACCAAGAAATTATTAAAGAGTTACATATTTTTCAAGGTATTTATTAAGGGTAAGTTAGTAAAAACACTCTTTGTTTTTTAGGAATGGATAGTTTCTTAAGTGGTGTGTTTAAGCTAAAAGAATCACTTATTTAGGAACGGAGGGAGTATATGATTTTATTTTATTAAATCGATTATGTAACAGCGCAACCCGCTAGTGATATTGTTCGTTCAGGGTTTAAGTCCGCATGGTTTTAAAACGTGTCACTAGATAGTGTGTAAAGTCCGCTTACATATATACCTAATATGTCGATGTGCTTATCCTAAGCTGGGGGCATCATATACACCCCACTTTATGGACTCAGACTCAACACTGAGGTTTGCCCCGCCATATTGAAATTTGCCTAAATTCAGTTGAACTCTGGCCCACATCAACAAGGAAGACACATGGGTGGCTCTAATACCATTTGTAACGACCCAACTCGTTAGTGATATTGTCTGTTTTGAACCTAAGCGCGCACGACTTTAAAATGTGTCACTAGTGTGTTATGCCTGCTGACTTATATACCCAAGATCTCTCATATGTTTTATTGATGTGGTACTTCTTATCCTCAGCTGAGGTATCACAACTTAATCACGATAAAGTTTATTAATTTGATGCAAATATCCAAATAATAATTTAATGAAGTTGTAGCTTTCACCTAATAACCAAAAAAGGGGTAAAAAAACAAGTGCTAGAAACCTAGAAGTAATAATAATGCATGATCCATAATGGGGGCTCTTAGCCTCTTAGTACTCAATAGTTGAATATTTCCTTTTTTACATCAATTAATTATAGAGCTTCTTTAATTTCTTCTTATGTTGTCCTCTAACTTTTTGACAAAATTATGAAAGCTTTTTCTAATTGTTTTTTTTTTGGGCTTTTTGGACTGTCTATATATGAAGTGCTTGGAATCTTCAAAAAGCTCACGCATGGGATGAATGAATTAACACTAAAATAAAAGTTGTTGCCCTACCACCATCACCATCTTCCCCCTCCCCCACCCCCCACCCCCCAAAAAGAAATTATGGAACTTTGAAAAATGTTAATCATGTTAACCTCCTTTCTTTTGTTAATTAATGTTATGAGTGATATTTCTCTAAAATAAAATGTTTATAAAGTAATACTAGGTATCTTAGAATAAAATATAATATGTAGATCTGGTTCAGAAGCCGATCCATAATTTAAAATTTATGAATTTCTATAACATCTAACTGAGTCCACAATCAAATATTTAGTGAATTTATTAATGCATATATAACTATTGAATTCACTTAAACTTTTTAGAAAAACATTAGTATTTGTACTATGTATATATATTAGGTGCACTAAACATAGAGGAATTGATAATTAATACTTAATATAGTAAAGCAGTAATATCCTTTAAGGATATTCGAGATTTAATATGTATCTATAAGTACTTCTTACCTATATAGATATTATTGTTTTTTATATACATATTATAACTCTCTAGTGAAAAACGTTCACCATCCTTCAACCTATGTAGCTACAAAGCCAAAAGTTTATCATGTTGGACCAATATAGAATATAAGTCTTAATTACGATTTATTTCAATGTGTCTTTTTATCTTTAATTTGTATAAACGAGACACTTTTTAAAATTTACCTTTTATGTTGTTGTTAGCCCAGATGGGGTAAAATTGAGTCATTTTAATTTGAAAATGATGAGAGTAAAAACGAAACACTTTTTAAACGAAAGGTAAATTCATTCTGAATTGCATTGTCCAGGAATAAATTTGAACCTTTTCTCTTAGGTAAAATAAAATTTTCTTTAATGATATCACTAACCAAATAAAAAAAAGGATAAAAAGGTCAAATTGTTGGATAAATATATTTAGGACCATGGAAAAAATGTGCTTAATAGCATGCCAATTTTAAGTGCATATGCAAAAGCAAAAGTTGGTCAATGTTATGCAATTGGTTTGACTACACACAAATATAGAACAAAGTCTAGGGGCTTGCATTTCATATGGGTCATATCCATGGCGGATCTAGGAATTTGATGAACGCCGTGCAATTATTTTTTAAAATTGTATTATGAGTGTATAAAATTAAATATATACTTATAATAATTAATATTTTAATAACTATACATCACATAATATTTTAATAAAAGATGTGTATCGGACCATCCTTCGCCTAAAAGGTGGCTCCACCCCTGATCATATCTATTCGTGTTCTTCAACGTGTGTACAAATATTTTAATTACTAGTAATAGTTCTTATTTTAGAAGTAAAAAAACATGCATATAATATAAGGTATGACTAGCCTTTTTGTGGTGTGCACTTTGTGCGTGTGGGTGCGTGGGTGATTGGTTGAGTTTCAAGAATATTTAACCGATTTAAATTGTTATTTAAAGGTGGAAAGTATAGTAGATATTCTTTTTAACACATGTTTACATGTTATGCTTGAAATACACCACTATGAGAAGCTATTAATTTTTGTTATACGGATTTAGATAATTTTCGCCTCATGAATTACTTATCAAAGTTAGATTAATATATATCATCCATTTATCTAACATTTTTATGCCTTCTCTTGATTTATTCAATACGAGTGTCGTATAAAGTTGTTCACGCTTCACATGTTTAACTCTCTGTGTTAGGAGGTTTGTTAGCTGAATTCCTTATTGATTGATGGAATAGGTTGTCGTCTCCTTTAGGCAATTAATTCTCATATATATTATGAGCTCTAATTTTTGAAATTGTGTTAGGTTAAAAGTCAATTTTCTTTATTCATTGAAAATGAGTTTTTAAGATATAGATCAGAAAAAATCGTGTATTCTCAACTTTCCTTTTCTTTGTTCTTTTTTTTTTTTAAAAAAAGTAAAATTTGTGTTTAAATTTTCAGTTCATGTAATAAAAAGCGTTGACAGAAGAAATGTATGTTTTCCCATACGAGGAAATTGTTTAACATAACTCCTTACAATTGACAGAAGAAATGTATGTTTTCCCTTACGAGGAAATTGTTTAACATAACTCCTTACAATTCGGAAAAAAGAAGAAGAGAAATAACCCTATAAAATTTTTGTATTTAATCTTAAAATCTCTTATATATATAAAAATAAAAATATCTTGATGATAGATTTGATATAAAACTAAAACAAATTTATATAATTGACATCAAAACCAATTGACTCTTTCCTTACTTTTTGAGAAGGCAATATTTGGATTGGTGAGAAGGTGGAGCCTAGTCGGGCGAAGCTAGAGGGAGAAAGGGTCGGAATTATCCGAATTTTTTTCGTAAAAAAGTTACATTATATATATAAGATTAATTATTTTTATGTGTCCTTTTAATAAGAATTTAATATCCGTCTCGTTTGGTTGGTGAGAGTAAGTAAAATGCATTTGCTCAATCCTCAAAAGGGGGAAAAGTGGAGAGGAAAGCATACAAAATGTGGAAGGACTCAAAGAGCGTGTTCGATATGAAGGGAAATATTTTTTCAAAAATATAAACAATACATTATACATGATTTTTCTCATACGTTTCATAGTCATATTGTCTCCTTATTTTGAGAGTTCACGAAACTCTTGTGTTGCATCTCATTTTCATTTTCTCTTATTTTGAAAACTTTACTGTTAAAAAATTATTATTTTTTATTGAAATTTTTCGCTGAAAAATGTTCAAAAGTTATTACTACAGATATTTTGATTGAATCGATGAACAAAGAAAAAACTAATAGTGTTTTTAGATGGAAAAATTAGGAAGTTTCTCCTCATTACCGTGGCAATTCATTTCCCACCATGCATTTTTCTAGTGAACTAATTTGGTGAAAAATGAGTGAAAAAATCATGTTCTATAACACAAATTTTTCATTAATTTGCGGTGAGAAAAACTTTTGTTTCTAGTAGTGATTTATTTAAGATCACAAGAGAGATCGATTATATTATAAGACACAAAACATAAACCTAATTTCGAATTAGGGTTAAACCAAATATACTTTTCACTCACGCACTATTGAAAAAAGTGATAGATAACTTTTGTTGCTAAATAGTAAAAAAAGAAAAGATTATCGCCAATTCTATATAATGACGATTTGCGATGGACTATCAAAAAATTCGATTAGCTACAAATTATTTAACAATAAATACGATTCAAAATTGAACCCTATTTCTCCAAAATCATTGCATACTAAGAACAAAATCCTAGGTTGAATTGAGTGTTTCTTTCTTTTTTTTCCCCATGAGAACTTATATTGTTTCAAGAAAAACTCATGTGAGTGAGTGACTTGATGAATATATCGAGGCATATATAGGATTGTTATTATAATAATTACAAAGTTATGCCTTGATAATTAAGTCAGTTGAGATTGAATATATAATTTTTTATGATTCATCGATCATTCCATTTAAACTCGTCTCAGCAAAATTAAAAATTTAAAAATTATTTTTATTTTTAGTTTTTCATTTGACTTTTAATAGTCTCTTCGAGTCTCAACTAATCAAAATTCACATTGCATGATATTTATTAAAGGAAAAATAATTCACAACAAGTTTTTTTAATTTACAAAGCTCAAATTGAGGACTTCTAATTGAAAAATTTACTTCTACCAATCTTTGACATAGATTTTTGTATCACACTAATCATGTATATTATTGATAATAAATTAATGAATTCCTTTATCTTCAGAATAAAGCATCATTCCCACTTATTTATTAATTTCCAAAACACCCCACCCCCACACCCACAATTGGAGCAAAAATAGACAAACCATACAGCTTGTTCATGATGGGATTGGTTCAATTTTTAGTTCACATATAACATATATTATTTAATTATTATAAAAATAAAAAGAGAAACATCACATATTAAATTATTGGATTTGGAATTCCCTAGTAGATGAATAGATCTAATTTTGACCACTGTGCCTTTGACTTCTTGCCTCTATTTGAAACACAAGAAAGAAAGAACGACACATCTTCCTAATTTGCATGTGCTATAAAAATAATACCATAATTATAATATAGATAATTACAGGTTAAACTATAAAAGAGACACAGCTCCTTACCATATTTACTATCTTTCCACTATTTTATTTTAATTACTTAATATACCACATGTAAATACTTTGATACATCGCTCCAGTACGATACATCGCCTCGCCTCGTGATACATCGCCCCGATGTATCAAAGGTAATTATCTAGAGGCGAGACGATGTATCACGCCTTGGGGCGATGTATCCGAGCGAAGTGAGGTGGGAAAAAGAGTAATTAGCTCCCAAAGATGTGTGTTTTTATGTAAGTTACCCATAATTATAAGATTATTAATCTCAAAATTAAAAATTTAACCAAACGCGGATAAAATAATAATTATTTTTTATTCTGAAATTATTATCCTTTATTTTACAAATCAAACGATCCTTCATTCAGGGGTGCAACTAGAGCGTTGGAAGCTAGCAGGTTCGGCAGAACCCAGTAATTTTAGGTCAAATTGTCTTAAGAAATTTATTTGATATATATAAATTATTAATGTAGAAATCAGTAACTCAAAAGGACTAAATCGTGAATTCATAAGCTTCAAATCTTGTTTCGCCTCTACCTCTAATGATATGTATTTAGTAACTCAAAAAGACTAAAATCCTGAATTCATAAGCTTCAAATCATGTTTCGCCTCTATCTTTAATGATACGTAACTCAAAAAGACTAAAATCTTGAATTCATAAGTTTCAAATCGTATTTCACCTCTGCCCTTAGTGACATGTCTTTAGTAAACTCAAAATGATTAACATCCTGATTTTATAAGCTTCAAACTCTGCGTTACCTCTACTTTTAATGACAACCTTTTAGCCACATAAATCTCATAACATGTTTTAAAATTACAAGTTCTAAAAATCCTTTTATATTTCTTATATTTTTATTTTCAGTCAAACTATGACATATAAATTAAAATTGAGAGTATATTTATAATAACAATAACATACTCAATGTAATTTCACAAGTAGGTCTAGAAAGAATAGTATACACACAGACCTTACTCCTACAAGATATAGAGGTTATTCTCGATAGACCCTCGGCTCAAGTAAAACTTAAGAATCTTTTGATACACAGACTAAATTATTCTGAGATTATAATTCATGGACTAATTTATACCATATAGGAGGTGGGATAAAATAATCTCATGTTGGATGGTATAAGATGAAATATCTCAAGATTGAGTATTAGATTTATACCATGTTTGATTGACGATATAAATTAATCTCGGAATAAATTTATACGATCAATTAAATATGATATAAATTTAATACCGAACTTAGTTCTGAAATATCTCACCCTATCCAACGTACCAAACGACTCCCTTAGAGTGTATATAAAGAGGACAAGTGAACAAATCCCCATCAAACTCTTAAAAGACAAACACATTAATTTCTTCCTAGTCACTGACTCTATATAATCTTTTGTCCACCTTCTTTATTATCCTATCAAACATGAAAATATCACAAAATTCCTCTCCTTTCTCTTTGTTTTAATTATTTCTTTTCACTCTCAACTAAGATAAATTAATTATCTTAATTTTTTTTTCTTCTAATTTGTATAATTTAAGAAGAATGATGACAACAAAATTAGAAACAAAATCCTCCATTGAAGTTCCCAATGCTCAACAACAAGTTGCAGTTTCAATAGCTGTGAAAAAGGCCTCTGCTCCTTCTTCACCTACTACTGGTGCAACAGCACAAAATGATAAATCTTTGCAGAATACTCAGAATGGTACTGATGATAAGGTAATTAATTAATTTATCTCATTCAAATAAAATTAACTTGTATACACTGACAACATAAAATTCTTTTTTTCGTTTTTTATTATTCATATAATTTAGAGTTAATGGTCAAAAACATATCTAAAGTATCGCGGTTTATTCAGTTTCATACATGAACTATCAGGTATGTAAGTTTCGTTTCCTACCTGAACTATCACCAACTATTTATGAAAACACACTTCAACTATTAATTATACTTGAACTTTCAGGTAGGAAAAGCGAACAATTAATAGTTGAGGTGTGTTTCGATAAATAGTAGGTGATATAGTTCAGGTAAGAAACTCGCACGCCTAATAGTTCAGATATGAAACTCAAAATATCAAAATAACTTAGGTGTGTTTTCCACTCTTCGCTCTATAATTCAACATGTTAAAACGGATAACTTATCTTATTTTTCAAGTTATTAATCTCTGTGACGATTATAAACCGTTACCTGTTATTCAAATAGTGTAATATACTGGTGGTATCAGTGTATAAAAGTTAAACTAGTAATAAAAAATGGCCAAATTCCTATTATTCCTTTTCTTTTTCTTTGTTCATCTTTTTATCATGTGATAAGCGAGGGCATAGTCAGGATAACGTAAAGGGTTCATTTTTTTTTTTTTTTTATATATATATTTTAAATCTTCTTAGTAAAAATTCTGACGAAACATGTGATGTCCAAATAAGCTCTTAAGAAGCGGAGTTTCACTCGATAAAAAAGGTTTGGACTGAAATCATTCTCAGACGGAATCGACTGGCACTCACCTTTTTTGGCTGAGCCGTATCGTATCTTGCTGGTAATGGATTTATTCTTGAATCTTGCTTGGTTTAGGCAGGTAAGTGTTAAGAGGCTCTTTAAGGCTTTCATTAGGTATACATAGACATAGGACTTTCTTGCAATACATAGTGGTTGACTTCGAATCACATGAAGCCCATATAGATGTCCAACGAACTAGCATAGCTGTGGGACTCTCGCTAGTATTGACCTCCTGGACTAGTACCGATGGTGGCTCCTCGGATGAGTCTTTGTTTAGTTAGGAGTTCATTAGCATGTCTTCCCAAGAAGCAAAGAACTAAAAAAGTGATGCTTTTTACAACAGTTTTCGTGAATTCTAGCTGTTTAAAATTAGTTACCCAAGTTTTTAAAAAAAAATTATTTGTCGAATAGTTTGAAAATAAGAGACAATTTATCATTTTATACCTATTTTACCTTTATTATTAAGTAATACTATTTATTTCTCAACATTTACATGACTTAATAATAGAGGTGAGCCTGTTTGGATAAGCTTATTTTAAGTTGCTTTTTTTAAGTTGGAAATTCCAGCTTTTTAGCTTTTTTTTGCTATTTTGGCTTAAAATTAAGTGTCCAGAAATACTTTTTTGCCTTACACCAACACTATAAACAGCTTAAAAGCTGTTTTAACTTAAAAAACACTTAAAATAAGTCAATCCAAACGGGCTCAGTAGTAAAATTATTGCTTCTTAAGGAGTGTGTCAAATCAAATATGAAAATTCAATATCTACTGTATACTCTCTTTGCCCCTACCTGGTTTCGTTTTGAATCAATATATACTCACTGTATAATAAGTATATACACAGATTACACATTGTTTAGATACTTAATTATTATATACTCTCTGTTTCATATTATTTGACCCTTGCTCACTTGGTACACCTCTTTAAAAAAACTTTAATCAGGTGTGTATTTTACTAAACTAACCTTATTAATGATGTTTCAAAACTCTAAATTTAACTATTATTATTTTACGTAGTTATTTAATACTAGGGATAGTATGGAAAAAAAGTAATAAAACTCTTTTAATTAAAGAAAATGAACAAGTAAATTTAAAATATTTATTTTTAATATAAGAGCCAAGTAAAATTAGACGGAGGGAGTATTTGGTATTCATAAAGAGTTTTTCTAAGTTAACTTATCCTTATGTTACTTTGTGTTTTGTGTGTGTGTTTTGTTGAATGTTATGGGATTTGGTGGGGTTTACATGTTGGTTGTTATCCTTATATTTTCTGCACGCCACAATGAGTGCACTAATTTTAAAGACTAATTAATTACCTTTAATGAAAGAAAAAAACACACACACACACACACATGCAGAGACATAAAAGATTATAACAAATAATTGAAGCATGCTAGAGTTAGTTTACTTTTTATATACTCCCATTGTTCCATATTAGTTGCTCACTATACTAAAAATAGTTATCCCATATTGATTGATCACCTTACTAAATAGAAAAAATATTAATTAAATTTTTCCTATATTACCTTTGCAATTAATTATTTTTGAAATTGTTCACATTTGTTTGTAAAGTTCCAAAAAAGTTTTTTAAAGGGTAAATTAGTAAAACAATCTTCTTATTTATGATTTCTTAATATCCGTGTAAAAAGAAAAGTATGCAACTAATATGAGATGGAGGGAGTAATAATCATGACAACCAATATAACTACTTATGTAAAAAGATTGTTAAATTTGATTTACTAAATTAAGCTACAAAAGCACTTAGACAATAATTATTGGAGTATCTATGTATCTTATCTTGGTTACATTGTAAAAAAAATGGTGTCTTATTGTCTTAATTTTACATACATAGCTTTATGGAGAGAAATGATGAAGTTTTAAACAATATAAAATATTAAATATTAAATTAATTAAATGATAAGTAAAGAATTAGTTATTTCATTATTTTCCAAGTAACTTGGAGAATTTCTCATATAAGTAGTGGTAAAAATGCATACAAAAAATGTACTATCATTTATTCCTTTGTATCTATAGTGTAATAGAGGCGGAACTAGAATTTAAACTTTATGATAACTAAATTCTAGAATAGTGATATTAGGTGTTAGTAGTTAGGTTTTAAATTTAATTTTTGTATATATTTAGTAAATTTTTTAATATAAATACAATATTTGAACTAAAGCTATTGAACTTAGCCGAATTCATACTTCGATTTCTAGCTTTGTGATGCCATGACGAAAGGCAAACCTCTGAAGAACAGGGGCATATTACGCTTTAGGTGAATCATATATCGGAATGGCAGAATAAAATTAGAACTTTCATAAGAATGAATTCACAATTAATTGTTGAGTACTTTTTGGATTAAAATCCAAAAGACAAATCCGTGCAGGCTTAGGCTAATATTTTTAATAATTCAATTTTACCTCTGCTTTTTCTCTTAATTCCAGAGTTTCCAGTAACAAATTTGACTTAAAAAAATATAAAAATTAATTAACTTAAAGTCTGTAAATTTAAACAAAATTGACTTTAAAAAAATATAAAAAAACTTTCTTAAAAAATGGTAAAAAGTGTAAAAGACAAAGAAAATTTGTAGTGGGGTGACTGTGAGTGTACTCAGCAGAACATATTCTGCTTTCTGTTGCAGAAACAAAATACAATGAAAATTTTCAGTACTCATTGAATTTATCAAAATAGAGATGACATAGAGTCTCTCAACTTTCTGCAATTTTTTTTTTTTTTTTATTTTAGCTCAGCAAAAGAACAGATTCAAGAATTAAATTTGATGAGTTCAGTGTAGGTAATATTAAACATTTTTAAAAAAAATTATTTTCATGTGTATACAAAGTTTGAGTGGAAAACAAATTCATTCTGTGTATGTATTTCTGATGCATCTTCTATGGGTTAATTCATGTTTCTTTCTTTTCTACTTGTTTTTTCTTACTTCTTGTTCAAGAATCTGATGACTCACTAAGCAATTTTGTATGTTTTGGTTTTGTTTCTGTATAAAAATTTGATTTTTAGTAGAGAACTATGTCATAAGTTGGTAAAGATTGCTCCTTTATTTGCCTTAGCTAGATGATTCTTGGGAGAGTTGATTAGACATGACATGACATGACACAGTTGTAGTTTATCGAGTATACCACCTTAGATAGGAGGTAACGGACACGGATTAGGATAGAATTTAGTAAGTAGTTGAGTGTTCTTGGGAGAGTTGAATAGACAAGACATGACACAGTTGTAGTTTACTGAGTATACCTTACCACCTTAGATAGGAGGTAACGGACACGGATTAGGATAGAAGTTTAGTAAGTAGTTGAGTATTATCTTGCTTATCCTGTCGTACGAGTAGTTTTAGTTTTATTCTTGTAGTTTATTGTTATTCGATTTCTGTTACTTTTTATTGTTTCTTGTCCCTCGATTATTGTCTTATTTTGCTGTAGTTATTGTTCCTTTTGTGAATGTTGTCATACTTTCTTTAGCTTTTCTTTGCCATGGCTTCTTCACTCTCGTTATTTTCTCTTTTTTTTGAACTGTTTTGAAATGCTTTTCCTTGAGCCGAAACAACCTCTCTATCTTCCAAGGTAGGGGTAAGGTCTGGATACACACTACCCCATAAGCCACTTGTGGGATTACACTGGGTATGTTATTGTTTACGTAATTCAATGAGATGGTAATGTTAAAGGATTTGATGCTAAATGCAGAAAGTAAGAGAAGCCACAGTTCCAATGGGGGAGTGCAATGATGCAGAATACATACAGATTAATGAAGCTGTTTCTTCTTCAAGGGCAAATAATGATAGGAAACTTTCACTCTTGCCTTTGGTTTTTCTCATTTTCTATGAAGTATCAGGTGGACCATTTGGTGTTGAGGACACTGTACAAGCAGCTGGTCCACTTCTTGCACTTGTTGGATTCTTGGTTTTTCCAATTATATGGAGTATCCCTGAGGCACTTATTACAGCTGAATTAGGCACCATGTTCCCCGAAAATAGTGGCTATGTTGTTTGGGTTTCATCTGCTTTAGGTCCATATTGGGGCTTTCAACAAGGTTGGGTGAAATGGTTAAGTGGAGTAATCGATAATGCCCTTTACCCGGTTTTGTTTCTTGATTATCTGAAATCAGGAATTCCTGCATTAGGGGGTGGATTTCCTCGCATTATCGCGGTCATAGGCATTACTTTGGTCCTTACTTACATGAACTATAGGGGTTTGACTATTGTTGGTTGGGTTGCTGTTCTGCTCGGGATATTGTCGATTCTTCCTTTTGTCGTAATGGGGCTCATTTCGATTCCAAAGCTAAGGCCTGAGAGGTGGTTGGTGACGGATGTGCACAAGGTTGATTGGAACTTGTATCTAAATACTCTCTTCTGGAATCTGAATTATTGGGACTCGATAAGTACTCTTGTAGGAGAAGTACGTAACCCGAAGAAAACTCTGCCTAAGGCTCTGTTTTATGCTGTGATTCTAGTCGTTTTATCCTACTTTTTCCCTCTATTAGTTGGAACCGGAGCTGTTCCACTCGAGCGTGACCTGTGGACGGATGGCTATTTCTCAGATATTGCGAAAATACTTGGTGGAGTCTGGCTAAGATGGTGGATTCAAGGGGCTGCTGCATTGTCAAATATGGGGACGTTTGTGGCCGAAATGAGCAGCGACTCTTTTCAGCTACTTGGTATGGCTGAGAGAGGGATGCTACCCGAGTTCTTTGCCAAGAGATCACGTCATGGAACACCTCTAGTCGGGATCCTCTTCTCAGCATCCGGTGTGATTTTACTTTCCTGGATGAGCTTTCAAGAAATTGTAGCTGCAGAAAATTTCCTGTATTGCTTTGGAATGATCTTGGAATTTATAGCATTCGTACGATTAAGGATAAAGTTCCCAAATGCATCACGCCCTTTCAAGATACCTGGTGGAACAATCGGAGCCATCCTGTTGTGTATTCCTCCAACCATACTAGTCGGTGTTGTTTTGGCGTTTTCCACAGTTAAAGTCATGATTATTAGCCTCGCTGCTGTTGCAATCGGGTTGGTTATGCAACCGTGTCTTAAGCGCATTGAGAAGAAGAGATGGTTGAAGTTCTCCATTAGTCCTGATCTTCCTGACATTCATCACGACAATGGAGCATTACTTCATTGATTCTCATACGTCGTGTTTATATTGTACAACTCTCCTACTAACACGACACTGCAACAACTGCACGAAATCCAGACTATTCACGGAGGGCATGGAGAAAAAGAGACGTTTCTCAAGGCTCGATGATCCTTTCTGATGTAAACCATCTTATGATAGCTTCATAATCTCGTAAGCTTGTATTTGCCCTCCTCCTATGCCTATTTATTAGTGGCAAGTAGCTACGGAACGATAGCTTTTTTCAGATGATTGCATTAGAAATAGATGATCATATGGTTTCTCTTTTGTAATCCATGACAAGTTACTCAATGTATGAAAATGTCTTGAGCTTGTTCTACATTTTGTTCCTCGTTACCTGCTCGACCAATTTGACAGATATTTTTCTTAAAAAGTACACAATCTGGAGAAGTAATAGTAGTTAAGTGACTTTCATAGAAGTTGCTATAATATCCATTCTCTTCGTGCTCGAGAGGAACCTACAAACGTTTGTATCTTACTGAACGTTGATGTGCTTTTGCGCTTTGGCTTTGCTAGCTGTCGGAAGGATGTAGAGTTGAAGTTCTCTGTATTTGGTTTTGTTTCTTTTGTTAACGAGACAACTTCTTAGTATATCTTGAGTTTTCGACTAGTTTTCGTTGCCTGTCCATTTTGATAGAGATTTTGCTAATGAAAGCTGGAGTAGTTGAAGATGCTGTTATGTGTTGTAGTTGAGTTTTACATGATCAAAGTTGAGTTTTCTTTTCCAAATTCAACTTGAAGTGAGGAAGTTTTATATGTAGTGTTGTGGGAAGCATGTTACATAATTAGTCCATAATGAATGATGTCCAAGCCTCGGTGGACAGAGTTTCCCGGTATCTGTACTAGAGAGAGGTAGCAGGGGTATCCTGTGGAATTAGTCGAGGTGCGCATTACCTGACTGTACACCACAATCAACAATCTTGAAGGAAATGAATTGGAGAAATTCTGATGTAGAGTTTTATCTGCCAGCACTGTGGTTCTTTAATCACATTGCTTTTCACTACCTTTAGAATGGATGCAAAATTTGAAAAATCTTTTGTGCCTAAGCCGTGCGCAGTGGCGAAGCCAAAATTTTCACTAAGGGTGTTCAAAATATGAAGAATACCTGCAGCAGCGTAACCTATTAAGGCCCTGCAATTTTCTATACTTGTAAACTACGTAAAATGGGCAAAATAAAATGTCCTAGGACCTTAACAAGAGTCATGCATCGAATGCTTATTGCAAAGAAATTTTTCTTAGCACTTATATATACATAAAAAAAAAGAGTTAATGTTAAAAAATAAATAAATTAACTTATCACTTTTTTTTTTGCAAGTTTCATACCTCAATTATTTTTTGCTCTATTACCTACCTAAATTATCATCTTTTCGTGAGTAAGCTATCATTTTCTTTGTACTAAACCACACTTCAATGCTAAGTTGGTCCACATGCGCTTGGTGTCGTTCCAACTAAGCATCAAAATATGAGTTTTAATTCAAAGGAAGTGATAATTTAAGCAGAAAAAAAGAACATAAATAATCAAGATATGAAAAAAATTCTTTTTGTTGTTTTTGTGAAAAAAACACTCTAAGCAGTTGGATCAAATTTTAAAAAATTATATTCAAATATTTGTTTGAACTAGATTTTTGATGAGATTTTAAAAGCATTCAAACAATTTTCAAGTCCCAGAAACTGATCCATATCAATTTTTAGAGAGAAATTTCACGGAAAAAGTTTAAATTTTTTCCAAGTAAAATATATATTCGAACATAACTTCAAATTCTAAAAATCACAATTATAAAAATCCAAATTTTTAAATTTCAACGTCAAAATATACGGCCAAATTGGAGCTAAAGAACTGACATAAAAAAAATAAAAATTATAAGTGTTTTTTACTACTAATTATTATTATTATTATTATTATTATTATTTTACAAAAAAGAATTTGAAGAAAAAATTGCCTAATTTCAAACAATATAAATTGCTCCACTCTCCCAAGAACATACATACAATTTTTTTTCACCTTCAATTTGGCAAGCTCCAAAATGGGGAACCCAAAGAGAGAATCAAGTGATAAGAAGGAAGAAGTACACGCAGCAGCTCGATGTGGTGACCTTAATGCTGTTCAAACACTATGCAGCAGTAATCCTTTAGCTGTCAATTCTAGGGATAAACACTCTCGTACACCGTATGCTTTCTTTCTTGAATCTCCAATTGCTTCTGTTATTTACATGCCTTTTGTTTTTGATAAATTTAGCCTAAAAATGAAATGGGGTTTCGCTAAATGGATAGTTGAAGGTGGGATTTTACTTCTGGGGGGTGCAAATTTATTGTGGGATTCAGGGGAGAAAATGGTTGAAAATATATAATCTTGAAGCTTCTTTTTTCTTATGCGTACAATAGACCCTTGTGGTCGGGCCCTTCTCCGATGCCTCGCATAGCTGGAGCTTTAGTGCACCGGGCTGCCCCTTTATGTGTTTGTTTTGATAAATTTAGACTTACAACGAAATGGGGTTTCGCAAAATGGATTGTTGGAGGTGGGAATTTACTTTTGGGGGTGCAAATTTATTGCTCAGCTAAGTTCGAATTGAGGGATTCAGGAAAAATAATGGTTGAAATATATAATCTTGAAGCTTCTTTCTTTTGTATCCGTATTGGAGCCCGACTAGCCGTGCTGAGTAGGGTCCATTTGGGGGGTGGGGGGTGGAGGAGGGAAGCTCCCTACCAAGGATTTTCCCATACCCAGGCTCGAATCGAGACCTATGGTTAAGAGAGAAGCAGCTCCATCCACTGCACTACATTGTTTTGGTGGTAATCTTGAACCTTATTTTTTTTTAAAAATGCGTTTGTTTTTTGATAAATTTAGACTTAAAACGAAATGGGGTTTCGCAAAATGGATAGTTGAAGGTGGGAATTTACTTTTGGGGGTGCAAATTTATAGCTGAAACAGCTAAGTTCGAACACTATGCAGCACCAATCCTTTAGCAGTCAATTCTAGGGATAAACACTCTCGTACACCGTATGCTTTCTTTACATCTCCTTCTACAATCCTTAAACTTCCTACTAATTGTTTATGCCTTTTTTGGGGATAAATTTAGACTTAATACGAAATGGGGTTTCACAAAATGGATTTTGAAGGTGGGAATTTACTTTTGGGGGTGCAAATTTGAACAGCTAAGTTCGAATTGGGGGATTGAGGAAAAAAATGGTTGAAAATACAATCTTGAAGCTTCTTTTTTATGCGTTTGTTTTGGTTACTTGCAGAAATGTTGTGGTTCGGCCCTTCCCTGGACCCGTGCATAGCTGGAGCTTTAGTGCACCGGTCTGTCCCTTTATGCATTTGTTTTGATAGTTTAGACTTAATACGAAATGGGGTTTGGCAAAATGGATTGTTGAAGATGGGAATTTACTTTTGGGGGTGCAAATTTATAGCTGAAACAACTAAGTTCAAATTGGGGGATTCAGGGAAATAAATGTTGAAATATATAATCTTGAAGCTTTTTTTTAATTTTTTTTATGCATTTGTTTTGACAAATTTAGACTTAAAACGAAATGGGGTTTCTTAAAATCAATTGTTGAAGGTGGGAATGTACTCTGAGGGTGTAATTCATTGCTCGAAGGGAGCCTTGGAGAAACTGGTAAAGTTGTTGCCATGTGACCCGGAGGTCACGGGTTCAAAGCGTGGAAACAATCGCTTGCAGAATGCAGGGTACAATAAACCCTTGTGGTTTAGCCCTTCCCGGATCCCGCGCATAGCGGGAGCTCTAGTGCACCGGGCTTCCTTTGGTGTAATTCATTGCTGAAACATCTAAATTCGAGTTGTAGGATTCAGAAAATGATTGAAGATGTAATTATGAAGATTTTTTTTTTGAGAAAGGTAACAGTAATTTCTAGAACTTCACTTTTAGGAACTTGTCCAAAAAAAAAAAGCGAGAAGGAATTGAAAAGTATTTGAGAGCTAATTGGGGAATGTTGTTTTGTGGAAACAACACAACACTTTTGTACCCATTGTGGCAAAAGAGTTTTGAGTTTGCGTCCACTGGTTTGAAATCTAAGGTCCACCGTAGAGTAGCTGAGGTGATAAGTAAGGGCAGAACTCGGGTCGTTTGTAGAAAATCATATCTTTTTGTAGGTGGGCATGTACTATGAGGGTGTAATTCATTGCTGAAATATCTAAATTCGAATTGTAGGATCCAGAACATGATTAAAGATATAATTATGAATCTTTTTTGATAGTGAGTATTTCTAGAACTTCACTTTTAGGAGCTTATCCTCAAAAAAAAGGGAATTGGGAAGTACTATGGAGCTAATACACGAATGTTGTTTTGTGGTAACAGCACATTTGTACCCATAGTGGCAAGAGAGTAGTGGGTCTGCACCACTGGTTTGAATCTAGGATCCACCTCTGGGTAGCTGAGGTGATAACCGATTGGAAAAACTTCATTTTGTCATTACTGCTCGTGTATTATTAGCTAAATCTTGATAGAAGTTGGGAGTATTTGCTTGCCTTGAATAACTGCTCATATGTATATTACATTTTCTTCTCCTTTTCTTCAACTGAGAAATCCATCTGGAGCAGACCCTTTAGGCCGACTGCAGCCTTCAAAACTCGAAGATGACGAGTCCACCCCTCTACCCTTATTCACTTAAATACCAGAGTTAGTTTGCTTCGATTGAGGCAGGGCTAGAATCTGTGACCTAAGATACAAGTCTATCAGCCTTTGCCAATTGAGCTAACCCCTGGGGAAATATATTACATGTTCTTCTCTTCTACCATGCTTTAGCTTTAAGAATTACTTCAAGGGCATGGCACCTGTCAAAGTGAGGCTTTCTTTACCTATTTGGATGCTTGTTCCAGCAAAGAATTTCTAAGGTTTGGTCTTTTTTTCTTCCTTCATTTATGGAGAGACATCCAAATCGCAGCTGCTAGAACTTTAGTGTTACATGTTACAAGCTAGTTTAAAAACGCTTATATAGTCTTGTTAAATCACGTGACTACTTAGAGATGTTAGACAGATCGACACTAACACTCACACCTCATTAGATTACCTAGTTAATTAGCTCAAGTAATATGGACAGGAGAGGATATCTCAACATGTAATGGGGGATTAAGTTACATTTTAGTACCTCCTGTTGTCCATGTTATTGAGCAACTTAAAAGGCCTCCTCTACTTATCAGGGAAAAAATGATCTCATCTAATGCTCATTCAAGTTATATCTTGTCCTCTAGTGTGCCACCAACACGTTAATGCTATATACTGTTGCATCTATCCACTGAAGATGTTTGACAGTCGACTTGGAATTAATAATAACACGATCTGCTAAATTCCGCCCATTCTGGTAATGGAGGACATCAGTGAGATATGAAATCTGTTTTTCAGTGAAGCAATGTGAGTTGGTGGAAATATAGTACCCTGGAGAAGCATGGGATACCCATTGAAGTAATTAGCATAAGTTGCTCTCAGCATGTGGACATGCAATTGTGAAGAGTCTGGAGATGATTGCAGTCAATAGCAAGCTATGGTAGTATAGAGTTGTGCTGTAGTCTGTGCAAAGGGTATTTCGCAGCCCAAGGGATGTTGAGAGATTGGTGAGGCTGCTGGGTCGAGAACAGAGTTAGGGAAGGGGATGGAAGAAGGTAGCAAGTAGAAATAGAGAAGATTGTTAAGATATTTTTATGGACCTTATGACGTTGTTCCTGCCCCTTGAGGAGTGCTACAAAGCAAAAAAGAATATGTAGAATTTTCGTTTGTCTTTTATTTTTACTATCAGTTTTGTTTAAGTGCTAAAAATTTAAACGTGACAATCTGAAAGAATGATGGTATCGAGGTCTGCCCATGGAGATAATCTTATAGGATATCCATCGACATGTGAGAAAAAACTTCATCCAATGGAGCTT
This sequence comes from Jaltomata sinuosa, assembly GCA_003996215.1. Taxonomy (NCBI): domain Eukaryota; kingdom Viridiplantae; phylum Streptophyta; class Magnoliopsida; order Solanales; family Solanaceae; genus Jaltomata; species Jaltomata sinuosa. The sequence goes on from QJPP01000010.1 coordinate 790,606, forward strand.
ACACTCAATCTCCTCATGTACTTGTGATTTTAAAAGTAGGGGAAGGAAGTGCCTAAGGTCTTGTAGTAAAACTCAAATATATGTCAGGATTTGGCATGGCGAAAAAAGGATGGCCAATTTGTGCTGTTATCAATACTTTAAGGGGATATTCACATAGTTTTTTGAGCAAAGATTAGTCTTTTGCGATTATCACATGCCTAAGGTTGTGTAGTTATCTCTTCTACTTTCTCAACACTTGCTTTATGAGTGGTTTTATGCCTTTACATGTAAACTAATGTTCTAAATATATCTGTGGCTAATGTTATATCTTTTCTGGCTTGTAACATTCACTCCCCTCCACATTATCATACTGTTAGGTAAGAGAGATCCGCTTTGAGTTACCAAGAATGTTCATCATAGAAAATTTCTCCTCCTTATTGCTGGCTATGAACAGATTTTCTCCCTAGGCATAAGTATTGCACTCAAAGAGTGCTGTTTGATGGCCTAACAAAGACGTTGAGATAATAGAAAAAGAAAACAAGAGATATACATCGGAAACTCAAACAAAATGATTTGTAACAGTACATTTACTAGTGAGTTAGGTACTCGGTAGAACATTCGAGGTAGATGCAAGCTGGAAACTACCATTATCATTAAACTAAAAGAAAGTGACAATTCATAATACTACCTTTTATAGGTTCAATAAATTCATTTGTCTATACATGAGAAGAAAGGACGGCATATTGTTTTATGATATTGCTTTGTCTCCATAAGTCCCCTTTGTATCCGATTTGGTTCTCACCACTGTCATCAACACTTCATTACCTGATATAAATCTATTATCTCGCCCGTCATGTTCTTTTACCTCTGAAGATATTTCATTCAACTACTCAATCAATGTCACTTTGGTAGATAAGTTTTCAGTTTCTTTCCTCCTGAGATTATGTCCTCCACCGACTTCAATACTACCATAATGTGGCCAGTTTTAGATGTCCCTCTGTGCTTTATTTTTGTAATAACTGGTATTTCTTTCGGGTTTTCCAACTCTCAAGTGAGTCGAGTCACTTTTTATCATGTGGCCTTTCTTCTTAATTGTATATCATTTTGCCTTATTAACGCATTTTGAAGTGGATTTCAGGCTCCATTTAGCAGCATGGTCCGGGCATGCCCAGATAGTGGATTATCTCTGCAAGAACAAAGCTGATGTTGGCGCTGCGGCTATGGATGACATGGGTGCAATTCATTTTGCTGCTCAAAAAGGTCACTTGGAAGTTGTTAGGCTTCTTGTTAGTTCTGGAGTGTCCGTCAAATCATGCAATCGCAAGGGTATGACTGCTCTTCATTATGCTGCCCAAGGGTCTCACCTGGAACTCGTCAAGTATTTGCTGAAGAAAGGTGCAAATGTTAAGACTAAAAACAAGGCAGGGAAAACCTCCATTGATCTCGCGAGCAACGAAGAAATCAGCTCCATTTTACGTCAACCTGAAACTGCATCGTCCAAAGAAGGAGAAAACAAGGCTAAATCCGAATCAAAGTCATCTTCGCAGGAGAAGATAGAGAGCTCTGATGACGAAGCTGCTGCTACAACTGAGGAAGGAGAAATAGAGGCTGAGAAAGATGAATCACTCAAGAGAAAGGGCGACGAAGATGAAACCAGTGAGAAGTCAAAAGTAACAAAGAAGGCGAAAGTCGCTTTAAGTCATCTTCTAACCTCAGATGACAATCAAGAAGATGAAGAAAATCTCTGAGCACCTCTGATGGAAAAATTGGCTTCTCTAGCTACCAGTGTTACTGACATGTAAACTACTAGCAGACGAGCATCATTTAGATATGTGTTCTTTTCCTTCAAAAGAAGTGGAACCATTATGCTATCGTGTAACTTGAGTTGGTGAATGGAAACTTTGCTCGATTTTATCATCATTTTTCATTTCACTGGGAAAGCAGAACTAGGTTCATGTTATGCTACCTAAGTAAGTTGCTTTTGCCCAAGTGTGAATGACATGCAGCTTTTTGTGGTTGGGTCGTCCAGGAAATTTAACTTGATGAGTTCAATTTTTAAGGTTTCTTACTATTTGAACTCACTATATCTTTAAAATTATAGGTGTGGATCTAATATTTGATTGATTGATTCAGCTTACAAGGATTCTACGACTTCTATGATCGATTGATTCAGCTTCATCAAAATACTATTCTTTACATATGTTCTATATTGATCTGGATGTGTCTTCAAAACACCTTTCAGTTCTTTCTAACTATAACAAAGGTGAGGATGAACCCCAAACCTTGTGAACCGAAGTATAGCAACATTACAAACTGAAAAAGGAGGTAGTAGGAGCAGTTACAGTAGAATTATTAATAGGAACATTACTAGGTAAGAAACTTGGTACTTTGAGGATTACAAAAGGATGTTTGTTGATGCCTTGCAATTTTACACAGGAATGGTGTTCCTATTTTACCAGCCTGCAGAATGAGCAGAGTATCTCTTTTTTTCTTTTTCTCAGTAGCCTGCAGAATATCCACTACATGACTTGCTGGTTGAGCAAAATCTTGTAGTGCAGATCCATTATACATGTAGGTAGTTTGCAAATATGCATCATTTTAAGCAAGCACCTGCAGTTATTAGTGAATGGCATCGTTCGTTTCCAGCATCTGTGTTGAATATTTGCTTTAGAATGCAAATTTATTTTACTGCAATAATTTTATTAAGTTAGACTTAGTCAACTAGTTAGAACAAGTATTTATGAGTTAATTTCTATAATTTATTATGTAGTTCTGAAACATAGGAATAGTTATCTATTTTTTAGTTAAAGTCTTAGTCTTTAATAGTCTTTTATCAGCAACAAAGTTTTATTCCTAAACTTTTCTCATCAGCATAGAGTTAACCGTATAAATTTGTCAGTATTTTTGAAAGTCAAATTGTATGAATTATTATTGATTACTGATGTCACATCCAAATGTTCTAAGTGAAGTTTTGATCCCTCTGTCCTAAAATATTTGTCATGTCTAACTCAAGTTAAGAGTTCCTTTTTTTTTTTTACATATCTTCTGAAACTGATAGTATAGATTAATTCTGTACAAGGCAACTTTTTCAGGTCCTGTGCAAGTTGTTCATGGTGTCCTTAGCCATGTTAGAATGCTGCACTGTCAGATTTAAAAAATCAGAAACCCACAATCACAATATATCACCACAGATTTTCACAAATTTTGTTTCCAAAATCAACTAGAGTATAGCAGCAACATCATATGTAAGGAAAATATATAAAGAATGTATATTTCATGGCCAATCCCAAATGGTAATTGCAGAGACACTGCTACCAAAGGCGATAGGATATGACATCGCTCCCTTTCGGATACTAAAAGCAGGATTCTTTCCTCCCATAAATGAGAGAAGAGCCTCAACAGCCTATGCATCAACAAAAGGGGCTTGCTCTGTGATGATTTTTTCGAGTTGAGTCATACAAGTACTGTAATAACTTGCCCCAATTCAAACGTAAATCATCACAAATAAAAAGAACGATAAAAGATGAAATAACTAAACCAAACATAACTAATCACATAGGATCCTAGGATGTATTGTATTTACTACAATTTTTCCACTTGAGTCATACAAGTACAGCAACAACTTGTCCCAACTTAAATGAAAATCATTGCAATGTAAAAGATGAAATAACTAAATCCCACATCACTAACAAGTGCATAACATTTGTAAGTTCTGTAACAAGAATGAAATTTTCAGCAATACATATCAGCCACGAGGTGATAGTCTTCGAGATTGAAACTCAAGAAAAGACATGAACAAAGAACCTAGTGGCTTTTCAATGTAGCTTATGTATTTTTGTTAAGTACTGTTGTTAAATCATCTAAACAGCACTTGACCGTCCATAAGCACAATCACATTTTCACAAAAAAAAAAAATATAACTTCATTCACCCTACCTAAAAATCAATCAATGAATCAGTCAAATTCGAATCTTGGATTGACCGGCATAATATTCCAAGGGATCAAAACTGCCGCCTGTTATCAATGGAATTCCTTGTCGACCCTCTGTACAAACACCTCATTTGCAAAAGTGACAAACACATTATGCACTCAAGATGATAAATTGTAGTCATTTTATTTCGATCTTGCCAGACACAACCAAAGAAAAGAAAAGAATTGAACTAAATGAATATCAAACTAAGTAACTAACAAATTCAGGTGGCACTCTATGAAGCTCCGAAGAAATTGCATACAAATTGGTTTTTTGGGCACTCAAATAACCACCTTGTCCAAAAAACTTAAAAGAATATAGTTCTCACAACAACAACAAAATACCTACTGAAATTCCACGAGTGGGGTATGAGGAAGGTAGAGTACTATATCGAAATGAAACTCAGCTCGAGTATAGCTAATCAAAGAACATAAGTTTTCACACTATTATAATCTAGACTACAAGTTTCAGAAACAATCATATTAGCAACCTAAGAAGATCATTAAAAAAATTACATACAACTAGCAAATGGCCTCAGAATTGCAGAATAAACATCAAGGCCAAAAATGACCATTCAGTCCCGAAAGATGGTGTTTTTTCAATAATAGATCTCCTCACAGGCCAAACAAAAACCTTAAAACAACATGAATTTTGATAAAAACTAAGTAATGTACATCTCATGGCAATTCCCAAATAGTAATAGCAGAGATTCTGCTCTACAAGGCGATAGGATATGAGATTGCCCTTTTCGGATAATAAAGCAATGATTCTTTCTTCATCAATGAAGAAGAAGAAAGGCTCGAACTGCTGAAAAATCAACAAAAAGGGCTTCATTTCTGATGATTTTTTCACATTTCGGGTCATACAGGTATCGAATTAAACCCGCCCCAAATTCAAAAGTGAATCATCATGACTAGAAAATAATCAAAACAATAACAAAAATTACACAAAATTATAAGAGTAAAACATCTACTCTGCTTTTGAGAAACAGTTAAGTTTCTCTTTTTGTTACTCCGAGCAGTGTTTGGCCATAGATTTTGGATTGGATTTTGAAAATTTATCGTCCATTAGCTTGTGAGTTCAAATTTTTTTCAAGTAAAATGCACGTCCAAATACAACTTCAAGTTACAAAAATCACTACAAAAACAAAAACTCAACTTTTTAAGTTTCAACGTCAAAATCTATGGCCGAAAAGGAGCTAAGAACCAAAATAGAAAAATAAATTAACTTAAACACAACTTCAAAGTTACAAAAACTCAAATTTTCAAATTTCAACGTCATAATCTATGGCCGAAACGGAGCTAAGAACCAAAGTAGAAAAACATATGGTGTGAGAGGAGCAAAGCTAGCGAGGGAGGAAAACCCTAGTTTTCTGAAGGATGAAGAGACGGTGCAAGGAGTTTTATAGATGGGAACTATGTTAATAGGTTTGGAAGGCGGCGTTATTTTGGGCATTTATTTTTAGCAGATTAGGTCAAATCTGAAAATATGGGCCGATATTTTAGTTTTAGCTGGGTGAGAAGTGAGTATATTAGGCCCAAAAGATGTTTAAAGGGACAAATTGACATACAGGGTGTGTTTGGTACTCGAAAAACAAGTTGATTTTTTAATTTGTTTTTTTAGTATTCGGTAAATAAGTAAAATAATATTATCCAAAGAACAATTCAGGATTGGATGTCTCGCTGGTGTTTGTGTAATCTAGCAAAATGCTATGAGAGGAGAATGGAGTGGGGAGTAGGGGTGGATGTTGAAGGGGTGTGCGCGCGAATCTAGAATTTGGAATTTCGAGTCTTCTAGGTAAATACCTCAATATTTAACCAAGTGCACCATTTAGTATGAGTGCCAACAAATTCACGTGCCCCATTTTTAAGTTATAAATTCGTACTGGGTGCGGTTTAGGAGTGTTGGGTAGGTAGTAAGGAGATAATAAACTTGAAATGTCACCTTAAGAAAATAGCTTACCCAATTAAACGTGAGAAAATTGGTATTAAATTAATCCATCCCAAACACACCCATAGTCATCTTTAACCCCTAATTAAGTCAAGTCAGCGCTCACGTGATACATGTCACCTCTCATCCCGTATCACATAACTCTGTCCATCAAGGCTAAAAAGTTCTAGCCTAAAACATGTCTAAAAAGTTCACTTAAAAATTTGTTTCTACTATGAACTTAACATGGTATTCAACGCACTTTATTGATTACTAGGCTATCAGGTAGGTTTTCTAGTACATTCAAAGACAAAATTTCATACTATTATGAATAACATTCAATGAATATCTACCTGTTGACTGGTCCAATAGCAATAATTGTACCCAACCACTATCTATCTGATGCACACAGTTCTTTTCTTTCTTCTCAAATTCCAACTAATTAATTGAATCCATGGCATCATTGAGTAATTCACAATACTGTCCTCGATGGAAGTACGATGTCTTTCTAAGTTTTAAAGGTGAAGATACTCGTAAAACATTTACGAGTCACTTGTACGAAGGTTTGAAAAACAGGGGAATATTCACCTTTCAAGACGTGAGAAGGCTAGAGCATGGCGATTCGATCCCAGAAGAACTCTTGAAAGCTATCAAAGAGTCTCAAGTTGCCATCGTCGTTTTCTCAAAGAATTATGCTACATCAAGGTGGTGCTTGAATGAACTAGCGAAGATCATGGAATGCAAGGACGAAGAAAATGGACAAACTGTCATACCGGTTTTCTATGATGTGGATCCATCACATGTTCGAAACCAAAGGGAGAACTTTGCAGAAGCATTTTCCAAACACGAATCGAAGTATAAGGAGGATGTTGAGGGAATGCTGAAAGTGCAAAGATGGAGGATTGCCTTAACTGTTGCGGCAAATCTAAAAGGATATGATATTCGTGACGGGTGAGTTAAAAACACATATTTGCTTTTAATGAAAAAAAAAAGAAATGGAATAATTTCCATTCAAATTTGGATGCTTCTATGAGATTTAACCTCCAAAATGAGTTCAACAGAATCAACACTCAATAATTTGTCATTTTAACCAAATTAAAAAGGTGGAAATTAAATCGATATTCTTATTCATGTAGGATTGAATCAGAGAAGATTCAACAGATCGTCGATCACATTTCTACCAAATTATGCAAGAGTGGTTATTCTTTATCTTCTTTGCAAGATGTTGTAGGAATAAATGCTCATTTAGAGAATCTGAAATCCCAACTTCAGATAGGAATCAACGATGTTCGGATTGTAGGGATCTGGGGAATAGGTGGAGTCGGTAAAACGACTATAGCAAAAGCCATCTTTGATAGCCTATCTTATCAATTTAAAGCCGCTTGTTTTCTAGCGGATGTTAAAGAAAATGCAAAAAAGAATCAACTGCATTCTTTACAAAATATCCTTCTATCTCAACTGTTAAGAAAAAAAGATGATTACGTCAATAATAAGTACGAAGGGAAGAGCATAATTTCGAACAGACTTTGTTCAATGAAGGTTCTAATTGTGCTTGATGACGTAGATCACAATGATCATTTGGAGTATTTAGCAGGTGATCTTCGTTGGTTTGGTAATGGCAGCAGAGTAGTTGTAACAACTAGAAATAGACATTTGATAGAGAAGGACGATGCAATATATGAAGTGCCTACACTACCTGATCATGAAGCTATGCAATTGTTCAATCGACATGCTTTCAAAAAAGAAGTTCCAGATGAGCGTTTTAAGAAGTTCTCATTGGAGTTAGTAAATAATGCTAAAGGCCTTCCTTTAGCCCTCAAAGTGTGGGGTTCTTTGATGCATAAGAAAGGCCTAACTCAGTGGGGAAGAACTGTAGACCAAATAAAGAATAACTCTATTTCAGAAATTGTTGAAAAACTCAAAATAAGTTATGATGGATTGGAGCCCGAAGAGCAAAAGATATTTCTAGATATGGCATGTTTCTTCCGAGGATATGCAAAAAAAGAAGTCATGCAAATCCTTGAGAGTTGTGATTTTGGTGCTGAATACGGATTGAATGTCCTAATCGACAAATCTCTTGTTTTCATCTCAAAAAATGATACGATTGAAATGCATGACTTGATTCAAGATATGGGTAGATATGTGGTGAAAATGCAAAAAGATTCGGGAGAACAGAGCAGACTATGGGACGCTGAAGATTTCGAAGAAGTGATTGTCAACAACACAGTAAGTAAGCTAAACAATCAATAATATTCAGTTTCTGTTTTTCGCATTCCAAAGACATATAAGGCAATTAACTCCAATTATTTGTTCCTCTTGCTTCATATTCTTGCAAGTACACCATTTTAGTTGCTTACTTTAGTAGGAGACGCAAAAGTAATATAATTTCATAACGTGGCTAATTCGTCAAGTAGCCATTTTAATTAATGCTGCTTAATTCGTTTATCTTATGTTATCAAGCCATGAAAGAGTAAGAAAGTAGTCATACTGGAATGGGGATTTTAAACAGACATTTGACGTTATGCTTTGTAGACTAACGATCCGTTTATCAGGGGACAAAAGCAGTGGAAGCAATCTGGCTACAACATATTCAAAAACTTTGCTTTAGAAAAAAAGTCATGAAAAAGATGAAAAGGCTTAGAATACTATACATCGGTCGTTTTCATACACATGAAGACTCCATTGAGTACCTGCCCAACAACTTGCGTTGGTTTGAGTGTTTTTGGTATCCTTGGGAATCATTGCCAGAAAATTTTGAGCCCAAAAGACTTGTTCATCTTGATCTCCAGTACAGTTCGCTACGTCATTTATGGATTGGCACAAAGGTACAATTGCTGAATTCGATTTTATTTTTCTTTTGGTTAAATACATAGATAGACACTCAACCTTAACAAGAACTGTCAATTAGACATCTTAACTATTCCAGTGACCATAAATACACCTTTTATTGACATAACTCATAAATGTGTCTTTTTTCTGAACATGTAATTTTCATATAAAAATAAAATTAAACAGTTTCTAATTTCACACGTTGGCTCTCATAATCTAAATGTTTGTTACTCATTTTTCGTCTAAGGAGTAAATTAAACTCAAAGGTCATTCTTTCTGTGTTCTGAATATATAGCAGCATTTGCCGTCTCTACGAAAGATAAATCTCAACTTCTCTAGAAGCCTGATGCGAACACCAGACTTCACGGGAATGCCAAATTTGGAGTATTTGAATCTGGAGGGTTGTAGTAATCTTGAAGAGGTTCACCATTCCCTGGGATGTTCCAGAAAACTCATCGAGTTAAATTTGAGTTGGTGTGTAAGCCTTAAGAGGTTTCCATGTGTTAACGTGGAATCTCTTGAATCTCTGAATCTACAACATTGCTCTAGTTTAGAGAAATTTCCAGAAATCCTCGGAAGAATGAAGCCGCTGGAGTTAGAGATTCAAATGATGAGAAATAGTGTGATAAGGGAACTACCATCATCTATTTTTCAGCGCGAAGCTCGTCTTACAGAGCTAGATTTGAGCTTTTTGATCAACCTTGTACTTCTTCCAAGCAGCATTGGCATGTTGAAAGGTTTGGTGAAACTACATGTGAGGTACTGCTCGAAACTTGAAATATTGCCAGAAGAGATAGGTGATTTAGAAAACTTGGAGAAACTTGATGCCAGCTATAGTACTCTAATCACACAGCCTCCGCCTTCCATCGTCCGCTTGAACAAGCTTAAATTCTTGACTTTTGAGAAAGGAAATTCAGAAGTAGGCCGTAAAGATGGAGTGTGCTTTGCGTTCCCACAGGTGAATGAAGGATTATGCTCATTGGAATATCTGAATCTCAATTACTGCAATCTAATAGATGGAGGACTTCCGGAAGATATTGGATGCTTATCCTCTTTAAAAGAGTTGTATCTCTGGGGAAATAATTTTGAGCATTTGCCTCGAAGCATGGCCCAACTTGGTGCTCTTCGATCCTTGAACTTATCACACTGCAAGAAGCTTAAAGAGTTGCCAGGTTTTATGGGGATGCCAAACTTGGAGACTTTGGATCTGATAAAATGTATGAATCTTGAAGAGGTTCATAATTCCGTGGGATTTCTCAAAAAGCTCTATAGATTAACATTGACTAATTGTATACAACTTAAGAGGTTTCCAGGTCTGTGCATTGATTCTCTTAAGTATCTGTGTCTACGAGATTGCTCTAGTTTAGAAAAATTTCCAGAAATCTTCGGAAGCATGAAAGTGAAGTCGGATATTCACATGCTAGACAGTGTGATGAGGGATCTAAATACAGTGTATACTTCATTTCCACGTTCCTTGTCTCAGGATATCGTTTCCTTGTCACAAAGAGTGTTTACCATTGTGCATGGTGGGAATAAGATCCCAAGTTGGTTCCACCATCGGGGAACAGGTAAAAGTGTATCAGTCAATTTGCCTGAAAATTGGTATGTACGTGATAACTTGTTGGGATTTGCTGTATGTTACTCTGGCAACCTGATTGACACCACAGCTCACTTGATTCCTTTATGTGATGATGGGATGCCGTCGATGACCCTGAAACTAGAATTATCCTCCCTTCCAAATTATGATACAGAATGTACTATTCACTTTTTCTTGGTACCTCTTGCTAGCTTATGGGATACATCAATGGCAAATCGTAAAACACCAAATGACTATGGCCTTATTAGGTTATCTTTCTCTGGAGGAATCGAGGAGTATGGATTTCGTTTGTTGTATAAAGATGAACCCTGAGACATTACAACAACAACAACAACATACCAAGCGTAATCCCACAAAGTAGGATCTGGGGAGGGTAGGTGTACGCAGACCTTATCCCTACCTTGTGGATGTAGAGAGGTTGTTTCTAATAGACCCTCGGCTCCAAAAAAACAGTTCAAAGCAGTTCGGAAAAGAAAATAACAAAAAGGAAGAAACCACAGCAAAATGCTATAGGAAGCATGGCCAAACATTTTGAGCAGTAACTGCAATCGAAGTACAAGAAGCGGAAGATAATAACCTTGAGACATTGAGGAAAAATAATGATGAGCATTGCATTGGGACAAGGAGGAGCAGATATGATATTATGAGGTACCTTAAATTTTAACAAGATTTTTATTTTCCCCATTCAATCTGCTGTGCTTATGTGTTGCTTCTGGACCGGTGAGATTGAATATGAAAATATTAGTTGATTTTCCAGCTAGCCTAGGATTGTAAAAGAAAACATCATATGCTATCAAAATCATGAGTTGTAATGAAAGTGAATGCTCAACTCTCACAGTTAGCTTCTTGACTAACGTTACAAATAATTGATACTATTAAAGTACTCTAGTTGATAAGATTTTTTTTGTTTATTCACGGGAAGAATGAAATTCATTAGATAACTAAGTGCATTATTAGAGACTTCGTCCATTAGCCAAATCGAAAGGAAGCAACCCACGTATCATCAGAACATAAGTGCAAATTTTGGTCAACAATGACTAGTAAAGTTCAAGATATACATATATAAGAGAATGAAATATATATAAGATGTAATTTTTCAGTGTTCAAATGCCTTAATTGTAACTTGGAATTTAAGTACATGTGTTTTAGAGCACATTGTATATTTTTCAGTTGAATAAATGGGGAATGAGGACTAAACTCAAATCGTTGGCATATAGAAAAACTGTTGCTGAAAAGAAGGGGATGTTTTCGAACAATGGCCATCTGGTTGAAGTTAGTTTGGTTAAATCCTTTTAGAGTATGTATGTGTTATTGGGAGTTTCCAACTCTAATATTAATCTTCCTCCTTTTTCACTTTGAACTTACTGAAGATTCACAAGTAATGGTCATTGTACAGGGACAGCTTCTTATAAAGATTCAGAGGAATATTGAGCAAATGGATTCCATGGCAAACTGGTGACGAAAGGTGTTTTGGTTTTATACGAAAAGAGATAGTTGTCTCCCTCATGTGAATTTTCTTATAATCCAACAAACACAGGCTTTACTTGTGCTTGTTTTTTCTTCTGTTTTTTTTTTCCGTCTTATTCCTGGTTATGTCTATCAGAAACAGTCTCTCTACCTTCTCAAGGTAGGGGTAAGGCTGCGTATACATCATCCTCTCCAGATCCCACTCGTGAGATTACACTGGGTATGTTGTTGTTGTATGCTTATTTATGTATTTTGTTTTGAGAAATATAAGTGATAATTCAGCATGATGGTGATTCCAAGAATGTATACCATATGACATGTTTCCTCAAATTGATTGCGCATATTTGAACTTTTTATATGTTTGGAACTACGATTGAATATAAACTAATGCACCTAACTCCAATTTATAGACATGAACATTATTTATATCCGTAGTAATAACAACACTTGTTGACTCTGAAGGCACACAAATTTAAAGATGATTCCGGTTTCTGATGAAATTGAATCAAACACAGACAGACATTGTGTTATTAGGACTTCGACACATACATGTGTTGGTATAATAGCGAGATATGGATTAGAAGAAAAGGTGTAGTCTTTTGCAAATTTGTAACAGGAAACTGGGAAGAATTTATTTTGACATAGGGAAGTGTAAGGTACAGGATCAAAGTTCCATCGCAACAATTCATCACTAATATGTATGGTATTACTCTGTAAAAGTCATACACTTGTTGCTTGTGGGAGGTGACAGATATCCCGTGAAATTAGTCGAGGTGCATGCAAGCTGACCTGGACACCACGGTTATCAAAATTTAGTATTTCAATGTACTTTCCTTTGCTCCCTTTCCTCTGAGAAACATTGTTTATGATTTGAACTTAAAAAAAAGTAATGGTCGTTCTTTCTGCATTAATATAATTCCTATCTGTTACTTTGCACCATCTCCTCAAAGTAAACAGTCAGATGCAAGCAAAGTTTTCAAAATTTTAAATTTTTTCTTCTGTTTCTCAATCAAACGTCACCTAATTACGTGTTAAGTATTGGCACATAACGACTTTGCTTACTGTTAGTTCAGTTACCAGTTAGTAGTTTAGTCGTATCGTTGTTTCAGCAGTCCTTATTTACTAACAAATAAATATTTACTAACAGTTAACAAATTTATTTGTCTTTTTTTAATTTTAAAAAATAAGATAAATATTATTTAATTAAAAAAATACAGCCCCGTTAGTAAAAAGGGTATATCTGCACCATTCCATAGACGACAGGAGTATATTTTCTCTACTTTTAAAATGGAGGGTATACTTACTCTAAATCGCAAAGTTGAGGGGTATATTTGCCCCTTTCCCCTTTAACTAATAGTCTTTTCATCTTCATCAATTAAGTTTCAAAGATTTTTTTCGTTTTCAATAAGGAATTGTAATTAACCAAGAAAATGACAAAAATGGTCTCTTATGTTTGAGGGTAGGTTCAAAATAGTCTCTTAAGTATGCACTTACCAATTTTGGTCCTTTAAGTTTATCACAAGTTAACAAGAATGGTCCCTTAAATATGCACTTAACAGTTTTGGTCTTTCAAGTTTGCCAAAAATTAACACTTTTAGTCTCTGGCAAAATATTCATCGAACTCTATTTATTAAATTTGACGAGAACTATGAATTTTTTTAGCAAGAAGTCACATTTAGAGATACATCCTACTAGAAAAGGACAAATACTAAGAGATAAAATTGACAGACGTCTGTCAATTGTAGGGCAAAATCGAATTTTCTTTTGACAAGGTAAATATACTAATCTCAATTTTATTAAAAAGTCGATATACAATAAAAAATTTTATTATTTTCATTTATACTATTGAACTACAGTTTAGCGCTTTAAAAAACAACACTCGTCCATCAGAGTTTTATAAAATAAACTGATGGACTCCTCTATTTTATTTTTAAAAATAAAAATAATCATAGTTATTGCGCTAAATTAACCAACGAACATCCGTAGGTTTTTTCTTAAAAAAATTATAGTTTACACGTATTTTTGCGTGGAAAAAATCGATAGATCCGTCTATCGATTTTCGTAAAACAAAATTAAAAAAAATCATTGGCTTTCTTATAGTATTCCTCGGTTTTTGTCTGTTAGTTTTTCTCTTATTTTAGTAGTGAATTTTTAAATAGTTTTTGCTATTTCTAAAGTCTGGCATTAATTTTTTGAGGTGTAATTTTTGCTTATTTTTTAAAATACTTTGTTAGTGTCTTCTAGTTTTTTTTGTTGCATATTTTAGGATTTGATGTGACTTTCTTGGTCTTATAATTAAATCTTTTTTTCATAGTTCCTATCAAATTTAATAGATATAGTTCGATGAATATTTTGCCAGAGACTAAAAGTGTTAACTTTTGGTAAATTTGAAGGACCAAAACAGTTAAGTTCATATTTAAGGGACCATTCTTGTTAACTTGTGGTAAACTTAAAGGAGCAAAACTGATAAGTGCATAGTTAAGGGACTATTTTGAACCTACCGTCAAAGATAAGGGACCATTTTTATCATTTTCTCTAATTAACCAAACAAATCATCTGTATTATAAGTCTTTTCATCTTGACCAAATGAATAAATACTTGCCCTGCTTGAGTGTATTATAGAGACAGTGGAGACATTAACAAAATGTCGAGTGTACATGAAAACCTTGAAGTTTCCTCTATTGCACCATCACTTCCGCTGGATATTCTAAAGCGGCTCGGGAAGATAGAGATAGTAGAGAGTGTGCAGAGAGTTTGTACTACCTGGTGGAAGGTGTGCCATGATCCCGCTATGTGGCGTGTTGTTGATTTTGAAAATTTGCCGTATCAGTGTCAAAATGGCCGGATTGTTGGAGAAGATATGTCGGATTGATGTGGATCGTAGCCAAGGCCAGTTACTCAAAATTAACATCGAGAATTTCGGCAACAAAGATTTGCTCAATTACATTGCTGAGAGGTAATACTCTTTTGCTTGTCATAATATTAATTTTATACATTGGCTAGCTGATTAATGTGCTTAATGACAGTATTAGGTGCACCAGACCCCACCCGTGGGATTACATAGTGTTTATATTACTGTATCCTTATATTGCTAATACTTATAGTTGAAACTTGAAACAATATTGTCTTTTCTGCGCGTTAATGCGCTACCTAATTAGATTTTGTTTCACAGTAGGTATCGTGTGTGTTCTTTTGGGTGATACAGGTATGTCCTATGCCACAAATCCAGTTTATGTCCATCATGATAGTAGTGAGGTGTCTTTGTCTTTCATTTTTCTTCTTTTTGTTGTCTCCCCTAAAATGAGTTGTCTTAAATTAATCAATCGACTGTTGTTTCTAACAGATCAAGTCAGCTCAGGCATCTTCGGCTTGTCAGATGTTATACTTACTTATCTGGAGGTTTAGCTGCAACTGCCAAGAACTTAGGAGTTACACATTTATTCCACCTTGGTTACTATAGATGATATAGAAATTGTTGGTCGTTCTTGCCCTCTGCTCAAGTCATTTACATTGCACGCCTCTTCACTTGATAAATTGACATCTGCATCATCTCAAGACGATAATGAAGAAGCTCTAGCTATTGGCAGAAGTATGCCTGAATTACGACACCTTGCACTTCTTGAAAATACCTTGACAAATGGAGGACTGCAAGCCATTCTTGATGGATGTCCACATCTTGTATCTCTTGACTTGAGCGGCTGCTGTGATATCGATCTTGAAGGGGATTTAGGTAGAAGATGTAGGCAACAGATTGTAGATCTGAAGTACCCACGTTATTCCACTTCTTCCTGGGATGACTGCCAATCTGAGTTCTCCAATATCGATGATGTCATTTATGAGTATGAGTGCCAATCTGAGGTCTCCGATATTAATGATGGCATTTACGAGTATGAGTATGATTATGATTATGATGACTATATATGAGGACTTCACTAAATCCATGTAGCAGCGAGCATGTCGATGAAGCTGGTGTCTTTTGTTGTTGTCATGTCCAAAATGAAACTTCACTGGTGGTAAGAACCCAAAGTTTCAGTGCTAGCATTATTTCATCTTTGCTTTTTTGGTTGTTCATGGCTGAGAATAGGGAAGGAAGTCAAAAATGGTTGTTTCCGAACATATCCTGTATGGTGGTTGCCTTTTTCTTTGTTTTCTTGCAAGTCCTCTGTATTGCTCTTTTCTCCTTAATCTTCTATCAGTTGCGATGTTTGTCATGATTCGATTTTTGGTCGAGATGTATCTGCATTCGATGCCTTAACTTGATAGTTGGAATATAACTTATCTTCTTCCACTCAGGGATTGCTATACTTCTCTCCAATAATAGTGTTAAGGCCAATTGCTTCAACATCCTTGGATACAAATTATTGAAAACAATTTACACATTGATAACTCTTTCTGTAACTTAGATTTATTCAGAAGCTTTTATCTTGCTACGAGTAGTATACACTTTCTGCTAGAACTGCTCTATAAACTTCATCTTCTACTCACCACGTTGTTAAACCGTTAGATGAGCTTTGTCATGTGGACTGTCCTATGTTTTTTTGTGTATAACAATCCTTCCCTTGTTTGAGTGTAACAACATAGGCAACTCGAAATGTTCATAAGATTTGTTACATGTGATTTTCATAATAAACATGGGATCTTGTAAACAATGGTTGTGTCACTTGTGTGTTTCGAAACAAACACAAGATACAACAACAACAACACAGTGTAGTCCCACAAAATCCTTCATCACGAAGAGTGTATGGAATTCTTGAAAGCTTGAGGTGTGTCAAAGACACTGTCCTTGAAGATATCTCACTAGATCGATGTAGGTTTATCCAAGGATTCAACAAGCTCTTCTAGTATTAAACTAGGTGCATAGAAACTAACAAAGATCAAAGGCAGAAGAAAATCCAGCACAATAGAATATAGGAGATTATATCTTAAGAATGTTTTTTCCCAAACTCTCTAACTGCTCTTTCTGGATCCGCTCAGCAACATTCACGAGGGAACGAGAACATTGATGTAACTCGATTAGCTGCAATGTCATACTATCTGCAAATCCTTCAGGTATCTCTTTTAACTGACGACAATTTCTGATGATTACGAGCTCAGGGGATGGGAAATAATCAGCAGCGGCTCTCCAATATCTAAGATGCAATTTCTCAAGGAGCAAGAATTTCAAGGGATGGAGCAGCTCGAGTTTGGGCAACTTGCTTATGATGGTCATGTCCTCCATCATGTCACTTGGTGTCTTCCTCAGAATCTTAATCAATCTTTTCCATAATTCCCTCTGCTGCTTCTCCAAAATCTTCGTCAGTATCTCTTTGTACAACGACCAATTGAAGCAAATATTCAATATCTGTAAAGTGAATATGAATTCTTACCATATCATACCCCTTAATTTTCCGAGTAGTTTCTAATAAGCAGCATGACAATTTCAGGGGTAGAAAATTTCAGAAGTCCTCAACGATAACCTATTCTATTCTTTATTGCCCCAAAAACTCTACATAACCCAAGCCTAGAAAATTTTGCACAGATTCATTGTTGTTGCTGTAACATGATCATATAAAAACACCAACCACCACAATGCTTCTACTGCAATTTTCGTGAAAGAGATTGCTGGTATGGTTGTTGCCACCAAAAAGCAAGTAGACCATGTGCAAAGTTATGTAAGAAAGTAACAAAAAGTTAAACATTTTGGCTATCAACACACATAACAAACGAAAAATGGAGGCGCTAATAGTGAGGTTCAAAGTAATGATAAAGCTACACAATATTAAAGAAACTCAGAAGTGATTTGTTCTTGATTTCTTTCATCAATGACCTCTATATTGAGTGTACACAAAGAATTACAAACAAACATCCAATGTCATAGAAAAATAATCACCGTCATTTATTCACTAATATTTCAAAATTTCTAAACTGAAACCCCATTCCTCAGTGTTAGTACAGGACATAAAATCTAAACACCAACAACAATAGACCCTCGGCTCAAGGGACAGGACATAAAATGACATTTGATCATTGTACATACCAGGCATTTTTCCAGCGAAGGAGGTCAGGATGAACTCCTTCCGCCCCTCCTAGCTCCACCCCTGGTAGACAAGTGTTGCAAAGTGCCAAACTTTGTAAATTACAAAGACCAGAAGGGTGTTGATGTTATGCAGTACCATAAGCAAAACTAGGTCCAATATTTAGAGTACCCTGGACAAGGCCAAGAACAATGAAAACAGGACATTTAAAAAGATATAAATAGATAGCAGAATACTTACAAATAACTCCCTAAAAAATATATGTGCAGATAACACTTCCAACACACAATTTAAATATAAAATCTCACATATTACATTGTTATACCTCACATATTCTAGTTTTTTGTTATCTGGAGAAATTTTGATGATAAAATCAGCCCTTATTACTAGAAACAAGACCAGGAGAAAAACAGACGAACAAATTCCCACAGGCCACAACACTTGGTGCCTTCCTCTGAATCTTCATCAACCTTTTCCATAATGGCCAATTGAAGTAAATATTCAGCATCTGTAAAGTGCAATAATAGTTGAAATTTTCACAGTAAAAGTGCAAACATTTCATCAAAAGCCAAACTTATAGTGGATGTTGAAGATTCTAATTCCTAAATTATGTTACTTACCGGTAATTGTGTCAAAGGCATAAACTTTAAGCATGTCGTTTCCCAAACTCTCTAATTGCTCTTCTTGGATCGCCTGAGCGAAATTCACTAGGCTTGGAGAACATTGATGTAACTCGATTCGCTGCAGTGTCGTACTATCTGCAAATCCTTCAGGAATCGCTTGTAAGAAACTACACTTTTTGATAATCAAGCGCACAAGGCATGGGAAAGAATCATCGGCGGCCCTCCAGTATTTAAGACCCTTCTTCTCCAGGAGCAAGAATTTCAATTTAGGAAATCCCGTCTCTGATACTTCCCAGACAGTTTCTCCAAGCTCATCACCAAATGCCTTTAATGCCTTCAATTGGAGCACCTCGAGTTTGGGCAACTCGCTAATGATTGTCAGCTTCGACCATAATAGATGAGTTCCTTGAAGTGTCAGCTTCTTGAGATTCGGTGGGAAAGAACCCACACATGGAACTGGATGCTGATGAAGTCCATATCCGGGAGGGTCGTATAATAAGATTTTTAGTGCCTCTAGCTCAGGTAAATATATAAGATTATCAAGGCATTTGGGCTCACGACAAAAGTTATCACTCATGCCACAAATCCCCAATTTTTTCACGTTTTTAATCCCTTCAAACATTTCTTTTGTGCAACAATCAGGTCTCAACCCATGAACACTTTGCAAGTTTTCCAGAACCCGGTACTTAGTGTCATTGGAAGATACCTTTGGAGGAGAACACAAATAAAAACTTACAGAGTGGAGATGCCTTAATTGGGACAGTTTCCAGGTTCCATTTGGTAAGTGCAACTGATCGTCTCCAAATTTTTCTTGACCAAAAATAAAAGTTTGTAAATTCCAAAGTTTATTAATTGGTAGAAAAAAAGATATCCACTGAACTCAGCCCTCAAATACCTTAGGGAAACTAGGTTTGATAATTCTTTAGGGAAACCGATCGCTTTCAATCTCACTCCCACCAAGTCCAATACTCTAAGAAGTTTGAAACGGTCTAGTTCTAATTTAAGTCTGGCCTCCAGTTTGTTCGAAAGAAAATGAACAGAACGTGTTTTACTGTAAGTAAGGGAAGAAGAAAAACAATCTCGATCTGACTCTCGATGAACTGAAACCCACCGACGATCTTGAGGAACAAACCTCTCGGGTTCATAAATTGAGAGATTTGGAACATGCAAAAGATTCTCAATTTCAGATTCTTTCAAGCATAAATCATGAAGAAGATCATGAATCTTACATGTCTTGATTTTGCCATCCAAACTTCGCTTGCTAACAACAACTAGACTTTTATCAATAAGATCATGTAGTATATTAGCAGCCATTTTTTCCAATTCCCCAAAACCCCTAAGCTCAAAAAGTCCTTCTGCCATCCATAATCTAATCAACTTTCCTACAGAAATTTCACTAGCTTTTTTGAAAACTCCAAAATACAGGAAGCAAGCTTTCAAGTGGGAAGGAAGATGATTGTAGCTCAAAGCGAGCACTCCTGAGCAACGTTGATAATCATCAAGGTTTACTAATGAGCTTACACTTTGAGCTACTTCATTCCACTCGTCCAGCGTCCTCTTACTAGAAAGAGACCCTGCAACCACATAAATCATTAGTGGTAATCCTTTGCAATTTTCTACAATTAACTTTCCTAACCTCCCAAATTCATCTGGACAATCATTTTTGCCGAATGCCTTTTGGCAAAACAATTTCCAACTTTCCTCTGGCTTCAGGAAACGCATTGGAAAAGGATCGTTAGGATAACTTACATATTGAGCAACATTCATGTCTCGAGTAGTCAACAATATCCGACTTCTATTGTTGTTTTCTGGAAACCATAGTCTGATATCATCCCAGGCTTTCGTGCTCCATATGTCATCCACAACAATCAAATACCTTCTTCGCTTGAGACTCTTCTGCAAGCAATCAGCTAGTTCTCCATCGCGTTTCTTATCAAGCTCTTCATTCACGCCAATAGCATCTTGAAGGAGGGATAGAAGCATTTTTCTTAAACTGTAGTCCTTGGATACAGTAATCCATCCACGGACATCGAAGAAGCCCCCAACTGAGAGATCAGAAAACATCTTTTTGGCGAAAGTTGACTTGCCTATGCCGCCCATCCCAACAATAGAGATGACTTCCATTTGAGACGAGTCTCCTGTAAGTTGATGCAGCATGAGTTCTTGTTCAATGTTGTATCCCACCATGTTGTTCTCAATGGTTGAAACATCCGATCGTGGTGAACAAGAACCACCAATCGAACCATTTCCAGCTTGCAGCTTGTTATTCTTCGTCTGCTTGCTGAGCTCTTGCTTCACAGAATCAATATCTTCTATAGCTTGTCGCAAGATCTTAAGAAGCCTCTCACTCGCCTCAGTTCGAATATGTTCACCCTTCTCCATAACCAGAAATACTTGTGATTCGACTTCATCTTCTACTTCATTTGCTAGATCTTTGACCTTTTTCTGCAGATCCTTCATCAGTTCATTATCAGAATTGTCAAGAAACTCTAGCAGAGAACCAACCTTACCGTAGAGTGATTCCAAATGTTTTTTGTGAAAATCTAAGCTGGATTGTGAAATCAGGTGCATTGTTCCCATCAGAGAAGTTACAGCAGCATAAGCAGCCATCTCTATTTCTATTTCTGCAAAGAACTATACAAGATTTACGAATGAAGAAATTCACAGAAATCAGAAAACTTGGCACTCGAAAATGATAACAAGTTTGACAACTACTGCTAAGTATATCAAGAGGTGATCAGTGATTTGTTAAATACTTGTTGAAATTTTCTTTGAATGAGGAAGCAATTTGCACAATAAAGTATGACAAATTGTTGGAGTACTATTACTAATTATATCACAGTCAATATAGGTGGCCATAGTTTCTAAACAATTACTCCCTCCGTTTCAATTTATTTATCTGGTTTTGACTTGGCACGGAATTTAAAAAAGTAAAAAAGGCTTTTGAATCTTGTGGTGTTAAACTAAACATATGCCAAATGTACCAAAATGCCCTTTAATCTTGTGGAAAGAGATAAAGAAAAGTAAGACAAACAAACTGAAACGGAGGTAATATTAATTATAATGAAGTTTCCTAGAGCTGATCAGGCACTTTTTCATAGTTTTGTTTCTTTTATTTTAAAAGCTGAAGACTTGAGAATCCTACCTACTGACTTGGTATGAAACTGTCTGCAATAATCATTGGCACATTATTGGACATGGCAAAAGAGAAAAACAAAAAGTCTAGTCATTCCAAGCAGCCATCACTGTTTCTATTTCTGCAAAGAACCTTCAGATATCTATTCAAGATTTGTGAAAGAAGAAATTTTCAGAATAGATTGTACTCAAGATGATAGATATCAAAAGGTGGTCATTTGTTAAAAAACTTTGCAATTTAAATATGGCTATTGTCTTCCCATACTGATTTATAATATGTTAAGTCAACTACACCTTCCCATACTGTATCAAATGATAGCATCAATGAACAAGCCATGTGACAGCTGGATAGAATTTGCCTATGATAATGTAAGCAGTGACATCATCAACTACTTATTCTTCTCAAGTGCAGCAGCAACTTCAGAAGGAATATACTTGTCATCATGTTTAGCCAACACTTGAGTAGCTGCAAGATCTTAAGAAGCACCTTATGGGCATCTTCCTCTTCTACTTCATGTGCTAGATCTTTGACCTTTTTTTCCAGAGGTGTGAATTTACTTTAATAAAGATGGTGGCTTTCCAAATTCCAAAAATATATTATGGTGATGTTAATTTCTTTCCTTGTTTTAACTTTTCTCTATGTGCCCTTGGGAGACATGTTTATGCTTATTTAATTGGTGGTGAAAACATGAATATTATTTAATACTAACAAATTAATAATTTTGTCCATATGGCTTTAATCCTTAAAAAATTGACTAAATTTTGTTTGATTTTGATTTTACCTCAAAATAAATCCGAACCGAACCATAAACATATGTATCCTGAATTAAATCAATTTTGCAAATAAAGATGTTCATGAAAAATTAAAAACCAATAAATCTTTAATCAATTAAGTAATATATATAAATTTTATTATACATATTAATCTTTTGCCTTTTGATTTGTAATATAAAATTTTAGTTATTATATTAATATTGCACTTATCGTTAAATTATTTAAGTTATGAAGTCTAAAAAATCAAACAAAAAAACATAAAACAGAAAAGAAGCTAGGGGAAAAGAGAAGAAGATAAAATTTGAGTCAGAATTAATCTATTTATTTCTATTTGATTTTTGACAAAGAAAAATCAAAACTATAAACAGAGATGGAAAATAAAATACATAAGAGGAAAAATAAGTATGGAGTCGGGAGGGTGAATGGAAGGAGGGAGAGGGGCAAGAAAAAAGGAAAAACTGTTTTCTTCTTTTTGAAGATTAACTGTTCTAACCTATGTTGCTCGGACTCTTCAAAAATGTCAAC
The DNA here is from genome assembly GCA_003996215.1 of Jaltomata sinuosa. Taxonomy (NCBI): domain Eukaryota; kingdom Viridiplantae; phylum Streptophyta; class Magnoliopsida; order Solanales; family Solanaceae; genus Jaltomata; species Jaltomata sinuosa. The sequence continues at coordinate 813,448 of QJPP01000010.1, forward strand.
GGGTGCGTGTCAGATTCTCCAAAACTAGTGTATTTTTGGAGAATCCGAGACGGATGCGGCATCGAAAGTGAAGAGTCCGCTCAACTTAAGTTCTAACTCCATCAAAACAATATGTGCAAATAACACTTCAAACACACAAAATTTAAATATAAAATCTCACATAGTACAGAGTTATACCTCACATAGGTTAGAACAGTTAATCTTCAAAAAGAAGAAAAATCACAACTTTCCGTTAAAATAGAAATTTCCTAATCCATTTTTATGTTGTACTTAGACACAGTTAAATCTATTTTTTGTGCAGGTTGGTAACAGTTGACTGCGGTTGGGCTCAGTTGCAGAAGTATGTAAATATGTGTGTTGCAGTGAGTTTCCAACTCAAGTAATTACCGAAGATTCTGATGAAAATTATGGAGAAGGTTAATATAAAAGAGAGTGCTAAGAATTTGCAAATAGTACCAAACTGTTGGGGTAAGGTTGCGTACACACTATACTCCCCAGACCCCACTTGTAGGGTTGCACTGGGTATATTGTTGTTGTTATTGTAATTGTTGTTTCTCGTCAACTGGGGTTGATTTTATCATCAAAACTTAGCAAGAACAAAATCTAAAATGTGTATAATACCACTCTGTGATATTGGTCTGAGATTTTGTATTCAAATTTGGTTTGTCTGAACTCTAAAGGGGTTATTTGAAGATTATTGCAAATACTGTTTATAGGATGTCAATTTGTAAATGAGCAGTCTCTCAATTACATGTTCTTTTCGATTTACCGATGGCAATTGGTTAGCTTTCGTACTATAATAATGGTATCCTTATCTGCAACATTTTAGTTGAAACTTCATAGAAAAGCTGGTGAAGCTGAATAAGGTTCTTTTCGTTTTTACTATAGTGAAATAGCATTCATCCTGCCAAAGATGCCTCGGTGGATTAGTACTAGAAAATAGTTTAACACCAATACACAATTCCCCAGAAATGGAATTTGTGATAACTGATTTGGGTCGTTACCAGATCTTTTTCGGGAAGGGAATTCCATTGTGTTTGGCTAAACATGATGAGAAGTATATTCCTTCTGAAGTTGCAGCTGCACTTGAGAAGAATAAGCAGTTGCTTAGTCAGTTGGAAGGGAATGAGGACGACGATGATGATGCAGCACCTCCAGCTACAGCGAGGGCGTAAGGCTCAGCCAATTATAGAGTAAGGTAATTAGATTTTTTTTTCGAAATGATTGTACTATTGTTTTAGATTGAATTGAAGGCAGTCAGAAAAACAAAGGGATACATAGTTGGTTTACTGAGGTTATGTAATGAACTTTGTTGTCGTAGGTAGATTTTATGTCCTGTACTCACCCTGAGGAATGGGGTTTCAGTTTAGAAATTTCGGGATATTACTGAATAAATGACGAGGATGTGACCCATCGTATTGGTGCAGGGTGGATGACATGGCGGCTGGCATCCGGGGTCTTGTGTGACAAGAAGGTGCCTCTTAAACTGAAAGGCAAGTTCTATAGAGTAGCAGTTAGACCGGGTATGTTGTATGGGGCGGGGGTCTACCGGAAACAGCCTCTTTACTTCACCTTTGGGGTAAAGGTATGGTCTGCGTACATTTTACCCTACCCAGACCCCACTTTGTGGGAATTTACTGGGTATGTTGTTGTTGTTGTTGTTATTAGTGAATAAATGACGGTAATTATTTTTTATGACATTGGATATTTGTATTTCCTTTGTGTATACTCAATATAGAGATACTTTTACCCTACCCAGACCCCACTTTGTGGGAATTTACTGGGTATGTTGTTGTTGTTGTTGTTGTTAGTGAATAAATGACGGTAATTATTTTTTATGACATTGGATATTTGTATTTCCTTTGTGTATACTCAATATAGAGATAAATCACTTCCGAGTTTCTTGTCCATGTTTCTTTAATATTGTGCGGATTTATCATTACTTTGAACCCCATTATTGGCGCCTCCATTTTTCATTTGTTTGTATAAAGTATACACTACTTATACACTATGTACATATTCTGTAAACTAGCTGGCCCAAAGGTATTGTGTTGTAATCTTCTCATATATGTTTGACCTTTGATTAACTGTGTTAAACGAGTCGATGCATATGATTGGTCATGTTAGGGCCTATTATTATGATGTATTGGCTTTGTGAAAGACTTCATGTATACAATCTTCACACATGGTACATAATATTTTTATTCAACTAGTTTATTTATCTATTTATTTTTCTGCAAGAGTATATTCATTGAGAGCTAATAATTATTTTCACATTGTTAATGATGCCCCTGCTTACGTCATCATAGGCCAATTCTTTCCTATACATTGAGAGCTTCGGCTCATTTGTAAAACAACTAATCCCAAAACCATAAAATCCTTGTAAGAGTAGAGAGTTGCTGCAGTTGTTCTCTGGTGAACGCAGGATCCTTTTGATCCGAACCACGTTAAATCTTGTGTTTTTTTCTTTTACGCCTCCGTTAACAGTGAGGTTCACTATGAACCAGCTCCTCTTTTCTTTGGGGCTCTGAACAGGTCAAAGAAGACTTAGTAGCTTGAACATGAATATTTTTTGCCTTAAAAATAACAAAGTCAGCACTCAATCCACCACAACGTCCGGGTGTTTTAGTAATATAATATGCTAGTTGATTTTCCATCTCTATTAGAAATGGCTAGTTGTATGCAATCAAAATCAGCAGATGTAATGATAGTGACTGTCCAACAAATTTCAAATCAGTAGGCTGACAATTACCTTGTTTAAAAATACAATTTGCAATATAGCTATGTTCTAGGAAACTTCGGTATAATCAGCAATTACTAGCAGGTAGTCGAGCATTGTCGAGTTTTCCTTATCAGTATTATTATTAGTACTCTCTTACTACTTTATTATTCAATTATATTATTACTTGTTGTTCCCGCTGCTTCGGTTATCATACTATTTGTTATTGTTACTGTTCTTTTCTCCATTAATGTATTCCCTTTTCTTATTGATTTTGATATGCTTTACTTGAGTTAAGGTTCTACCGGAAATAACTTCCCTACACCACAAAAATCATGAGTTGTAATGAAAGTGATTGCCCAATTCTCACAGCTTCTTGATTAAGGTTACAATATATATGGTAGTACTAAAGTATTCGAGTTGATCAGACATCATATAACTTTAAAGTTGACCTAGCAAATTTTATCCAGCTGTCACATGGCATGTTCATTTGATACTAGTACAATATTCTAGTTGTTATGAAGGTGTAGTTGACTTAACATATTATAAATCAGTACGGGGAAAATTGCAAAGTATTTAACAGATGACCACCTTTTCATATCTATCATCTTGAGTTCCATCTATTCTGAAAATTTCTTCTTTCACAAATCTTGTATAGATATCTGAAGGTTCTTTGCAGAAATAGAAACAGTGATGGCTGCTTATGCTGCTGTAACTTCTCTGATCGGAACAATGCACCTTATTTCACAATCCAGCTTAGACCTTCAGAAGGGTAACAAAGAACTTTTGGAATCACTCTACGAGAAGGTTGGCTCTCTGCTAGAGTTTCTTGACAATTCTGATAATGAAGTGATGAAGGATCTGCAGAAAAAGGTCAGACATCTAGCAAATGAAGTAGAAGATGAAGTCGAATCACAAGTATTGCTGGTTACGGAGAAGGATGAAGAACATATTCGTACAGAGGCGAATGAGAAGCTTCTTAAGATCTTGCTACAAGCTATAGAAGACATCGTTTCTGTGAAGGAAGAGCTCAGCAAGCAGAGGAACAAGAATAACAATTTGCTAGCTGGAAATCGTTCGTTTGGTGGTTCTACTTCACCACGATCGTGTGTTTCAATCCTTGAGAACGACATGGTGGGGCACAACATTGAACAAGAGCACCTGCGGAGTCAGCTTACCGGACGCTCATCTCAGCTTGAGGTCATCTCTATTGCTGGGATGGGCGGCATAGGTAAGTCAACTTTTGCCAAAAAGATGTTTTCTGATCCCTCAATTGTGGGCTTCTTCGATGTTCGTAGATGGATTACTGTATCCAATGACTACAGTATAAGAAAGATGCTTCTATCCCTCCTTAAAGACGCTACTGGGGTGAAAGAAGAAATCAATCCCCAAGATCAGGGAAATGATGAGGTAGAAATTAAAAATGCAGAATTAGCGGATCGCTTGCAAAAAAGTTTCAAGGGTAAAAGGTATTTGATCGTTGTGGATGACATATGGAGCCAGGAAGCCTGGGATGATATCAGACAATGGTTTCCAGAAAACAGTAATAGGAGTCGAATATTGTTGACTACTCGGATCATGGAGGTGGCTCGATATGCTAGCAATCCGAAGAATCCTTTTCCAATGCGTCCCCTGGATCCAAATGAAAGTTGGGATTTGTTTTGCCAAAAGGCGTTCGGCAAAACTGATTGTCCAGCTGAATTTAAGAAGACCGGAAAGGTAGTTGTAGAAAATTGCAAAGGATTACCACTAATGATTTCTGTGGTTGCAGGGTCTCTTTCTAGCAAGAGGACACTGGACGAGTGGAATGAAGTAGCTCAAAGTGTAAGATCATTAGTAAACCTTGATGATTATCAACGTTGCTCAAGAGTGCTCGCTTTGAGCTACAACTCTCTTCCTTCCCACTTGAAAGCTTGCTTTCTGTATTTTGGAGTTTTCAAAAAAGCTAGTGAAATTTCTGTGAAAAACTTGATTAGATTATGGATAGCAGAAGGACTTTTTGAGCTGAGGGGTTTTGGGGAATTGGAAAAAGTGGCTGCTAATCTACTACATGATCTTATTGACAAAAGTCTAGTTGTTGTTAGCAAGCATAGTTTGGATGGAAAAATAAGGACATGTAGGATTCATGATCTTCTCCATGATTTATGCTTGAGAGAATCTGAAAGTGAAAGTCTTTTGCATGTTTCAAATAGCTCAATTTCAGGAAACGACGTTCCTCAAGATCGTCGGTGGGTTTCAGTTCATCGAGAGACAAACCAAAATCGTTGTTCTTCCTTCCGCATGCGAGATTGTTTTTCTCCTTTTCTTGCTTACAGTAAAACACGTTCTTTTCATTTTCTTCTTTCGGGCAAACTGGAGTCCAAACTTGAATTAGGACTATACTGTTTCAAACTTCTTAGAGTATTGGACTTGGTGGGAACGGGCAAGACGATGGCTTTCCCTAACGAATTGTCAAACCTAGTTTCCTTAAGGTATTTGAGGGCTGGGTTCAGTGGATATGTACCAATTTATAAACTTCGGAATTTACAAACTTTTATTTGCCTTGAACGTGAAGAAAAGTTTAGAAGCTTTCAGTTTCACTTAGCAGATGGAACCTGGAAACTGTCTCAATTGAGGCATCTTGACTCTGGATGTTTTTATTTGTGTTCTCCTCCACAGGTATCTGCCAATAAGTACCGGGTTTTGGAAAACTTGCAAACTGTTAATGGGTTGAGACCTGATTGTTGCACAAAAGAAATGTTTGCTGGGATTAAAAACGTGAAAAAATAGGGTATTTGTGGCCGGAGTGATGACTTTTGTGGTGAGCCGAAATGCCTAGATAATCTTATATATTTATCTGAGCTAGAGGCACTAAAAATCTTATTATACGACCCTTCCGGAAATGGCTTTCATCAGCATCCAGTTCCATGTGTGGGTTCTTTCCCACCGAATCTCAAGAAGCTGACACTTCAAGGAACTCATCTATTATGGTCGAAGCTGACAATCATTAGTAAGTTGCCCAAGCTCGAGGTGCTGCAGTTGAAAGCATTAAAGGAGTTTGGTGATGAGCTTGGAGAAACTGTCTGGGAAGTATCAGAGACGGGATTTCCTAAATTGGAATCCTTGCTCCTAGAGAAGAAGGGTCTTAAATACTGGAGAGCCACCGATGATTCTTTCCCATGCCTTGAGCGCGTAATTATAAAAAAGTGCCGTTACTTACAAGAGATTCCTAAAGGATTTGCAGATAGTACGTCGCTGCAACGAATTGAGTTATGGGGATGTACTTCTTCACTGGTGAATTTCGCTAAGGCGATCCAGAAAGAGCAATTAGAGAGTTTGGGAAACGACATGCTTAAAGTTTATGCCTTTGACACAATTACCGGTAAGTAACATAATGCAGGAATTAGAATCTTCAACATCCGCTATAAGTTTGACTTTTGATGAAATGTGTTACATATATTCTTAGTCAAAATATTTGCAATTTTAGTGTGAAAATTTTAACTATTGCTCTTTACAGATACTGAATATTTACCTCAATTGGCCATTGTACGGAGAGATTCTGATGGAGAAGCAGCAGAGGGAATTACGGAAAAGGCTGATAAAGATTCACAGAAAGACACCAAGTGTTGTGGAAATTTGTTCTCCTGTTTTAATCCTCGTCTTGTTTCTAGTAAAAAGGGCTGATTTTATCATCAAATTTCTCTGGATAAAAAAAAACTAGAATATGTGAGGTATAACTCTGTACTATGTGAGATTTTATATTTAAATTGTGTGTGTTTGAAGTGTTATTTGCACATATTGTTTTGATGAAGTTATTTGTAAGTATTCTGCTATCTATTTATATCTTTTTAAATGTCCCATTTTCATTGTTTTTGGCCTTGTCCAGGGTACTCTATGATTTCCTATTCCAATATTGGACCTAGTTTTGCTTAAGGTATTGCGTAATAGTACGAAATTACTATCCCCCTAGATTTCCCCTGACCCCACTTGTAGGGTTACATTGGTTTTGTTGTACTTAGAACAGTTAATCTTCAAAAAGAAGAAAAATCAGAACTTATTGTTAAAATAGAAATTTCCTAATCCATTTTTATGTTGTACTTAGACATAGTTAAATCTATTTTTTGTGCAGGTTGGTAATAGTTGACTACGGTTGGGCTCAGTTGCAGAAGTATGTAAATATGTGTGTTACAGTGAGTTTCCAACTCAAGTAATTACCGAAGATTCTGATGAAGATTATGGAGAAGGTTAATATAAAAGAGAGTGCTAAGAATTTGCAAATAGTACCAAATTGTAGGGGTAAGGCTGCGTACACACTATACTCCCCAGACCCCACTTGTAGGGTTGCACTGTGTATGTTGTCGTTGTTGTTATTGTAATTGTACTTTCTCGTCAACTGGGGTTGATTTTATCATCAAAACTTAGCAAGAACAAAATCTAAAATGTGTATAATACCATGCACTCTGTGATATTGGTCTGAGATTTTGTATTCAAATTTGGTTTGTCTGAACTCTAAAGGGGTTATTTGAAGATTATTGCAGATATTGTTTATAGGATGTCAATTTGTAAATGAGCATTCTCTCGATTACATGTTCTTTTCGATTTACCGATGGCAATTGGTTAGCTTTCGTACTATAATAATGGTATCCTTATCTGCAACATTTTAGTTGAAACTTCATAGAAAAGCTGGTGAAGCTGAATAAGGTTCTTTTCGTTTTTACTATAGTGAAATAGCATTCATCCTGCCAAAGATGCCTCGGTGGATTAGTACTAGAAAATAGTTTAACACCAATACACAATTCCCCAGAAATGGAATTTGTGATAACTGATTTGGGTCGTTACCAGATCTTTTTCGGGAAGGGAATTCCATTGTGTTTGGCTAAACATGATGAGAAGTATATTCCTTCTGAAGTTGCAGCTGCACTTGAGAAGAATAAGCAGTTGCTTAGTCAGTTGGAAGGGAATGAGGACAACGATGATGATGCAGCACCTCCAGCTACAACGGATCATAGAGCTTTTTTACGCTTTTTGCTTTTGGTAACACTGCATTCAACGCCCATTATATGTTTGACCTTTGATTAACTGTGTTAAACGAGTCGATGCATATGATTGGTCATGTTAGGGCCTATTATTATGATGTATTGGCTTTGCGAAAGACTTCATGTATACAATCTTCACACTTGGTACATAATATTTTTATTCAACTAGTTTATTTATCTATTTATTTTTCTGCAAGAGTATATTCATTGAGAGCTAATAATTGTTTTCACATTGTTAATGATGCCCCTGCTTACGTCATCATAGGCCAATTCTTTCCTATACATTGAGAGCTTCGGCTCATTTGTAAAACAACTAATCCCAAAACCATAAAATCCTTGTAAGAGTAGAGAGTTGCTGCAGTTGTTCTCTGGTGAACACAGGATCCTTTTGATCCGAACCACGTTAAATCTTGTGTTCTTTTCTTTTACGCCTCCGTTAACAGTGAGGTTCACTATGAACCAGCTCCTCTTTTCTTTGGGGCTCTGAACAGGTCAAAGAAGACTTAGTAGCTTGAACATGAATATTTTTTGCCTTAAAAATAACAAAGTCAGCACTCAATCCACCACAGCGTCCGGGTGTTTTAGTAATATAATACGCTAGTTGATTTTCCATCTCTATTAGAAATGGCTAGTTGTATGCAATCAAAATCAGCAGATGTAATGATAGTGACTGTCCAACAAATTTCAAATCAGTAGGCTGACAATTACCTTGTTTAAAAATACAATTTGCAATATAGCTATGTTCTAGGAAACTTCGGTATAATCAGCAATTACTAGCAGGTAGTCGAGCATTGTCGAGTTTTCCTTATCAGTATTATTATTACTACTCTCTTACTACTTTATTATTCAATTATATTATTACTTGTTGTTCCCGCTGCTTCGATTATTATACTATTTGTTATTGCTACTGTTCTTTTCTCCATTAATGTATTCCCTTTTCTTATTGATTTTGATATGCTTTACTTGAGCTGAGGTTCTACCGGAAATAACTTCCCTACCCCACAAAAATCATGAGTTGTAATGAAAGTGACTCAATTCTCACAGCTTCTTGATTAAGGTTACAATATATATGGTAGTACTAAAGTATTCGAGTTGATCAGACATCATATAACTTTAAAGTTGACCTAGCAAATTTTATCCAGCTGTCACATGGCATGTTCATTTGATACTAGTACAATATTCTAGTTGTTATGAAGGTGTAGTTGACTTAACATATTATAAATCAGTACGGGGAAAATTGCAAAGTATTTAACAGATGACCACCTTTTAATATCTATCATCTTGAGTTCCATCTATTCTGAAAATTTCTTCTTTCACAAATCTTGTATAGATATCTGAAGGTTCTTTGCAGAAATAGAAACAGTGATGGCTGCTTATGCTGCTGTAACTTCTCTGATCGGAACAATGAACCTTATTTCACAATCCAGCTTAGACCTTCAGAAGGGTAACGAAGAACTTTTGGAATCACTCTACGAGAAGGTTGGCTCTCTGCTAGAGCTTCTTGACAACTCTGATAATGAAGTGATGAAGGATCTGCAGAAAAAGGTCAGAGATCTAGCAAATGAAGTAGAAGATGAAGTCGAATCACAAGTATTGCTGGTTACGGAGAAGGATGAAGAACATATTCGTACAGAGGCGAATGAGAGGCTTCTTAAGATCTTGCTACAAGCTATAGAAGACATCGATTCTGTGAAGGAAGAGCTCAGCAAGCAGAGGAACAAGAATAACAATTTGCTAGCTGGAAATCTTTCGTTTGGTGGTTCTACTTCACCACGATCGTGTGTTTCAACCCTTGAGAACGACATGGTGGGGCACAACATTGAACAAGAGCGCCTGCGGAGTCAGCTTACCGGACGCTCATCTCAGCTCGAGGTCATCTCTATTGCTGGAATGGGCGGCATAGGTAAGTCAACTTTTGCCAAAAAGATGTTTTCTGATCCCTCAATTGTGGGCTTCTTCGATGTTCGTAGATGGATTACTGTATCCAATGACTACAGTATAAGAAAGATGCTTCTATCCCTCCTTAAAGACGCTGCTGGGGTGAAAGAAGAAATCAATCCCCAAGATCAGGGAAATGATGAGGTAGAAATTAAAACTGCAGAATTAGCGGATCGCTTGCAAAAAAGTTTCAAGGGTAAAAGGTATTTGATCGTTGTGGATGACATATGGAGCCAGGAAGCCTGGGATGATATCAGACAATGGTTTCCAGAAAACAGTAATAGGAGTCGAATATTGTTGACTACTCGGATCATGGAGGTGGCTCGATATGCTAGCTATCCGAAGAATCCTTTTCCAATGCGTCCCCTGGATCCAAATGAAAGTTGGGATTTGTTTTGCCAAAAGGCGTTCGGCAAAACTGATTGTCCAGCTGAATTTGAGAAGGCCGGAAAAGTAGTTGTAGAAAATTGCAAAGGATTACCACTAATGATTTCTGTGGTTGCAGGGTCTCTTTCTAGCAAGAGGACACTGGACGAGTGGAATGAAGTAGCTCAAAGTGTAAGCTCATTAGTAAACCTTGATGATTATCAACGTTGCTCAAGAGTGCTCGCTTTGAGCTACAACTATCTTCCTTCCCACTTGAAAGCTTGCTTTCTGTATTTTGGAGTTTTCAAAAAAGCTAGTGAAATTTCTGTGAAAAACTTGATTAGATTATTGATAGCAGAAGGACTTTTTGAGCTGAGGGGTTTTGGGGAATTGGAAAAAGTGGCTGCTAATCTACTACATGATCTTATTGACAAAAGTCTAGTTGTTGTTAGCAAGCATAGTTTGGATGGAAAAATAAGGACATGTAGGATTCATGATCTTCTCCATGATTTATGCTTGAGAGAATCTGAAAGTGAAAGTCTTTTGCATGTTTCAAATAGCTCAATTTCAGGAACCGACGTTCCTCAAGATCGTCGGTGGGTTTCAGTTCATCGAGAGACAAAACCAAATATTTATTCTCCCTTCCGCATGCGAGATTGTTTTTCTCCTTTTCTTGCTTACAGTAAAACACGTTCTTTTCATTTTCTTCTTTCGGGCAATCTGGAGTTCAGACTTGAATTAGGACTATACTGTTTCAAACTTCTTAGAGTATTGGACTTGGTGGGATCGGGCAAGACGATGGCTTTCCCTAACGAATTGTCAAACCTAGTTTCCTTAAGGTATTTGAGGGCTGGGTTCAGTGGATATGTACCAATTTATAAACTTCGGAATTTACAAACTTTTATTTTTGGCAAAGAAAAAATTGGAGACGATCAGTTGCACTTACCAAATGGAACCTGGAAACTGTCCCAATTAAGGCATCTCTACTCTGTAAGTTTTTATTTGTGTTCTCCTCCAAAGGTATCTGCCAATGACACTAAGTACCGGGTTCTGGAAAACTTGCAAAGTGTTCATGGGTTGAGACCTGATTGTTGCACAAAAGAAATGTTTGAAGGGATTAAAAACGTGAAAAAATTGGGGATTTGTGGCGTGAGTGATAACTTTTGTCGTGAGCCCAAATGCCTTGATAATCTTATATATTTACCTGAGCTAGAGGCACTAAAAATCTTATTATACGACCCTCTCGGATATGGACTTCATCAGCATCCAGTTCCATGTGTGGGTTCTTTCCCACCGAATCTCAAGAAGCTGACACTTCAAGGAACTCATCTATTATGGTCGAAGCTGACAATCATTAGCGAGTTGCCCAAACTCGAGGTGCTCCAATTGAAGGCATTAAAGGCATTTGGTGATGAGCTTGGAGAAACTGTCTGGGAAGTATCAGAGACGGGATTTCCTAAATTGAAATTCTTGCTCCTGGAGAAGAAGGGTCTTAAATACTGGAGGGCCGCCGATGATTCTTTCCCATGCCTTGAGCGCGTGATTATCAAAAAGTGTAGTTTCTTACAAGAGATTCCTGAAGGATTTGCAGATAGTACGTCACTGCAGCGAATTGAGTTATGGGGATGTACTTCTTCACTTGTGAATTTCGCTAAGGCGATCCAGAAAGAGCAATTAGAGAGTTTGGGAAACGACATGCTTAAAGTTTATGCCTTTGACACAATTAGAGGTATAGTGAGTTTCCAACTCTAATAACATCCTAATTCTTTTCACTTTACAACTACTGAAAAATTCACTTATAATGTCCATTGTACAGAGGAAGATTGAGCAAATAGCCATTGTTGAAGATTATGAAGAAGCAGTAGAGGAAGTTGTGGAAAAAGTTTAAGAAAATTCAGAGGAAGATTGAGCAAATAGCCATTGTTATATGGGTTTTTTCTTGGTGGTGTTTGTCACAGTATTAGCTTTACTCTTGTAGTGTCTTGCGTTTGATTCCTATCATCATTTGTTGTCTATGGTGTTTCGGTGATTGCATAATTTTGTTGTTGTTACTGTTTCCGTATCAGTTGCTACGTTTTCTTCACTATCATTTTTCCTTTTCATACTTACTTTGATTTGTTGTAGTCGAGCCGAGGGTGCTTAGGAAACAGACACTCTACCTTAACGATGTAGTGGTAAGGTCTGTGTACACTCTACCCTCCCCATAACTTATGGGATTTCACTGGGTATGTTGTTGTTGTTGTTGTATAATTTTCTTAAAATCTGGCATGCCTTGACTGTGCTACACAAACAAATAGAACTTAGCCAGAAGAAATAAAATGTTAAAGGTCTACAAATGAACTGATGAAGGATCTAGCAAATGAAGTCGAATAACAAGTAGTTGCTTATCTCTGATCCAATGGGCCACTTGTTATGTGGTTGTTACTTCCTAATTCTGTCCTTGACCTATAAGCCATAAAAAGTGCAACTAGTTTTTCGGAAAAATCTTGGAAATTTTTATTTGGCCATAAAATTTGTCAAGTTTTGACAAAAAATATTGGCAAAAATCCCAAGATTCCAAAAACTAGAAAAAAGGGATCTTTGGGCCAAGATCTAATTTTCCACATGGCATGTTTAACACCACAAGATTAAAGGGCATTTTTGGTACATTTGACATATCTTTAGTTTAAGACCACAAAATTCAAAAGTCTTATTTACTTTCTTAAACTACGTGCCGAGTCAAAACCAGACAAACAAATTGAAATAGAGGTAGTAGTTGCTTAGAAACTATGGCCACCTATATTGACTGTGATATAATTAGTAATAGTACTCCAACTATTTGTCATACTTTATTGTGCAAATTGCTTCCTCATTGTCATATTTTATTGTGTAGTAGTTGTCAAACTTATCTATCATTTTCGAGTGCCAAGTTTTCTGATTTCTTCTAATTTCTTCATTCGTAAATCTTGTATAGTTCTTTGCGAATTAGAAATAGAGATGGCTGCTTATGCTGCTGTAACTTCACTGATGGGAACAGTACACTTGATTTATCTTCAGGAGGGTCGAATAGAACATTTGGCGTTACTCTACGACAAGGTTGGCTCTCTGCTAGAGTTTCTTGACAATTCTGATAATGAACCGATGAAGGATTTGCATAGAAAGGTCAAAAATCTAGCAAATGAAGTCGAAGACAAAGTTGAATCACACATTGGGAAAGAGGGCCATAACACACTTTTTAAGATCTTGCAACTAGTCTTTCCAACACAGGCTCATAAGAGGCTTCTTATGATGTTGCAGCGCGCTACAAAAGATATTGATTCCATGAAGGAAGATCTCGTCAAGCTGAAGGAGAAAAACAATATGCGAGCTGGAAATCGTTCTCTTCATGGTTCTAGTTCACCACGATCGCATGTTTCAACCCTTGAGAACAACATGGTGGGGTACAATGATGAACAAGCGAGCATGCAGGATCAGCTTACCGGACACTCATCTCAACTGGAAGTCATATCTATTGCTGGAATGGGCGGCATAGGTAAGTCAACTTTTGCCAAAAAGATGTTTTCTGATCCGTCAATTGTGAGTTTCTTTGATGTTCTTGGATGGATTACTGTTTCCGAGGACTACAGTTTAAGAGAGATGCTGCTATCCCTCCTTCAAGATTGTACTGGTGTGAAAGCAATACCTGATAATGTAAGTGATGCAGAACTAGCGGATCGCTTGCAAAAAAGTTTAAAGGGTCGAAGGTATTTGATTGTTGTGGATGACATATGGAGCATGAAAGCCTGGGATGACATTAGACTATGTTTTCCAGAAAACAATAATAGAAGTCGAATATTGCTGACTACTCGGGACATGAACCTTGCTCAATATGCTAGCTCTCCTAATGATCCATTTCTGATGCGTTTCCTGGAGCCAGATGAAAGTTGGAATTTGTTTTGCCAAAAGGCATTTGGCGAAAAGAATTGTCCAACTGAATTTGGGTATGTTGCAAAGGAAGTTTTAGAAAATTGCAAAGGATTACCACTAATGATTTCTGTGGTCGCAGGGACACTCTCTGGCAAGAGGACGTTGGACGAGTGGAATGAAGTAGCTCAAAGTGTGAGCTCATTAGTAAACGTTGAGGATTATCAACGTTGCTCAGGAGTGCTCGCTTTGAGCTACAATCATCTTCCTTCACATTTGAAAGCTAACTTTCTTTATTTTGGAGTTTTCCCAAAAGCTAGTGAGATTTCTGTGAAGAAGTTGATCAGATTATGGGTTGCAGAAGGACTATTAGAGCTAAACGGATTAGACGAATTGGAAAAAGTGGCTGCTAATATTTTACATGATCTTATCGATAAAAGTCTAGTTGTTGTTAGCAAGCGAAGTTTGGATGGCAAAATCAAGACATGTAGGATTCATGATCTTCTCCATGATTTATGCTTGAGAGAAGGTGAAAGCAATGGTCTTTTGTATGCTGTTAATCTCCCAAGGTCTACGAGACACATAAATGTTCCTTCTCAAGGTTGTCGGTGGTTGTCAATTCACTCAAAACCAGAAAATCGTTCTCCTACCGTTCTTTTGGATGATCTTACTCACGGAAAAACACGCTCTTTTTTTTTTCTTTCCAACAATCTAATACAGCAACAACAACAACAACATACCGAGTCTAATCCCATATGTCCGGTCTGGAGAGAGTACAACAATCTAATGCAGCAGTATAAACGATTAGGACTAGTCCAATTCAAACTTCTTAGAGTATTAGACTTGGGGACATTGTTCTTCCTTTCTTTCCCTAGTAAATTAGTAAACCTTGTTTCTTTAAGGTATTTGGCAATGGTGGTTGTTATTCATCATGTAGATGTGCCAATTTCCAAACTGAGGAATTTACAAACGTTAATTCTGCGTGAGCCCGTGCTTTTACCAATTGATATTTGGGGAATGTCACAATTGAGGCATCTCCATTCTACAGCGATGTATATAAGTTCTCCTCGGAAGGTATCAGCTAACGAAGTTAAGTACCGCATTTTGGAAAACTTGCAAAGTTTTCGTGGGTTGAGACCTGATTGTTGCACGAAAGAAATATTTGAAGGGATTAAAAAAGTGAAAGACTTGAGAATTTCTGGCAATGAAGAAGATTTTTGTAGAGAGCTCAGATGCCTGGATAAACTTAAATATTTACATGAGCTCGAGTCACTAAATATTTCAGTATTCATCAGCTATCGACAATCTAGATTGTTTCGTAGGCTTCCATGTCTGGATTCTTTCCCATCAAATCTCAAGAAGTTGACACTTTGTCGTACTCGTCTACAGTGGGAGGACATGACAATCATTAGCAAGTTGCCTGAACTCGAGGTGCTCCAACTGAAGGCTGATGCCTTTGCATCCGTTGAGCAGTCAATAGAGAGGTGGGAAGTAACAGAGACCGGATATCCTAAATTGAAGTTCTTGCTCCTAGCAGACTTGCGTCTCCAGTATTGGAGCGCGGCTGATGATTACTTCCCACGCCTTGAGCGCGTTATTATCAAAAAGTGTCGTTTCTTACAAGAGATCCCCGAAGGATTTGTAGATAGTATGACACTGCAGCTAATCGAGTTACATCAATGTTCTCCGTCCCTTGTGAATTCTGCTGAGTGGATCCAGAAAGAGCAATTAGAAAGTTTGGGAAGCGACATGCTTACCGTTTATGCCTTTGACACAATTAAAGGTATGTTAAATATTTTTTCTCTACTATATAGAAATGTCAGTTCTTATGCCAAGATCAACATGTCTGCTTACTGTCAATAAAAATTCTAAAGCCATTTGTGACTTTTATGACTTCTGATTCTATGGCAGTATAAATTTTTTGGCGACAACACAGAGTGATCGACATGGATTCATAGATTAGTTTATCTACCGGTTCAATCAAGATTTGGTAAAACTCTGAAATGTGTATGTATTTCTTGGGCACAGAGACTCATCGCGGATACTTCAAATAAATCTGATCCATCGCCTTCTTCATATCGCTTTCATGGTTATCTCTTTGATTCAACTGACATTTTGCCTGATATGAAATTTGCCCAATTAAAAGGACTTATGTTCTTATTTATGATGTGATTTATAGTTTTCGTTATGTTGCTTACATCTATTCTTGATATGTTTTACACAGTTAATAGGCTTTGAATTTGCACTTTGCTTATGGTATGTTCACCAAAAAGAACAAAAAGTATTTGAACTATAATGAAAGTTGTGGATTCTGATGGTTACTCTATATCAGTTTTGCCTTAGTAACCTTATCATAACGTGAAGGCACAATACATAAACATGCCCTTTAACTTGGCGCCAACTTGCATCTATGCCCTCCAACTTTGGATGTGCACAAGTAGACATGCTCGTCCTACGTGGAATAATACACGTAGGACGCCACGTAAGATGCTATATTGCCACGTAGATGATTCCTGTAACAATACGCCCACACTTTTCTACTGTCAAAACTCAAAAGAGTTCCCACTTCGTTTATATATGTGCATCAGTTCATGTATATTTATGGTGGCTGATTCAAGAGTTTGTTTGTATTTTATGTCAAATGATCTTTTCATACACTAAAGTTGAATTTGTAAATGTAAATGATTATTCTGAGCAGCAAACTTGCACTCTCGTGAATCTAAAGGATTATTTCTTGTATGATACCACTAATGACGTTGAATCTAAAGGATCAACTGCTGGATAAATACCTTTCGCAGCCAATCCTCTTGATAGTACAGTAGTATCATTTAAATGTGCAAATGTCGTAGCAGGAGCAGGGTCGATCAAATCGTCTGCAATAGCTATGTGCTTGATGTAGCCATTGTATTTGACTGCAATAGCTATGTGCTTGAACTGAAAAATTCACTTGTAATGTCCATTGTACAGAGAGAGATACTGATGAAGATTATGGAGAAGCAGCAGAGGAAGTTGTGGAAAAAGTTGAAGAAAATTCAAAGGAAAAAGTTTATATTTTTGCATGATAATATTCTACAAGTTATGCCCCTGCACACTTAAAGAATTTATGCCCATGAAGCATAAGTTTGATTACTAAGGATAAAAGTTAACCTCCAGAAACCACAGGTAGAACACCTAGTAAAGAGACTCAATCTTGTGTGAAATAAATACCGCGACTTCGATCTTGTTCAACGAAATCATCACGCAGTAAATCAACAAAGCCCAAAAATATGTCTCTTTCTTTCACCTTCAAGTTTACCTACTATAGTACCAGAGTGAATATGATCTGCACCAGACATACGTAACGCTTTTACTAATACCCGAAAGTGAATACCATGATTCTTTTGTCTATCAATAACCACATGCATTGCACGATGGTAGATCATAATCTCGAAAATAATGCGTCAAGCTAGTATTTGCGATGAATCTCCCGCCGGCCCATTTGAAGGACAAATCATATCTATTACATCTTTGTTTTTCTGTCAATTTCAAAAATTTATGACTCTTCTTACAGTACTACTATTTTCTCCTCCTCACAATTTTACAAGAAGAAAACAAAATATAATCATATCAGAAAAAAAAATGTATAAATAAAATGTTAACAGTAAAATTTCTTGTTATTTTCAATAAAATAAAATAAAAATAACAAGTTTGAGTACTGACAGTGTAATGAATTTTTGATATTTATTAGTAGGTTACTTACCATTTATACTAGCAATTTTAGTCCCGCAAATATTGATAAGTTTTAATTTTGGTCCTTATAATTTTTAGTTTAGTACATATAACTTTCAATTAATTGATATACGTACTTTTGATATCACAAATTGTGACTCTTCACAAATTTAATGAATTATTATGTACTAAACCATTTTATTATTGGTGTATTATATTAAATTTATATTTTTACTCCATATTTGAAGTGATATATTTCTAAAATATACTTTAAATATCACATATTTTTTGTATAAAGAAATGAAAAACACATATTTTAGATAATTAAAAATTAAATGTATTTAATCAAATGATACAAGGACCAAATTCAAAATTTACCAATAACTGAAGGACTGAAATTAAGTGCAATTATCTCTAAAGATTATCAATGAACGATACTAAATAAAATTACTTGTAATTACAAACTCTCCGATAGATTTATAGGAAAACTTGTGAGGTAAAAAAATATAACGATAAACATTAGGAAAATCCCATCAAATTTCAGAAACTGCACCACCACCACAAAATTGTATCATACACGAACTAGATAAAATAATAGAAATTACATCTCAATAGTTGCATCAGACTCTAAAAATATATCAAAATAAAAATTACTCCTCCAACCAGTGACGTTCGTAGGATTTCTCCATAAGCGATATCGATATCCAAAAGAAAATAATATTTGAACAAATCATTTTAACGACATTGTATTTTAAAAATGAATAACCAGATCATATTACTAAAAATGATTTCAAATATAATATTATTACAACTATACATATTTTCTAAAAAAATAATATATTTTTTTCAAGTAAAGTAAGTATCTGACGGTGGCACATGCAATAACGTCAGTTTGTACCATGCATAATGCATTTACTAAACGACAACTTTCTTTTTCAAAGTAATATATTCGATACTCGTCTTGGAGATCGACTAATTCATTCACGTTAAAAGTTTATTTTAGAAAATAAACCACTACCTATCAAAGTTCGCTACATATTCAGAGCTCGAATTTTAAACATATTTGATAAAAAATAAATAAATACTTATTATTATCGCGATGACTCGTTAGTCGCAAAGTACCACAAAGCACTTTCTATCAAAGTTCACTCCGTATTTAGAGCTTGAATTTAAAATTTTTGATTGAAAAAAAAATGAACGAGTACTTATCATTCCCGCAATAACTAGTTAGTAGCAAAATGCCACAAACCAATGGGCATGTTGTCCGGATTTCTAAAACAAACAAACATAAACGCGTTGATTTCAGCAGCACTAACTCCAATTCAACATTTTAAATAGTATTTTTTATATTTGGTGTCCGATATTTATATTGAAGTATGATTAAATTGAATTTGCGTCAGAAAGTTTTATATTTGGGGGTAAAGAACTCCCTAATAAAGACGACAATTCCTTATCCAGGAGGATTCGAATCAAAATCTCTGATTAAGAATAAAGAAGTACTTACTACTCCATCACAATTCTTGTTGGTAGCTTCATCTTATTTATTACTCCTATACAAGTATATATGTATGTCTGTATTATGACAAAGTGAGAATTTTTAGTTTATGAATTTTGAATTTTAAAGGACGGTTTTAAAAATTAAGTTTTATTTTATTAATATATATTTTTAATATTAAATTTATTATGTATTTAAAATTATAAGTTCATATCTATTATTTATTATAATTTTTTATACATAAATTTGTGATTCAGTGTCAAAAATACTAGATGCAGATGAACCCCAGTATCAAAAGGTTACATTCACCTCTACTGGATTCAAAGATGAAATTAAAATTTGAAGCTTATAAGTTGAACTAAAAAATTTACTAGGTTTTGCGAACCCGTAATGTAAAGATGGCTTCGCCCTGATCTATACTACTACAAAAGCACGAAGACTCAACACGAAATGTTGATTAATTTTTTTTATTCTTTAGAAATAGATTTAATATTTAAAAAATTTAAAATTAATTAAAATTTAAGTTACCTAATATAAATTATTTATTAATTGACAAAAGTTAAAAATTGTAATCTCTTCCATGTCACCTTCTAAATTAAATATTCAAAACATATTTTCTATTTCACAAAAAAATATATTACAGTGTTTTATTTTTTTCTATTTTTTTTTCATAAATATCTTTCTCTATAATCATGAGATTCCTTCAACAAATAGTAAAATTATTTATTACTTTATTCTGTTCCTACTCATAATAATAATTACGTGTATTCAAAAAAACATAAATAATGATGAAAGATGCATTTATTTTCCACCTGCATCTTTTATTACTATAATTGCTCTATTATCACTTTATTTTTTTTACCATGTTAATAAAAAGGAGGCCAGGTTCGAGTCTTCTAGATATTGAGTCATTTTTAATACGTAGCATTTTACTTTTTAATATGAGATTTTTTTATGCGTATAAATTTAGTCGGCCTTCAATACGACTATCGATATCAGATGTGTTGGAAATAGCTATTGGATCGGGTTGAGTCGGGTCCATCCATAAGGGATGCTAATTAGCCTGTTAGTCCATTAGTTTGTCCTTCTTCTTAACCCTAACCCTTATGAATAAATACATCATTATGAGTGTAGAGAAGTAGTATTTTTTCACATAAAATGGCTAAGATCAGTGAAACGCTTTGCATTCCTAAAAGATATCTAGATTATGGACAAATGGAGTTCATCCGCTTTGTGAGGATTTCAAACGATCGATAACACAAGACGTGTGGTTGCTAGAGTTCCGCTTCCGTTATGACGAAACCCGTAAATCTCCCAAATTAGTATTAACGATTCGAATACTACAAGATGGTAAAGAAATAAATATTAATGTAAAGGAGGCATTAAAAATATCTTAAATTAGTTAGCAATTAATTATATTAAATAATACATGAAAAGACATTTTGGAAAATGATAGGTCTCAATTTTTTCAATGAAAGGTGATGTATGATGTTGAATTGCATGTGAAATATCTTTGGTGCTAACATGATTATGATTAGCATGGGAATATATTTAATTATCTTTACTTTTTATTTCTTCCATCTCTTTTAGTTTGGGTTGCAATTCATATATATAGTGATTAAATAATATTCTATATATATTTATATTAATGAATTTTCTTCTTCTTTATTACTATTTCTAAAAAAAGTCAAAAAGATCTACATGGTGTTTATTATATAGTTAAATTTCTCTATAATAACATTATTTATCAGAATACTTTTTAATTGTTATAATGAAATGCTATTTATGAAAAATAAATAAATATAATATAATATGAAAATTCGATTATTAAAAAGAAAAAGGAGGAAGCAAAAAGGGGGAAAAAGTTGCAAAAAGCTAAAAAGTATTTAAAGAAAAAAGAGGGGAGGAAGCAAAAAGGGGGAAAATAATAATTAAAAAAAGTATAAGATA
This sequence comes from Jaltomata sinuosa, assembly GCA_003996215.1. NCBI lineage: Eukaryota > Viridiplantae > Streptophyta > Magnoliopsida > Solanales > Solanaceae > Jaltomata > Jaltomata sinuosa. Next base: position 834,521 of record QJPP01000010.1, read on the forward strand.
CTTATACTTGTATGATGTGGTCCTATGAAGGCAAATATGAAAATGATTTAAATAATTATTATTTACGTACGTAGCCATGCAAGTAATACCAATACTTCGCAATCAAAAATATGGTGGAACGGTAAGTAATTATTTATTTTTAATCAAATGTCTCAAAAATATCGATCGGCTTTGATAGGGATTAAGAAGCGTTTACTTTCCCAAAGTGAGACTTTGCTAAATAAATTCATTCAAGATTAGTCGGACTCTAAACAGGTGTCGAATAATCGTGTGAAAAAACTAATTAAATAAATCAAACAAGTACGTAATTTAATTAATTCAATATGAAAGTAAATGTTAAATATATACTCACCTATTAAATACTAAACATATTTACATAATTTGTACAGTAGTAACTATTAAAAAATTAGTTACTCTCATTGAAATTATTGAGAATTTAATAATTGTCGATCACTACTTGACTATGAAAAAAATACTATGGTCAAAAGTGGAGTACAACTAGTTAATGTTACTCTCTAATCAATTTGATGCATGCAGTGGTACATCAATGGGCCCCACCCAAAAAATAAAGAGAAAAAGAAAAAAAATGTTTTTTTATTCGATGTTTGATAGTTAATTTGAAGTTCGACTAATATAAAATCACATCGAGAATGAATTTCACTTTAAGAAATAAAATATTTTTTACCAGGGTTTGAACCCGTAATCTTTGAAGAGTAAAGTTTTGTTCTTTTTTCTTTTCTTGGTGCTATTACATGGTGGAAGAGGAGGAGGAGAAGAGGAAAAGCAGTCACAAGCGTGAAGTTAGTACAGTCAGACCTCTCTATAGTGACAGCGTTTATTTGAAAATTTCATGATTACTATAGTGAGGTGTTGTTATATATGTATAGTGATATTTGTCGTTTAGATCTATATAAAATATTATTTATTTATTTTATATTTTTTATGTTATAAGTGAAAACAAAATACTTGGTATCCCCCTAGTTTAATAATTTTATGTACCAAGAATAAAGAATGTATTTGTTAATTAATTTAACCAAAATAATAGAGGCTTGCAATCTGTTTATTTTATAAAAAAATATTATTACACAACTATTGTAAATTTGAGGTAATTCACTACAAGAGAACATGAAATTAGCTACGAAATTTATTGGTAATTCCTAGCTAATTTATCGCTGAAAAACTCTTAGCTAATTGAAATTTCTTATAATCCGTCACTAATTCATAGCTAAATGAGATTAGTATGAATTTTTTGTTGTTTAGCTACAAATTTTTGTCCTTCGTTAATTCCTTGTTTTTTAGTAGTGATTTCACAAAAAATGTACTGCTATAATAAATGTCATTATTGTTATAGGTGAATATCGTTATAGAGAAATAAAATAAAAGATAAAAACTTAATTTTAAAAAAAATAAGATATTATAATAAAATGTCATTATAATAAGCGACCGTTACACAAAGTTCTGACTGTATTTAGGATACGAAATTGAACGACTCTATAACAATTTAGATTCAAATTCAATATTTATCTTACAACAATTACCAAAAGATGTGGAATAATATTTTTTCTATATGCTGACAAGAAGACAATTACCAAAATTTGAGGAATCTACATAGAGATGTGGGATTTTTTCTGAAAAAAATAATCTAAAGAGACTTTCCCTTTTCATGATAGTTGTTATAGTATTATTTATTATAAATAGACAAAGCAAAGTATAAAGTAACTTTGATGACACACCAATATAGGTTGCGATGTAGCGATGAGATTGCTCCATTCTTATTCAAATATCTTTCATTGAGTCTTGAGTATGAAGGATTCGTTTGACTATAAAAATTAAAAATATATTCACTTTATTTGGTATTCACTTTAAAGTTAAAAATAGAGTTGGAGTTATATTTGGTCATAGTATTTTCAAAAATATTTTGGACTATTGAGTTTGTGTAGTATTTAAAAATAAAGTGAGAGGAAAAATTGAATCCAAAAATAGTGAATACACCTCAAGAAATGTTTTTTAAAAAATCAAAAATTGTGAAAATATATTCCGGAATATATTTTGATTTTCATGGCCAAACAAGTATTCTGAAATAAAGTGAAAACGTATTTCAGAATATTGTGAATAATATTTATGGTCAAATGCCTATGATTTTTTTTTATTGAGAGTGTCACTCTTAAAATGAGTCCTGCAGTGCACGATTAGCATTAATTGGGACTTCAATACGAATACTGAACCGAGGATGGAAAATCAAAAAAAGAAAAACTTTGATGACACAAAAACAGATTGTCGGTGCTCAAATTCCCATTTTTTGTAATTTTTTAATCCTTTTACTTTAAATAATAATTATTACTATATTACTCACTCAATTAATCTAAGACTAGAAGAAATAATTAACTTTTTCATTGGCAAAAGTAAAATGTTCACTAATGAATTCAAATTATGAAGAAGTAATTACATGAAAAAATTGAAGAAATTCAACATCTATTATAAATCAAAATAAATAATATATTATATAAATTGAGATAGAAAAAATATTTCTTTGATTCAAAGTGGAAGCAAGGGTAAACACGATAGTCAATAGATAAATATTTAATTTCATATAAACACTCGTTCCAAATAAATATTTTATTTAGTATAATAAAAGTATAAAAAAAGGGGCAACATAACGAAAACTCCAATAGAATATACAAAAGAATCATACTTAATTAGAAGTTTTTGAATTCGAATCTTGAGCGTAAAAAAAAAGACTAGTGAAGTGCTTAAATAAATTATATACGATGTAAATTTAAATTAATCAAAATACTAATATGAGTATAATATCAAGTGAGGGAAAAAAAAAGAAATAGGAAAGTTCATGAATAAAATAAAGAAAGCAACCCACACACTATTGGCCAAAACTACATGAAATGCACAACTCAAAAAAGTCAAAAGTCATGTGCATATGTTTCACTATAAAATAAAAGATATTTCCTTCGTTTTTAAATATTTATCATGTTTTATTTTTCAAATATAATATATAAAAGAATAGCCTGATATACTAAAATTTTTGCTACACTCGGAGTTCACCACAAGTGTCAATTGTTAGCAACTTTATCCTGTTTTTCTGTAAGAAATTATTTTCACGATTTGAACCTGTAATCCTCCTGATCATCAAATAACAACAACTTTACCAATATATATATTAACTACAATTTAATAATAAAAATTATATAAAGATATGTGTAGCATGTTCATTTGATTGGTGAAAATATTAAATGCTTATAAATTTTTTACCTACATATGTATATATAACTATTCCAACCATAATATCAAAAACCCTCTCACTATAATAAAGAAGAAGTCAGAATAATTTGCAATAATTGATTAGATAAATAAATGAAGTGAGAATTACTAGCAATAATTGATTTGATCAATTAATAAAGATAGAAATAAAAATCTTTAATTACATAATTTTTAGGTAGTATCTAACTAGAGAAATTCAAGGAATAATAAGTCTTTGGTTTGACCAATTATTATGCTACTCAACCATAAATAGAGTCAAAAGCAGTAAGTTGATCACTTTTAGTTTTAATTTTTTCACTTTATAAGTTTTTAGTTTAATCAAAAAACTTTTTATTTATATTTAATAATCTTACCTAAAATATTTTCATATTCATTGTGTATTTTAATTGTTTTATTAAAAAAACAACTCATCATTACTTTTTACCAAATCATCAGAGGTATAATCAGTTTAAGTAAATATTTATTTAGCATAATATATAAATAGACATTCAAATTTGATTGTGACTGATAAGTAAATACTCTAACTTCAAATACACACATTTAACATCTCAACTTGTCTCGATCGTGTCAATTAAATATTTCAACTTACAAAACAATTATCTAGACACTTTTAAAATATATATACCACATCAACATCGGATATTTACGAAACACGATGAAAATGAATTAAAGTATTTAATTATCAATTGAGACTGAGTTATTTTGTGTCTAATGCTTTGTGTATAGTGTGTGTGAGAGAGAGATAGCACACAAAAAGGAACCATATTTTCTTTTCCTCTCAGTTATAATATTTATATTAAAATCTGATTAAAATTCAAATTCATGTCAAATATAATAATGCGAAAAGCTTTGATTTTTTCTCTAATGTATAGTGTGAGAGTGAACACATATTAGGATTTTTCCCCTTCTTTATTTGATTCTCATATATTTAATATTTATATTAAAGTTTGATTAAATTTAAATTTGTGCTCATAAATGCCACATTAAAGAAAAAATATTTTCTATTTTCTCATAAAGGTCATTTCACATCCGAAACTCGAATTTAAATTTTTTAATCAAAAATGAAAAATTACTTATATCGTATCACAATAATAAAAATATATATTAATTAATTATGATTAAGTAAAAGAATTTTATATTCAAATACAAGACATATATATATGTTGGTTCGATACAAACGCTCGATATATGTTGGTTCGATACAAACGCTCGATATAAGTGAATAATCGAGTGTATTAAACTTTTACTATACACAAAAGCTACAAAAAGGTCAAATTTATTGTATATGATCATATCGATATACCCTGCATTTCTACCAGAGCCGGTGTAAACACACTGGTAAATTTCCTAATTGGTACAAAAGGGACCATGTGTGAAAAAGGGGAGTAATAATAATGGTAGAAACAAATTCCAAACCCCATAAAAGAGAAAAAGAAGACAGCTATACTGAGAGGGGAACAAAGCCAAGAATCTTAAAGAGGGAAGGATAAGAACATGACATAAATAAACAGTTTCTTTTTTCTAAGAAAATAATAATAATAATAATAATAATTTAAGGTTGTCTTTTTTCTTCTTCTCTGTCTACATTTACATACATATAGTATATGTAATGTGAGTATATATATACAGTTCTATATATCTGTTCCACTCCTTTTTTTCTCCTTAATTTCTCCCTATATCTGGGGTTGGTTAAAGAAATTGAGTCTTGAAAACAAGATTCTGGCCCAGATTGTGAGGAGAAATTTTGGGTCTTTCAAGATTTTTCTTAACATACAGGTACTTTACTCTGTTTCCTTTTCTGTGACTTTTTTTCTTTTTGTGTACTGCATTTGAGCTGAGGGTCTTTCGGAAATAATTTCTCTATCTTTACGAGATAGCGGTAAGATATGCGTACACTCTAGTTTTCCAAGACTTCACTTGTGTGATTTCACTAGGTATGTTGTTGTTGTTGTTGTTCTTGTGTGTGCGCCTCATTTAAGCTGAGGATATTTCGAAAATAGTCTTTTTACCTCCACTAGGTAGTGGTAAGGTCTGCATATACCATACCCTTCTCATCTCAGACCCCACTTGTGGATATCACTGGGTATGTTGTTGTTTGTGTGTATTTATTGTTTTCATCAAGAAGCTAATACAATGGGCTCAACTCTGTTTGTATCATTTTCTGTGTAAGATCTTTTTCAGGTGATTGCATTTTGAGTCTTTTTTCTGTCTCTTTCTCATTTATATCCACTGCTTTGCCATCTTGGGTTTTCATTGATTTTACCTGCTGATTTTGCTGGTTTTAAGCATTTGGGGTTTCTTAGTTTTGTCAGTAAGATCTTGGGTTTCATTCTTTTTCTTGAATTAACATGTCTATATAGTCCAAGATTTGATCTTTGGATGAGTAAATTGTTCATAAAAATTGAATCTTTTAAGCATTTCTTTCTTGGATGAGTGAATTTGTTCACAAAAATTGAATCCTTTTAAGCATTTCTTGCTTGGGATTACTGTCGGCAAGTCTATTTAGGTAGTGTAAAAGTACAACTTAATTGGTCAACAAATGAAGTACTATTCTTAACTTATCTTTAGTCTACTAGCTTTACACTGTTCTTTTCCTTTCTTGTATTCTTGGTTGTTAGGTGCAAAAATTCTTTGGTTTGGTTTTTTTTTCATGTTTCTTCCTTACATTATTGACTTTAGTGGCTAAGAGGGCCCTCAATGGGACATCATAATTTGATAAAGTTTTGGGCCCTATATCATGTGAAAAATATAAAGATAAAGTGAACATGTTAGTTTCTAACTTGCCCCCTACTTTCAGTATCAGCAGATCTAATCTAATGGTTTTTAAGAGTTGTAATTAGTAGCCTGCTTTTTGAGATTAGATCTGTTAATGGTCCTCTTGTTTTTGTTTGGCTACTAGGATTTTGTATCTAGTTTATTCAGATATCCAAGTATTGGAGTACTGGATTTTCAGTAAGTGGTTTGTGTTGTATACTTTTTGGAGAATTTCTTGCCTAGTTAAGCATTTATACTATCCTCCTTTGGCTTCTCCGATTAGTCGATAGTTTTCACAAGCACAAATTCCGCTTTTCACAAAATAATCTATCTTTTTCCGGTTTATTAGTTTTGTAATGAAAAGTATAAGGTTTTGTTTTGAGATTAGGATCTCATTGTAATGTCATTGCCTTTTCTTTTTTCTTTCATTTATACTGGAACCACTGAATTCATTAGATACCGATTCCTATCTCGAAAACGTGTTTTCTCCTCTTTGATTTCCTAGCTGTTCCTTTTTCTACTTTTTAGTTAAAACAAGATGATGGGTATCATATTCTTAACAAAAAAGTAATGATCAGTATCATATTTTCCCCTCTCATTTGCTTGAGTGCTCTTTCCATTCTATTATTCTTCTTGATAATCCATTTGAAAGGAACCGTCAGTCCGTCACTTTAGGAAATTCCAAGTAGGTGTTTGCATGAAGATTTTACTAGTTGAAGAGGTAGAATGATTTACCTGGTTGTTTTGCTCTTATGCAGGTAACTGATAAGAAGGATTAGGAAAACATGAAGCACAAAGATGGAAAACCAAATCAATCGGATAGAAGTTCGTGGAAAGTCCCGATGGCATTAACAGTTGTGGTGCTGTGTGGGCTTTCTTTCTACCTTGGAGGTATTTTTTGCTCTGAAAAGGAGAGATATGTTGCTGAGGCTGTTAACAAGGCAGTTGACACTCCCACGGGAACTGCTACCGGACCTGTCCAGATCAAAGCCGTTTCCTTTCCTGAATGCAGTGCTGAGTATCAGGACTATACTCCATGCACAGATCCAAAGGTATTATGATTTATAGTCTTTTTATCCTCGAATTTTGTTCATTGAGATATGGATTTGTTATTATCGTGTGGTTCCGTCCGTTATGTTAATGATCTATTGTTGATATCACAGAGATGGCACAAGTATGGTCGCCATCGTCTTGCTTTCTTGGAACGGCATTGCCCTCCTAGTTTTGAAAGACAGGAATGCTTGGTACCCCCACCAGATGGCTATAAATCGCCTATTAGATGGCCAAAGAGCAAAAATGAATGTTGGTACAGGTAATACTTCATGTTCTGGAACTTTTCAATGCTTTGTTCGATTTGTTTGTGATCATTAAACCTTACTGAAGTTACTGGTCGGATCTGGCTTCAGGAATGTTCCATATGATTGGATTAACAAACAAAAGTCCAATCAGCATTGGCTTAAAAAAGAAGGGGAGAAGTTTCTCTTTCCTGGTGGTGGTACAATGTTTCCTAATGGAGTTGGTGCCTATGTTGATTTGATGCAAGATTTGATTCCGCAAATGAAAGATGGAACAATCCGAACTGCCATTGATACTGGATGTGGGGTGAGTCTTTGCCGTGGAGATTTTGCTTCTATTATGTTTCCATATATGATCTTTTTCTCCAGCAATTTAAGTTTTTTCTTCTTCTTGGGAGTGTTTCTAGCAAAAGATAACTGGTTCAGTCATATCTATGTTATATCTTAGTTTTCGGGTTCCATAGCCTTGTTGAAGTTAACTGAACACTAACTCATCTAAGAAGTCCTCGTCTCTTAGCGACAGTTAAATGAAGAAATCCCTTTCCCTAGGCGTCTTCCTTCAATGTGTTTTTGGTTGCCTTTTGCTATTTCCGGCCTGAGTTCATAACTGATTCTTTTATTACTGATTTTGGTACATTATCTCTGATTGTAATATCGTGTTTCGACTAATTACTAGACGAGGAAAAAAAATACAACACCAGATGTTTCTTCTAGGAAATTTAGTTGTAGCATGTGATTCAGAGTTCGAGTTAAGCCTAATGTTCCTCTTCATCTTCCTCTAGGTGGCAAGCTGGGGAGGTGATCTACTAGATCGTGGAATTTTGACCGTTTCTCTTGCCCCAAGAGACAATCACCAGGCTCAGGTTCAGTTTGCTCTGGAACGTGGAATTCCTGCAATCCTGGGCATCATTTCTACTCAGCGTCTTCCTTTCCCTTCAAACTCTTTTGATATGGCTCATTGCTCAAGATGCCTAATTCCATGGACTGAATTTGGTAAGTGATCTACTTGAGTAGAAGGTGTATGATATGATGTCTTAATGTTGTGTTGCGTGGCATTTCCAATTCGTAAATAGGGATGTATCATAGACAAAGCAAGCTAGATATTAGCGGTGATGGTTATACTAATTCTTATTGTCAGGTGGAGTTTACCTTCTTGAGGTACATCGCATACTCCGTCCTGGTGGTTTCTGGGTCCTCTCTGGCCCTCCAGTGAACTATCAACGCCGTTGGAGAGGATGGAATACCACCATTGAAGAGCAAAAATCAGATTACGATAAGTTGCAAGAACTACTAACTTCAATGTGCTTCAAATTATTCAACAAGAAGGACGACATTGCTGTGTGGCAGAAGTTGTCTGACAATAACTGCTATAAGAAGCTCGATAATCCTGACAACTATCCATCAAAATGTGATGATGGTACTGAACCAGATTCAGCATGGTACACTCCTCTTCGGCCTTGTGTAGTTGTGCCAAATCCAGCTGCTAAGAAAGTCAAGTTGGATGCCCTCCCCAAGTGGCCAGAAAGGTTGCACGCTGCTCCGGAACGTGTTTCTGATGTTCGTGGAGGTAGTGCTGGTGCCTTCAAGCATGATGATGGTAAATGGAAGGCTCGGGCGAAACACTACAAGAAGTTGCTCCCCGCAATTGGGACTGACAAGATCAGAAATGTAATGGATATGAACACCTTGTATGGAGGTTTTGCTGCTGCTGTGGCTGATGATCCGTTGTGGGTCATGAATGTGGTTTCATCTTACGCTACAAATACACTTCCTGTGGTCTACGATAGGGGTCTTATTGGAACAATTCATGACTGGTAATCATGATTTACATGCAAAAAAACCTCAAGCCTAAACTACTATCATCGCTCTTTTTCGTTACGCTTGGTGATCTGTCTTCGCTTAATTATTGAATTTTTTTTGTTTGTTGTTCCACAGGTGTGAGGCTTTCTCAACATATCCGCGGACATACGATCTCCTGCATCTCGATGGCCTCTTCTCCGCCGAAAGTCATAGGTAAAAGCATTTACACCTCATGTTCACAGTATCCTTCATCATTTACCCTTAACCCCCTATGCATCTTTTAGTGAGTCGTTTAAGCTAGAGTGGTGGCTACGGGTTCAACCGATTTTTGGTTCAAACATTGTATTTGTCTTAAAGTTCCATTGAATTTGTACTACACGTTATTAATTTAGAACCCATTAACTTAAATAGATTAGAAGCCAGAACCCATAAGCTTCAAATTCTGGCTCCGCCTCTGTAGTTTCGACTAAGGGCTAAGCATATCTACTTTTAAGCTAGCAAACTCGTTTTTCCCCTTCCTGACATCAGTTACGTGCATCGTGCAGATGTGAAATGAAGTATGTTCTGCTAGAAATGGATCGTATTTTACGGCCCAACGGATACACTATAATCCGAGAATCCAGCTATTTCGTTGACGCTATTGCTACGATGGCTAAGGGGACGAGATGGAGCTGTCGTAAGGAAGAAGCGGAATACGGCGTAGAGAAGGAGAAGATATTGATTTGCCAGAAGAAACTATGGTATTCAAAGCAAAGTTCATGATGATAATGGAGAGAAAAAGTTATATATTTAAAGATACCAAGCACCATAGGAGATAAGTATATATATATATTTTGTTCAACAAATCATTGGAAATTGAGATTTTGAATTGAAGAATCAATAGCCAAAAAAAATAACCAAGCTAATATTATGATGGTGTTTGTCATGCAATATATTCTTTGTAAGGCTCAAAGCTTTTGCTTTGTGCACCAGCTGGCCCTCGGGGATTTCTCGATTATTAAAAAAACGGAGCCTCGTGCTCTTCGAGTGTATTCTATTTTTATTTATTTTTGGGAAAACATTGCAGCTCCTTGTGTACCTAGTTAGATTTGTTCCTTTTTGAAGTCTTTTTGGATAATAATAATTAAAGCCCAATTTTTATTGTCAAAGTGCTTCTATCTAGCTCATGAAATGTAGTAGCCAAATTATATATGTATCATACATGATATTCTATTTTTCTTGATACCAGGAATAAAATCACATAATTGAATATTAAGGGGTCGTTTGGTTTGAGGATAGGTTATGCTGGGATTTGTTATCCTCGTATTATTTCTTGTTGACGGTTTGATTTGTTGTATTATAAATAACATGCATTTTATAATTTTTAAGAAGTTTGTTTACAAAATACCTCCATCTTATTTTAGTAGAAAAAGGGTTTGAGAGACTTCCAAGGGTATTTTTGTCATTTTTATTATTTTACCTCTGATAGGGATAACTTATTCCAGTACTAATTACTAATCCTGATATAATTTATCTCAAGATTAGTAACCAAACAGGGATAAGACAATACTAAATTTTTATCCTACGATTGAATCCAAATATCAATATACCCTCTCTTCTTTTTTTATCTATCACAATGCAATTCTTTGATCATCCTATGCTACTTGGAGGATTCGACACGCACTCGTAAATGTTTTTAAAAGATTTTGAGCAATATGTCCTATTCTCTTCACTATTTTGAGCAATTGTTGAATTAGTTTGAACCTTGAGAAGACAGGATTGATGATTATATACAAGGGGGTTTAACATATTGATGTTGACAAATGAGATTTGCTTTAGTTGGTGGTTTGAGTAGTGTGAAAGTTAAGTTAAGAATGTTAATATTTATCTTGCTAATAAGATAGAATAGGAAACAAAAATCAACTTTGACATCATTTATTGGGCCAAGCCACCACCAGCCCCTAAGGGGACTTGCCACTCTTTTTCTATTTTCTTCCCTGGTGTTTGATATCTGTTTTGAGATTTCAGAAGAAATAATCTAAATAGTCGTTCATCCAACAACTTAAACTAAAATAGTTGGTGGACGTGTAATATGCTTATAACAGTGTAACAAGTGTATAATTTATGTGTACCGCCTAAGAAAAGTAAAGAGTGAACTCGGATAGCTATTTGTGCAAAGCTACCATTCGAGTTCGTACACTACCGTGTAAGGCCTATTAGAGAAGGAAGTGCTTCTTACTAAGATTTTTTTCTATTTTCATAACTCAAACTCGAGATTTTTGATCAAGAGTGGAGTGATCCTATCCGTCCCACTACGATCTTTAGTATGCAAAGGACCATAGAATATATATGGACCATAAAAAAAATGCCTTTGATGGCATCCAAAACAATTGATTTGGGCTCTCTTGGTCCATTTCTGGTGCATCCACTGGATTAGATTCCATAAATGTGCTTTGGTCTTTTCTTTAACCCATTGTTTGGATTTTGGTTGAGTTAATTTAGACTTACGGCTTGTTTGATTGGGGAATAAGTTATTCGAAATTAATTATTTTGGGATTAGTTATTACAGGATTGTTATCCTACCCTTAATATGGGATAAAAATAATACTACAATCTCGGGATTACTGATTGAGGGATAAGTTATCTCAATCAAACATGAGATAAACTCATCCTAAAATTAATCTCGAGATTAGTTATCTCTTATTCTTCATACCAAACGAGCCCTTAGAGTTACCAAAAATTAGTTCCGAACAAAAGTTTGTCCTCATAGGTAGGAATGACAATGAGACAAGATGGATGCGACGTGGGGCTGGGGGCAAATCATAAATAGGACGATTAAAGAGAGCTTTTTGTCAGCTTCACCCACCTCGCCTCGTCTTTGTCGAAAGCGAAAAAGACCTTGAATCGAGATACAATTTGTTAAGCGATTGTTATTGATATTATCTCTCACTCTGAGGTAGGATTTACCTTAGGTATCACCTCTTCTTTAGAAACTTGCAAGCCTAGAAGTCTGTCAATCCTGTTTGACCAGTCTGCTTTCCGTCAGGGGCATCACATACACCTCTCCTTGCAGACTCTACATCCTTGCTAAAGTTTGTCCCATCATCATCTGAGAGAGTACTTGTCATATATAGTCCAAATCTATATACGTGTTGTTCACTTTTGCCCAACAAGACTTCGTAAATTTATTTTTCATATAATGTCATATCAAGTCTTAAAAACGCACATATCATATAAATTTAAACTACATCTTATAAAAAAAATTACTTTTTTTATTTCGATAAATTCACCTAAAATATCATATGCACCCCGAACTTAAAAACCTGTCAATCCTACCCTCCTGCTTGGCCCACCTCATTAGCTCACCTTCCTAATGGGGTGTCACACACTGGTAAGGAGGAAAAAAATGAAACCAGAAAAAGATAAAAGATTTTTATTCCTTGGATAACCTTGGGAATTGTGTTGGAAAAATAAAACCAGAAAATTAAAGAGAAAAAACTTTTTTATATTCCTTGGATAACCTTGGAAATTGTGGTAGGAGAAAGAGTTAATCGTCAGAACCATATTTAAATTACACTTTTTTCGTCTATCTTTATTTATTTATGTTTAATTTGACACATTTTTAACAAGCGATAAATAAAAATAAAAAAACTTACAATTAATTGGATAATCACTATAGTTAATAACTAATATAAAATAAATACAATATGATAAATTTTCTCTTAATTTTTCAAATTGAACAATTATTTTTACTATAGCATACAAATAAAAATGGACGGAGAAAGTATTTTTTTCTCTTGTGAATTTCATATTTTTATTATCAATTGTTTTCTTTGTCTATTTAAATTATCACTCTCTTTATATTTAAATCACATTTCGATGCTGAGTTAGTTAAATATTTGCTCCCAATCGATAATAAACATGCCTAGATCAACTCCGTTATTTATCATTATGATAAGTATCAAGTGCAGTTGAGACATCTGATGTGTTTCAATATAAAGAAGTGATACTTAATGTATAAAACTCGTAAAAAGATGATAGTTTAAATAAAAAAATAAAAAAATAAAAAATTAAAATATAAAACTCGCAAAAATATAATACGTAATTATCTATTTGTCAGCTTTTCCTAACATGTTTCACTAGTTGTTTTAAGAATGGTGTGGCACCACCTCAAAGTTCAAAAACGTATACACTACACCTCACTATCCACCCACCAATTTGTCAAATGCCAACTACTATTCATAATATGCCACCTGTTTCTCATACAAAAGTCTAATTGGATAACATATGGTCTCAATAATTTTAATTTATTATTTCTTATTCACCGTTCGATATTGTATGAGAGCTCAACTAAATTCGAATTTGCATATAAATAATTCATTTCTGGGGTTTCTTGTTGTCTTAGAAACACAAATTCAAGATTTTTAGTTAAAGGTAAGAGATCCCGAACCGTTGTATCGCAATTCATATTGATACATATGATATCAATATATTTCCATTTTCCAATGATATTTTTTGTGACCTAACTTGATTACATATATTTTTTGTGACCTAACTTGATTACATGTATTCGTTGATACATATGGTATCAATATATTTATTTTTCCATTTATCGCGATTTAATGAAATTCGTGATAAATATGTTTGTTGAAAACTATGTTTGATGGGTTTTAATTAGAAATCATAGATTATTGACGGTATTCTGATAGGAACGTTTATGGAAAATTCATAAATTTCTAATAGTGTGCCAAGAAGGAAATGATTGAACGGATGAGATTCTTCTATTTTTAATCATTGATTTCAAATTTAAACCGAAAATAAAAAGTTCATTGTTGAAAGTGTTTTCCCTTAAATAAATACTATACTTCGATCGAAATTCAAAATAGTTGATTCAGGATACCAAATGATCAAATCAAAGCTATAGTTTTAACTTTTAAGTTTTTACGATGAAATTCATTATTTTTTTGAAATTATAAGTAACATGACATACTTTTGAAGTTTTAATGTTCTCTCACATATGAGGGTCAAGACGTTATCAGGTGCCGACGGCCAATTCAAGTGCTTCTGAATTGTCAAAATAATCGTTTATTACACGACTCACTAACTCTGCTTGAGACGTGAGTACATACAATTTTTTTGAGTCAATTTTGGTTTCAATTTTCAAAACATAAATTGGTTTTGAATAAGACAATTTACTCCAACAGAAACTTGTTATACTCACATGGGTTGACACCTATTCTTGATTGAGAATTTTTTTTTTGGCTAAAATAAGAAAGAAGTAAGAATACAACTAAAAAGACAAAAAAGAAAAATGATAGATAAAAAATTTAAAAATATTTACTTTTTTTTTGGCAACTCAAGCACATTAGTTATAATAGTTAATTCATTTAATTTTTCTTGAAACATAATATTTTAAATATGTCAAACTTCTTCTAATAATTCTTTCTTTTATATGAAAAGTTTACATTTTCTACGAATTATACTCAATATTTTTACTAAAAAGTACCTATAACATTGAATTGGTCTTAGGTTGAAGACTTCTTTCTTGTGCATTCAACTTTGTTTGTGTCAATCACTCCCTTGATCATGAAACTATATTTTTAATATTATGATTTGGTCAACCAATATTCAATTCTTTCTTCAATATAGAATTGATTCAAATTAATTTTCCTATTTTTTATTTAAGAAAAAAAGAAAATATAAATTCGGGTCATCATATATATACAACAACAATAATAAATTTAGTGTAATTCCATAAGTGAAGTAGGATGAGGCTAAAATGTACACAATCTTACTTTTATCTTTATGGCATAAAGAGGTTGTTTTCGATTGATCCTCGGTAATCTTCCTTCTTTATCCGGACTTGAAACGGACAACGTGAATGAGTTCAAAACATGTATAATACAACACACACGCATTTTTAAAGAACTGATAGACTTCTCTGTTGTAAGGAAAACAAGTTTCATAAAATGACATTCTAAATGATTGTCATCTTCCCACCTCCCGACACCCCACCCTCCCAGCACCCACCCTATCATCTATCTGCAACCCCCCCCCCCCTCCCCCCAAAGACCATAATTCCCATAATATTTATATAGATTATATATAAATTCTTTAACTTGAAATAATATCTTTTACTTTTTTTGTCAAACATAAAAAAATAAATACTTATTTTTCAAGAAAATATTTTCTGTCATACCAAACACACCTAAAAAGTAAAACTTTAAAGATAAGAATGGTAAACTAGAAAATGATATTGGGATCATTGTATGTATGTAGACATAAGATTTAACTTTTTTTCATGCTTTGATTACCACTTGCTTATAAAAGGGTTAAGGCTTTAAATCGAATATGCTTTAATTCACCAAAAGTAGTAACAAAGAATCCTTATGTGAAATGGCACATCACTTTTTGTGAAAATTCCATTCCAAAGCAAAAGAGAAGCTTCTTAACTATGTAAAGCTTTTTTTTTTTTTGAGTTTTCATTCGATGTCTAGTATCTGTTGTGAGGTATAATTAAATTTAAATTTGCGTATTGCAGGACCTATTGACAGTTGAGGTTGTAAAATAATAGGTATATATCCCAATTACCAACATATATTGTGATGAGATGGTTGAAACCCCTCCACTCTTAGCTAGAAATCTGGGATTCGAGTTCTTGAGAATGAAAAGTATGCTTTTGGGAGTGCCGTCCCTAGAGATGGATCATGCAATCAGAGGCAGAGCTAAAATTTGAAGCTTATGGGATCGAGATTCTAGTTCTTTTTAAGTTATTGGGTTCTAAGCCAAATAATGTGTACATATTTAATAAATTTTTTAAGAAAAATAGAAGATTTGAACTAAAGCTACTGGGTTCGACTGAACCCGCACGCTTTGAAGTAGCTTCGCCTCTGCTTGCAATACATGAATTCAAATTTAATCGAACTCCAATATAAATGCAAAACGTCGGATGAAAAATCAATATATATATATATATATATATATATTCCAATTTGGAAGATTTTTTCTAATATGAAGATTACGATAATATTCTAGTGATTCCCAAACATTGAGGAATTTTGGGATCATAGCACCGTCCAAAATATGTCAATTCATTAACAATTGGATGTCATAACATAGTAGGTATATCTCAAATAGCAATAATAATTGCGGTGTGATGGTTGAGATTCTTTTATTTTTATCATAGGTTTCGAATTTGAGCTCTAGAAAATGGAAAAAATTATGTTAGGAATGTCACCTCATAAATAAAACCTGCAATATGCAAATTCACATTTAATTAAGCTCATTACAAATACCAAACATTAAGTGGAATAAAAAAGATATATATGTCCCAATTTGGATTTGTTTTTCTAATATGAAGATTACGATAATATTCTAGTGATTCCCATTTGAAAGTTTCAAAACTATATATAAAAAGGGTAATAGTATTTTTTTTATTCTTAAATTATTGCCAATTCTAATTGTGGTTCTAGTAAATTATAATACATAACTAAGTACATCTAACTTTTTATTAATTAAATATGGGTTTTCTGATCTCTTTATATAGGAAATATGTAATATTTAGATGATTTCTACTATTATATTATCCTCAAATGTTGAATAGTATTACAAACTTGACATAAAATATGAATAATTAACGTAACGGTTAATAGTTCATTAAATATGTAAATATTCATAAGATGGGAATCAAAAGAGCACATTTTAAGTAATTGAAGACTATTCGTTTGGTAATAAAAAGTGCAAGGTGTTTTTCGAAAAAATCTTGATAAAAATTATTTGGCCATATAATTTGTCATTTTTTGACAAAAATATTTGGCAAAAATCTCAAGTTCCCAAAAACTAGAAAAAGTAGTTTTTGGATCAAATTCTAGTTTTTGAAAACTTTTAAAAATTTAATATTTATCCCAAATTTTTATATTTTATAAGAAAACCCCACTAATTACTACTCCCAACTAAAATATCTGCCAAATTCGATGAATCTTTGTAAAATTTATCAAAATTCATTTGATAGCCCATGAGAACAATTAATTGATCATATAGTTGTTGAACTAGTATTAAAAATTCAAGAGCTAATGGAAATGTATGCATTTATGCGTATATGTCAAGTCAGCAGTGGTAAACATAAGTTATCATGGAACATGTTCATTATAACATGATAATACAAACTTATGGGTATTTTTTTAATAATTTTTAAAACTTATGGGTATAAATTATATTTTATATTTTTCTGTTAAAAAGTGAAATATATTTCGCAAAAATTATGGTCAAACACATGGCGAGATTTCACCCAAAACTTCACCCAAAAATGACTTGCCAAAAATATTTGAAAATCTATGATCAAACGTTAGCTACGAGTATGCTTGGTAAGGAGGAAAAAAATTCTTTTTTCTAACCCCACCCACACCCCAATCATCCCATCGCCCCACCTACATCCATCACCTCGCCTACCCCCATCCCGCCTACCCCACCTACCCCGCTTATCCCCACCCACACACCCCTGCCCTCTCCCTCCCCCTCCCCCTCCCCCTCCCCTTCCACCACAATATGCATCACTCTATCCATATTCATTCTCATTGTTTTGTGTTAAATATATATAAATACTTTTTGGATTTTTTTTTACTTGCGTACCGAATATAAGAAACAACTTATTTTCCTAGAAAAGATTTTCATTGAAAACATTTTCCTCCGTCCGAACACACCCTAAAGGTGCTTTAACCAGATATCACACTTGAATAAAAACTTATCGATATTTAATGGATTAAAGTGCAATTTCAATTTTCGCTATGAAAAAAAAATATTGGAAAGGCCAAATCGAGTTAATTAAATCTTCAATTAGTTTAGCAACTAACAACAAGAGTCACGTTGTCTTTTTAATTTAATAATTACTATTAATACAAGGATACAATATAAAATAGACTTCGATTTTGAAATGTACCTAACTTTGGTCCCATGGTCCCCCAAAATAGTTGTCCCAATTCTATATTTGTCAATAATGGTCCAATTTCTATATTCGGCTATCACATTATTTCGTTGTGATTATTGTTCTTTCTTCAGTATGTTGTATACTGTTCTCCATTTCACATTATTTCGTTGCTGTTACTGCTCTCATTTTTGCATTTCTTTTTTCAAGTTGCTCGATTATGCTTTATTTAAATCGAAAATCTATCGGAAATAACCTTTCTACTAAGATCTGTATATATTCTACCATTTTTTAACCTTATTTGTGAAATTTCACTAGATATGTTATTGTTATTATTTTAATAAAAATTAAATATAAAAACTATTTTGGTAATTTAAAATATCACAATCAAAATAAGAAAAAAGTTACGTAGTACTTCTAGAAGTTTCAAATATTCTCCAATCTACTTATAGTATGTAATAATCATGATAAATATTCGCTCTTTTGTTTTCGTTTTTTTTTTTTTTTTTTTTTTGTTTTTTTTTTTTGTAGTTTTTAATTCTTCTGAATTACATAGTTTTTTAATAGTGTATTCTTAAAGATCCTTTCACTAGCAGCTCTAAATAATTATTTTTCCCAACACATTGATTTATGGACTGTTTTTACAAAAGGAATCAATTAATTTTGTGTTATTTGCACAAACTAAATAGTAAAAAATCCTTAAATCGTTAAGAAACCTATAACCTGGTAAAATGAAAATCTAATCTGTTAAATCAATAAATCAATACCGATAAAATAATGTAATAATTTTTCAATTTAGAACCAATAAACCATTACCCTTAAATGTAACAACGTAACACTCGAAGAACTTTTTTTTCTCTTTTTTTTTTACAAAAGGAACCAACTAATTCTGCACTATTTACATAACCTGAATAGTAAAACATAATAAAATTATAAGATTATTCTCAATTATTATCGAGTTTTTGATTAACTCGTTGAAAAAATCCTTAAACTATTACAAAATCTATAACATGGTAAAAAGAAAATCTAAATCGCTACATCGATAACTCATTCCCGATAAAACAATGTAGTATTTTTTTTGATTTGAGTTATCACGTGCGCTTCAATTTTGAATAGTCCTACGTGAGAGATAGAGAAGTTATTTTCAATAGACCCCGGCAACAACAACAACAACATACCCAGTGTATTCCCACAAAATGAGGTTTGCAGAGGGTGGAATGTACGCAGAACGTACCTTTACCTCAGAAGTGAAGTAAATAGGCTGTTTTCGATAGACCCCCGGCTCAAGACAAAAAATGATCACAAAAAGACGTAATGAGAGTACAGGAGATATAAACAATTAACGAAAATAACAGGCAATCATAAAATTATACTACAACAAAATAATACTAGAGCCGAACTACAAGAAACACTAGAAAGTAGTAACAAATAAAAAAGAAATCACACGTTTTTTTTTTAATTTTATAATTAAAAATAAATATTCACACACGGTTTATAATAATTAGGTTTCTATTTTATTTTATTTTTTAATTTTTTGAACCTTTTCTTGCCCACAAAGCGAAGATTGGTATCATCATATTTATTTCCTATTCATATTCATATATAAATAGACTCAATGCCCTGCTGAAACTCCTATTTTTGCAGACAGGGCGAAAAAAAAAAAATTATCACACACAGAGAGAGGACAAAAAAAAATTCAAATCGAAAAAAAAAATAAAATAATTTTTCTAGAGTTTGGTAGTGTTAAGCTCTGGATTCTCCATTTCTCTCTTCCGTGGCTTCCCTAGGTTATGCCGTTTCACCTACAGGTAATTTTTTATTTTTTTGGATTTTTTCGCTATTTTTTAATGATTTTTCCTCTATTTTTTGGATTTTCCGCAATTTTTTTTGGATTTCCTCTATTTTTTGTGATTTTTACTCTATTTTTTATTATTTTTGCGCTATTTTTTTGATTTTTCATCTATTTTTGGAATTTTTGTGTGTGTAGTTTGTGGATTTGTGGTTGTATATTGGTTTTTTGTGATTTTTCCTCTATTTTTTGTGATTTTTGTGTTTTTTACTCTATTTTTTGATTTTGCGCTATTTTTAAATGATTTTTCATATATTTTTTGGATTTTTGTGTGTAATTTGTGGATTCGTGGTTGTATATTGTGTTTTTGTAAGAGTTTATGGTCGGATCTGAATGTGTTCAATGTATTTTTTAGGAATTTAATTTGTTCTGGATCTATTGAATTATGCTTCGTTGATGTTTGTGCAATTTATCGATTTATTGAGTGTTTAATTTAATGTATTGTGTGTTTTTGTTTTTGAGGAATGTTATGTGTATTATGTGAAATTTGGGCGAAGATTTGCGTGATTGAGTTTGTTCAATTATGGTTTGTAAATGTTGATTTAGCCGATTTGATTATGTAATTACAATTACTTCGCATTGAGGCTTAGTTTGTAATGGTAATTTAGAGATTAGAGAATTTCTAGTTTTGTTTTACTCCAATTATTGAGTATTGGAATGACATAGCTCAGACAGAGCTGAATAAATGTCGAGGATTCGTGTAACTAGTTTGGATTTGGGCTTAGTTAATTGGTTAATTGATTTGGTGAAACTTGGTTAAGTTCCGTTTGTTTGGAGTTTTTAGTTTCTTATTGGAATGAGATGAGCTCAGATAGAGCTTAATAAATGTCGATGATTCGTGCATCTAGTTCGGATTTAAGCTTAATTTATTGGTTGATTGATTCGGTGAAACTTGGTTAAGTTCCAGTTATGATGAGTTTTTAGTTTCTAATGGTAATTTAGAGATTAGAGAATTTCTAGTTTTGTTTTACTCGAATTATTGAGTATTGGAATGAGATGAGCTCAGATAGAGCTGAATAAATGTCGAGGATTCGTGCAACTAGTTTTGATTTAGGCTTTTAGTGATTGGTCAATTGATTTGGTGGGTTGGGTGTTTGGAATCATGGGGAAACTTGTGGATTTTAGCAGTGATATAGAGTCTGTTTGAATTGGCTTATTCTAAGTGCTTTTAAGCACTTTGTAGTGTCTGGGTGAAATAAAAAATTGTTTTTAAGCCAAAAAGACAAAAATAAGCCAAATGCTATAAGCCCATCCAAACAGGCTGTTGGTTTTATGTGTGTGGTTTAGTTTTGGCCTTTTGAAGGTAAGAATTTCAAGTTGTTAAAAGTTGTTGAGGCTTTAGAAAATTGATTGTTCTTCTAGGTAAGTCCTCAAAGCACTTGCTCTGGTGTTTAAGATATTTAATTGTGGTGATATAATTGTTTATTGGATATTAATGGCTGTGAGGTGCACCTTGCTGCGGAGTTTTACGTGTATGTGCTTTGTACGACTATTTCATGTGCATAGCTGTCATAGTGATTTTTGTGTCGATCTGATTGCTTATTAGATAGTCACTGCAGTGAGATGCATCATAATGTAGGGTTTTTACATGTATGAACTTGTAACAGAATTTAGTGATTTGATTATGTGCGAGTGTTCGTAAGTAATATTCAGCTTTGAGATGCAAAAATGATGTTATTGTCATCAGATTCACAATAATCTATCCAAATTTTTAATATTTGTTACTGCCTTGTGTATGCGTGACAGCATTAATGAGCGTCTCAAATATGATCATGGGGAGAGCAGGTCCCTATGCTGCTATTCATGTTTAGTGTGCATTTAGTTAAGGAAATTTGATGGGGTCCCTTTTGATTGCTGGCGAGTTAATTCTTTGCATTTTTTTAGTTAGTCAAATAATGCTCCATCTTCATCTTTCTGAGGTTTTTTCCCCTTGGTTATGCTTTTCCAGGATTTGGTAGAGTTCAATTCCAGGGAATTAATATTACTTAGGACATGGAGCAATTGTACCTCTGCTCAGATCGCTTCGAGTGCCGAGCTTTTTCATTTCAGGAAGTCCTTGATTGGCGGTTCCTCATCCGTGGAGATTTCCTTCTTGTTTCTTTTGTCAATTGCACTTAGTGAGCAACTTCTATTGAATTATCAGTACAGGAGGCCAAATGCGAATTCTCTATGAGCTAGGTGTTGGATGTTTTGTTCAATTCCACAAGTAAGCTGTATTCCTTGTTATGATGTCAGTTGTTACTGTACTGTTAGCTACCTCGGCAAGTCTACAGTTGCTAGTTCATCGCCAGTACAACACCCAATCTGGATCCATTGAAACCTACCTCTGAGGTATCGTTATGGGTTTACTGTTTGCTTATACAGTTGTTTATGTTTGTAGTAGCATCACCCTAACTCTTGTTGTCTCTTCTGCTCAAATGCAGGGTGGGATAAAATTCAGCAGATGTTTCCATGCATCGTTGAGAGTTAGATTGCATTTTACACACTTTTGTTGTAGTTTCTAGGAACCTTCATCAGGATTTGGTTAACTGGAGTATTGGTATCAGATTAGAGCATATTTGAAGCAAGGAGCTAGTGACTTTTGAGGAACACTTTCAACTAGATCTTGAGCTGATAATTCATCCTGTTGAGTTGGGCTTGTTTCGGGTCTCAGTTAGTTGTGAAGTGAGATCAAAATGCTCTTCAGCATCTATGTTTCCTTGCTTTCTCTGCCTTGTTATGATAGTGGTTTTGTTGATGCGGTTTATTTGATGAATAAGGCTGTGAAGCCCATCCGTCTTATCACTACTGGTTTTGCCTTCGTCTGCGCTGCAGCAGAAAACTAACGGTTGATTTTGCTGAATCAGCCAGGCTACTAGTTCCTATTTAGTAATTCTCTTTTCCAGTCGACTAGTGAAGAGGAACAACTCCACGTTGTTTTTATTGTCTCTACATCTCCAATAAACAGGTGTCCTTTGTGCTATTGAAACAGCAACAAAAATGGAAAGGTGTGCTGGGTTCATGTTTTCCTTACAGTAGCATTATTTGTTAGTTTATGCTCAAAATGTTCCAATTATGGTACAGGTACAAGATAATTAAGGAAGTTGGTAATGGTACATTTGGGAGTGTGTGGCGTGCTTTGAATAAACAGACTGGTGAAGTGGTAGGTTTAAATGTCTTAGCAAACAAGAAATAAATTACTGGTGTTGCTGCATTTGAAAGTTCTTCTAAAACTATTATTTATGTACTACAGGTTGCAATTAAGAAAATGAAGAAGAAGTATTATTCATGGGAAGAATGCATCAACTTGAGAGAAGTCAAGGTAAAATGATATTCTGCCTTAATATGGATACCGTTGTGTTTTCCTCTTCAGGATTTCAACTGATGGTTAATTCTTTTGTAGTCGTTGAGGAAAATGAGCCATCCAAATATCGTTAAGCTCAAGGAAGTGATTAGGGAGAATGACATTTTGTACTTTGTGTTCGAATACATGGTACGTGGTGGTTCTTGACAATCTACATTTTCTATGTATTAGTTATATTTACTTATCTATTTCCACGTGGACTATTCTCAGGAATGCAACTTATATCACCTTATGAAGGATAGGCCTAAGCTTTTCTTGGAATCAGAAGTGAGAAATTGGTGCTTCCAAATATTTCAAGGTCTTGCATACATGCATCAACGTGGATATTTTCATCGCGACCTTAAGCCAGGTGATCATTGCTGATTTCCTTTGTCTTAATTTGATCACAGCTTCTATGAGAATCTTGTCATTCATGAAATTGAAGGGTTAAAGTAAACTGGATAGTGGATATCATTTCTATTTTGATGGTGAAGACTAAAGCTGGAACACTAACATTTCCAAAGCAGTGATTTCCCCCTTTTGCATTTCCCTGTAGGGTTGAATTTCAAACTCTTCTTTCTTATTTCGTATCCAACTTCAAATCCATGACTCTGCATATTATGGCATTTCATCAGACTGCCTTTTTACGTTTTCTGGATTCTTATCTGACAAGTACTTACATGTACTTCTGATTGCTGTACAGAGAACTTGTTGGTTTCAAAAGATACAATAAAAATTGCTGATTTCGGTCTTGCTCGGGAGATCAATTCTCAGCCCCCATATACGGAATATGTCTCAACACGCTGGTCAGTGCATCCCTGTGCTGTTTTATCTTATTGGAGCATTTTACTGGGGTGATCTTCTTTATTCCTTTTTCTGATGGCTATCATGTGGAACTGCAGGTATCGTGCCCCTGAAGTTCTTCTACAATCACCAATATATGGTCCCGCTGTCGGTGAGTATGGAACTATAAGTATCTAGTTGAAATCTTTTTGCTCTTTCCCCTTGTTGGGCAATCTATTGCTTTCCTTCTGTTTATATTGATTGCCTCTCTTAAATCCAGATATGTGGGCAATGGGTGCAATAATGGCTGAGTTATTAACTCTTCGTCCTCTATTCCCCGGTTCAAGGTGTGCATTCATCTTTCTGATTCTTTTCCTTTTTGTTAATACATTTTTGTCTGTATTGTCTGGACTTAGAGGTGAATTTCAGTTTAAGTTATGCACTGGTATTTTTAAATAGGGGTGGTTGGCATAGTTGGGATGATTTGGGGTTGTAAGGTTCCTTTCCTGTATCGGTGCTGTACTGATGTTTACTTCGATAGATGATTACTTTCATAATGGGTAGTCGGGGTTTGGAAAATCATTATTTTGCCATATGTTCTCCTTTTGCTGAAAATTGTCTCTCATTTTCGGTGCAGTGAAGCAGATGAGATTTACAAAATATGCAGTGTTATAGGTACTCCATCAAAGAGTGAGTGGGCTAATGGGCTTGAACTTGCTGGTGCTATCAACTACCAGTTTCCACAGGTCCAATGTTTTCCTCGACACATTCTCTCCCCTTCACGCAGTTTTGATTTTTTTAATGCTATGAGCTTTCTTTATCTTTTTTTCACATATATGTGGACTAGTAGGTTCTATGGTAGAAATTACAATGTCTGATATATCGGCGATACCTTTGTATTTGGTTAAATTTGTTTGACACCTTCCTTTACGGTTTGATGTGGCAGA
Organism: Jaltomata sinuosa; assembly: GCA_003996215.1. NCBI lineage: Eukaryota > Viridiplantae > Streptophyta > Magnoliopsida > Solanales > Solanaceae > Jaltomata > Jaltomata sinuosa. The sequence goes on from QJPP01000010.1 coordinate 859,443, forward strand.
TCCCTGGTGTGAATCTGTCTACATTACTCCCATCTGCCAGTGAGGATGCAATTAATCTAATCACTGTAAGATCTTGATGAACTCAATTGCATTTATCTTCTGAATATGTTTGATACATCTTTGCTGAAAGAAGGAAAACCCTTCTTTTGATGTACATTCGTCTTCTTGATGTTTGCAAATATGGAAAGTGAAGAGAAGAATGGAGCTCATGTTACTTGGCATTTCATTTTTTCTTGTTTCCTGTAGTCTCTTTGTTCGTGGGATCCTTGCAAAAGGCCAACAGCGGTCGAAGTTCTTCAGCACCGTTTCTTCCAGGTGGCGAACTTGTTCCACTTGTTTCATGTGTTCTCAATATCAATTTTCTCTCTTGTTTAGATTTAAGGGAACTGATATCCTTTATTATATCGCAGAGTTGCTTCTATGTACCTCCATCATTACGCTCTAAGACTGCTGTTGCTAGGACGCCTCCATCTGGTATGTTTTATAATTATTGAAACTCTCCTTGGAAGTAATTGGATTTTATGTTTAGTAGTGCTTATCAAGTCTTTGGTGGTTGCAGCTGGAATGAAGGGTTCCTCAGAGCAAAAAACCAACAGGTGGTCTTCCAGTACTTTAACCAACCCAAAGCCTAATAGCAACTTCTCTCCTGTCAAACCGCAATTTAGCCCAGGTAGGCTATTATTCTTCATGAAGAGCTTTTAAAAAACACCATCTGTTTCGGACACGGACACGAAAGCAACGTGTTCCATTCTAGTTTTGTACAAATGGTTTATTTTCTTTGTTCTAATGCATATACGTTTTTTTCTTCTATATAATCTCTGTGTAGCAGGTGTCCAAAGGAAGTTGCAAATGAATTATCAGGTATGTTGCCTCGGACAACTTTGAATAATATCAGTGTATATAAGTGTCATGCTTCATCTGATTATTGCCAAAATTGTTATCTAGGATGCAACTAAGAACGATAAACTCCTGAAAGGGTCTATTAAACAACAACCAGCAAAATATCGTCCTCCTGCAAGGAATGTCCCTGGTGAGTTTCAACTCTTGAGCTTTTTAATGTTCAGCTAGCAGTGTGGATAAACGTACTTTCGTGTTACTTATTGTATTGGTTCCTAATGACTGTCTTATGTGGTGTCAGTGGTTGGTTCTGCGGTGAAAACTCGTGTTTCTGATGCTGCTGAGAAGCTTGGCAACATGACCATCGGCTCTGGTAGAGCATCTATAAAGCAGTCATTCCCTCAACCTATGAAGGCTGGAGGGTTACATGGGCAGCATGACTTGTTCCTGGGACGATCTCAAGATATTCTGCCGGGAAGAAGCTATTCAAGGAAAGTCGCTGGATAAGTAAATGTCGTATCTGGAGTGTGTTGGCTTGTTATGTGGTGTTCTCGTAATATTGTGTTGTGTGCCTGTTTGGTGAGTAGTGGTTTTGTACGTTGCCAGTTTGTTTCCTTTCGGTTACACAGTAAAATGTTGGTACTCATTAAGTAAACGTTGTGTTTGTGTTTGTGTTTGAAATAGCTGGACTACTATTTGCTATAAATAAATGGTGTGATGGTGTTTGAAATAGTACATGATATTTTGACAACTGAGTTACCTAAGATCGAGTCTTTTTCAATGCGCGTTCTTATTGTCGGAGACAATATTCGGTCTGTGATTTGATTTAATATTATATGCGTGGGGGTGATTTGTTGGTGGGTTGGTTGGTTAGGGGGTGGTTGTTTTCACTTTGAACAATGTCTAGCTGCAAGTTGCATCTCATGAAAATATATTGTAGGCCAAAAATAGAATGAGCTTCGAAAAATTGACACTCAATTTAATGATTGTGTTATTTGTTATAGTTGTGCTGGTGAAAGGTAACGTGTACTTAATAGAATAGTCGAGGCATAGGTAAGTTGGTTTTGACATCTAGTTGGATCATTAGTACTTGGTAGAATAGTTGAAGGCCTCTAATATTGTATGTTTTAAAGGTAATATATATATGTGAAAATTGTAATGTTCACGTATCCAGAATTTTGAGGGAGAATAGACAGAGTCAAGAGGTTAATCACGATATACCTTGCCTTAAGTGGTGTCACAAGACACTGCTTTTCCAAAATTGTTTACTAAATATATATATATATATATTTAGATAACGAACGAGCAACATGAAAATATTGGGTATAAATATAAAAAAAAATGACACCGCTTGTCATTATACATTTCTTCACTTTTTTATATATTCACTATAAAAAATCTTGCATACGCCACTACTGTAGTAACACTATTATCAAAGAAAAGATTGTGTAATCTAGAGATGAACAATGCTAGCAAACAAAAATACAAGTTTTTAAAAGCATCATCAGCTTTTCATTCCATTTCCTTTACTAGAAAGTGTGTTACAAAGAAAACAATTAAAATAAAGCCCAAAAAAAGAATTTGCAAAAAAAAAAAGGAAGAAAAATCAGGTATAATTAGAGATCAAAAAAATGTCATGACAAAAAAAGTGACCAAGGAGCTCTCTGTAGCAAAATCCCAACTGGAAAAAAAAAAAACTATATACTTCAATATGAGTCCGGTTGTAATCTCTTTCACTGCCAAGAATGGTGCTCGAATCGCGCGACGATATCGTGCAAGGTGAGTTTAAGTTAATCACTTTGAAGAACCATGCTCAAGATGTCCATATATTGATAAGGGATGTATGAGTTCTCGAGAAGAGAGGAGCCGTGGTGGTCCAACCTGGACCGCCTCGATCACACGAGTGAATCGAAAGTTGAATCTGCATTAGATCTCAAATGTTCCATTTCCCAGTGAATACCTTGATAATATTCTTTGGAAATTGCCAGCAACTTAGTATGGAAAAAAAAAACATGCTTTAAAGGTACTGATCTTGTATTCTATCCCTGTTCTGTTCCCACCACTGCTTCGCGTTCACCTCCCCAAATTTTTCACGGCTGCATAGACGAAAAAGAAGTTAGAAGAAGCCATTTTAGGTGAGGTTCTAAGTTCCAGTAATATTTGAAACATCTAATGTGAACTCCAAAAACTTGTTCAATTCGCGCTCAAATGTCTTGTTCTTTGTTACATTAGTTAACCAAAGGACTAGTGTCAACTGAATGTCTTTTTCTTTTCGTTTCTTAAGAAATGATTATACCTAGGGGGAGGGCGATCCCCCAACCAACAAAGTGAAAGTTCAGGTAGCCAACTAGTCGGACTACTAAGATTCCCCTGTCAACTGAATGTCTAAACCAGCTTTTCAACGTCCCACATCTTGTCCACTGAACTAATACAGCATGCTAGAACAAGGGAACTTGAAAATAACAACAATAACAACCATGCTTCAATCACAAACAAGTTAGGGCCGGTTATATGAAACATTGTTCTTGTCGCTTTCCTTATAAACCCATGTAAGTTCAATATTATAGGAAAAAATAGTTCAAAAAAGAAAGTCCTCTGCGTTTCTACGGACATATAAATCTCTGACAAGACTAAAACGACTCCTAGCAAACAACGGGCCTAAAGTAATCACATTAATTAGGGAGCTAGAGAAGAGTTAGAAATATGAAATACCTGAATCTTACACGCCGTAGCTCTCTAGTGCCATCAGCTAGTTGTCTAATGGTTATATATACTCCTGGCTCATCTTCTGATATCCATTCTGACTCTCCATCACCGGCAATGCTCATGGAAACTGAAGCGTCATCTCTTGAGTCAGTTGTCATCCTTGATGGATCCATAGATGACATCTCACCCTTTGGGAAACCGGGGGCGTAAGAACTGGATCCTCCATAGTTATATTGGCTGCTGCTGGATGGTCTATAATTTCTCTGAGTCCACTCTTTGCTTTCTCTAGGTGATCCAAGCCTTGAATAATTAGAATCTCTCTGCAGATAAAAGAAAAAAACACGAAATTCAAAATCTCATTGAAAACTAATGCATAGCAGTACAAAACTTTGTAAGAAAATATCTCGAGAACTCTTTGAAGATTGAATTAAGTCTCAACGAGCGAACTGTTGACAAGTAAGAACTCCAACTTTGAGAGTGCAAATCTAGACACCTCAACTTGGTCTTAATTGACAATCAAACACTCTAACTCGTCCCCACTGTATCTTGTGGACACCCGACGCTGACGTGACACATACATTTTGGAGGAGTCTAGATGATCATTTTGTAAGTTGGAGTGTTCAACTGACACAGTGTAGACGAGTTGAGGTGTCTAGATGTGCATACTCATCGTTGAAGTGTTTAGTTGCCAGTTGAGGGCAAGTTAAAGTGTCTATCTATGTATTATGCCTTCATAATAAGATGTGTTAGGCAAAACTGGAGGTACTTATACTTCTGCAAAGGGGATCATAATCTTGTAAAAAATTTAGTAGCTGAAACTGTTCTTACGGTTTAACTAGCTCCGTTGAGCCTAAGGTACAAAAGGGTATAAAGCAAATGCTATAAACAGCAAATGAAGTCGCTCTCAAGTTGTTACCATAAGAAATTGTTTCATTCAAGACGGTTTTTGAGTACTTTAAACTGATCCCTTTGTTGAAACTGTTGAGTTTCTCAATAGAACTTCAAGAGTGAAGTATAAATTCATTCTACTGTTTGATCCAAGTTGTACTGGCGTTAGCCATTTACTTTTGAATAGAGACTAGAAAATCATGATCTAATAAAAAAAGGGGCAATTGAAAGAGAAAAGTTGCCCCAACTTGTGAATTCTTGCTGTAGAGTCCGATGCAATGATAAACAGAACTTATCGAGTAGAAGACGTTGAAATATTTGTACAAAGAAAGCAGAATCTTCAGCGGTAACTTGAAATAGTTCATGAATACCAGTTGAACTAACATTTTCAAAAGCTTAATAGGTGATGTATATCAAAGCAGCAGCATGTTGAAGATGAGTTCTACACATAAATTATGAATAAAAGGTGCAGCGTTCTTACTCCAAGCTCAGACCGCCCAGGAGTGTCCATAGCTTGCTGATTAAATTTCTGGACATTATAGAGCTCCATAATTCTGTCAAAATTCTCACCCCACCATCTTTGAGCTTGCCATTTATCGAACATATCCCGACTTCAAGTTAACATGTGAAACTAATGTCAGTACACTAAGGATATTTTTATGTTTTGCAGCTTAAAGAGACAATTGGAAAGCTACATGTCATGTACACATTCAATCAACTAGGCTAGTAACTCAACTCAGATAACATGCATACACATCAATGTTACCTTATTCATAATTTTTTTTTTCAAAAAAAGAATGGTATAAAAGTAAAATGCAAGAAATTAGCAGAATAAAAGAAAACCATATTATCTTTCCTCTGCTTTGACATAATGTCGATATGTAACATAAGATATGGGCATTTCGTGCAAATTTTTCAAACTTCACTAAAATTAGCAAAAACTGTGTGTGTACATATTTGACTCTTGCACATCCCTATCAGATAGGTACCTATTCTCGGGTCCATGTAACATGTACTCATCACTAAGACTTTGGACTAACTTATGTAGTTAAATGCGTTGGTAGAGGAATCTTTACACCAAAACTTTAGAAAGAACAAGAATGAATAGAAGTATAAACATATGTACATATATATAATGAATACAGTATCAAATGATTCATGACGACTCAAATCCCTACTTTCTAAAAAGTAAAAGAACTGGTGTGCATTGATTCTACATTGACGAAAGAACTGAATACTATTGATGAATGGAAGGGACTGAAGATGGTCATGCCTATATTTTGGAGAGTGTAAAAGATGAAAATTCTAAAGAAAGTTCAATTATCAAAGACGAGACATAGAATATTTCACATAATCAAGTTTCAAGATAGAAAGGTTCTTGATATATACCTAAAGCGGATTCGTTTGAGATCATTTCCACCCGTTGGAAGAGAGACAAAAGTAATCTGAACGCCAGGCTCCACCTGAGCAATCCACTCTTTTGGCCCCTCCTCATCTGGCAGCACCATATCACCTGACTGGGAGTAGACAGATTCTCTTTTATCATCATCACCACCACCACTGTATCCTCCGACATATCTTGGATCTGCTCGAGGAGTTCGATGATTACGGGTAAAATCCCAAGCTGGAGTAGAACTTGAACTTCCTGGTGGATATGGAACTTCCTCTGAAATTGTTTCAAAATCAGGATACGGTCTGTGCCCTCTCCTGTAACTGCTAGTTGGTGTATTAGACTTGCTGCTTTTACCAGAGACCTTTAATGCAATATCCTTGATCTGCAAATTTGTACATCCATAAGTTTTACAAGAAGTACAAAGTGAGAAATGAATGCTTTGTTAGAAGATCACATAAGTAACTTATTTTTTGCTTTATGCATTCGGTATTCGAACTCACTAACCCTGACTATTTATGCCACTAAAGGAGGAAGTAGTATTAACAGTTTGTTCATTCCGAATTTTCTGACCCGAGACCTGCAGTTAAGGATGAAGCGTTCTAATCCATTTCACCACGTTTCTCGGTGATAACAGTCGAAAAATTTAGCAGCAGAGTTCAGAAGCCATATTTGCTAAATTTTAGGTTCTAGTTTTGATAGACCAAATGATTTCCCTATTCACAAGAGGAAGTCCTACTTCAAAATTCTAATTTTGAAGAAAAATCTACCAAGACATTTTAATGTTGGTTTAACAATTGAATTACATATTGAAATGCTCAGGTGATTTAAGTCATAGGAAATGAACTGTGTTTGCTTTCCACCATAGCCATTAGTGCTGCAAGATCAGCAAGCAGTTCAGCTATTGGATTTGTCTTGTATATATAAAAAGAAAATACCACACGTTTAGTTGAGGTGTGTGCAAATTAACTCAGATGGTCAAATTCGAATACAAGTTTCTCCTTCCAATCAATAATCGAAAGAAATATTTTATGAAAATTATTCAGGTTTTGCGATGAAAGAACTCCTTTTTTTTTTTGAGGTTGCGCGCACCTCGACTAATTCCACGAGATATATGTCACCTCCACCAGCAACAGGTACCAGGTAACACTGTCTACCAAGGCTAGAGCAGATGGAAATAAATCACTAATGTTTTGGTCTCTGCTGGATTAGAACCTGAGACCTCATGGTACTCAACCCACTTCATTGACCACTGGGTCACACCCTTGCGATGAAAGAACTCCTTTGCTATCAAACTATCTAATAGTATTAGGAAAAAGTTTCACTGATTACCCATAGTCAAGAATAGAATAATTGAGGGGAAGGTATTACGATGATAAAAAAAGACTGGCAAAAGATAATGTGTCTATGCAAAAGAAAAATATAAAAAGAAAAAGAGGGATGAAGACTGGTTCAAATCCCAGTGAATACAAAAATACTAGGTGTCTTTTTCGAGTTGAGTTATCCGCGAAACAGCTGAGGTATGCATAAGTTGGCAGGACAACAACAATATACCTACCGTAATCCCACAAGTGGGGTCTGGGGAGGATAGGATGTACACAGACTTTACCTCTACCTTTGAGGTAGAGAGAATGTTTCCGATAGACCCTCAGACAAGTTGGCCTGGACACTACTGCTAAAAAAAGAGCTGAAACCTGATTGGTCCAAAAGAAGTGAAATTATTGATTGGTTGTCCTTACAAATACATAAAGTAACCTACTTTCACAAGTTAACTTCACTAGGTGGTGATCAATATAATAATAGAAAGTGTGCAAGATTGAATAAGCAGAAGGCTGGAGAACAGTGAATCATGGGACAAGAATTCAATGGTGGGACAGGTAAAAGAAACATGGACTAGTCTTTTTCAGACATGCATATTGTCTTTTTCCTCAGAATCTCTCTTACTTTGGATTTTGTGGCATCAAAGATTACTGTACATTGACTTGACCAAAAAAGAAAAATTCAAAGAAAACATGCTAAAGAATAACTCAATCAACTATCTCATGATGGGCTAAATCAGACATGACATAAAAGATGATTGTAATCCTAACTAAAAGGCGGAATGACACGAGAGATCCTTATACTTGGCTCGGATTGTCAACTGGACTTTACTACTTTGCCAACTGAACACTTAAATGAATAGAGGCAGATTTATACAATGTTGAGCAGTGTATTAATCTGGAGAAAATGACAAAAATGATCCCTTATATTTGAAGCTATGTTCAAAATAGTCTCTTAAAGTATGCATTGAATAGTTTTGGTCTTTTAAGTTTGTAAAAAATCAACACTTTTAGTCTCCGCCAAATATTTACCGAGCTTTATCTGTCAGTGCATATTTAAGAGATTATTTGAACCTACCCTTAAACATAGGGGACCATCCACAACTTTCAACTCGGATTAAAAAAAGAGAAAAGGGTCAAAAATACTCTAAGTTTATTAGCTAAATTTACCCTTAAGAAAAGAGAAAAAGAGATAAAGGTGGACTCAGGTTCAGAATTTTGAATTTATGAATAAATTATTTATTCATATCAAGTAGATTTCTTAACACAAATATAAAATTTTGGCTAAAGCTATTATTAAATCAGTCGAACACATAATTAGAACTCTAGCTCCATCCTTGAGTGGACTAATGGTCATTGAAAACTATGGGAGATTAAAGTAAAATGTCTATTGCTTCTTTTCATATATCTAATCTTAATAAATAGAGTTATTTGATATCTCGATATTCGATAAAATATAACAAATATTTAATAAACTATGAATGCGTGCAAACTGACTTAGACACTATTGTGTTATTAGAAGAAGGAAAAAAAAAAAAGTGTAGCATGTGCTGCTATCAATCCCTTTTTGATATAGACTTCCACAAGTGGCACTATGTTTTGTCTACATCATCTCGAAAACACAATCACCACATAATATTTAATTCTAAAAAAACTTCCCCCTGGTCCAGTTAAATCAATTTACAATTTGTTTGTTAATTTGTCACAACTACATTCATCCATTAATTATTTTTGAAGAATCCGATACGAATGCAATAACATTTCTAAAGAACATGAGCAAGATATATTTTAAGATCCGTAAAATAATTTTCAATCTTTTCCCCCCATAACTAACAAAAGACTAATAAGATCGGTGCACTAAAGCTCTCGCTATGCACAAGATTCGGAAAGGGTCCGATCACAAGGATCTATCATACGCAGCCTTACCTTGCATTTCTGCAAAAGGTTGTTTCCGCGCTACAATTTCTAAACACTAAATTAATAAACTCAGTAGATATCAAAGATAGTATTTGGATTATAGTGAACATTTTTATAAGATTACATACTTCCAACCAAGGTCTTTTCAATATAAATTTCTTTATGTCATGAGTATTATAGTCTACTAAATTATTTTTTTTGAAAAAAAAGATAAAAATAATAGTGGCCAAAATTAAATAAGATAAAATTGATATAAATAGTCACCCATCAAAATAATAGTCAGTAAATATATATCTTTTGTATATCATATATATTATTATATATATGATATACATAAAATATACATTTTTTATACAAAATAATACTATATAGCTTTTGTATATTTGAGTAGCGAATATAATTATTTTGACTGATCGGCGGAATTTGTAACCTGCCCATTAAATAATGGAGACAAAGACTTATAATTGAATGATGATGACAAAAAAAAGGAAAAAAAAACAGAAGAAAAACTAAGTTGGAACATTATGGGACCAATTTAAAAATTAAACACATGATCCAAGAAATAGCATGATTATGATCTATCAAAATAATAATAATAAAAAAAGAATGGGCCTAGTTGTAGGGTAAAATAAGTCAATTTTTTATTGATATCATAGTGCCCACAAATAAAAGCCTTTATTGATATTTGGGCTCTTTGGGATCAAACACATTCAATGGTCCTCCCCACACACACCCCCAAGTAGCCCAAAAGTTTCATTCTATTTTATACCCAATTCCAAAAATAGCCCAGTCTCAATTAGAGATGTGGGTCCCAAAGGATGAAATGTGGACACCAACAAAAGTTTTATTTATTAAAGGAGGAATCCGTCTGAGGAGGGACTCGTGTCAGATTAGCTAGTTAGTGAGGCAATAAATTATTAAGGCGATGATCAATTAGTTTGGGAGGATGATTCATACGCTTTCATTTTATGGGATAAATCAAAAAAGAAATCTTTATTGATTCTATCTATTATTTTTTTTTGAAGAGAATGAATTTTTTTCTCGAAGAATTAGAAAAAATTGGGTCCATTTCAAAAAGAATGTTATGCTCCTATATTAAAGAATTTTATTTTGTTGAGATTTTTTCTAACCATATAAACATTTAAAGCTTATTTTACATCACAAGTTTCAAAAATCTTATGTTTTTTCTTAAATATTATGTCCAGTCAAATAATGCTACATAAATTAGGATGAAGGGCGTATATGGCTGACTTGGCATTTTTTTATAATTCTGATATTCGAGTCGACTTGCTCACACCTCAACTAATTTATTAGGTACCACCTACTATGAGAAACCTACTAACTCTGTCCATCAAGACTTGAATATATGAAAAGAAATCACCCAATGCTTTTTGTTCTCACAGAAATTTAAAACTAAGACCTCATGATTTCAACTCATTTTATTAAGCAATAGACCACACCTTAGATGTCGAATCGACACGTTTCAAGTAACACAAAATTGCAAATTTCCATTACTATCGAGTAATACGATGGGATGACTAATCTAACTCGAGTTCAAATTTTAAAAAATATTTTTTTATTTTTATAAAGATAATTTTATTTGCTTAACAAGTTTAGTTGCGCGAATTCAAAATAATCGAGCCAATAAATTTAGAATACTGAAAATTAAATGGAATGGAAAGTATAGAGTAAGGGAAGGTGTAGGATAAGAACCTGGGCAGTCAAGCTTTTGACTGATTCTTTAGTATTAGGGGTCCCACGTGGACCCTCTTCTCCTCCATCATCATCTATTTTTTGCTTACAAGTTATACAGGTCAGCATTTCCCTTTAATTTTTTCTTCTACTTTATTCTTTTTTCACTTTCTTTTCTTTGGTACCTACAAAAAATTTACCATTAATTTATCGATAATAATAATAATAATTTATTCAGTGTTATTTCATAAGTGAGGTATGAAGATGGTGGTGTATACACAACTTTACTCCCATAGATAGAGAGGGTGTTTCGATAGATCCTCGATTCAAGTAAAACATAACGAAATAAGTATGAAAATGAAAACACAGTAACGAAGAAGTTATATTGAAGAAATTGGAGAAAAGAACAATAACAACAACGTATTCACTACAATTTTACAAGTAAGGTTTGAGGATAACAGTGTATACGTAGCTTTTCTCCTATCTTATGAAGATAGAGAAGTTATCTCCGTTGGACCCTCGACTCAAGTAAAACATAACAAACTCAGTATGAGAAGAAAATATAATAACGAAGAAATCATGTTAAAAATAATGAAAGAGAAGAACAATAGCTAACACCCATAATATAATAATCGGAGCAACACATCAATTATCAAGATTTGTATATTCATTTTGGTTTATTTCTTAGGAAAAGATTATTAATTATAGAAAATTTGTCACCCTTTTATTATTTTATTTTTTTGAAATTCTAAAGCATTCTTACTATACATAAGAGATTGGCAGGACATTTCAAAAGGCATCTCTTGGACAACGTACCTGCTTGAGTTGTCTGTTTGAAGGGTCTCGCTTAAAAAAAATTAATATTTTTTTAATTTTAATTTATTTATCTTACTTTTTATTTTAATATGTTATATATTTGATCAAAATATTCTATTATGTATTTGATAATTACGTAAAGGATATTATAAATCACAATATAAAATTTTTGTTGACTCTCAAAATTGTATTAGTGCCACATAAAGGGATAAAAATGACAAAAAGTATTATAAATCACAACAATTAAAAAAGTGTATATTAAATTTAGTGAATCTTAGGAAAAGATTATTAATTATAGAAAATTTGTCACCCTTTTATATTTATTTTTTATTTTTTTCGAAATTTTAAAGCATATAATAGATGATATGACACCTCTTGTAATAAAGGTTATACTACAAATGTGTGCTATACATTTTCCCAAAATATTATAGAGACAATAATTAAATAAAGAATGAAGTGACCATCCACAAATCAATAAGAGGAAAAATTTAACACGTGTCACTTTCTAAGAGATTGTCCTTTTGTCTCAAATAAGTATATTTATATTTTTTTTAAAAAGCCAAGATTTTTTTTTTCTTTCATTGTTGCATATTCCAGTTTGGACAAAGTCCCAACAAACTATGTGAAACAAGAATATATAATTTTTAAAAGCTTTAATTCAAAAGGTACTAAGCCACCTGACAAAGGAAAAAAAAATATTCCCAAGAAAAACACCATAAAACAAAACATTTTCACAAATTAAGGACCCGTTTAGCCATAAAAATCAAAAGCGTATTCACTTTATTTGATAGTTATTTTATTCACTTTATTTGATATTAACTTTAAAGTTAAAAATAGAGTTGGAGTTCTGTTTGACCATAGTATTTTCAAAAATATTTTAGACTATTGAGTTGGTGTAGTATTTAAAAATAAAGTGAAAGAAAAAATTGAATCCAAAAATAGTGAATACATCTCAAAAGGTATTTTTCAAAAAATCAAAAATTGTGAAAACATATTCCGGAATATATTTTTGGTTTTCATGGCTAAACAAGTATTCTGGAATAAAGTGAAAACGTATTCCAAAATATTGTGAATAATGTTTATGGTCAAATGCCTACTAAGGGTGTGTTTAGTACCAAGGAGAATACTTTTCATGGAAAATCTTTTCCTAAAAAATATTTTCTTGAAAATAAGTTGATTTTTTACTTATTCTTTAATGTTTGGCAAGTAAGTAAAAAAATATTATCTCAAAATTATTTATATGTAATCTAGCAAAATACTATTGGCCAGTATTAGGGGTGGGAGGGGGTGAGGAGTGGCACCTCGAGGGTGGCGGGGGTGGGATGGTCAACGAGTAGAGATTGGGGGCATTGGGTGGGTCGGGAGGATACAATAAATATAGAACGTCACTTATAGAACTTGTTTTCCCTACTTTTATTAAGAAAGCCATTTTTCTCATTTTTAAGGAACTTATTTTCCTAGAGAAAATATTTTCTAAAATTTTGACCAACCAAACATGAAAAAATAAGAAAATTCCTCCAGACCAAACACACCCTAAAAGAGAAAAAAAAAGGAATCAAACAAAAAAAAGTGGAATAAATATGATCGCTCTATCTTTAATAAGAAGTTTCGAATTAAAAAAAAAAAAACAGGAAATATTTTTCCCTTCAAGTGAACTTTGTTTGACGTACATTTAAATTAATTAAAATCTCAATATAAATATCGAACACGATTAGAAATAGGTTCTCTCTCATATAAGCTACTCTAGGAAAAAAAGAAAAAGTAAAAGGGAAAAAAGAATAAATGGAATTTTTGGGAGAAGAGATTGAATTCCAATCCCAAAGTGATTGATTTCCTCTGTGCTTTTCTTAAAGCATACAGAAGCCCAATAAAAAAATAAAAAAATGCAAAGACTAATTAATTAAATAAATAAATAAAAGCAGCAAGAATCTTTTTTAATTTCTCAGACTACCAGAGCAGAAGTTTCTAAATGTGTATTCATCATCAATTTTCTACATTCTTTGAAACATTATAAAGCAGCTAAATCCAGAAAGCATTTCGTTTTTACGCAGAGTTTGAGAAAAAACCGCACTCTAAGAGATGTGACGTAAATTGTTCATATGCAAATATTAGTGAGATTTCACTGGATATATTATTTATTGTAAAATTTAAATATTTATCAAACCTTATTTGTGAAATTTCTCTGGATATATTATTTTAAAATTATATGAAAAAAAATATTATAAGCTGCAACTCTTTTCATGTCAATATGATTAAAAAAGTTCATATAATTGATAACTAAAAAAATTATATCAGTTCTAAGAGCCAAAAAACTGATTTTGACGAGTATTTCAAGTGAAATAATGATTTTCACTCATAAACCTTTTAAACCACTAATACCGATTTTTCAATTTCAACTTAAAATATAGAGTCCAGAGAGAGACAAAAAAAAAAAATTCAACGCACAAAGCATTTCGTTTTCACGTAAAGTTCGAGTCGTATGCAAGTATTAGTGGCTACTAACTCAAACAAGAGAGAAAGAAAAAAGCAAAATAAAGTGAATGTGTATAGTAGCAGTAGCAGTAGTTGCAGAAAAATAGCAGAGTAGGAGTTGAAATTATGATTGACCAATCGCTATTTGAAATTAATGAGCAATTTCTAGCTGCAAATTCATACAATCTTATTATTCGATTTTATACAATTCATATTGAGATATACAAGCTCAAAATTTATCGAAAATAATCTCTATATCTTCACAAGACAGGAGTAATATTGCGTACACACTATTCTCCTCAAATTTCACTGGCATATCCAAGTATGTTGTTATCGAAAATTTAGGCCATTGATTTTTTAATTTTTTTTTAAGATTGCAAAATGGAGAATTGAAACGTAATCAACCAACTCAGCTACTAAGATTTATTGAGCATTTTATTCTTTTTTTGTCTTTTCAAATGTGAAAGGAGATTACAAGATATAAAATCGAGAGGTAATCACCAATTGAGCTACTAAAATTTTTCGAGCAGTTATTTTTTCTTCTTCTTTTCAAATGTGGAAGGAGATGAAAAATCGAGAGCTAATGAATCAACTAAGCTACTAAGATTTGATTTTTGAATTTAAATCAAAAATTAATTAACCAACTAAACTACTAAAATTCGCCGTGCCATTGACTCCAAAACAACAAACACATTAAAAGAAAAAAAATTGTACTCTTCTCCCAAAAAAAAAATGACTCAAACCCAGGAAAAAAAAGGTTGAAATTAACCAAACAATTCACAAATTAATCAGAAAATTCATACCTGAAATAGCCTCCAAAAAGCTCTAATTCAGCCAAAATTCCGATGAATTCAGCATCCAAATCGCTAATTTTTCTCTGCTCTGTTCTTTTTGGGTATTATTATCAGCCAAAAAATGGAACCCAAAAACCCTAATATCCAACGAATCTTCAGCGAAAAAAAAAAGGAATATTCGCCGGCGCCGGCGCAACTCACCGCCGGCGAATTTTGTGGAGAGATTCTACGGCTGCTTAAAATCGGGGAAAAAAATAAAATTCAGATTCTGTTCTCCAGGTTTTACGATAACAGTGACAGAATCAGAATCTGCACATACACACAACAATAATAATAATAATAATTTATATTTATATATACACACACAGTGAGTGTGTTTGTGTGTGTAATTTTTATTTTTTTTGGGAAGAAAACAAATATAGAATGGAGACAAAGGAGAGAAGAAGACGGGATAATGTTTGAGGTATTTATAGAAAGAAAAGAAAGGTAAGTGACGCCGTCGTTTTATATGGTGTCGTTATCTAACGGAAATGTGTGAAATATGTTATAGTGGACATGAGGGGGTGGGATGTCTGGGGTTTCGATTAGTCTTTCGCCCCTATTCAAATAAGACAAATAATTTGTGTTTCCTTTGTTTTTTTGCAACTTTCAGATATAATTCACCTTCTTTCGAATTTCGATAGATATGCTTACACTGGAATCATTTTCAAAAGATTAAGATCGGTCGATAATGCGGTTGTTCAGGGTATCCTGCCAATTTGCAGCTTCTTTATGCAGAGGCAATGCCAAGATTTCGATTATTCTTTCGCCCCTACCCAAATCAAGCGAACGATTTGCACGTTAGTGTTGCTACGGACCTCCGACAAAGTTTCCTCTGTTTTTGCCTCGTCAGACATAGTTCACCATCTTTCGGATTTTGACAGGTATGCTTACACACGAATCTTACTCGGAGGATCAAGGTCGGTTGGCGATACACTGTTTAGGGGATCCTTCCAATCAGCTTCTTTATGCAGAGGTGAAACTGAGATTTAGAGTTTATGGGTTCGAGATTCTTGTTTTTTAAAGTTAATGTGTTCTAAATTTATAATTTGTACATATTCAATAAATTTTTCAATACAAATATAAAATTCGAACCAAAGTTATTGGATTCGACCGAACTCACAATCAATGAGTTAGCTTTGCCCTTGTGACCTTACATCTTACGGGTTTTACTCGCCCCGTTCTCGCACACATATGAGGCTTCTTGATCCGTGTTACAAGACGGTTCAAATGGAGCACCCGCAGGCCAGCGTTTGAAGCGCGCAAATGCCGAAGCACACCATGGAATGTTTGGTTGTACGTTGTGCTCAGGAAAGGTTGGACGTTTTGTCAAGTTGAGTTGATAATTGGACTAATGGGTTATATATGTGGTCTTGATTAGGGTGGACCAGATGGGCCCACCTGTCTAGTTGGTAAAATAATGTTAAAACATGAGGACACGTGGCAACTTTTTAGTGGTTTAAGACCATGAGGGTGGATATCTTTTTTGTCAACCATTAGGGGTGCTCTAACAATCTTTTTTATTTTTTTCTTATTCGAGATTCGATATCCACTTTAAAATTCAATAAATTTAAATTTATGTTCAAAAATTTCACTTTGAGAAATAAAACTCTCCTCATTAATCATGACTCCATTCAAACTCAAACCTAAAATTTCTGATTACGAATGAAGGCTAGAAAGATATATTTATTATCTCACCACAATCTTGAATGAATTTAGAAATTTATTTCTATAATTGCCAAAATGATTGGTGAATTATAATAAAAATCAATATTCTTCACTCATATCATTCTTATTATAAGAAAGATATGTAATGATGGTTTTCATATCTATTCCAAGTTTATTACACAAAAAAAAAAAAAAAAACAAGTTTCCTTCTTTTTAGGAGTTTATTTCACATTTGGTTGATAATAATAGATTAATTAATCTAGCATAAAATATTGATTAAGATAATACAATATTTGATTAGATGAACATAAAAAAATATTCCTTGTATAATTGATGTGGTATTTGATTATGATGTTAACTAATATATCCATTAAATTATATGAGAATTACGTATTATATCATGCGAATAGAATGTGTCATAAAAATATGTGAAAAATAAGTAATTCATATAATATATGGAATTTTTTATGGCCTAAATTTTAGCTCTCGCACGTCATAAAGAGAGTAAAGTCAGTCTTCATGTCATTTGACGCAAGTAGTTTTTAACTAAGAAATTGTATAGTTTAAAAGAGTAATAACAACATTCTATATGTCACAATACACGTAGGATGTAAATTATCACATATGACGCATATGTTTACTTGTTTAATTTTATACAAGTTTTAATATTTATTTGTGCATATCCAAAACTGAATGATACAAATATCAACTAAGGCCAAATTAAATAAACACATTTATGTATTATGCCCTTTTTTTTTATTAGCATCAACATTTACTCTCTTTTTTCTTGGCTACCAAACTTGTTTGAAATTTTATGCCCCTCTTCATAAGTCATTAACTTCTCAATTAAAATATTGGTGATATAACTTTAGCCAAACTTTTTCAAAATCCACAAATGCAAATATTATTTCAAATTTTTGAAACAAAATCTATGAACAAACAATAGATAATTCGGTTAACACTTCTTCAAAATCGAAAAATATAGATAAATTCTTGTAGAGTCCAAAACAAAAGAAATGTAATTAAAAAGGCCAAACTCAAGGATGAAAATAAAATTTCAAGTACAAGTTCAGTAAAACTTAATAATTTTTAGCTTAAATTTTAAAGTTCTAATTCCGTTCCTATCCAAAATCCAAATAACTATAAGAGTTCGTTTGGTAACGAATAATTAATCTCAAGATTAATTTAAAATGAGTTTATCTTATATTTAGTTAAGATAAAATCACGAAATAACTTATTTCAAAATTAATTATATCAAAATTATAATACTATTATTTTAAATTTTTATCCCACATCTAAAATGAAATAATAGTTCTGAAAAAATTAATTTCGAATAATTTATTCCTAACCAAACGAGCATTAAGTGCTATTTGTATTAATGATGTTTTTCAGCCTCTTTTCAGAATTTCAAGATATTGGGGTCTAAAAAATCTCATCAGAAGTTTCAATGTGTTAATTTTCCCATATGTGTCAGTGCTTTCAATTGCACATCTTTATTCACGATCCAGTGTTAATACCAAATTAAATATTTTAATTAGCCTATAATCATATATTTTATTAAAAAAATTAAAAAGAAATTGAAGTTATGTTGAAAAATAACTTTTGAAACTTTAAATTATATTTAAACATGCACTTTATTTGATCAACAAATTTCTATTTTCAACAATTTTAATTGTCAAATCGAAATACGAGTGTATAGGAGACCAAACTCTTTGTGCTGTGATGAATTCTGCCATGTGAAAGCGATAAAAATTTAAAATTTTGTGAGTGAAACAAATTTCACCCAAAACCTGAACTAGTTTTTAAAACTTAAAAAAATTTCTTCAATTTTTTTTTTTACCAGAAATTGATCAATTTCATGGACAAATAATATTTTTAATTGAAAATTTAAAAATCTATAATCAAACGAAAATTTATCATAAAAATCACAAAAGAAATTCATGAATGTCACGAATTAAAATGAGAATACATATTACTTAATTATGATAATGGAATAAAAAAATATATTTTAAATGTAAAATATGCATTTTATAATTATTTGCTTCCTATAAATATCGAATACGAGTAAATTATTTATGCCACGTGGCAAAGAAAATGTGGTGATTACTTTTAAGCTTTATTGTGTCTAAAGAGAGGGTTCATACAAGATCTTCTTAGGCAAGAAGAAAAGCATTAGTCAAAAGTTCACAAAGTATATTTCTTTCAGACATCCTTAACTCTTTGTCTGGGCTAAAATTACCTATTATAGTTCAAATCCAACAATTATTTGAATGATGAGAAAAGAGATGAAAAAAACTTTATACTATTTTTTCAAATTCACATTATCTTTATCAAATGCTTCTTTGACCAACATGGGTTGTGAGAGATGATTGAGATTCCTCCGTTCTTAATTAGAGATCTCGAGTTCAAACCTCTAGAAAGGAAATTTCTTTTGTTAGGAGCGTCGTCCCCAAAACAGGACCTGCAATGGAAAATCAAACAAAAAGATACTTCTTTGATCAACATGGGTCATGGTGGAATGGTTGAAGTCCCTTCATTCTTAATCAGAGGTCTTAGATTTGAGCCTCTGAGAATGGAAAAAAATCTTGTTAGGAGCGTCATCCCTCAAAACGGGCCGTGCAATGTGCGATTCCAAATTTAGTCGGACTTCCATGCGAATATCGAATACAAGATACCTGGTGAAAATTCAAACAAAAAAATGCTTCTTTGACCAGCATGTTTGTGATGAGATAATTGAGATTCCTCCACTCTTACTCAAAGGTCTCGAGTTCGAGCCTTTGAAAATGAAAAAAAGAAAATCTTGTTGGGAGCACCATCTCTAAAAATAGACCCTGTAATGTGCGTATCCAGATTTAGTCGGACTTCAATGCGGATAGTGGATACAAAATACCGAGTGAAAAATCAAACAAAAAGATGCTTCTTTAATCAATATGGGTAGTGGTGGGATGATTGAGATCCCTCCACCCTTAACCAGAGGTTTCGAGTTTGCCTCCTGAAATTGATAATCTTTTTGAAAACACCATCCCTAAAAATAGATCCTACAATGTGCGTATTCAGATTCAGTCAGACTTCAACGGGTACCGAATACCGAGTGGAAAATCAAAACTAATAAGGAATGCTTCTTTGCCTTGTGCAGTTTTTTTTGCAAAGTGTGTGACCAATAATGTGTGGCAAAGTAAAAACAATATATTAGTAAATGGGGCCTAATAATCTTTAGCCATATATTATATGTGCTTTCTGCAGCAAGTGCCAATAAATGCCTTTAATTCAAAGTTTCAAACATGGGGTTTTGGCTAATTGTTAAAACACAATCATTAACTAATTATGTGAACTTTTCTAATCAAAGAATGTTCCCATGAATCATTTAGAGCTCTGATTTCTACCACATATCCAATGTGATCTCATAAACAAGATTTGAGAAAGATAGTGTATACATAATTTTACTTCTATCTTGAGAAGATAGAGAAATAATTTTCGATAGACCCTCGAATCAAGTAAATTAAAGAACATTCATTCCTAGTTCATCCTATTTTTTTGATAATTTGATCGAGGAATTTGTTTTTCTGTATTTTTGGAATATGAATATCTGACTTGTTATGATTGATCCTATTGATATTACAAATAGAAAATGTTTACAAAATATAAGGGCACATTAGTCATATCATTAATTTCTTTATATTAACGATAAACAAGTTAATGAAATATTACATTAAAATAAAAATAAAAGAAGTAAGCATAATATCATAAATCACACTGAAAATAAATTGACACTATCCCTTCTTTTTTAATTGGGAAACATCTTGGATTGTTAGATGCACCTAAGGGTGTGACTCCAGTGGTCAATGAAGTATAATGAAAATTACGAAAAATCTTGAGACATTATTTGTCTTTTCAATTGAGATGAAACGACACTTTGAAGCAAAGAATGATAGAGAATGTTAAGGTATTTTTTCTCTAACTTCGATTGATAAACCTAATTAAAATTACTATATCGTCAATTTAAAGGAGAGAACTGAGTTTGGATATAATGATGACGAAGAAGGGGGTATTGATCATCGGACCTATTGTCTATTAAATAAAATGGACGATTTATTATGTATCAAATCATAGGTATCTCATTGATTCATAAAAGAAAAGGGTCAAATTATAGTAGAGGGCAAAAAAAGGGGTGTGTTCGGTATGGAGGAAAATATTTTATGAGAAATGTTTTTCAATTTTCTCATGTTCGATTGATCAAAAAGTTTTGTAAACATTTTCTCTAGGAAAACAAGTTCCTTAAAAATAAAGAAAACGACTTTTCAAACAAAAATAGGAAAAATAAGTTCCATAAGTAACATTTGAAGTTCAATATCTCCTCCCCACCCAATCAACCCTCACCCCTTACCCCCGCCACCCCACTCTCCACCCATTCCCACCCCTATGGTATTTTTCTACGTTACATATAAATGATCTCGGGATACATTTTTTTTTTGCTCACTTACTGAACATAGAAAATAAGTAAGAAATCAACTAAAAAAATATTTTTCATGAAAAACATTTCCTTCCTACCGAACACACCCTTAGAAGAAGCCTTTTTTCAAAATTTGTAAAAAAGTACATAAAGTTTAGCAAGTGGAGAATAGACAGATTAGACTATCTTCTAACGTTAGGAATGCTCAGAAGTACATGCAGCCAAAATCAAAACAATATGCAAAGCTTGAAAAAGTGACTTATATTTGAAATGCGTCGAGAAACATGAGATTTCAGGTTCAAATTCAGCAGAGACAAGAACATTAAGCGATTTCTTCTCATCCATCCTAATCTTGATAGACAGAGTTAGCTGATACTTGTTGTTGGTAGGAGGTAACATGTATCATCACTTAAATTTAATCGAGGTGCGCAGAAGTTGATCCAAACACCACGGTTATAAAAGAAAAAAGTGATGTACATTTGAAAAGCCATTCATTGATCATCAAACTGTAAAGTATATAATAAGATTATACCTTTTAATGGATCTCACAATTCTCAGAGAAACCTTTCCCCATTTCCAAGGTTTCTTTCATTTACACTTTGATTATATTCTTTACCTTCTTTTTCTGGTTTTCTTTCTGTCCTTTTTTTATTAAAGAAAAATTCCTGCCAATTTGTTAAAAGAAGAGATCAGGTGCCATTAATCTTTTTTTCTCTTTTCTCACTTTGTTTCTTTTAGCAACTAACTAGATTTTAAGATCTTGCTAGTTAAGATTGTTCCATCTTTAAGACTTTTTTTTTTCACTTTGTTTGGACCAGTAAGCTTTTTGGTGTCTGTTACTCTTTAGGTTTAACTAGAACCAGATCATCAAACTATACTTCTCTTCAAATTGGTGTAGGCCTAGGCCGAGTCTAACTTCTTATTTGTTTCTATAGCAGTGGTATCGAGGCCAGTTGCACGTGCTACCTTCCACCAACACAGATATCAAGTAACTACGATTGGTTTTTGTTCACTTCATTAACCACTAAGCCACTCCATTTTAGCGGTGTTAGGCCTAATCAACTTTGTACTAACTAGTAGAGTACAACCTATCTATATCTGCGATCGAGGCAGAACAAGGATTTGGAGTTTATGAAGTTCTGGACTTGCTACTGAACCCATAGCTCATTTTAATTACTGAGTTTGAATCAGCCATTCGTACATATGTTATGAATTTCCAAATACAAATATAAAGTCTCAGAATGGTTTCATATTTAAGTTTCATATTGGTTGAAGGGTATATTGAAAACGACCTCTCTACCCCACAAAGGTAGAGGTAAGGTCTGTGTATATCATACCCTCCTCAGACCCCACTTGTGAGATTACACCGGACATGTTGTTGTATTGGTTGAAGGGTGTCCAGATGATCTTCTTCTCTGATTCTATACAGACAAAGGTAAATGTACTTCCAACTTTTGTTGAATTACTTACTCCTATTAAAGAGGAGTTTTTACTACTTTGGGTATATTGACAAGGAGATTACAAGTCACACTAAGCAGAAAGAATCACCTATTAACTCACATGACACCAAGTGCTTGAAGCTCTTGAACTACACTCTGCAGTGGCGGAACCAGGAATTCTGACAAGGGAACTCCAAGAAATTCCAAATGTCACATATGATATTGGGACCCTGTATTTCTCTTATGTTAGTGGGATTCAAATTTTTTATGTATGCATGTAAAGAACTTTGTTTCTATCCTACTTGCGCAGTATAACCTTCCGATAAAAAAAGGATTCAATTGAATCCTTTTCCTTGTATGTGGTTCCGTCTACTTGTATAAGATTTACACACTCGGGATCTCAACCTACTGTTTTAAAGTAATTTTTGAACCACCTTTACCAATGCACTAAAAGTTCCTCTGGATGTCGAGGATTCTAACAATCTATACAAGCAAAATATTATTTTTACCCTATAACAGTATAATTTTCCCAACGAAGAAGATTCAATTGGATCCCACTCCCTAATAGGTGGCCCCAACCCCGCACCTCGTCCATTCCACCGAATACTTGCTACCTCCCACCATCACAGTTACCGAGTAATTCTGCTTACCAAGCTCAAACTGATGAGAAGAAATCACCTGTTGTAGGAATTCAAACCCCGATCTCTAAAGTATGCACCCACTTTATAGACTTAATTAGATATCAGTTTTTGTCGACTCCGGACAGAATACAGATCCAGGACTGGAGAAGAGTTACAGAAGGGAAGGGAAGAAGACTTATTTTGGGCGTCTGGAAGTGTTGGATGTGTCAAGCTACTCTTCCTTGGCAACTCCCAGATTTGCAAATGATTTCTGGCTTAAAGTTTGTTATGGGAACTGTTCTTCTGCTGGAGTGGTGAGCTTTTGCCAACTCGAGCCTACGATCATATCGTTCTTTTGACATATGGTTTTCGGGTGATTAATAATATTGAGCATAACAAGAAATCAGCATGTATACACGCAACTCCCTGAAATGTGAAGCATAATAGAAAAGGGTGTTGCACAAACAAGTGTTGAAGGAATGTAACATATTTCCTTGAT
Organism: Jaltomata sinuosa; assembly: GCA_003996215.1. Taxonomy (NCBI): domain Eukaryota; kingdom Viridiplantae; phylum Streptophyta; class Magnoliopsida; order Solanales; family Solanaceae; genus Jaltomata; species Jaltomata sinuosa. Next base: position 882,989 of record QJPP01000010.1, read on the forward strand.
AATTTTAAACACATGATATTATCAATACGGTAAATATAGGCTCATATATCACTTCAACTAATACCTTATGAAGTTGCACAAATTTACGGATTGTAATTAGTAACTCCACAAAATCTTCAAAAGGATAACATGATGCAAGTTCAACAAGGACAGCAATATCCTGAATAACTGATGCAATACTGCAACATCAGTTGAACAATACTCAAGACCATGAAGGGAAAATTACAAGCAAACGAGTATTCGTTGAGGCAAAAGATGAAAATAGACATTGACAGATACACACAAAGTACCTATATAAGCAGTTCCATAGAAAGGAATGGACCTGCAATCCAGATAGTAGACGATAAATCTCCTTTCATGAGTGCATTACTACTCTTCATCATCATGTCGTTTCCTGCTCCTCTTCTCGCAACGTTTTTTGTCCCTGCCTACTCGTGCATCATCAGAGTTGCTGGCGTCAGAATCAGATGCTGAGGCTGCTGCTCTCCTGCTCCTACGCTTGTGCCTTGGAGGAGATTCATCACTTGATTCAGCAGAACTGTCCGCATGTCTATGACTTCTTCTCCTCCTCTTCTCCTTTCTACTTTTTCTCCTCCTCCGACGATCCTCTTCCTCATCTGATGAGTCATCCCGTTTCTTCCTCTTTTCCCTCCTCCTCTTCCTGCGCTCCTTATCTTCATCATCATCCTCCGAATCACTGTGTCCCCTCTTCTTCCCACTCCTCCTCTTTGATCTACCTCTCTTTTTCCTTTTTCCAGAGTCTGACTCGTCGTCCTCATCATCATCGGAATCTTTCTTCTTGTGCTTCTTAGATGACGACTTCAGCTTCCTACTCACCTTCTTACCATACTTCTCAGCAATTGCCCTCTCCATTTCAGAATCGTAATCCGAATCAGAACTCTCACTCTCCTCTTCTTCTTCACTGCTCTCTTCATTTTCTGCTTTCCCCTTCATCTTAGAACCATTCCCCTTAATCTTCTCCAATCCAGACAACACAGCAGCTTCAATTGCCTCCGCATCCTTATCCTTAACACTCACGAAATTCCTACACTGGAAAGTGAGGTGGCCCACCCGGCCACACCTCTTGCATGCTCCACGGGTCTCATCAGCATTGGATCCAGTGATTCGGGCAAGTGCAAGCAAACCCTGAAAGCTAGCATAAGCATTTTCGGGATCTGCAGCTGACGACGTCTTCTGGGTAGATGATTTCTTGTCTTCATCCTTGCTAGGAGCATATGGATCATAACCAATAGCACTTTGCCAGATGCCGTGCGTCTGTAGGGCTGCACTACTGTGAACCCTATTGTTCGCAGGCATGCGAACCCTACCTGCTGTGGCCGGCATGTTGACTGTTTCTCACCAGCAAGCTGTATACACCAAAAAATCAATATTTAAGCATCAACATTCAAAAAGAAGAGTTTCTAAAGTAACAAATTCAGAGCTAGATCAGAAGTGGAAAAGCTGTATTCACTAAAAAGCTAACATGTAAGCACCATATTTCCAAACCCCAGCAGCCATTCGAAGTTCCAAATATTCAGAGATAAAAATGAACAGTCTGTTTACACTGAAAATCACTACGTAAGCATCAACCCTAGCTTTTCGAAGATCCAAATGTGGATCACTTCTAAACAATTCCCAATTTGAACCAGAAAATCATATCAAATTTCAAATTCAGATTGGTTCCAAAATTTAACCGAGAACAACAATTCAGTTCCACAAAGATAAAACTACACAAAGAAATTGATTTCTAAGGTAGAGCAATAAAAAGCCAACAGACAATTAGTGAAAGCCTCCTAAATGATAAAAAATACAAAAACTTCAACGCCCCTTCAACGAGATAATTATAAAGAAATGGACCTTGGACCTAACTTAACTTCAAAAGCTAGCTCAAGAAGATGAGGGGATTGCCCAATCCATTATAAAGAGACCAAAGCCCCCATCCCTTAGCCGATGTGGGAGATTCCACAATAATTGATGTAGGGTAGTTGATTTCTAAGGTATAGACTAATACAAGAAAAAAAAAACAGACAGATAGTGGAAGTCCCTGAAAAGACGAAAAAGTACAATACTTTAAAGGCCGTTTAACGAGATAATTGTTGTAAGCGATCTCAAATAAGTCCTAGGGTTAATAAAGGTGCAGATAATTAAAAAAAAATCACCTCAATCTCAAACTAGTATGGTTTGACTATATGAATCCTCAATATCAATTCGATTCCATCTGGGCCCATTAACTCCAATACACAATAATTTGTCTTAAATAAGTTTTTGGTGATCGCACAATCAATTAAACAAATAAGACAGAATTAAACCATAACGTGCCTTTTCTGCTTTTACTCTAGGGGTTTTCAGATATACTGTTAGTAAAAGTGCAGACTACACCACAATAATCAATAACAACAACAACAATAACAATTTCACCTCTATCTCAAACTTTTTTGGTCAGGCTATATGAAATCCTGAATACTCAATAATTTGTCTTAAAACAAGCAATCCGTGATTGCACAATCAATCCAAAATAAATAAGATTGAAGAAGTCAAAAAATTCCCAGGGTTAATAATAAAAGTGCAGATTACACAATTTCACCTCAACCTCAAAACTACTACGGTTCAGCTATATGAATCATCAAAAATCAACTCCATTCCATCTTCCCTTTCACTCCAATACTTGATAATTTGTCTTAAAACAAGCTACTGGTGATTGCACAATCAATTAAAATAAATTAAAAAGAAGAATTAATCCTAGAAATCATGTTTTTCTGCTATATTTCTAGGGGTCTCCACAGTTTATGATAAACTGTAGTAAAAGTGCATATCACACCACAGTCATCATCAACAACAACAACAATAACAATTTCACCTCAATCTCAAACTAGTTCACTTAGGCTATACGAATATACTCAATAATTTGACTTAAAACAAACTATCGGTAATTGCACAATCAATTACCAGAAAATCGCGCTGTTTCTGCTTTTCCTCGTTTTTTCAGATATATAATTTGTCTTTAAACAAGCTGAAATATTGGTGATTGCACAACTAATTCAAAAAATTAACAGAAAAAGGAAGAACAAAAACCATATAAAATCGTGCTGTTTCTACTTTTCCTCTAGGAGTTTTCAAATATAATTTGTCTTAAAACAAGCTGAAATATCAGTGATTGCACAATTAACTCAAAATATTAACAAAAAGGAAGAACGAAACCATAAAATCGTGCTGTTTCTGCTTTTCCTCTAGGAGTTTCCAGATATAATTTATTGATTACATAATCAATGATGAAAACATAATTAAAATTAGAATGAAACCTAAAATCATGTTTTTTCTGCTATTTTCTCTAGGGATTTTTCAGTTAACTGTTAGTAAAAGTGTACATCACACCACAACAGTCATCAGCAAATTTCACCTCAATCTCAAACTAGTTCGGTTCGGCAATACGAATCCTGAATACTCAATAATTTGTCTTAAAACAAACTATCGGTGATTGCACAATCAATTACCATAAAATCGTACTGTTTCTGCTTTTCCTCTAGGACTTTTAAGATATATAAAAAAGCTGAAACACCGGTGATTACATAATCAATTCAAAAAATTAACAAAAAAGGAAGAACAAAAACCATAAAATCGTGATGTTTCTGCTTTTCCTCGAGGAGTTTTCAGATATAATTTAGTGATTACATAATCAATTCAAACTAGTTCGCTACGTCTATATGAATCCTAAATACTCAATAATTTGTCTTAAAACAACTTATCGGTGATTGCACAATCAGTTACCATAAAATCGCGCTATTTCTGCTTTTCCTCTACGGTTTCTCAGATACAATTTGTCTTAAAACAAGCTGAAATATCGGTGATTGCACAATCAATTCAAAAAATTAACAAAAAAAAGAACTAAACCATAAAAATCGCGCTGTTTCTGCTTTTCCTTGGAGTTTCCAGATATAATTTAGTGATTACATAATCAATTATGAAAACAAATTAAACCTAAAATCGAGCTTTTTTTCTGCTATTTCGCTAGGGTTTTTCAGATACAAAAAAAAAAGTGAAATTTTGGGGATCTGAAAGTCACCTTTCCGGCGATTATATCAGTTTTCCGGCGATGATCGGAAACCTATGTCCGGTGATTTTGCGGTGGAGCTCCCAATTTCGAAAATGCAAATAATGAAAAAAAGAGGAGAACAAAAGGAATCTTATCGGGGATTAAATAGATTTTATGACCCGGTAACGACGTCGTTTAGTATGTAAGTCGGTGATTCCCCGCTCCCCTTTTTGTTTTTTTCTCCCTTGGTCAATTTGCAATCAAGGGCAAACGAAGAATACGGAGTCGTTTGGTTGGGAACAAGTTATCCCGGAATAATTAATTCTGAGATTAGTTATTTCACTATGTAAATGTGATAACTTATTTCATCACTATAGAATAAATGCCGGGATAAATAAATACGGGACTAACTAATACTTCCAACCAAACGCAGGATAAAATAATCTTGTATTTTATCCCGGGACTATTATATCTTATACCTCACACCAAACAACTCCTAGGGGCTCAATTGTTTGGGAACAAGTTATGCCGAGATTAATTATTTGGGATTAGTTATTTTAGGATTGTTATCCTACAATTCCGGAATAACTAATCGAGATAAGTTATATCGCAATTTTATTTCAATTAAACATGAGATAAACTCATCCTAAAATTAATCGGAATTAGTTATTCCTTATTCCTAAATTTTCTTTTTTGGGGTGATTATATTGAAAAATATTGGAGGGATATTTCAAATAAAGAAATTTGAATATTCTACGTATTATTCAAGTGCCAAGTGCACTTCTAGTTCCAACAAAGATTCGCTTACTATCGTCAATGATTGTGGTTTTTTGGTGTGAATTCAAATTAATAGGATCTCAAACACGGATTAGATATCGAGTGAGAAATAAAAAAAAAAGTTTTATGTCTTTCATGCTCTAAGAAGTTAAAAGAAGAAATCATAAATTGATTTCTCTACCTATGCAATCTTCCTCTTTTGATGTGGGAGCTAATGATAAAAAAACGCACTTGAACTATCACTTTTTCTTGAGTTTATCACCAACTATGTATTGAAACACACTTTAACTATCAATTGTTTCCTTTCCTACCTGAATGTGGACAACTAATATGAGACGGAGGGAGTATATGCCAACCAAATGTAATAGTCAATTGAATGTGGGGATCTCAACAAATTATCATATGATTGAACTCTAAGGTAAATAAGGATGGTGATCTTTTCATATTGGACACTTAAATTTCATGAAATGAACATGTCTATTTTTGGGTTTTCATCTGATGTCCGATATTTATATTAAGGCCCGATTAAATCTGGATTCGCCCGAGGTCCATTTGGGTGGCGCTCACAACAGGATTGTTTCCATTCCTAAAAGTTCGAACCTCATATCTCTGGTTAAGGTGTGTGAAAATGTCATAATAGAAAAAGACTAGTTTCTTATGATCTTGCACCTTGAATGCTTGTTATTGCAATTTCTTACGTTAGAGTTATGGGTTCATATTTATTTATTGCAATTTTAGTGAATTTTTACACATAAATTTATGCTTAGCGTCGAAAATACTGGGTTCAGATGAATTTGCTACCGATACATTAGATCCGCCCCTGGCAGAGGCTTGTTGAAAAATGGCAGCAAAGTTGCAGGCTTGCAGCAACAAATGATTCATCATGTTTTCTGCAACAAATTGTTCATAATACAACTCACACTAGTATATTACATATAAATTCAAACAGAAAAACGACATGGACAGTGAGGATTCATACAGCCGATCCTAACAAGCACCACTGCACCTTGCCTAAATCACACCAGGAAAAATTAACCAATTTGAAGATTTATTGCTAGAGAAATAGATAGGACGACGCGTTCACCATAAGAGATGTTGGAGACTTGTTTCAACGTTCCGCGCCAATCTGTATGTTGTAACAAATTGTCAGAGTTAACATGTCTCAAGTGATAAGGCTACAAATACTACATCATGAAGAAAATCTTTGATATGCATTAGCTATGCTGCTCGGACTCTTCAAAAATGTTGTCAGGTGCGTCTAATCCTTCAAAAATAATGCCTTTTCGGAGGATCCAACACGGGTACAGTAACATTTTTGGAAGGTCTGAGCAACATATTGCATTAGTGTATTGGTGATTGTGAACTTCAAATTGCGTGGAAAACATGAGAAATCGTGTTGTGTGATGCACGTGTACACGATTAATCGTTGTTATCAAGTCTTGAGTATAGGTGAAAGTGTGCTTAAATGAGATCTATTTGACTAAGTTGGTGTATTTTGATGCAACATAAACTTTCATCCAACTTGATTATTTGAAGTAATCTCTTGTTCTCGAGAATTCATACATCCCTTATCAGTGTGTATACAACTATCTTCGAGCACAGGTTTAGATTCGGCCTCAATGAGAAAGTAAAATGGAGCACCTAACTCTTAACAATCAATTTCTCAGAATGCTATATAAGAATTGAAGAAGAAAATGAAGTACCTGTTTGACACAAAGTGTTAGGACAGGCTTTCATACAAATGAACACCATCTGCCTCATAGTAATGTTTGATGGATGGGATCCGTCCAACCTTTGAACGAACGTTACTTCCTTTGCCACGGATATTCTCAACGAGTTCTGATGACGCTGCTTTCAGATTCATCTGTTCCAAACTGGTAAGATATTCAAGTCCTTGAGGAACCTCCTTCAGTTTAGGACAATCGTGTATATGCAGACGCACAAGTTTTGGCATAACTCCTTTCAGGAATACCATTTCCTCCAACTCTGGCAAACACGAAACATGTAGGTCCCCGAGCTTTTGGAATCCTGGTTCGAAGAGCAGCTGCTTCTTGCTGGTGTAGGCATTAACCAGCACAAGATGCTCCAAGCTCGGAAGCTGACTAATGCAAGGGATAGGATCCTGATCTTCTGGAAATTGGCTCCAATGCAAATGCAAATGCATAACATTGAGCATCGAGGAAAACCAAGGAGGCGTTTTGCTCAGCTTTCCAACCAAAGTAACCTTCCGGAGAATGAATGGAGTCTCCGAGAGATCGTCTAGTTTAAGGAATGCATTTTCATCCACTGTCATCACAAGTAGATGGTGAAGGAATTTAAGTTTGTCGATGGACGAACATAAATTCTTCATATATTCTTCTTTGACATTTGTGAGCTCAATCCTTCTAAGCTTAGTCATTTTCCTTATCTTACGTGCTATATCCGTGTTTGCCTCTATGCAATTAAGTACTTGTAAGTTCTTCATCTTCCACAGCTTGCCCGGAACTTGCACCCCTCTAACATATGCAAAATGTTCCGCTGCTATCTGTTTGCCATAGGCCAGTAGATGTCGCAGATTATGCAGCTCGGTGATTCCATTTGGGAGTACATTCACTTCTGTTCGTCTAATATCTAGCGTCTGTAGGTTCCTCAGACGATTCACAGACGTTGGAAGCTCTTTTATTCCGGTACCACCCAGACTTAAGTACCTTAAATTGAACAATTTACCTAGTTCATTAGGCAAAGAATCAACTTTAGCGTCGTTCAACTCCAACACCCTCAGTAGTCTAAACCTGGATAAAATATCATCCAACAAAAACTTGGATTCCCCTTTGAGATTGAACATAGAGAAAGATCGAACGTGTGTCAAATCACCGCTCATCTTAAGCATTCCATCAACATTGTGCACGGACAATCTACGTGCTCTTATCTCGTCTTTCCCCAATTCTTCTTCACTACATATAGACAAGAAATTCTCCCTCTCTGAGATCGAACGAGCTAGCTCCCACATCAGATCGTGTAATTTGCAAATCTTCGGCCTTATAAAACTCTGATGCTTCACAACTTGCAGTAAGTTCCTTGAAATCAGCTCTTTGAGATAGATTTTCCCAACTTCTTCCGGATTCAGGCTGCTCGATTCTTCCAGAAAACCTTCAGCCATCCACATTCTGATCAGTCTGCCTGCTCCTATCCATTCTCCCATCGGAAAACGACAACAATACAAGAAGCAGTTCTTAAGATAATAAGGCAAATCATTGAAACTCAACAACATAATAGTTTTAACCTCATCAAGTAACTTATTGTTGCTGATATGCCAGCTTAAGCTGTCGTAAACTTCCCTCCATTTCAATTCCGACCTATCTTTAGACCCCATTAGTCCTCCAAGAGCAACAATTGCTAATGGTAGACCTTCACATTTTTTCACCAATGCCCTGCCTATTTTCTCCAGTTCAGGAGGACACTGGCAATTAGGCTGACTCGAAAAGGCCTTGTTGCAGAATAGCGTCCACGCGTAGTCATCTGCTAAAGGCTTTGAACGAAAAGAATGTGTACCACCAGGACCATAAGGGTAAGCTGCAATATCCTCATTTCGCGTTGTTATTATGATCCTGCTCCGGTTTTTATCATCCGGAAGAGCAACACTTATTTGTCTCCAGAAATTATTGTTCCATACATCATCAAATACAACAACATACCTCTTTTTGTGCAAGAACTTTACTAGAGTCTCCACCAACTGCCTGTAGTCCATTGACTTCAAGTTTTTCGGGATCAGATCTTCCTTTTCATTGAAAAACTCCGAGATCAGCTTTTTGAGCAGATCCTCAATCGTGTTATTCTGTGAGACGGAAACCCAAGCACAACAGTCGAAATTCTTTCTCACAGTCAGGCTAGTATAGGCTTTCGCGACTAAAGTTGTCTTACCTGAACCACCCATGCCCGCGACAGAAATGACAATACGGTGAGCCTCTTCTCCCTCCAAACTTGACAGCAACGAGTCTTTTACTTGATCGATCCCTACAACTTGGTCGTTCTCAATAAAGAGTGAAGATTCTCCAATATTTTGCACACAACTACAACAATTATGTGAATTTGATCCAACGTTCGAGGATGCTTCCATGTGACTTAGATCATACCTCTTGCTTCTTTTCGCAATGTCTTTAATCTCAGATCTGATTCTCTTCAACTCCAGGGCAGTTTTGTACCTCAACCATAGTACCTTTGGAAGGTAAAACACACCGGCTAGATGCCCTGCAAAACCGGCCCTTTTCATGCTATCCACATGATACAAGAACTCATCGATGATATCTTCAGCTTCAAACGCTACGTCCCTTACCTGTACTACCCAAACACACACCCCTTCATTCTGGCTTTTACACTTCTCAGCATCTTTTATGAATGACCCTATGCTCTCTAGCTCAAGCTTCACCTTCGAGATCTCGTGACGAACTCCTCCAATCACAAATCCTGGATGAGCTAGCACGAACTCAATGCTCGTTATCAAGATTTTCACTGCAGATTCAGCCATTTTTTCCTTCTCAGAAATTGTTGTTTCTCAATGAACAGGACAAATACTTGTTTCTCGTGTATAAAGCAAGATTTCATTTCCATATATAAATTCTATTTAATTGAAAAAAATATCAATAGTAACTCCACTAAGGTTCTATAAAGCCCCACAGACAGTGAATGAACATCTTTTTTTTCTTTTCTTGTGAAATCACAACTTAGACAAGTAGCTCTATATATATGTAGCACCTAAACACATTTTATGTTGCTCGAACTCTTCAAAAATATTGTCACACTCACGTATTACTACCATTCTATGTTGCTCGAACTCCCCAAAAATATAGTAACACTCGCGTCGGATCCTCCAAATATGCATCAACACTGCCAAAAACCAATGTTCAGTAATCCTTTAAACAATAATTGTATAATTATCAAATTACAGTGGGTTCCGTCTTAAAATTAAAAGTTGAAGACAAATACTAATTGAATTCCTAGAAGACTTTGAAAAGGAACTTACCAACATGATTGACATAAGATGACAATGTTGGTACAATTATTGAAAATACAATGCATTCATCTCTCTTTCTTTTACAAAAAAGATGATTTTGATATTAAATAATAATAATAAAAAGTAGTCTTTTGGGCTTCAAAAAGCCTCACACTATTAAGAGATCCAACACCTTATAACGAATCGAAGCCCACATAACATCTTCTCGTTGTGCATCTTCAAGCTCGTAAGGGTAAGCAAACCAAGCCCTACACCACATCACCATACTCATCCCGCTGAACCTGGGGTTTGATACCAGTTATTGGGCTAAATCAGCCCAAATGTACTCTTACATAGTGTGATATTATCCGCTTTGGGCCAAGTCCGCACAGTTTTCTCCAAAATGCCTCACACCGTTAAGCGATCATATACCTTATGTGTATCTTTCCAATCTTTTCAGCTACCAATGTGAGACTTTTGTTCGCACACCCAACATAGTCTGATATACTAAGCTTTTGCTACACATGGAGTTCGGAAAAGGGCCAAACTACAAGGATCTATTGTTTATTGTATGCAACCTTACATACTATTTTTACAGCTTGAATCGATAACCTTCTGGTCACGTGACAATAAGTTGAGAAGTTATACCAAAAACACCCTTCAATAATTTTGATATGTGGTAGCTTTTCTTTTGTTTGATCCCACTGTCTCTGACAAAATTCCACTACTAATGTGATAACATTTTTCCATGTAATATCTCCACCCACACAACATAGTATTCTAGAATTAGCCAAACAGAAAAATTTGAGTTACCTAATGGTTAGTGACCTAGAAAGATAATAATGGGAGATTAGACAAATATAATGTCAGTATGTGATTTCATCTCATCAAACTGCTTTGAAATATTATATTTGAGTTAAGAGTTTATCGAAAATAACCTTTCTACTTTTTTACCTCCACAAATTTTACCTGTAGAATTACATCGAATATATTGTTGTTATTATGTGATTTTATCTCATCTGTCTATACTTTGGTATGCATAATTCTTCGATACTTTTACTGGTAGAAGATAGCAGTAGCAAATATCTAGTAAACAATTGAGATACGCACAAATTGTCCAAGACACTATCGAATAAATAAATAAATAAATAAATAAATACTGGTATATAATCAAAATTATACAATATTGATATTAGTCAGAGCTGATATATATATTTTTTTTACCCCTCCCTAGGAGCTCCTACCCTTTTTTGCTTCCTTAGTGACTCAAACTCATAACCTTCAAGTTGAAAGTGAAGGATATTTACTATCCGAGCAACTCCCTCTTATCGAGCTGATATATAACCCAATTGATCAGTTCAAAGGAAAACTTTCTCCAACCAAATAATATTGAATAAATATAGCACTTTATTTGCAACAAAATGTACCCTCCTACTCTTTCCTCAAAGGTAATTATTATAATTTTGATAATTTTTAACAATGACTTTCCAAGTCATCTTAGACCATTTGTCAGTCAAAAAGAATGAGTAGAATATTAATCAGAAGTGGAAATGAATGACAAACATACAACAATGACACAAAGAAGACCAAAGGAATTCATTAAGCATGCTTTTCACTTTTTCCATTTTTTTTTTGATGAATAAAGTAATTTAGTGTGTATTAATTTATTTGGATAATTGTAGTGTGAATGAGAAAGGCATAATACATAAATAAATATTTTAATTTGACTTTAGCTGACAAATAACACTTTAATTTTGAGTATGCACATTTAGACATCTCAACTCGTCTTCACGGTATTAATACTTTAATTTATAAAATAATCATCTAGACACCTTCAAAATTTATGTGTCGTGTCAATATTGAGTGTCGTCGAAACGCAGTTGGAAAGAGTTGTAGTGTTTAGTGCCAGTTGAGATCAAGTTAAAGTATCCAGATGAGTACTCTCAAAATTAAAGTGCTTGCTTATCAATTAATGATGCCAAATCTGAGTGTACTTTTTTGTATTACATTTTGACGTGAATACTCTATTAAAAAGTTTGTTTTTGTTGAGAATAAAGAAACTCAACTTATAGATCATTCAACATCGAAATTTTGAAATGACCAAACCGATTAATTTAAAATCGAACTTAAGAAAATCGGTTCAATCCGTACTTATTTGAATTTGATTTGAATTTTAATTTCTTGTATTCGAAAATCAAACATTCAAATCAAAATTTTCATATTCAATCCAAGTTGTTCGAACGAACACTCCTAGTGCTCTGCACTAATATTTAGCTAATCTATTTATCAAGTAACCAATATTAGCGTATGACTTTTGAAATCAGCGTTTGTTGAGTTTGGGGCTAAAATTGTCCCTTAACTATTAGAGTAGGTTCATTTTGGTCCTTCGAATATAATTCTGAGCATATTTAGTCCCTTAACTTTACTAAAGTGGAGCACTTTTGATCTCCCTAACAAAATCCGTTTAAAAATAATAGTGTTAAACCCATGTGGCACCAACGTGACTTGTAAAATACAAACTCATAGAGGTTAAGTATTAGCTATTATGAGTATATATTTAATTTTGCACGCTCTTAAACACAATTAAGAAGAAATTCGCACACCCTTCACCAAATTACTAGCTACGCCACTGATTTTAAGACCATTTTGTTACTGCAATTAAGAAAATGGTTATTTTTTTCGAGTGGGCAGATTATTGTGTTCTAAAGTATTGTCTTCAAATATAAATAGCTACTACTACATTAATCCTAAAAAATTAAGAAGACAAGAAAGAAAGAAAATGTATATCAATTAAGAAAGAGATAACACTGTCAAATTTACACCGTTAGAAAATTATCCTTTTCGTTAATTTTTAACATTATTATGTTAGGAAGACCAAAAGTGCTTCACTTTAGTAAAGTTAAGGGACTAAATATGCTCAGGATTATATTTGAGGGACCAAAATGAACCTACTCTAATAGTTAAGGGACAATTTTAGCCCCAAACTCGCGTTTGTTTATGAATTTTGCAAAAAAATTAACTTTAATTTCAAATTTCTTATTCTCCAAAAAGGTAAACTTTCAAATTTCAAAAAATTTAAATGTAAAATTTTACCCATAAGTTCATATTTTGTAAAAAAATACACATTATTTTTAAATTTTGCAAAAAAAAAAGAGGCTCATGCTCGATATAAAGAGATTGTTTTTACCATATGAAAAAATTATATTAAAGAATAACTAGTTACTACCATTGTTGACTAGTGGATCTTTGCAAAATTCTGTGTATTTTAAAAGTTTATAAATAACATATAATCCGCGAATATTCATTTATAAAAGAAACATGAAGAAGATATGTGATTTATTATGCGGTGCTTTAGGATAATCCGATATACCTTATGTATGAACTATGATTTTCTTGGTAAGATTGTATAAGAATTAAAGGCAACCTAATCGAGATGTCATAATTGAGAAAGGGAAGACCCACCCCCAGAGCCAGAACACAGGCGCCGACCTCTCCACCACCAGCACAAGTGAATCAGAAAGGATTACATTGCCAAAGGTGATGGTATCACCGTCAACTTCTTTGCTCTTTCTAAGTCTTTCTTGCATAGATGAACAATAGTTTTACAAATTATGAAGCTTTTATATTTTTGAGAAAAAAATACAACTTAAAAAAATTCAAATTACATATTCAAATAAAATTTTAATTTTAAATCAACACGATTTCAAATCATGTCCTATATATTCTTAAAAGGAAATTCTAGGATATATTTTTTTTCTTGTTCAAAATAATGACATATTCTAGCTAAGTACTTCTAAAAAGAAAGATTCTTTTAGATTTTTCTTTTAATCATTTTATGTGAATGAAAATGAAAGAAGAAAAGATCCACTATCTTCATGTACTTCTCCCCTATCCAAATCCCTACCCCCCCACCCCCCCACCCCTAGATTGTGAATGAAAATGAAAGAAGAAAAGATCCACTATCTTCATGTACTTCTCCCCTATCCAAATCCCTACCCCCCACCCCCACCCCCTCACTCACCCCCCTAAATTGTAAATGAAAATGAAAGAAGAAAAGATCCTCTATTTTATGGAGTACCTGTTACCTCCTGTTGATACAAATATCGAGTAACTCCATCCATCAAAGCTTTGACAAATATAAAAATCAACAAATGTTTTTACATCCGCTGAAACTCGAACCAACTTACATGTTACCTCGACAAATTCCACAAGGTATTCCATGTGCAATCCATTTGATTCCGATAATAGCATTGATCAGTAGCCTTAAAACAAACGGTAAATAACTTGATATAACGGGTAGCGTTAAATATATCGTTACACATTCGGTGTATATAACTTAAATCCTGTTTCTTAACGGCAAAAATTCCATGTATTGGAGGTAATGAGATAAGAGTTTCCTTGAGAATATAGGATTAGTTGAGAGATCAAGTGCAACTAAACATTTTAGATTTAACCTATGTTGCTCAAACTCTTCAAAAATGTTGATGGATACGTGTCAGACTATTTTTGAAGGATCCAACATGGGTGCAACAACATTTTTAGAAAGTCCGAGCAACATAGCATTTAACCACAAACTCAATGAGATGATTTCCAACATAAAATTGGTTGACTCCCACAAATTGATCATCTCATCCAGCAACTGACTTAAATAAATACATTATTTTTATGGCAAACTTGTTTATAAGCCATAATTTTTTGCTTAAAAGAGTATTGAAATAAAAGCACAACTACAAACACAATGCAAATGACTAGATGTACCAGTAATATAAAAAGTACATGTAAGCTCATACAAGCAGAGGTTACAACTTGATGAGTCGATCCACCTACACGTCTTGCTTTTACTGTTATGTCAGGAGTTTAGGACAACCATTCCTTTCCATTGAGCCAGAGACTGCTTAGAGTTAGCATAGAGGTAGCTTCCTCAAGCATCTGCACCCGGAAAAAAAAACCCAGAGTAACGATAAGCTTGCTACGAAAAACAACAACATACCCAGTGAAATCCCACAAGTGGGGTCTGGGAAGGGTAGAGTGTACACAGACCTTACCCCTACCTCGTGTAGGTAGAGAGGCTATTTTCAAAGGACCCTCGGCTCAAGTACAACAAATTAAAGTAGGTATGAAAAGGGAAAACGACAGTGAAGAAAAGCTTGCTAGGAACACTTGCAACTATAACGGGACGAAGAGGTAGATAAAGATGCTAAAATATTTACCATTTAGGGGAAGAAGCACTCCTTGAAGAGAATCCAGAAGGAGCATTTGGAATGGATATGGACAGCTGAGTGGTGGAGAAATTATTTTTGCTGGATCCCTCGTCGAGATTGGACCATGATTCTTTCGATGTAGGCCACTCTTCAAAGAATGAGCGCATTGGATGCTGCGGCTCCTGCTTTACGGTACCAGGTGAACCTATGTCACTGCTAAAGAAGCAATGTTGGGGTTGCTGTTTTGATTCAATCACGGGCTCAAATGGATTAGGTGAACTACCAAGCAGCTGCGAATCATTTTTCAGATTGGGCTTTGATGGCATCAGACGCCACATGTTGTCTGTGTTAGAACCCGTTCCTCCTAGACCTCTCACACTCGCGGAAGCTTCTGGCGAGAAATTGTGATCATCAGCATCAGGAGCCATTCCATGGAGATACCTGTGTAGCATTTCATGAAACTGGATTTTATGCCATTTATGCCAAAGGCAAGACCAGCATTACACCATATCATTAACTGGAGCAGTGTAATAGGAAAATACACGTGGAACTTCGAATGGTAACCAACCCCCACCAATAAGTGTGAAGCACGAACATTGTCTTATTAAAGGGGCTTAAAAGAACAAGATATAGTTTCCTTAAATTAATGAGATTTTATTGACAACCAACACTTTTTCCTGTTTTTGATAAAGATTGACAATTGACAATATCATGCCTGTATTAAGTAGGGGATGCATTTGTAAGCAGGGAAAACTTTGTCATCTTTTGCCCTCTTGCATAAAAATCTGTCCTGCTTATAAGAATCTGACAAATATAAAAGGATTCTAACTACGCTATAGTTTACAACAACAACAACATACCCCGTGCAATCCCATAAGTGGAGTTGGGGAAGGATAGCATGTACGCAGACCTTACCCTACCTCATAGAGATAAGAGAGGCTGTTTCCGATAGATGAAGTGGATGATGAGATAATATCATGATTAGTGATATCCCCCAAGTCCTTATGATCACTAATTTTCACCGTTCTATGTAAGATAATCTGGACCTCAAATTATTTTATAAAGGGAAGATGGTAACTGAATATAGGAGAGAAGAATAGCCCCCTATTTGACAGTTTTAAGTTTGAAACAACTTGGAAACAGAAGGATTGACAGTCACCCGTGTCCTATATAGCATCCTTCCAAATGTAAAAGATTTGAGCCAGTAACTCCATCTTCCATCAGCAATAGAAAACATAGAATATAGGAGCAGAAGACTTGTCACCTGAAAACAGTATTAAACGGCTATGCCGCAAAACACCAAGATTTGATGCAAAGTTGTACGAGAATTTAGATGAAAGTAACAAAAATGACATGCCAACTACTTGAGAACTCTCCTATAGCATCAAATAATCAAGATGCACGACAGTATAAGAGAAAAATCCACCTAAGGAGAACAGGAACCACAGAGGGACAAAACGGATGTACCTATAGTCCTTGTTATCTATCCCATAGGAGATGGGTTCCATCTGCAGTTTCGTCGTGGTGCTTCCATAATTCATTCCGTCTGAATTAGCAACGGAATATAATGGCATATTTTGGAAGCTTCCACTGCTATTGCTTTGAAAACTTCCACCTTTATTGCTGCTCCCAGTAGTAACGTGTGATATACTTGTCGACAAGGACTGGGAAGTAGTTTGAGATTCCACAGGCTTTCTTGAACGGTTACGGCCTCGATGCATGTGTCGTTCACAATATTTGGAGTCAGGATGTGCATCTTTGGAGCACCTCCACTTCTTTCCATCTGTCCTTCTACATCTTCCTGGCTCGGGGTCAAACTTCTTCCCATAATAGGAACAATAACCCACTGCACAGGTAAAATACATTGCCACATTTACATAACAAGCCCCTCATCTACCAACTAAAAGGAAAGACCTTTATAATGCAAAATGATATATTTTTTTGGGGATTAAATAAGGTCAGAATTTATTGATATTGCATACAGTCTCATGGAATTTTGATGGCAGTTTAGCCATTCAAATCTAGCAATTAATTTTTTTGCAAGAAGAAAATATTTTGCTATATTTGAACGGCTAAACTGCCATCAAAACTCTTTGAGACTGGATTTCTGCAACAAACATTGACATTTAGGCACAACCGTAATAGAGTACTACATGAGGCAGACATTGAAATTTAATACAGATGTAAACTATGAAATTACGTGTAAGAGAAAAAGAGAGAAGAAAGAACATGCCAACCCTGGGTTTACTGCCGTACGAAACACAAAGCTATAGCCCAGCACTTTGGCCAAAAAATAAACTATTTATATATGTAATGACATTTTTACAGGAACAGTCTACAATATCAAACCAAATAACAAATCCATCTGACAAAACTATTGGATTTAGTATCCTTTTAGACAAGATTGGGGGTTCAAATCACAAAACCCTGGATTTTTTTATTCCCCTTTAAATGAGACAATGTCATTTTTGCCCAGCATTTTTTAGGAAGTGAGCATGGATCATTTTGCCCAGCCTATTCAAAGGAAAAAAAGAAAGGGAGCATGTGTTCAATGAATCAAATCCATGATCTTAACCTACAAGTTCACTCACTCCTTGCGATGCACCAGTGTTTAACTTCTGTTTTAGGAATTGCATAAATTCATAAAGAAAAAAAAGAAAGAAAGAATCAAAATGATCCACCAAAAAAAGAGTTGAAATGCAAAATACTCCTCGTTATCTCATTAGCCTCTGCTTCTCTCTCAAATTCAGAATTTTCAGGTGTAAACATACAACTCTTGACTTTTAAATTTGGTCATTTCTAGGGTGCACATTTGTTTGACAGAGTATTTCATTATGTTATTTTTTTCCCTTAAGGGACCTATAGGGAGTTCTTTGATTGCATTTTAGGTGCTGCCTCAGTCAGAGAAAATTCATCCCACTTTCTGATAGTGGAGGATCATTGTTATTATTTAATCTTTGGGATTTCTAAATAAAGAAATTGAGAACTTTGAAGCAAAGTATGAAACTTGAAATTGTGTAAAGATTGAAATTTTACAGTAAATAGTTAAATTCGTTAAGTTATTTGTGTGGAGTTTATACCACATTTGACTAATTAGATTAGAATATAAATTTGTAAATGACTCCGGCAAATTTAACATATCTTGGCTCTCTTATGCTTTATTGTTGGCCTGTCATTAGCCATTGAACCCACTTATGCAAAATCCAAACTCCACCACTGAATGCCACCCTCAGTTAGATAACATAAGACCAATTCTATACCAAAATCAATACATCTAATAAATATTTTTGAAAAAACAAAAAAAGAATGCTTTTTTTTATAACAGAGAAATCCACGAGAGCCGCACGGTTAGAAACTAGATGGATAATGAGCCCACCCCTCTATCCTTCTCCACTTAAATACCAAGCTTTTGTACGGCTGTGATGAGCACCTAAGCCACGCATCATCATGTGTTGTTCTCTTACCACTAGACAACGGGGTAAAAAGATGAATGCTTCTAGCACGTGTAGAAATACTTCTAAAAACAAATGGATAATATACTTCCACCGAAGGATTTAGAATCAAAAACAAAGGGATGACACTTCATTATGGGGTAGGGAGGTTGTTTCTGACAAACCCTCACTCAAAAGAGAAGGTATTCAGAGAAGAGTTGCTAAGAAGAAAAAATCAACAAAATATCCAGATAACAACAACAACAACAACATACACAATGTAATCCCACAAGTGGAGCCTGGGGAAGTCCCTACCTTTGTGGGCTAGAGAGTGTTTCCGATAAACCCTCAGCTCAAAAGAGTAGTTAAGAGTTGCAAGGAGAAAAAATCAACAAAATATCACGATAACAACAACAACAACATACACAATGTAATCCCACAAGTGGGTCTGGAAAAGGTAAAATATACGCAGACCTTACTCCTAACTTTGGGGGATAGAGAGACCGTTTCCGATAAACACTCAGCTCAACAGAGAAGTTAAGAGTTGCAAGAAGAAAAAATCAACAAAATATCAAGATAACAACAACAAAAACAGACACAATGTAATCCCACAAGAGGAGTCCGGAGAAGGTAAGTTACCCCTACCTACAAAGTAGGTCTAGAGAGAGGTTGTTTCCGATAGACCCTCAGCTCAAAAGAGAAGTTAAGAGTTGCAAGAAGATAAAATCAACAAAATATCAAGATAACAACAACAACAACAACAACAACAACAACATACGCAATGTAATCCCACAAGTGGGGTCTGGAGAAGGTAAAATATACGTAAACCTTACCCCTACCTTTGCAGGGTAGAGAGGCCGTTTCCGATAAACCCTCAGCTCAAAAGAGAAGTTAAGAGTTGCAACAAGATAAAATCAACAAAACATCAAGATAACAACCAATTAACAAACAAACAAACAGAAAAAAAACAGAACTTTAAACTGAAAAAAGGAAAGAAGAAACATACAGCTAGGATGATTGAAGAACCTGGCTGAGATAGCATCAAAACTCCTGCGAATAGGTACTACAAGGTCTGGTGGCACAGGTAGCCCAGCTACTAAATACTTGTAAATCATAGCTTGATGTTCCAATTCTTGCCACTGCACCGCCGTAAACGGTGGCCGGAATCCATAATCATACCCCCCACCTCCCCCCACCCCCACCACTGATGTTGTTGAGGTCCCACTCATCTCCTCCAAGAACCAAAAGAAACTCCTCCTTTTTGCTTAATTTACAAACCCTTTTCCCTTTACTAAAAGCTGCTGCACACAAAAAATGAAATACAAACAGCAGTTAATATACAAACAGAGAAAAAAAAAACAAGAAAAGTTCTTTTTTTGTGTGTGTTTCTTGAGTGCAACTCTGTGTGTGTGGGGGGGGGGGGGGGGGGGGGGAGTGTTTGGTTAGAACAGAGGTTGTTGGGGTTACCCAAAAGGGGGACAGATCTAGGGTTTTTGGATAAACCTGCAAGAAGAACAGAGAGAAAAAAGTTCTTTTGAGTGACAAAAAAAAGTGAAGTGAGAAGAAGAGTGTACTAGTACTTGTTAGTTTGTGGGGGTGGGGTGTGGTTTGGGGGTTACTTAAGAGCTAATCAAATGGAGATTTGTACCAAAATGTCAATCTGAGATTTTATTTCAGTTCCATACGTTCACTTACGAGACTCACCTTTGACTTTCGTCT
The DNA here is from genome assembly GCA_003996215.1 of Jaltomata sinuosa. Classification (NCBI taxonomy): domain Eukaryota; kingdom Viridiplantae; phylum Streptophyta; class Magnoliopsida; order Solanales; family Solanaceae; genus Jaltomata; species Jaltomata sinuosa. The sequence continues at coordinate 903,116 of QJPP01000010.1, forward strand.
TGTGAATGTTGATGGGTTTAAGGAGGAGTTTAAAAGAAGTTAATGAAGAGTTTATGAGAAATGAGGCTTGATTAAATGATACTTAAGAACTAATCAAATGGAGATTTGAAGGTTCACATTGTGTATTAGCAATGGAAGAATGGGGGTTTAAGGAGAGGTTAATGAAGAGTTTATGGGAAATGGAGTTTGATTAAGTGATACTTAAGAACTAATCAAATGGAGATTTGAAGGTTGACATTGTGTATTAGCAATGGAAGAATGGGGGTTTAGGAGAAGTTAATGAAGAGTTTATGAGTGTTGAGGTTAATGGAAGCATAGGGACATGGGAATAAGGATGTGTGGGTTGAGGTTTGAGGGGACCTTGGGGTATGGGGGGCCATGTCTTTGTTTTGTTGTGGTTCAATTGATGTAAATATCTCTTTCTCCTTTTTATCTTTCAAAAAAAATAATCATGTGATAGTTTATGAAATAATAATAAAAATATACAAGATAGCACAAGATACAATCATAAAAGTTACGAAAGAGAGATTTTTTTTTGTTCAAATTTTTCTTCTTATAAAATGAATTGAGTTAGCTTTCTATTTATTAGAAAAACGAAGCAAGCTAGTCGTAAGAAGTTATTTGTAAGCTACTTGCACAAACCTGCTTGCAAAACTACTTGTAAGTAAGCTGCTTGTAAAACTACTTGTAAGTTGCTTGTAGGAACATGCTTACAAAGCTACTCCTAAGTTGATTGCAAGCTTTTTAGTAAGCTTTAGGAGTAATGAATGGACATTCATAATACAATGTATTTATATCAATTTTTTGATTTTTCATAATATATTTTATAGTTATGTATTATATACATCTTGCATACAGCTCGACCTTGATTATTGCGAGCGTAAGTAGGTTCTGCAGTGTCTGTCAAAGGCGCTAGTGCATACCCTCGGAATGATCATCACCATCTGCACCTCACATCTCGGCCCAGTGACACTCTTTAATGTACCCTTTAGGGTATGCTTTTGAATCTAGATTTTCACTCATAATATGTATGACTGTTAAAAGTATATACACAATTCCATTTTATTAACTTTCAGAAGATCATCATACTATATAATACATTTGAATGAGACATCCTTCAAAAAGTTCCCACAAACTGTTTTTCTATATATATAACAAAAAATACATTTGCTACTTTCTCTTTAATAACTCCAGCACTTATCTAATCTGAGCCAAGTCAAAAAATGGCTCTAGCTTTCTCTTTAGCACAGGCTTATTCTCTTCAGGATTCCCAAAAACATTCCATAATCTTAGTGTCTCATCAGCTGCTGCAGTCGCCACGGTATAGCCATCCGGGCTCTGAAATATGTCAAAGACGAAAAGTCAGTAAACTGTGAAGCACCGCGAAAAATGAGTATAAACGAACACAGCGTAGCATTATTGGTTAGCCAATCATACCTGAGCCATATGAAGAACTCTTGATGTGTGACCGAAAAGTTCTGAAATTTTCGTCATAGAAGGATATTTCCAAACAGTGAGCTGGTTGTCGGTAAAGCCATGAGAACTCAAAAGCTCGCGCTCGTGTCTGTTCCAAAGCAAGGAACAGACTTGTGAACCTGTATTGACAGAGTTCAAGCACGCCCCGGTATTGGTGTTCCAAAACTTTATGCACTGATCTCCAACGCCACCACCCGAGGCGACCATGTTACTCTGGAAAGGACACCAGGAAAGAGCTTTTACAGCAGCTGTGTGATCTGTCATACGGTGAAGCCATTGGTGTGTAGTGTTAGCAGATCCCATCGATATGCTCCATATATGGACCAAATTGTCGTTCCCTCCACTAGCCAATTGCTGGCCTGAATCAGACCACTTCAATCCGCATATCTCCTGATTGTGTCCCCTGTATGTTCCAACTACGTGGGATCTTACACGCACGTCATTGTTGATGATCATACTGTCCATGCCTCCAGTTGTCAGTATGTGGCCATTCCAATCAAGTGAGCCAACCCTTAATCTGTGCCCTCGTAAAGTCCTCAGCTGTGCATAAAGGCAAGATGTTAAGACTTCTGATAAAGTATAGTAAAAGATAAACTCTCTGCATATTTTGATTTTCACGTAATTAGACTAGAAGAAGGAAGACGAAAGAAACTACTCACCAATCTGCTAGACCCCTGCAAGGTGTCCCACAGCTGAACGTGTGAATTATTCAACGCCACTGCAAGGTGTCTTCCATCTGGTGACCAGCTGACACCAGTCACTGGCCCAAAATCATCATCAACCGTGAGAAGCTCAGTAGTAGATCCATCAGAAGCATCCCACAGATACACAGAATTTCCTAAGGCAATGGCAATAACGTGACTGCTTCCCCAGTCTAACAAATTGAGATAAAAATCATCTAGGATGTCGGGAGCATCCAGGGTCCTCTCCGGAGTCTGTTAACAAGCAACGAGTTCTCTAAGTTAGGAACAAAATCCAAGATAAAACATTTACTTACACAAATACAATAAGTATGGTTAGCATGGGCACACGCAAAAAGAAAATGATAGTAAAAATGGGAAGAAAGAAAAACTCACTTGGGGAATGTATCTCCTCTTTTTAACGTTTTTTGTCTGTTGAATAGGTGATGGAGATTCAGAAACTCTCTCAGCCGAATGTGGAGGTTTATTCTTAAAAGCAAGGATCCTCGTTCTGTTCATGTTGAAAATTTCTGCTAACTGCTTCGAGTAAGCTTCTTTAGATGAAGAATTTACTCCAACGTGTTCCTTTTTAACCTTCCCACCACTGAGCATGTAATGTGCATAGTCAAAATCCATTGCAGAACGATTGGGAATGAACCTGTCCAGCTGCATTTCACAAACGTATCATTTAAAATCCAACCTTGCAACAAATTTCATATAAATATCAAAACAAACCTCAATGCTGACACTCTAAAAACAATGAAAATAATCATTCGAAATACCACAAAAAACAGGATGACGTGATGCAAAGAGCTGACATCCATACCTATCTTAGCTCAAAAGTAAAATCATAGTCTTTTACCTATCTTCCCTGTTTCGATTTCCTAAGTTTGATAGATATATTACGAACAAATTTTCAACAGCTTATTCACCTAGCCTCTTTCTCTTAATAAAGAAGTAAAATCATCATCAAAATTTGGTATCCGAAAGTAAAAGTGATCAGTTAACCACATCAGCCATACCATTTAAGAATAATTAAGATAGGATGGTAGAAAACCAAATTCGAGGTATATTTGAGCCGAGGGTCTATCGAAAGCAGCCTCTTTACCTTTGAGGTAGGGGTAAGGTGTATACACTCTACCCTCCCCAGACCCCACTTCGTGGAACTACACTGGGTACATTGTTGTTGTTATAGCCGGGGGAGGGGGGGAGGTTAAGGAACCCCAATTTGCAAAATTTAAGCAAAAATCAAAAGGAGACACTAATTCGCGAAATTCAAAATCTATCAATTACACCTCAATTTGGCTCGATTATAAGAACCCCAATGAACAAAATCTAAACAAAAATCAAAACCCACCAAAAAAAGAGACGTTAATTCACCGAAATTCAAAATCTACTATCAATTAATCACACCTCAAATTTGGATCGAGTATAAAAAACCCAATTTGAAAAATCAAAGCAAAACCCACAAAAAAATATATCAAAATGAGCCATTAATTCACCAAAATTCAAAATATATCAATTAATCACACATCAATTTGGCTAATTAATCACACAAGAATCATCTAAAACCCACAAAAAATATATTCCAAAATGAGACAAGAATCTATCAATTAATCATCAACTGCCTCGACTATAAAAAACCTAATTTGAAAAATCTAAACAAAAAGCAAAACCCACCAAAACCCATAAAAAAATAAATCAAAATGAGCCATTAATTCACAAAATTCAAAAACTATCAATTAATTACAGATCAATTTGGCTATTAATCACACAAGAAACAGTAAATGGAAAAGAAAAAAAAATGGAAAGAAGACCGTACATTTTCTCGAGATTTTTTCTTGTGAGACATGTGATTAACGAGAGGAGGTCGAAACTTGTTGTTGTATCTGTTCCCTGCATCCATAGATACAGAACAATCGGAATTACTCTCAATGGCAAAAATTGCTTGTCAAATTACCAAAAATGACACACACAGAGAGAGAAAAATTAAAGAATATAGCAGTTAATAATGGCGGCGGCGGCGTCTTTAGCAGAGAAAATTTGAGAATTTCTTGAGAGTGTCAATGGGGATTCTTGAATTTCTTCTTCAGTAATATTGCTACTGAGAGAAAAAGGGATTTTTTTTTTGTTTTTTTTGTTAAGTGTTGAAACGTATAACGGCTATATATATACATTTCGGAGTCGGGTAATTTGACCCGGGTTCTAATTCGGGTCAATCTTGGTGGGAAGGGATGCTATATTTGTTTTTTTATTGTTTTTCTTTTCTTTTCTTTTTTCCTTTCTCTAATTTTTTTTTAAAAAAATATTCTTTTTCTTCCAATTTTGTCCGATCAAGATTGATTTTATCATTTCGGAATCCGCAATTTAATATAGATGAATATATATCCCATCTCGGGTACTCCTTCTGATACTTTCTAGTGGTTCGTGTAGTTCGATTGTAGTATTATTTTGTTGTAGTATAGTTCTCCAACTATCTATTGTTTTCGTTTATTGTCTATATCTCTTATACTTTTATTACGTCTTTTTTTGTTCATTTTTTTATTTTGAGCCGGAGGTCTATCGGAAACAGTATCTTTACTTCACTCTAAGGTAAATGTACAGTCTGCGTATATTAATCTACACCCAGACCTCACTTTATGGAAATACACTGGGCATGTTGTTGTTGTTGTTGTTTTTGTTGTTGTTGTATATATCCCATCTCGGAGCTCCCTCTTTCTCAGGGTATTTCCTGAGTCCAATATTCTACTCGTTTGCTATCAAGAATTCAGTAGAATGGTCTCATCTCAGCTTTCAACCGCATTTCCACCATGATTTTCTAAAGATATATATATATATATTATATATATATATATATATATATATATATATATATATATATATATAATATATATAGATGCTGAATATGTCGAGATGTATTCGTTAAAAAAATGAGATGAAAAAAAAATCTACAACTATAATGTATCGTGATAGCCTTTAAAAAAGCGAACCTAGCTAACTATTTTTCATGCGTATCCTTTAATCAACTAGAACAGGATTCACTTAATGGGTAGAATAGGTTAGGTGTCAATCACGTCCTACCTCAGTGTGGAAGCGTGACAATTTTGATCAACCATACATAAGAAAACTAAAAAAAAATTCATTGCCAAACATACCCTTAGTCCCACTTTTTGCCTCATTGCAACCTTTTTTGGGAATGCACATTATAAGTTCATAACCAACCAATTTAACCTTAATATTCACATAAATAAAGCATAAGAGATCGATAGACAAACTATAGCATAAACTCCGAAAATTCTACCTTTTTTCTTATATAAAAAGAAAAAAAAGATTCAAATTTGCGTCTGAACTTTTCGTAATTATTCATCATGCCCTCCATTAAAAGTTCACAAGAAATCAAAGGACTTAGCCATTAAACTTATCATATTTATCCTTACTTTTAAATTCACTATCTTCAAATAAGCGCTAGAGGTAGAACCAGAATATTAAATTTTATAGGTTACATTTTGGACCACTTTTTTTCTTTTGCTTTGTGGATTCTTGATAAATTATTCGTACATATCAAATAATTTATTTTAACTCAAGCACATGATTTGAACCAAAGTTAGTAATTGTTCTGCCGAATTCATAACTACCACTATGACTCCGCTCTTGGTAAGTTGACACCAGTGGCGGAGCCACCCTTTGGCCATGGGTTCATCCGAACCCCTTTTGGCAGAAAATTATACTATTTATACACGGTTAAAATTATTTTTTATGTATATATAGTAAATGTTGAACCCCTTCGACTAGTTCGTATGTTTGTATTTTCAGATTTTGAACCCCCTCAATGAAAATCCTGGCTCCGCCTCTGGTTGACACGTGTAATCTAAGAGCCACGTCAGCGAGCACACGAAAAAACAAAAAAGGAAAAGGAAATACTAAAGAATTGTTCACTTTGTTAAAGAAGAGAAGAAAGATTTTTTTCTTAATTTGGAAAATTGATTTATTTATTTTTTAAAAAAAAGGCAAACAAACTTGTTATTGAATCTGGTGGCCATAGTTTCTCTCATATTATTCACCAACCATTTTCCCGGTAATTTGATGGCACAAATGTTTCTACTTCACACCTCTTGATCCTTCTCTATACCTATACATACATATTTATTATATTTCACACATGCATGCATGTGTTTACGTTCTTGGGAGCTCGTACGAGGACATATATGGAAGATTCGAGTTTGAAATACTCATGAAAAATATAATGGATATCGTCTCGTAGTAATTTTATTCGAGTAAGTATTGTATTTCACTCTTGAGCATTTTTGGATGATTTCTTTGAAAAGATATTGTATGGAGGGAGAGAAATATGAGAGATTTTGAAGTGAACGAGCTTAATTTTGTACATATGAAGAATAACGATCTCCTGTTTTCCATATAGACTTATATCTTTCTGTGGATTCTCTACCTTTTTTATACTTCTTGTATACGAGAGCTTTCTCGTATAAAAAATACTACACTTTTACTTGATCAAAATGCTTTTTGGTATACCGAAGCTTTCCTAAAATTACACTTCACTTAATATTAAAAATTGACCGATAGTATATATTGATGGAGAGAAATAGGAGAGTTTTTTAAGCGAAAGAGCTTGATTTTTTACATATGAAGAATTAATAGCCTCGTGTTCTTAATGTCTATTGTATGCGTTCATGAAGTTACTCTCTGTATAGAAGATTGGGTGTCTTTCGTATATCTTCCAAGAGATTCTCTGCTTTTTTGTATACCTCTTGTATATGGGAGCTTTCTTATTATCAACAAAATTACACTATAACTTGTATGTATGTTCGTATTTGTGCAGTATAGTTGATGAATTGTGAGGATCAACAGAGCATATTATTAAAGACGTGAAGGGAAAAGGTAGGAATCATGTCGAAGGTGGTGCACGAAGGATGGATGGTGAGGTATGGGAGGAGGAAGATAGGGAAATCATTCCTTCATATGCGTTATTTCGTTCTGGAGACTCGTTTGTTGGCCTACTTCAAAACGAAGCCTCAGGGCAATGCTGTGAGTTCACTTTACATGCATTTCAATTGTTTGGTGATAATTTATCATACTAAAGATTGAAAATAGAGTTACAATAATTGTTAGGCTCCAATCAAGACTCTTGAAATTGATGGTAATTTTCGAGTGGAAGACCGAGGCTTGAAGACTCATCACGGACAAGTGAGTTGTTCTTATTGTTGATATCGTAAATAGAAACTTTCTTTGAGAGAATTTGACATTCAATTAATGCAAATTTAGCTACTACTGTTGGATCAGGACATGTATTGTTAATTTGACGTTCGCATATACACAAAAAGTTAGGTACAGTCAAACCTCTGTATAACGATGTCGTTTGTCTGGGTATATTTTTGGCTGCTATGGCGAGATGTTATTACAGAGGACATAAAATATAACATAACACGAAAAACTTGGCCGTTATAGTGAATTTTTGTTATAGATGATGGTAGTTACAGAGAGGTCTGACTGTATAAGGGGGGGGGGGGGGAATGACAATTAGTTCCTTGATAATCTGAATATTTGGTATATTGAGGGGCTAATATATCTCGGTTGAATTTTGACACTCTGCAATACTCTCTCCGTTCACTTTTACTTGTAACATTTCGCTTTACGAAAGTCAATTTGACTAATCTTCGTAGTTAGATTGAAGTAGATTAATTCAATATTTTAAATTTAAAATTTAGATGTTTGAAAACTATACGAAAAATATTGTAAGTTGTAATCCTTCTCATATTAACATGACGAAAAGTTACATCTTAAAATGTTGTTCAAAGTCCATGTAGTTTGACGCTCAAGAAGCGAAACATGACAAGTAAAAGTAAGCGGATGGAGTATCTTACATATATTTTTTCGAACGTGCAATGAGATAAGCTTGATGAGTATTCATTGTAACATATTTTAACTCTGTTGAGAAATTGATGTTATGTACTCTTTGCAATTTGCAGATGGTTTACGTCTTATCGGTCTACAACATGAAAGAGAAGCATGATCAAATCACGGTACGTGATCTTCTTCTTTATTCCTTCTTATCTGTTCTCTTTCCCCAAAAGTTTGTATGGAGGTTTTCCCATCAAATCGATATAATTTACCTTGTATAACGAAAAATCAAAAAAAAGAAGAAGTAGATATACGGTCTAAAAATTGATAGAAGAGGCGCTTTCGCGTAGTTTTCTTGGAAGACTTTTTAATATGTAACTGCAAATTTTCAATAAGTTCAAGTTTTCTTCACATTTGGCATTTTGAATTTGAATTTCATTGACTGGACCAAGAACTAGTTGTCATTTTGGGAGATTAGTCCACACTTGGATACATTATTTTCGCAAACATTTAGTGGTTAGTGAATGTTGTATCAAGTGAGAAAATTCCGGTTGCTTGTTGCTGCCAGGGAGCGGAGCTAGGGGAGCAAGGGGGTTTATCCGAACCTATATATAGTGGATGTTGAATCGACTTAATTTCTTCTTCGTGTGTGTACTTCTTTATACTTTTGAAATCTCCTTAGTGAAAATCCTGGCTCCACCACTTGCGACTGCGTTTTACTTGCTTGCTCTGAGCTTCTTGTTTTGTGTGAGAGAAATTATTCGTGTTAATCAGAATGTTCTTCCAGATGGCAGCTTTCAACATTCAGGAAGCACTAATTTGGAAAGAAAAAATCGAATCCGTGATTGATCAGGTTTTTTTCCCACTTCTGTGTGATAAATATATTTCTTTTTATTCTCTTCTTCCCTCGTCGTACCTAAGATACCAATGGAGATAGTAATTAACGTGTTGACTGCTATGTAGCATCAAGACGCACAAGCTGGTACTCGTAACAAATACAACGATTTCAAATCTGGGACGGAGAGTACTGGGAGGACGGCTTCAGATCAGGAAAGCCCGTAAGTATTGTGTTTTTACACTTGAAATATAGGAAAATAGTGTGATCAGTGATATTCTCTGTTTGCTTCTGTACACGTGATTCCGTTTTTGATACACGATCTTTAACTCTTCTTGACTAGACTCTGTAACACTCGGTGTAGTTTTAAATTTAATTTTTGTGGTCGCGAAAGGGAAAGGTTTGCAAGAGAATGAAGTATGTTCTTCATCATAAAAGAGTAGAAATGCTTAGTACTATACTTATGTTGCTGCCCGACGTAGAGAAAAAAACATCTGCATACTAAGTATGATGGACTATAAACAGAAGCGGACCCAGGATTTCAACTTTAGGGGTTCTGAATTTTAAAACGATGACTTCAAGTGCCACAAATGTGATGTGTTTTTTTCCAATTTTGTAGATTCAGTGCTCCTGAGGATGAAGACGATTCTCAACCGAACGCTCTGCGAGGAACAACAATTGGAACTGGTTTGCTAATTTGCCTTGTGCTTGTTTTCTGTCTATTCATGTTTCAAGTTGTCCTTATTGTTTCTTTAGTGATAGGTCCTCCCGAGTCCGTGGTCGACTGGACAAAGGAATCAGAGTCAGATTTGGCAAACCCGAAGTATAGACGTTTACTTTACTGCCAAAACGGTCAGTCTAATTCTCGATATTTCTTCTCTTTGTTTCCTCCGCGATGGCAATTGTTTGGATTTTAAGCTATGGAATATGAGATTATGGACATTTTTCCTGGACTAGTATTGACGATATTTCTCCACTTGACGGGTGGCTGCAGGGCTTCGCATTTTTGAGGAGCTACTCAATGTTGATTTACTAGTATGATCTCATTCCTATGCTCTTTTCTGCTATGTTGCTCGGACTCTCCAAAAACGTTGCTGCACCCGTGCCGGATCCTCCAAAATTACATAGCCTTTTGAGGATCCGACACATACCCGATAGTATTTTTGAAAAGTCTGAGCAACATAGCTTTTCTGTTATAAGCTTAGTCGAATTTAGAGAAGTAGGTTGCTTTAGGGTATTTTGGGTGACGAATTTCTCGTTCTTCCTGTAGCCAAAAGGCTGTAGTAGAGCTATGAAGGCAGTTGGCGTCGTGGAGGCTACTTGTGAAGAAATATTTGAGCTTGTAATGAGCATGGACGCAACACGTTTTGAGTAAGTTCCGTCCAGTATAGGCAGTAGCACAATCAGGATTTTCACCAAGGGAACTCCACATCTACTATATATACAATAAAAAAAATTGACCTTGTATATACAATGTGATCCTACCGTGCCCCTCTAGCTCCGCCTCTGACTGTAGTGCTTTACTTTTCCATCGCAATGCTTTGACTGCACGAGATCTTTTTTTCTTGGCGTAACAGGTGGGATTGTAGCTTTCAGTATGGTAGTTTGGTTGAGGAGGTAGATGGACACACAGCAATACTCTATCACAGACTTCGACTCGACTGGTTTCCGACGTAATATTTTTTCCTAGTCACAAACTTCCTCTGCTGTAAATGCCTAAATGTTGTAGTTATCATTTGACTTTTGTTTTAGTTGGTTAAATAGCTCCATTAGCAAAATTGGTTGATTCACAGCCACAAAGGCAGGAGTTTCACCGAGGGATGGTTCAACATCTAGCATATAAAAGAATTTTGAACTTGTATATACAGTGTGATTTTCTACGGAACCCCCTTCCGCCCCTCTAGCTCCGTCCTCAGTTGAGTGGGCGCCTAGATGCAAGTGAGCTTGTTAGGTACTCCCAAAATGTATTTTATTTCCAACCAGTGTGCAAATGGTTTAATATGAATACTAGAAGTGATATAATAAAAGTTATTATGTACTCGAGACCTAAAATTGCACTCTGTTACCAGTGGCGTATCTACATAAAGTGAAGGGTGGTCAGTTGAACATCCTTCATCGAAAAATTATACCGAGTATATAGAAAATTATATTGTGTATGAGTCAAAAATTACTTTTTATACATAATATTAAACCTTGAACTGCTGACCCCCTTAGCGAAATTCCTGGTTTCGCCACTATCTACTATGGAAATACCTGACTTTAGTCACAAATCTCTGGTGTATGCTGTGCAGGTTTATTTGGCCTCGTGATCTTTGTTATGTACGATACTGGCGTCGAAATGATGATGGGAGTTACGGTAAGTATAACCACATTTTCGTGTTTATTCTTGTCGAAATGATCTTTTCTCTTTGTCTAATTAAAATTCGACCTGGTTTTTATCATATTATGGTTGCAGTTGTGTTATTTCGTTCTAGGGAGCATAAGAATTGTGGTCCGCTACCTGGATATGTTCGAGCTCATATCGAGAGTAACTTTCTGTTTTCCTTTATGGCTTTTTACTGAATGCATTTACATTTGCACAAACTAATCGATCTTTTACGTGCACAGGTGGTGGATTCAATATTTCACCCCTCAAACCGCGTAATGGGAGGCCAAGAACTCAAGTGCAGCAACTTATGCAGATAGATTTGAAAGGGTGGGGTGTGGGCTTCATCGCGTCATTTCAGCAACATTGTGTGTTTCAGATGTTAAATAGTGTTGCTGGTACGCTTCCTCTTATGTTAAGCTAAAGTTGCATTCCTCGTAAATACTCGTCAAGCTTTTCATGTCATACCTTTTATGTTTTCATTAACTTCTCATCGGACGATCCTTTTATGATGCTGAAGCATCGGAGCAATTTCTTTTATAGAAACGACATGTTGTAACTTCAGAGGAAGCGTATGCTTTCCTTTGTGTGCGAAATAGTGGTCGTATTTAGTAGCTATTTGGTCTTGTTTTCTGTTAAAAGTGACAAATAGCAAAGCAAGGAGGGAAAGATAGTAAACTGTTGAGGATATAATCAAGTAAATAAAAGTACGCTCTTTCTAACAACCTAAGCTTTTAGATGATGGTCATATATTTTATCATAGTATCAGAGTCATACCCATTCCAATTCATTGTTTACTCGATGTTGGCCCACATTTTATAATGTACACACTCCAAATGTCCAGTCTTGGGCGTGGGGGAGTTGTTGAGTCCCAAATCGACTGTGGGAAGGGAAATTTGACTCCTTATATAGTCTTGGACAATCTTCACCTCATTATCTAGGCTGGCGTTGAGTTAGGCTCAAGGTCAATTTCTTACACTTTTTTTGGTTTGATCTTGCAACATTTTTGTCCCCTTAGTGACTCGAATTCCCAACCTAATGCTTTCTTTCACGATGATTTATCCATTGATGCTCAATGTGGAACTTATGTCTACGAAATCCTACGTTAGGACTTCGTGAATACTTTTCTCAAACTGATGAGAGGGCAGCTGCTCCGAGAATTCCAGTTATGGTTAATATGACGTCGTCATCTATCTCCTCCAAGAAGAGCCAAAAACAGTCTCATCATCGTACTCCGTCTTTAGACCAAATACGTGCTGCAAATAGAAATGCAGTATCGATGATGGACGAGTACTCTGATGAGGACGAAGATTTTCAAGGCACTGATCAAGAGGTATGAACTATATATATACTTTTTCATGTTATATTTTCATCTTCTCCTTCTGAGCATGTGCTTGTACTCCTCCTTGTAGGTATCATCACCCGGTCTTGAACACGAAACGATTAAAACTGGTAGGTGTAGGACCATTGCATTTTTTAATTGGTGTTTCGCGATTTCTTTACTGAAAATGTTTGCACACTTGTGTAGCCCTTGAAGAAGAACCTCTGGAGCATATTGATATGTCCACTTTTTCGGGTAATCTTCGACACGATGACAGTGATAATGGTCGTGACTGCTGGACAGTATCTGATGGAAATAACTTCAGAGTTCGTGGCAAGAATTTTTGCAGTGACAAAACAAAGGTCCTTATATCTTGTTCCTTTGATATGTCCTTGGTTTTAGGCTATGTTGCTCGAACTCTTCAAAAACGTCACAAGGTGCATGTCAGATCCTCTAAAAGTAGTGCATTTTTTGGAGGATCCCACACGAGTTTGGAAGCATTTTTGGAGAGTCCGAGCAACATAGGTTTTAGGTTGATGGTCTTTGTCATTTAGTCTGATATCACTTTTGTAAATTGTCAATGAAGGTTTCAGCTGGAAAATCTCTCATGGATCTTGTCGCAGTCGACTGGTTCAAAGATACTAAACGAATGGACCATGTCGCTAGGCGCCCTGGTTGTGCAGCACAGGTAAAAATACATTCGAGTAGTTTCAAGGGAATGTCAAACCATTTAGAATATGTTACTCCCTCCGTCCCATTTTACGTGACAGTATTTGACTGAACACAAAATTTAAGAATGAAAGAAAAACTTTTGAAACTTATGGTCTAAAATAAACCATAAACATTCGTGTGACTATAAATCATCTCATAGCAGGTGAAATGAAAAGTTTAACAATGAAGTATTTCAATATAGGAAGGTGTCATTCTTTTTGGGACAGACTGCGAAAGTAAGTGTATCACATAAGACGGGACAGAGGACGTACTAGTTTCTTGTCTTTATACATCCTTTTTTTTTGTAGGTTGCTTCAGAAAAGGGACTCTTTACTTTGGTTATAAATTTGCAAGTAAGTTTGTTCCTCCCCTTCTTTGAATTTTTTGATTCAAAATGTTTCAAGTCCTACAGAAAGAAATAAGTAGACAACATTTTCGTCTTTCTGAAGGTACCTGGATCAACACACTACAGCATGATTTTCTATTTCGTCATGCAAAAGTTGATACCTGGTTCACTCTTGCAACGGTTTGTTGATGGAGATGACGAGTTTCGGAATAGTAGAATGAAGCTAATTCCATCAGTGCCAAAGGTATCTTTTTTAGTATTTCTTTAAACGGCATAACACATAGATAGACACCTTAACTTGGCCTCAACTGGGAACTAAACACTCCAACTTTGAGAATAACGCATCTAGACACTTCAACTCCTGGACACCCAATGCTAACGTGGCACATAAATTTTGAAGACGAGTTGAGGTGTCTAGAGGTGCATCCTCAAAGTTGGAGTGCTTAGTTGCCAGTTGAGGCCAAGTTAAGATGTCTACATATTATGCCTTCTTTAAACTATCTCGAAGAACGCTTCCTGCTTTGCAGAATGTTATTTAGACAACAGTTGTATTATGAATAAACACAAGATGCACATCTTTATCATCCAAACCTCCTTTGCCGGAAAATTACACTGTACATACAAAATCAGAATATATATAGTAGATATTGAATCCCCTTAGCTTCTCCGGATGTTCACCTTTTTGCCACCGGTGGTAACCATCTGCTATGTATTCATCTGTCTTCCTTCGGTAACTCTCTAGCTGTTTGCATTTGTGTAGAATTTTTACCATATGTCATGTATCCTGCAGGGTTCGTGGATTGTGCGTCAGAGTGTTGGAAGTTCCCCGTGTTTATTGGGAAAGGCAGTCGACTGCAACTATATCCGCGGTCCCAAGTATTTGGAGGTGAAGACTCATATCCTGTTTTTCCTTTTGAGAATAGCACATAGAGAATCAATACATATAACGAGTACTATGCCTCAATCCCGTGAAAGTTAGGGCCGGCTATATGAATCATCACAGTCCATGTCGCTCCATATAAGCCCGTCTTTGTTTAATATCATAAAAAATGAAGTTTGTCTAACACTAGCAGTTCTCTACAAAGAGACACAATGCCATACATATATATTTGATTCTTGTGTTGCTTGCATTCTGTAGATTGATGTTGATGTTGGTTCTTCCACTGTTGCAAATGGAGTAATGGGGCTTGTCATTGGCGTAATCACAACTCTAGTCGTTGACATGGCTTTCGTTGTACAGGTACATGGATAGACCTTCATCCATAGACAGTTACATGTAGTTATCTTTTAGTCGACAATATAGTGTAAAATTGTTATACATTGTTTGTATATGTCATAACGAATGATTCATTTCGGAATTTTCTGCTAGGGAAACACCCCTGATGAGTTGCCAGAGCCGCTTATAGGCGCTGCACGCGTTTGTCATATAGAGCTATCATCTGCTGTTGTACCAAAGCTGGAACCCGAGGCATCGACGGAATAGGTCATATTATGACTGTTGTCAATTTTGCAGAAGGTGGTTTTTTTTGAAGATATGTATAATTATACTTTCATGTATTTTTTTGCATTCTTTAGTCTCTTTTTTGAGTATTTCTTAAAGCTCTGAGAAAAGTTAAAAGGAGCCAAGTTTTGTATAGTGGTTGTAAAGACTGGATGATGTTGTATTTCTATGGTCTTTCACTTTTCTGATAAAAGCTAAGTATGATTCTTTTGTCTTCCTTGTGTGTATTGATCAGTTGAGTTATTATGTGCATCTTTTTAGCCAAACAGAGGTGTTTAGTTGGTAAAAATTTCACGGGGTACCCTATTTAGACACACCGCTTTGTAACTTGTATCCACTTTTTATTTTTTTTTGCACGTCTACCTATTTCGGAACAACTTCAGAAATGCGGTGTCTGAAGTTGGGCATTTCTGAAGTTAAAACCATATGAAACTTTAGATATCGCATGTCTAAGTTGTTCTAAAGTGGATAGACTTGCAAATTTTACGCACTGCAATATGACTTAAATAGTGTTCTCAAAGTCAGGTACTTGTATCTGACTTGCAAATTTTACACAATGCGGATATGGCTTAAATGGTGGTCCCAATATCGCGTACTGTGCACTTCGATTGGAACAAGTCTATGTCAGGTGCGGACTTCTTTTTACAATAATCGGAAATTCCCAAGGGTCAATGGAATAAAAGGCTTTGTTTGCAAGCAAGATTCGAATCCGTGACTTGCACCTAATCCACACATCACAAGTTGTGCTCTTACCATTAAACCAAAGCCTTGGGGTAGTAAGGGGTGAGGGGATTGCCTCTTTTCAAACTTATGCTAGTTGTGATGTCAATTTATGGTGGGTGGGGGACATCAGCACCAGGTGTCCACGAGACATAGTGAGGACAAGTTGAGGTGTCTAGACGTGCACTCCCGAAATTGGAGCGTTTACTTGCCAAGTTTGAGTGCCTTAACTATGTATTATGCCAAAAAACTAACACTGCAAACACCAAAAATAAGCTGTTCAGAAATGAGAATTTTATAAATGCATGAAAACAGGTTTACATCAAAGGAATGCCCAGTTAATTGATCAATCAATTAATCAACTACGCCGCGCCCAGACTAGTTGAGGTCAGCTATAGAATCATCCTTTGTATCTGTTCTGTTCAATGACAGTTCATACAAGAAAATGGAAGAATCTGCTAGCGATCAATAGTAGCTCCGAAATCGCCAATGGAGGAAAAAATTGATGAATATGCAGTCAATTTTGCAAGACAACAATGTCATCAATCGGAGGCGTTAAGAATGAGAAATTTGATGGCAATTTGATAAGAGGCTCATTTCCAGCTAGCCTCTGATAGGCAAGTCCAAGCGCGTACCCGAGTGCTCGCCCAACAGGAACTGCTACAGCATTCCCAACTTGGCAATATCTACACCAAAGTGAACAACACTATGAAAACCAATTTATAAAGGCAGAAGATTATAAAGAATATGTTGGAGTAGTTTGATTCATATGATCATGTAAATGGAATCAAATCAACACGTGTTAGGAGGAATTAATCGCTATTTTCTTAAAAGACATAATACATAAACGTGCCCTTTAACTTGGCTTCAACTGGCATCTATGCCCTCCAACTTTGGGTGTGCACAAGTAGGCACTTAAACTTGTATAAAGTTGAACAAGTAGATACACGCGTCCTACGTGGCGACTTACGTGGCAATTCGCGTGAGATGCCACGTAGGATGCGTGTGTCTACTTGTTCAACTTTATACAAGTTTAAGTGTCTACTTGTGAACACCCAAAGTTGGTGGGCATATATGTCAGTTGAGGCCAAGTTAAAGGGCACGTTTATGCATTATGCCTTCTTAAAAATGGTGAATACAGTTAACTCTTTACAGCTTTCGAGATGTACATGAAAGAGGAAGAAAATTGTTCTACTTCAAAGAGATTCAACAGATGTGAAGATTACTCCACAATTGAAGGTTAGTGCATTTACGGCGAGGGTATATATGCACCATTGTTAAACGCCGAGGGTATATATGCACCATTGTTAAACGCCGAGGGTATATATGCACCATTGTTAAACGACGAGGGTATATATGCACCACTTTTTTAATGAGTATATCCGTTCTAAATCGCAACGTTGAGGGGTATATTTGCCCCTTTTCCCTATAATAAAAGATCATGAAGATATTCTTTTCATATCCCTCTCTTCATAGTGATGAAGGCTGCATTTATATATGTTCTCTTTTCCTGGTCTTTAAGATCTTTAATTAGTAATTGAAATCGACAAGCTACAAGAACTATTTTCGTCAGAAAATAAGATACCTTTCCTTAAGAGTACCAGTAAACCTATAGAAATCTGGAAAACCTTGCAATCTTGCATACTCTCGTATGGTCAGAACTCGATCTTGCTCTGGGTGCAAGATAGCCTGAAAAATATTGAAAGCTCAGATGATGCAAGTATTGTAGTAATGCTGAAAATCAGGAAAACAGTTAGAGATGTTAGTTAGTTAGTTAGTCTTTTCTGTTATTACTGTTCATGGATTACTGTTCCATTAGTTAGTTACTAGTCTGCTAGTTAGCTGAGTACTATAAGTACAACTACATGTAACACAATTACTCATTCATTCTACAAGTAATACAAACTCTTCTCTTCTATAATTCTCTCTAGCTATAATTCTCGGATAGAATCCCTGATTTAGCCATCATCTTCTTCGAGCTTAGCTCCTAGATTAACTAATTCCAGTTTTAGATCATCAAGGTGCATCAATTGGTATCAGAGCTAGCCTTCCTTGGCATGGCCATGACTACACGCAGCAAAAACCAAGACAGATTACCTGAAGACATGGAAGATAAACTGTCCCAAACTCAAGATCAGTTACAGAAGCTAATGGATGGCATGGTTTCCATGAGATAGGAACACCAGAACCGACAAGGAATTGGGGGAAATTAAGCAAGCTTTGGGTGGTATGAAGCAAAAGGTGAAGGAATTGGATTATGATAGATCTGAATCTTCTGCTGGTAGAGACAGTTCAGGTGATAACAGGCACCTAAGTACAGGAAGAGATTTCCAGCAGGGCATGAATGGTAATTTCCTCACTCGATGCTCTAGGATAGATTTTCCTAGATTCTCTGGAAAGGATTTGAGAGTATGGTTGTATAAGATTTTCCTTGGTCTAGCAGGTTATTATAGAAGATTCATTAAGGGCTTTGGTGCTATTTGTAAACCCTTACATGAATTACTCAAAAAGGATGGTTTTGTATGGAATGATGCTGCTACTAAGGCTTTCTGCACACTCAAAGAAGCATTAATCATTGCTCTTGTCCTAGCTATGCCAGATTATGACAAGCCTTTCATCATTGAAACTGATGCCAGTGGTACAGGTATTGGTGCTGTTCTGATGCAGCAGGGGCATCCCATTGCATATATCAGTAAGTCATTAGATCCTAGACACCAGGCTATGTGTGTTTATGACAGAGAATTATTAGCCTTGATTTTTGTTGTGACCAAATGGTCCCACTACTTGCTCAGTAAGCCTTTTATAGTGAGAACTGATCAAAAAGCCTTAAAGCACTTACTGGAACAGACCATTCATACTGATTTCCAAGTAGCTGGAATATCTAAACTAATGGCTTTTGATTTTTCCATCGAGTACAAGAAGGGTTTGGATAATAAGGCTGCTGATGCCTTATCTAGAAACCAAGGAGCTGAACTATTGGCCTTATCATTACTGACCCCTCATGAAGATCTTCTCCATCAGATTCAGCTGTCTTGGTTATCTGATACTTCCCTACAAGCAGTGATCACTAAACTACAAGTGCAGCCATACAAGTCATTTACTTGGATCAGTGATCAACTTAAGTGGAAGGGTAGGTTAGTGGTAGGTGATAACCCTCAATTGAGACAACAATTGATACAGCTATGGCACTCTACTCCTCAAGGTGGGCATTCAGGAATGGATGCTACTACAAGAAGGATGCAGTCACTATTCTATTGGAAGTCTATGGCCCAGGATATCAGGAGTTTTATTAACAGATGTGATGTATGTCAAAGGCACAAGTATGATGCATCTGCCTACCCTGGTCTGATCCAACCCCTCCCTATTCCTGATGGGGTGTGGACTGACATTAGCCTTGATTTTATAAAGGGTCTACCTAAAACCAAGGGTAAAGATGTTATCTTGGTGGTAGTAGACAGGTTGAGTAAGTATGGTCATTTCATTGGGTTGCAGCATCCTTATACTGCTCAAACTATAGCTCAAAGCTTCATGGATAATGTATTCAAACTCCATGGTATGCCATCTACTATGGTCAGTGATAGGGACCCTATATTTTTGAGTTCTTTTTGGCAAGAGTTGTTCACTATCCAGGGGGTCCAACTACATCAGTCTACAGCCTATCATCCTCAAACAGATGGTCAGACTGAGGTTTTGAACAGGACATTAGAGACTTATCTAAGGTGTTTTTGCTAAGATCATCCTATGGAGTGGGTTACTTATTTACCACTGGCTGAATGGTGGTACAATACCACTTATCACTCTGCAATCAAATGCTCCCCTTATGAAGTTCTCTATGGTCAAAAACCACCAATTCAACTTCCTTACCTAGCTGGTGAAGCTAGTACTGAGATGGTGGACAGATCTTTGGAGGCTAGAGAAGCTATTATTGTGTTACTCAAGTTTCATCTAGCCAGGGCTCAGCAACGGATGAGAGACATGGCCAATAAGCACAGGTCTGATAGACAATTTAGTGTGGGGAATTGGGTGTATCTCAAATTGCAACCTTACAGACAGATATCTGTGACAGCTAGGCCCTTCAACAAACTAGCTGCTAAGTATTTTGGGCCTTATTTGGTAGTAGCAAAGGTTGGTGCAGTTGCCTATAAGCTATTGCTGCCTACAGATGTTCTGATTCACCATACCTTTCATGTCTCACAGTTGAAGAAGTGTCATGAATTGCCTACTGTTATTTCTCACCCTCCTGTACTGACTCTAGCTAGTCCTTACTGCCCTATGCCTGAAGCTGTTTTAGAGAGGAGAATGATCAAACGAGGTAACAAGGCTGTGTGTCAAGTTTTGGTTAAATGGCTTGGTTTGGATGCTGCTCAGTCCACTTGGGAGCTTCTCAGCAAACTGCTACACAGATTCCCTACTTTTAAGCCTTGAGGACAAGGCTGTTCTTCAAATAGGGGGTATTGATGCAAGTATTGTAGTAATGCTGAAAATCAGGAAAACAGTTAGAGATGTTAGTTAGTTAGTTAGTCTTGGATTCTGTTATTACTGTTCATGGATTACTGTTCCATTAGTTAGTTAGTTACTAGTCTGCTAGTTAGCTGAGTACTATAAGTACAACTACATGTAACACAATTACTCATTCATTCTACAAGTAATACAAACTCTTCTCTTCTCTTCTATAATTCTCTCTAGCTATAATTCTCGGATAGAATCCCTGATTTAGCCATCATCTTCTTCGAGCTTAGCTCCTAGATTAACTAATTCCAGTTTGAGATCATCAAGGTGCATCATCAGAAAAGCGTACAGTTCTATATCACATATTTGATTGTAAGAATAACACAACAAAGTACCTGGGCACGATGATTAGGAAACGTCACTAATGTTGCTACTGTTTCATCCCACCACAATCTTGCAAATGGCCTACAATTTTAAAAAGATTTAATTGTCTATTGGATATTATCAATTAAAAGGAGAAAGAAGAACAGAGTATGACAAGCTTCTAAGGAAACGTGCATAACCTCTTAGACTTTCCTTGCTCAAAGTTGAAGGCACAATCAGGAACCTATGTTGCAGAAGAATGATTCCGATTAGCAAGAGTGATATGCTATTTGTCTAGGTACCGTAGGATACAAATTCATGTCAGTATTTTTTAACAGAACAGCAGTAACAAATTGCCTACCATGGGCTTTCCATTTGGTAGGACCTTTGGATCTTTGGTATCACGAAGAGCCACATTATCCCCTCCTACAATTACACCAGGGAGGTCCCTGAAATTTGCTCCCTACAATGGAAATATGTTACAAGGGGCAAACATCTGAAAAACTCATTTTCAGTAATACTACAACCATCAAACCTTTCTATGTGGGACTAGACAAACTCGCAAGTAATCATCCTCGTTTAGTTGGCAAGGCCGATGATCAGACAAAACAGGTTCTTTTGTTTCGTTAACTCCAGTGGGTGAACAGCTCATTATCACTGAAGGAATTAGAAGGAATCACTTCCACATGTAAAGATAAGCATTCAGCTCATAGAGTCTAGCATAAACATAAAATGCACACTTCTCATGTGTTTAAATAGCAAAAATAAAAGAAAAAAAGAGGTACAAAATATATGATCTGTTTTACATTGGGCAAAATTCACCCCCATTTTTTGGTTAGGGTGAAAAGAGAAAGATAGGAGAAGACGTAAAAGGGATGACAAGGATTATTTCCCTCATTTGGTAAGGGGGTAATAGAGGACAATGCGAAAGCCTTTTATAAATTTTCAATGCGAAGCTAGAAAATTGGCATTGCAAACGTGTATAAATGCAGGTATTGATGTCAAGTAGGACTGATTCATTTATTCTTAGGCAGAAAAGTTTATGATCTTGCTTCCCCCCTCTTTCAGTTTAATTCGTTGTTTTTTATTTTTCCATTACAAAAATGGAATATGCAATACAGTTGGTAATCCTATAGAATTTCAACGGTGATGACTTTATTCGCTAGTAGAGAATATTACACTAAAAAATGTGAAACCTCTATTTCTGATCTTTCTTTTTTTTTTCCAGAGAATTTGAGGTCCTTCTTTGATTTGCGGAACACCATAATATTTGTCTTTTGGGTTTAATGTTCCAATGGTGAACCAGTCATTCAATATTCTTTTCCTTCTATGGCTATTAATAAATCAAACAAATAATCTAATTTAGAGTCATTTTCCGTATGGTACCGAGTAACTCTGTCCACCAAGGCTTGGATAGATGAGAAGATATCACCTAGTGATTTTGCCTCCACTGAGATTTTTTCTCATCTGTCCAAGCTTCGGTGGATAGAGTTACACGGTACCTGTGCAAGTAGAAGATAGCATACTCATGTAATTAGTCGAGTTGCGCCCAAGCTGGCCCGTACACCAAGGTTATCCCAAAAAAAAAAAGTTTTGCTAATTCCCCGTAAAAGGCCTTCGATATATTAGGTGGTAAGATTCATTTTTTACCAAGGCATGCAAATTTGTACTGATCTGGAAATGCAGTAACTTTGTTAAACGAAAATCCTCTCTATATTGGTACTGATAGGAACAGTTTCTCTTTACCAAAGAATAAACATTTGTCACTCTATATTTCTAGAACTTTCAGAACAAATCACAAGATTGGCAATTGCAGCTTTTGATTACAAATCAATACAAACAGATAACAAGAGAAAATAGCCGTAGTCCAACAAAATAAGCCTTTAGAACTAGTGTGCAGAGAGAAATTACCATGTTTAGATAATCTCATGTATTTCTGAAAGTCTGTTTCTGGGGGAATCTGATACGGCATTTCTTCACGAGTTTCATGCCACGTCACCTATAAAAAAGCATATCAATTATTCCATGAAAAAGATATTTTCTAAATAAACACATAACATATACCAAAAGTAAAAAGGATCTTTAATAAACACAACAATCATACAGCTGGCATATCAGATATAGCATCACGAAGAACAAGAGCTTCCTCAAGGTCACGTGGCTGTCCTTCCTCATAAGCAACAGTATTCCGCTGCAAGAAGGTAATCAACTTAGAGAAACTAGAAAGAATGCCACAAGTTCTCAGGTAATAAAGGCAGTGGAAAGATAAAAGGTACCTCAAATTCAGGTGAGGGCCAATATTTAACAATCACGTCATGCGAAGGAAGTGGAAATGGGGGCAACCTCTGAACAAGAGAGGGAATGATTGAGATTAATTGGACATCACATAAATATAATCACCAAGTATGGACCAGTATATCAACGTGAATTGAGAATTTTCTACCAAATCCAGTTTAAGATCTTTATTATTCTTTTAGAGAAGAAAAAACCATTCATATTCAGTAACTCTGATGATACAGGCAACACACCAATTTATTTTTAAGGTTAAGTAAATATATCACCTCACTCGGAAGTGCTCCCCAAAAGAAAACTCGCAATCGAAATTGTGGGAGACCATAACAACCAGCTGCCATAGTTCCAAGTCTTGCTTGGTATCTCATATGTACCAAACGACTTAAAGCATATCTTCCAAGAGATGCTTTATCGAACCTCAATATGTCAGAAACATTTTCCATCAACACATATTTAGGCCTTAGGAATTCCACAACATCCATAAAGATAATAATTTGACGATTTTTCTCATCAGACAATGGGTCATCAACATTTCTGTGGCGATTATATCCACTAATGCCCTGGCAAGGAGGACCCCCACATATCATATCAACATCACCCTGCAAACATAATTAGTCAGGACCATAAATTAAACAGGGACGATGATTCCAATGTCATCTAGTGATAATTGTTGCAAATGCAATGGGGAGAAGTAACTTACTGGTAGAGGCAGAATTTTCAATTGTTGCCCCCTTCTAACAAAATCTTTTATGCTGTCTCCGCAATTTCTGAGACAATAATTATTGCACATGTAATTGAGGATGTGATGAAAATGCATAACAAATTGTTAAGATCTTCTGAATTTTCTCAATCTCAGAAAAACTCGCAATTGTAGCTAGTTAACAGTCAAAGCATGCCACTGTAAAAATTCCAACAGGTACATTGCGTTATGTCAACAGCTAGAATTAGTTTGTAAAACCAGAAATTACACTTCCTGCTTGCACTAAACAAGTTAAAGAAGGTCACGGAATTTCTAGCACTTTATCCACTGAACCATCTCATTTCAGAAATTAACTAATTTTTCGTGGTTTCCAACTTTTTGTGAACATCAGTGTGAAAATCAACTTGTCTGTTAGTTATCTTTCAAAAGCTGATGGTACTTATAAGATTCTTCGACAACCAAATATGATAAAGGAGAGTGTTAAGAACCTTGATATTCAGAAAGAAAAACGGTGCTTCTAATTTTAGCTAACCAAATCTTTTGGGCAACCAAAATTGAAGATATTATTAAACGATGGAAGGAGCAGTAGCAAGTACTTACTCTAAGTTCTCAATTGGCTCCCAAGTATCTTCACTTGGACTATAACCTTTCCACCGCACCTATAAGAGTACCCACAAGAAAAAAAATCATCCTAAATATCAAAGCTAAGATCAAGAATCAATTTTGTAGTCTAAAACGGTCAAAAAATAAGCAATACTGAAAAATCAAGAATTAAACTCCACTTCTCCAGCAGTTAAAAATCATGACTTCTGACAATCACCTCGCCACATTAACTTACTTCCACTACCGAAACTTCCAGCAATCACTTTTTGTTGTTTGGATAATCAATTTGTTTCAGGTCATCAGAAAAATAATCAATTCGTTTCACTAAAGCTACACCAAGGTGATGCCAAATTTTGTATAAGTGCCTTTCCCCGGACCCCGTGCATAGCGGGAGCTTTAGTGCACCAGGATGCCCTTTTTGCCCTTTTGAGTGAGTGGCTCAACCACATGTAACAACTAGGTCATCCCAAAGATACTGGTGTCCTCTTTTTACACCAAAAATGAATGAAACAAAAAAGGACTTCGTAATACATCTAATCTCCTTTTCTTCGCTATGGAAAAGCCTGTTGTTCCTTTCACTCCATGCTCGCCAAAAAATGCAGATAGTATTATTTTCAACTGCCCTCTTCTCCTAGTTAATCCACCTTCCAATGTTGAGATTGCAATGCAGAAGAATATGCATCCGATCTCCACTTCTTGCACAAGCAACACCAGCTTTACTGCAGCTCTCTTCCTCTTCCTCAGTTTGTCTGCCGTTTAAGAACTTAAGATAGAAACCTTTACCAGGTAAAAAGAAAAACTCTTTTTGGTACTTTGGTATCCCATACTTTCCTCCATATCTTCGTCCTAACTAACTTTTCCAATATTTTTATGTAAAATTTAAAGTTGTGCCAAAACTGGGGGAAGCTTTCTAACCTTTTTGATCAACTTGCCTTCAATTTCTCAGTACCCACTTCAAGATTCTCTTGATAAGTCAATCAGAACGCGTTCCATGCTGCTTGGATCAAACCCCGGCTCACATTCCTGGGACTTAGAGTCCATGCGCCATTTTTTAAAGCCCTCCAAAATAAACTAAAAGTTTACAACCTTGTAATCCTCCAGAATTTCTCCTCATCTTCTCAACATTTTCGAAGTTCCTTATGTCGAGTTTACATAAGAGGGAAGTTACTTTTTTTAGATTTTATTTAGAAGGAAAGAAGAGCAAATTTTAGGTGAGATTAGATGGCTTGGGCCCATGGGTTTGATGGATTCTTATATTCTTCTAGCACGATATGTTGTAGATAGCCGAGAGAGTAACTCTTAATGTGTAATTGCTACACAACGTGTTCTTCCAAAAATTGATTCTATTTCCGTCCCTAACTTCTAACATGATATTGCCACTTAACTTTCATATTCCTTTAACATATTCCTCCTCGGTCAAAATATATAAGGTAATGTGATACTTCCGGACCTCCATCCCCAACCTGCGTACCGTACTTGTTTGCGATCACTGTCCTCCACAAATTCTATATTTACCTCACTGCCAAACCTCCAAAGCTACTTTCCTAAGAGTGCTTTATTGACTCCCAGATCTTTCACTCCGAGCATCCACACTGTATTGGAGAGGTGACCACCTCCCAATTCACTAGATCTGATTATTTTTTTCCTTTAAATTGTTTCCCACAAAAGATTTCATTTAAAACCTTCCCATTTTTTTACAGAATGTGCGTGCACGAGAGATAATTAATATTTTTAATGTAAAAAGAGTAACTTTGATGTATGTAGACCCAACAAAAGTTAACACAGGCACTAGCAGACACGTGCAAATGTTCTTCCTCTTATAAGTTATATATAATACTCAGCTAACAAGATGTGGAGGACGAACTATGTTGGATTTACTCTTGTAAGGAATATAATTTTGAACATAGAAAATTTTGGCTAGACTAAATGTTTGGCTAGAATGAACGTTTAGGCAGGATAATGGCTGAAAAAGTGAAACTAGAAAAAAAACAAATGAAACTTTAACCGGACAGGCCACCTGTAAGAAGTAGCGACTTTAAATTTCTAGAGGGATCAAATAGGCTCCGGTACCATATTGAAAATCTGAAAGGATAGAAGAAAGGTAGAAAATTAATTTTGTACCACTAATACATGTTCTTACAAGATACACCTATTTATAGGTGTGATACATTCTGAAAATACAAATACATACAGGAATGCAGTACATTTATTGCACCAGTTGTGACCAGTTTCTTAGGTCAGTACTGAATGTTGACGCGCAAAACGTAAAGAGTTCAATTTTTTTGCCAAAATGTAACCTTTATTCATCAATTTGGGTCCATTTCTCTTTAAGCAACTCATGGTTTTTAACTCTAGGATTTAACTATTAGCCCATTAAACTAGGACAACCAACATAATATGAAAGAAAAAGCTTATACCTTAAAATGTAGTCCAGATTTTCCATCGTTGTTGGGATCCCCGTAACATATGTCAACTAATCTTAGTACCTCATATTCTCCAGAAGATGCATTAGAACCAGCCTGGGAATCATCATTGTTTTCACCTTCATCTCTGTTGTCTTGCTCACCGTTTGAGCTTGTATTGAAATCACTACAGCCGTACAACTGAATTAGCTTCTCCCATCTTTTCAGTAGCTCCAGAAAATCCTCAACACCTTCATTCCTAACCTAAGATAAATGTTAACTGTGATTGAATAATTAGCTCGAACAAACTGATAGCATCTACCATGCCTGCCACAAAATAAAAGCTTACATGTGTCTGAGGATGATTCAGTTTCAGGCTATCACACGCAGACTTATTAAAATCAACTGCCCATTTCTAGAAGAAGAAAAATAAGAAATTTTAGACGTATAACTCAAAAAGATAATTAGATATGAATATGATTTCTATAAATTACCGTCACAAGCTTAACACCAGAGAGTTTGGTACCAAGGCACAACCCCATTGACATGCCACCACAACCAGCATATAGATCCAATAACGACAACTCCACTTTCATAGGTTCACAACTTGGCAATACCTCCAGAGGATATGTAGTGATAGGCTTATATGACGCATCAACTACAAAAGGTAACTTCACGTTCAGGATACAACTCAAATATCATAAGCAAGAAAAACTTGACAATCATGGACACTTCGAAATGCTCCTTTTGCACAAGAGTAGCAACGTCAGTAACTCCATAAATTTGTACAGTCTACCCAATTTCATTTTCCCCCACGTGGCATCAACTAATGCCATCCATTCTCTGGATCAACTATAGCTATCTATTCTCGATATTTTTATGTCGTCTAAAAATAAGACCAAATAAACACAACATCTCAGTCTGACTTATTGTGACTAAATATGTTCTTTTTGAATCTAAGATAAGATTCTCACTTTCTCATAGAACTTGTTCTTACTCATTATTTTCAGCAAATGGCACTTATGCAGCTCACGTCCCATTCTTAACAAATAAATTAAAGTACAAATACATCCATGTCAATAGAAATTTTCTTATGAACGTTAAAGTTTAAAAGCAAAATAATGGATAGAACAGTCATGTTCCTGAAACACTGCAAATAGAAGTCTTGAGCATCTTATCTGCCTATTTTAATAAGACTTAACAGAAGGTATAAGCCATCAGATGTTTTCTCCAGAAACTACGTTGTTTGAACACACAGGACCATTACAAGATTATCTGTAACAAGATAACTTACCATTATGCAACGTACGGAATGTGGAATAATCAACACAGTATTCCATGTCGTAATAAAAGTGACCAGGTGAAACATCCTTTTTATTCAAATCATGCTGCAGCAGTAACAAAATTGCAGAAGAAACAGTAAGAGCACAGTAGTCAATATAGTGAACAATGGAACAAACAAGAGTAATCACAAGCAATATCAAGATCGAACATACCCTGGTTGGTAACTCTACCACATTGACTTTGGAAACTATGCAGTCTAGTAAATTATCATTCTCTAAAGTAGAATAGAATATGCGCTTTGGGTCATGAAAAGAAGCAGCACCTTTCAACACCTGAATTTTTTTTGTTCCAAATGAATAAATTAGAAAAAGGGGCTTCAAAGTATACAATGCAAAGTGAAAAGAAACCACTCTAGCAATAGTACAAACCGTATCTTCAGCTCTGAAAAACCATTGTACCCTAAAATAATCTTCCCCCTCTGTTGTCTTGAAAAACTCCAGGATCCTGCCAATATGTTTTTGCTTGCCTTCACCCTAAAGGAATTGCTCAACATTTTTCAAGACATAGCCAGATGAGTGATTCATAAAGGTCACATAGCTGGCAATGAAATTTCAACGTTTTGCATCAGTTCTGAAAATAATTTTTCTCTTAGAAGAAAACTTTAAAACTTAACCCTAATTGCACTGTGAGACACGTGTTGGAGATCTACATTGAAGAAACGACTTGAGTTCATACATCAGGTCGTTTGATAAAATTTAACATCACGGAGCATAATAATACCAAGTTTTATCTGCTGATATCTAACTTCTCATTCTAACTGTGTTGCATGAATCCTTTCGCATTATACAAATAAAGGAACAGATAAGTTGAATCATTCAGCAACAAAATTACGTTATGAGCAGCAGCAAGGACTTCAAGAGTGAACATCAGATGAGGAAACACTCGGAAATAGTATAGATCCCAAGTCATGTATGTTTTGCTTACATGAAGGGGCGTGTTACAAAACCTAAATAAATAAATAGAAGTACTGTTTATCTCTGTCAGTTGTAGCTTTTAGATGGTCCCACAATTCAATTTCAACCAATGTCATGTTAGCCACCTTGATCTAAAATATAGGTTTTGATGAAAAGCATAAACCAAAATATAATTGTTGAGACTAGTTTCTTATAAAAGGAAGAAGAAGCTATAGAGAGAGGGCTAATAACTTACCTTTACACATGCACAATCTCCAATATTGAAAATGAAACCAGCAACCTTAGCTCGAGCATAATGGCATTCCACATTTAATATGATTTCATCTTCTTCACCAGAACTACAATAATAAGCAAACATATAGTCAAGGAGTGAAGACATGCTACAAGTTTATAAAAAGGTTAGAAAAGGGAAACATTTTTACCACCGAAAATGACAAGATGGTATCACTCACTTTAATTTCCAGCCTTGACGCTGCGTTTTTCGATTCTGCAATTGCCAATATACATTAATATTCAGAATGAGTAAAGTTTCATTTTACAAGTATTCAGAATAGTAAACTTTAATGACATGTATGCCAGACACAGAACTAAATGTTGCTCAAATATTTAAAAATAATTCAGCATCACCACTAAGAGCACAATTTAATCAATTAAAATGGCCAACAAATAATAGTTAACTTATAGGAGCTGATAGAACCAGGATAGATATCTAGAGAGTTATTTATACAAATAGAAGGATGTCTACCTGTAATGATCCGACATCTTTTTAGTGAACTTAATAGTTCATTAATTATAGCTTACTAATTTTAACGGGTTTCATATCGAAGCGGATAATTATAGAATATATTCGCATAGTATGTATGCATATTTAATTCTTTTGAAATACTATTTATATGATATAATTATAAGTTAGTGAAGTACTTAAGTGGTTAGTGAGCCTAATTTACACTTTTACATGTTAGTTGGGTGATCAAGTAATTTAAGTAATTTATAAGAGTGAAGAAGTGCGCTAGGCTATGTTGCTCGGACTCTTCAAAAATTTCAGCGAGAGTGTGTCGGATTCTCCAAAAGTAGTGTAATTTTAAGAATTCGACACGGGTGCGGCATTGAAAGTGAAGAGTCCGTGCAACTTAGACTGGGCTCATTTATTCCTAGCCCACAAATAAGGATATGAGATATATTAGGGTAGAAGAGCTCTTGGCTCTTTGGAAATAAACTTTTTGCTCGAAGGAAGGGGCTGGAATTTTAGATGAGCCGACAATGAAACTGTCGTCAATTTAAGCTTCAGGTAAAATTTACTTAGTCCATAGCTATATTGGTTCCTCTTTATTTTTTGTTGATAAGAACATGCTAGAACTCAATAACAATGTCGAGGCCAAATGGAGCAGATGTGAGCTTAAAAAGAATCAACACATCTGTAACTATGGTCACGTTCATTTTCCAGCCATGTAATAAATGATAAGGATTTAATTATTCAACAATGGTGGTAATGATTAGGGACCATATGATCGAAGCAATGATGATCGCAATCATGAGCTTATTAGTCTTATAAAGAGTTTAGATTAGGCTATTAGAAGCCGCTGTTTCAATTTTTATTCGTATACTATTAGGATGTTTTACTTTGGAACAAGAATGTTAATATATTGGTATAGAAAAACTTGATTTTTTAGATGGATTCTGATAATGAGTTATGCTTTCACCTTTAGATTTATGATTAGAGGTATAGAATATTGAGATTTAGCCCTGAGTTTAAAATTTAGGGAAACTGAGATTTGACCCGTCATTTGACATCAAGATTGAAACATGATTATAGATTTAGACTCCATGGCTTATAGGTAACTTGTCCATGTAATTTTCGGATTTTGGACAGTTGATCCGAGGGTCAGGTTTGAGTTGACCAAGAGTTGACTTTGACCCTGAAGTGTCCTAAAATTATGGGATTAGTTTCCCAAGACAAATTTGGACCCGTTATTTATGTTATTTAATAAATTGAGGCTATTGGAGGTCGTTTAAAGAGAAGTTGGCGTTTCAAGAGAGGTTTGCGTACCGGTTATAAGGCAAATGAGGCTTAAACTCTTAGATTACTTGCTTTTCATAAAAAGCATATGATTTGTATTATATGTATTGCATTTAAACCATTTAGTTCGTGCGAGTGGGCGAGCATGATCTAAATTGGGTAAAACTTTCAAGTGTCTAAACTAATGATCATTTGAGTCCTTTAGTGTAATTTCACTTGAATAGATACTTGCTAATTGCTATAGATGTAAAGTCTTGACTTGGTATTTATTGGACATTTATTCCACTTTATCATATCTTCAGAGGAGCATACTCCGTCAGGCCCCATTGGGTTCGTCAGAGATAGATGCCAGAGTTATAAGTGACCCGAGTAGGATTGTGGGTAAATAATCCCCATTCCAAAAGACAGGGTAAGACATGGACAAATACATACCGTATCCCGTGAGCATAGATTTCAAATTCAGTGTATTTCATGTATTGCTTGTTACTGGTTCATGATTTTAGCTTCAACTTCATTATGTGTATTTTATTAATACACGTGTACCGTTTAATTGCTTTTATGCTTATCAGGAATTTCTAAGACTTGCACCAGGGTAAACTGAGAGAGTATCGACGATCTTGTTGTAAGTCAGAGACAGTAGATAGAAGGGTAATGAATACAATAATAGGTTTTATAAAGGGATTCTCGAAGTTGATTCAGTATTAACTTGCTTTTGTTGACTTCCATCTTGGTGGCAGCCAACAAGCATGGTTCCTGGGCAACAAAAATGTCGTTGCCTCGAGACTAAATGAAAAGCTAAAACCAACATTATGTACCGGTGCAAGTATTCCAAACAGGCATGAGTTCGATTGTCATCGTTCCCATTTCCTCTTTCTCCCCTTCCCATTCCCCCTTCCCGTTCCCCATGTAATAGAAAATTTTAAGAAAAAGTTAGTATGTGCCAAGATCCTCAACAGGGATGTATAAAGAAACTTTGTTGGACAATTTGGGACTTAGATAGACAATCCTCCCTTACAGGGCTTACAATTCACTTTAGTAACGCCTGCTCGATTACTTGATACATGGATAATTGACCCAAAACAAAAGAAGAACAAAGAGATTAAAAGAAAAGCTATAACCAATACTATGTACCACCACCAAGGGTCATATATAAGTGGCACCAGTCGAGGGCAGATCTATAGTTCCATTAAGGGGTTCGTCAGAACGCACTAACTTTGGACCAAAACCCTGTATGTGTTAAAAATCCACTCAATATGCATAAATAATCGATCCAGAACCCAGTATAAACTGCCTTTTCTATAATCTAGAACTTGTAAACTCAAAATCCTAACTCCGCCTGTTATACTGGTGCAAGTCTGGAATCAGGCCTGAGTTTGATTTTCACCGTTCCCATTCTCCTCTCCTCTCCTCCCCTCCCGTTCCCGTTCTGTTCCTCTCCTCTCCCCCGTGTAACAGAAATCTAATAAGAAACACTATGTACCAATAGCTGCTTATAGATGTAACAGCATGAAGCAACACTCAATTGAGTCATTCATGAACATATTAATCCAATATCCGTGCTGGTTGACTGCTCGGAGGATTAGCCGAAATTGAACACTCATTTGAGTTCCGAGATACTGTGTTATTTTTTTTAATTTGGGGGAGGGGATTACAAGTTCCGAGGTGAAAGTTCAGGTAGTCAACCAGAGTCATAAAACAAGAAAAAATGTATCAAAAGCACCAACCTTTAAGTCGTACCGCCATTGCCATTTTTCTTGAGCTTCCTCTGCAGGTATTGGCTCCCCAACAAAACATACATTACTCTTCTGCTTCCTCACACTCTTCTCTGCTGACGAATCTGATGAATTTTTCCTCTTCATTTCCGAACCTTTACTATTATCATTATTCTCACCATTATTAACACTCACTTGTATTTTTCTTGATCTTAAATTCTTCTCCGATGTTCCCGGCAATTCAGCCGAAAAAATCGGATCTTCCCTCCGAGATCCTCGGGAATTGTGCCCTAAATTCACTGAATCGCTCCCCCTGGTGGCGCGTTTGTTCGACGCGCCGCGGCTGTCCGGAGTCATCAAAGCCAGCAGTTCCCTCTCCGTCCCGGTCTTTTTGCCGCCGGCGGCGCACGCGCCATCCTGTTGCTCCTCCTCCGGTAATGCCAGTAGCTCTAATTCAGCTCCATTTGAATCGGAATCGAGCCTCGGAGACTTTTGGGCTTCATCCATTTTTGGATTCTCCGTCAGTTTACCGGCGGCGGCGCGTGTGCCCCACGCGCTTCCCTGTTGTTGCTCCGTTCCCGGTAATGCCAGTAGCTCTAATTCAGCTCCAGCTCCATTTGAATCGGATTCCAACCTCGGAGATTTTCCGGCTTCGTCCATTTTTGGATTCTCCGTCGATTTCCGTTTCCTCGAATTTACACTTTTGCCCTTATTACCCTCAACTTCCGCCGGCGTAGCTGACAGTGAAAACAATCTCGGCGACCTCCTCGCCGGAGAATTTTTTCCTTCCAATGCCGCCGGAGTAGGAGGAAGAAGAAGAAGTGTTTTAGGAGAAAGTTGCTCTTTTTCAGTAGTCAATTTCAGTTTCCTAGATAATTCAACTCCTTTTATACTACCCTCTGATTTCCTTGAATTTACACTTTTACCCTTCCCCTCAACTTCCTCCATAGCTGACATTGCCACCAATCTCGACGACCTCCTCATACCATCCGCCGGAGAATTTACACTTTTACCCTTACCCTCAACCTCCATTGTAGCTGACACCAATCTCGGCGACCTTCTAGTACCTTCCGCCGGAGTTTTTTTTCCCGACAATGCAGGTGAAAGAAGAAGAAGTGCTTTAGAAGACTCTTTTTTTATACCCTTTGATTTCCTTGAATTCACACTCTTGCCCTTACCCTTACCCTCAACCTCCTCCTTTTTCTTCGTCGTTGTCGTTGACACTAATCTCGGCGACCTCCTTATACCGTCCGGTGCCGGAGTTTTTTTCCCGGACAATGCAGTAGGAGGAGGAAGAAGAAGAAGTGATTTAGGAGAAATGCATTTCCGACTAGTACTGAATTTGTTAGCAGTGAATCGAGAAGATCTTCTTTGTAATGGGTTGTTGTTTTCTTCAACAACAGAAGGGTAACAGACGATTAAGGGAACTGGTTCTTCGTTTCTAGGGAAAGAAAGAGCCAATGCATGTTGATTTCTTGAAGAATTGTTTTCCTCATACGCCATTATTATGGAAAATTGCAAAGAAAAAGGAGGTCTCTGTTTTACAGAAGAAAAACAGGGGAAGGATTGGTCAAATACTCTCAAATTATAGTAATCTAACTATGGATTTTCACTAAGGACCGTTTGGTCATTTCAATTTTACACTTCTTTTTTAAATTTCATATTAACTTGGCCCGAAATAGGAAATAAGGTCATTTCAAATTTTTTTACTTTATTCCAACTCTAAAAAATACGTTTGGTTATAAAATTTTGAAAATTTCTGAATTTGCTTTGAGTTGAGTTTCGGAATTTTCAGAAATTTGGAAAATATCAAAAAACTGCTTTTCACTTTTTCACTCTAAATTATTTATAAAAATTTAAGAACCCGTTTGGCCATAAAAATAAAAAACGTATTCACTTTATTTAGTATTCACTTTAAAGTTGGAGTTGTGTTTGGCCATAGTATTTTCAAAAACATTTTAGACTATTGAGTTGGTGTAGTATTTAAAAATAAAGTGAGAGGAAAAATTGAATCCAAAAATAGTTAATACACCTCAAGAGGTGTTTTTCAAAAAATTAAAAATTATAAAAATATATTCTGGAATATGTTTTTGATTTTCATGGCCAAACAAATATTCTGGAATAAAGTAAAAACATATTCTAAAATACTGTGAAAAATATTTATAGTCAAACGCCTACTAAAAATACATCGCATTATACTTTTGATTCAAATATATATTTTTTTGTTATAATTTTGATTCAAATATACTTCTCTCTTATTATTGGAATTGCCAAGAAAAGGAGTCTGTTCACAGAAGAAAAAGAGGATTTTTTGTTCAAATTGTAGTAATCTAACTATGAATTTTGAGTCTTTGACTAAGGGCCGTTTGACCACGAATTTTTTTTGTTTTTTTTTTTATTTATTTAAAAATTAGTGTTTGATTGAATATTATTTTTATATTACTTTTGTTATGGAGGTATTTGATCATGAATTTTTTTTATGGAGTAATTTTTTTCGACTCTGAAAAACACGTTTGGTTATAAAATTTTGAAAAATTCTGGATTCAATTTGAGTTAAATTTTGAAATTTTTAGGAATTTAAAAAATACTAAAAAGTCATTTTCACTTTTTCCGCTCTAAATTATTTTTAGAAATTCAAAAACAACTTCAATTTGTATTCATGGTCTCATTTTCACTTTGAAAATAAAAAATTAATTTTTCCAAATACTAATAATTTTCATGGTCAAACGCTCCCTACATTTTTCCTTTTTCAATTGTTACCCTATTTTATTTTATTTTTATAAAAATGACTCCATATATATTATATTTCATATTTTTTTAGAAAAAATAAATCAAACTACCAAATATTATTTGTAAAATTTACGGCCAAATATAACTCTATCTTCAAAAAAATCAAATAAAGTGAAAAAATATTTGTAATATTATATAGTAGTTTATATATGGATCTAATCTATGACATTATGTAATTATCTATTTTGAGATATTACTCTTTATTTGATGGTATACTTAAGGTAAATTAGTCAAATTTGACAATTTGCTATGTTTTCAAAAATTGAGGGTATAAATCATATTTAGAAAAAATACATTCGAATTCTAAATAATCTTTACAAAAACTAGGACTATACACAATTTCAATTTTAAAAATTTCAAATAAAATAAATAATACAATAAGTATTTGATTTTCATGATCAAACACCCACCCGTCGTTGGTATTGGTATTACTGTGTGGAAGGTTATACTAGTAAATATGTTAGCTTTTTGAGGGTAGAAAGTGGAAGTAGAGAACAGTAATGGTGTTGTACTTTGCAAATTGCAACTCTTTTTTGACATATATAACCCTATCATACAAATTGCACTATGTTACATGTGTTGTACTTGTACATGTATTTCTTGTGATTTTGAATACTATGTCATCTGAAAATAGGCATAACACATGTTCAGTTCTTTAAATTTGAATCGAAAGTGTTAAAACAAAGTGTTTAGAATATTTTATTAGAAATTAAGATGTTTAATTAAAATATTACTTAGTTTAAATATTTAAATAAAATATTCTGATAATATTAAAAGGTTGGTTATGTACCGTAAATTATACTTGTCTTAATAAGACGTGTTGGTATCGATATTGTTTCCTAGTTCAAACGTCTTTTGAATGTCTTCTCGAATAGGGCGTATAAGTCGGTCTAATTAACCATCTTATCGACAAAGGCGTATGCTTTTAGTCTAGTAATCGCATCTTTGTAGAGCCTAAGGGATCGTTTGGTGTGAGGGATAAAAATAAATAGTCCTGGGATAAGAAAATAGTCCAGGGATAAAACCATATTATATATCGTTTGTTTTTCATGCGTTCTATCTTTAAAGACTTGATCCATGAGGTAAGATAAAAGAGCATATCGATGATCTTCTTGAGTTCTTGTGATTTACTATCTCTCTACTATTTCTATCATGGGACGTTAATAATCTTTGTTCTATCGAAGTTGCATTTCAAATTCTACTAAAGTGAGCCAACCATAATCTATTTTTGTGGTAGTCGTTAATTTGTGATGTTATTTTACTTGCCAGTGTCAGTATTTTGGCTCGATCGTATCTCTTAACTCTTGTACCCTAAATCTTTTGAATATGCATACATTGATATTGTTTAACTGATTTTGGACTACAATTTAATTTTTATGTTATAGTTTATTATGTTGTCTTCAGATTTTTTAATTTAAACATTGGTTTTATTTTTAAAATATTGAGTTGCAAGTAGTAACTTAAGAGGATAATTCACCAAGTGGTTAGTAGTTTATTAGGTATCAATTACGATTAGTAATTTTGGGTTGTGGCAGTTTACCTATTTAGATAATATTAATTTTTTAAATCATGCTCATATCTTATTAACAAAATAAATATGAGAAATGAGAAATCAACGTACATGCATATTCTTTTTCTAATTTGATATTCAAAAATATGTTTTGAAAAACATAATAATTTACCAGACACAAATTATTACTAACAAAATATTTCTTAAAGGTGAAATTATTTGACAAAAGTAGTTCAATTACTTTAGTTTATTTTCTCCATTTCATATTACTTGACATTTGTTGACTGGCCACTCTTAAGAAAATTTTAATTTTATTAATAATGTCTTTAAACTCTAAATTTTGACTACTATGTACCACTTTACGTATAGCCTGTTTGATCAAGTTTATTTTTTTCTCAAGAGTACTTATTTTTTTCAAAAAAATAAACCTATTTTTAAAAAATGAGATGTTTGGTCAAGTTTTTAGGAGAAAATAAGTGCTTATGGAGAGTAGCGGAATCTATTTTTCAGATCTAAAAAAAGTAATTTTTTCTTTAAAAGCACTTTTTTGAAAAAAAAATACTTTTGAGAAAAATACATTTTAAAACACTTTTAAAAAACTTGATCGAACAATAATTGTTATTCAAAAGTGTTTACTCGCTCTCTTCTTAAATAAGTGATCTTTTAGCCTTTTCATTTTATTTTTAAATAAGTGATCATTTATATAATCAAGAAGACATTAATGACGTTCTTTCAATTTTACCACTTTTTAAATAAAGAGAGATTTGCATAACAAAAAACCTATTATAAGAGTTAAATCTTTTTCAAGGTATTATTAAAGGTAAATTAGTAAAAATACTTTTTATTTTCCAGGAATGAGTAGTTTTTTAAAGATATACCCAAGCTAAAAAGATCACTTATTTAAGAATGGAAGGAGTAATTTATTAGCCAAACACAAAGTGGTTCTCACCAAAAGTGTTTTATTGAAAATCACTTTTTAAAATAAGCTGATTTTAGAAGATTGATCAAACAGACTAATAATTACTTAATATTAGGGATAATATAGAAAAAACTAATAAAAATATTTTAATTTGCTAAAATAAATACATAAAATAAAATATTTATTTTAATATAAGTGTCAAATAAAATAAAACAAAGGAAATAATAAACGTGCCCTTTAATTTGACTTCAGTTGATATCTATGTCCTCTAATTTTAAGTGTACACAAGTAGACATACATATCATATATGGCATAATACTCGTACGACATCATACGTAAAATAAAATATATTTTTTTAGCATAAGTGTCAAATAAAATAAAACAAAAGGTCTAATAAAAAACAATTTTAACCCATACGATAAGAACCTCGTAATTATCACTCAATCAGATTGGCTTGAAATAGTACTCCCCGTTTCAATTTATTTGGTTTACTTTTCTTTTTAATTCGTTTAAAAAAGAACACCTCTTTTTTTTTTTAGAAACTTTTTAATTTCAATTTTTCATATGACATATTCAAGACCACAAGATTAAAAAATATTTTGATATATTTAATATATCTTTAATTTAAGACCATAAATTTTAAAAGTTTTCTTAACTTTCTTAATTTCGTATCAAGTCAAAATATGTCAAATAAATTGAAACGGAGGAAGTAATATTTATGAGTTTGAAAAATTAATTAAAACCTGGAAAAACAGTAAAGTTTAAAAGTAGAAAAAGACAGTTAGTAATGTAAATATAGGAAAATTTAGCTCAAAAATTGAATTCAGTTGCTGCTGTTCTGACTGAAACTGGATTAACAGATCTAGTCAACTTTTTGGTTTCAAAAAATTTCGAAAATCAAATTTATGGCTCCACTTTACCTCTAGATTCCTTTTTCTTTTTTATTAATGAAAATTACTTTTTTTTTTAATTACTATTTCGGGTTTTCACTTTTCAGTCCTTATGATTTCACGTATTTATCTTCACCAGGTAAATAAATAATACACGGATTAACTTTGAAAAAGGATCTAAATTACTCTTTAAGTATAAAAAAATGATTTAGTTAATTTAGTTTAATTTAATTAAAATTTCAATTAATAATATTATCTCATCCAGTGTTTTGAAAGGCGGGGGCGTGAGGCGAGGCGTCTTACCCATTATAGGGCGAGGCGTAAGCCCCGAGACACGGGACGTAAGTCCCCACGAATCTTACGAGGCGTAAATTCCATAAATGTATAATTTTATAATTAATAAAATAATAAAAGATAATTAGTGCAAACAAAAATATATGGTCAGAGATTAACAAGTATCATCACTAAGAGCTCAACTGGCATTCATCTTGCACAAAAAGCACAAAATCTATCTCATTTTTCAACTATCAACAATTTTTTTTTTAATTCTATTCCAAATGTCAAGAGTCTCCCTAAACTTTGTTAGGATTTGCCCTAATTTTTCTAACTTATTTGGATTCTACACAATTGTGTTCTAATTCAAAAAAGTTTTCTTGACGGAAAAAGGTTTTCTTGTGAACAAGAACTCTACAATATCTATCATTTTTCTTGGAAGAGAAGTCTTGTAATTCTATAAATAGAAGACATGTTCTTCTCAAACAGAACACAATAGCATCCACAATGTAGCCATTAAAAGAGTCTTGTTTAGGCGGAGATTTTTCTCTCATAGATTTTATGTTTTTTTAATTTAGTTTTTCATATGTAGGTCAATTGGCCAAACCATATAATAATATTATTCTTTTTAGTATAGTTTTATGTGTCGTCTGATTTATCGCCTTGAAGGTTTGCAAATATTAGCTTCCGCATGACGCCCTCTCATCCCAACAAACTTAAGTAGGACTTCATTGCTAGTTTTTCCTTGAAGCCATAGTAATTGCTCTCTTTGATGTCTCTTACCAGTTGCCTACAATAATATTGTTCATGTTAAAAATCAAGGCAACAAATAAAGATTTAATACCTTGATTTTTAGAGTTGCAAACTTGTAGTTGAGGAGTCTTGGTACATGAGGATTGACGGAGGAAGAAGATATCCATAAGGCGTAAGTCTTACCTGTAGTACGCGTATTACGCCCAGGCGTATGCCCCGTCAAAAAAAAAACGTACGCCCACGAGAACTACGCCTTTACATTGCGTTTTGGTGCGTTTTTTATGCGCCTCGTCCCAA
This sequence comes from Jaltomata sinuosa, assembly GCA_003996215.1. NCBI lineage: Eukaryota > Viridiplantae > Streptophyta > Magnoliopsida > Solanales > Solanaceae > Jaltomata > Jaltomata sinuosa. The sequence goes on from QJPP01000010.1 coordinate 943,155, forward strand.
AAATATTTTTCAAAACACTGATCTCACGTAATAAATAAAAGGTCTGAAGTAGCTGGTACGGGAAAAAGCTGAATGGCCTGAAGTTGGATATGCTGAGCTGGTACACTGGTGGGAGATATAATTTGATCCAAAATGGCAAATACTCAATGACAATGGGTTATAATACTATGCTGGGAACACTAACCAGATTTCTAGAAGCAGAGCGCAAAGGTAGCACATTCCTGTGGAAAGTGCATTATGTTATCTATGTGAGGAGGGGGAAGCTGAAACGCACCAACATCTGTTTACTGAGTGTGGTTGGGTGATGGTTGTACATGTTGAAAAGTGATTTCAAAAGATACTTGACCAAGTCTTTAGGAGTTTGTTAGTTAGTTTCCTTTATTTATGTAAGTGTGATATTGTGGCAGATAAGTAGCTAGTTAGTGGTTAGTGGACCTAGATTTTAGCATTCTAGTTTTATTGTAAGCCTACTTATAGGCTGTTCACGTTGGTTTGTTCAAGCATCAGAAATACAAACTCCTGCAGTAGCTTTTTTCTCTTTTGCTCTGTGTTCTCTGTTTTCTGTTCACTTTCTCCCCTTGTTTTCCTTTCCCTTTCCAACAAATCTGGTATCAGAGCCTGGTTTCTTTTTGAAATTGAGTGAATCGTGAGGTTTATATCAATTGATTATTTGAGTGAAACAAAAGAGGAAGTGTGAGAGAAAAAGAAAAATGGTAATGAATGGTATTTCATCATCTTCGCAGCCACTCATGCCAATTTTTACGGGTGAAAAGTATGAGTTTTGGAGTATCAAAATGAAAACTCTTTTCAAATCACAAGGAGTTTGGGAGCTGGTGGAATCAGGCTTTGTGGATCAAGCAGCCTCTGACGAAGAGGCAGAGAAATTGAAAGAGATCAAAAAGAAAGATGCCAAAGCGTTGTTCCTGATTCAACAAGCAGTTCATGACACAATCTTTTCAAGAATTGCAGCAGCAACTACGTCTTCGCAGGCATGGAATATTTTGAAGAAGGAATTTCAAGGTTCAGCTAAGGTGATTACGGTAAAATTGCAGACTTACCGTCGTGACTTTGAAACTCTTTCTATGAAAAGTAATGAATCTGTTCAAACTTATTTGTCTAGAGTTTCTTCTCTTGTTAATCAAATGAAGTCTTATGGTGAAGATATATCTGAAGAAACTGTTGTAGCAAAAGTTTTAAGGAGTCTTACTCCAAAGTTTGAACATATTGTTGCTGCAATTGAGGAATCTCATGACTTATCTGATTATACTTTTGATGAACTGATGAGTTCTTTGCAAGCTCATGAAGAGAGGCTCCTCAGGTCACATGAAAAAAATGAAGAAAAGGCATTTCAGGTGAAGGGGGAGTCCACTCATCAGAAATATAAGCTAGAAAACTTTGCGAATCGTGGCCGCGGTAGAGGTGGCTTTCGAGGAAGAGGTCGTGGAAGAGGCCAAGGAAGAAGCAATAGAGGGGGATCAAATGAAGAGAAGCAGAACAGAACATTTTTGTGCAACTACTGCAGGAAACCAGGTCATAAAGAAGCTTATTGTTGGCAAAAGCAGAAGGATGAGAATAGCCAAGCAAGCTTTGCAGAGGAAAATGATGATGAAAGTAAGCTGTTCATGGCCCTTTATTGTGAAAAAGAGACTCCTAACGATGTTTGGTTTTTGGACAGTGGATGTTCCAATCATATGTCTGGAACAAGATCATTGTTCAAGGAGCTCGATGAGTCCAAAAAATCAGACGTAAGGCTAGGAGACAACAAGAAGATTCAAGTTGACGGCAGGGGTACTGTAAGTATTATGACCAGCCAAGGTAATACTAAGATGTTAGAAGATGTGATGTTTGTTCCTAGTCTATCTCATAATTTGCTTAGCATTGGACAACTAATGATTAGCGGATACTCAATTTCTTTTGACGATGGTGTTTGCACTATTAAAAATAAGAAATCTGGGAAAACCATTGCTAAAGTTCCAATGACTAACAATAAAATGTTTCCTTTAGAAGTTTCAATGGTCGAGAAGTGTGCTATGGTAGCTAGTGGAGATAATGAAACTAGACTGTGGCATTTGCGTTATGGGCATTTAAATGTTAATGGGTTGAAGTTATTGAGCCAAAAGGAAATGGTTTTTGGGTTGCCAAAAGTTGAGAATCTTGATTTTTGTGAAAGTTGTGTTTATGGAAAACAAAGTAAAAAGGTTTTTCCTGTAGGCAAGTCTTGGAGAGCTTCTGTCTGTCTTGAGTTGGTACATGCTGATTTGTGCGGTCCCATGAGTGTTGAGTCCTTAGGGGGAAGTCGATACTTTCTGCTTTTTACTGATGACTATAGTCGTATGAGTTGGATATATTTCTTGAAATTTAAATCTGAAACATTTGACAATTTTAAGAAATTTAAATCGTTTGTTGAGAGGCAAAGTGGATGTAGACTCAAAACTCTTCGGACAGATAGAGGTGGTGAGTTTATGTCAAAAGAATTTAGTTCCTTTTGTGAGGAAAATGGAATACACAGGGATCTCACAGCACCTTATACACCGGAGCAGAATGGTGTAGCAGAACGAAAGAACCGCACAGTTGTCGAGATGGGCAGAAGCATGATGGAAGGTAGAGGTGTACTGAAGTGTTTTTGGGCTGAAGCTGTTGCCACTGCTGTCTATTTGCTGAATATTTCACCCACCAAAGCAGTGTTTAATCGAACACCATATGAAGCTTGGAGAGGTAACAAGCCCAAGGTAAGCCACTTACGTGTCTTTGGTTGTATAGCTTATGCTTTGGTAAATTCACAAGCTCGACGTAAGCTTGATGAAAAATGTGAAAAATGTATCTTTGTTGGATATAGCACACAATCCAAGGCCTATAAGCTATATAATCCAGTGAATGGAAAAATTACGGTCAATAGAAATGTTGTGTTTAATGAAGATGCAAGCTGGAACTTTAATTCCGGAAATGAAAGTTCAAATATTCAATTGTTGCCTTCTGACGATATTGTTGATCAAGAGTATGTAGCAGATCCTTTTTTGGCAGGTCCTTCGACTACCTCATCAATTGCACCAGAAACTCTTCCAATACTGGAAGAACCTTCAGCTGAGCCAACTCCATTAAGAAGATCAACAAGGGATAGGAAACCAAATCGCAGATATGCTGACAGTACATCTTGTACTTTTGCTTTACTCGTTTCAGATCCTACTTTCTTTGAAGATGCTGAAAGAGATGATAAATGGTGCAAGGCTATGGAAGAGGAGTTGTTGGCGATTCAAAAGAATCAGACCTGGGACTTGGTCAATCTACCAGAAGGAAAGAAAGCTATTGGGCTCAAATGGGTGTTTAGAACCAAGTATCATGCAGATGGCAGCATTCAAAAACACAAGGCAAGGCTCGTCGCAAAGGGTTATTCCCAACAACAAGGTATCGACTTCGACGAAACTTTTTCTCCTGTTGCCCGCTTTGAAACTGTGAGAACTTTCTTAGCCTTGGCTGCTAAATTAAATTGGCCAGTGTACCAATTTGATGTTAAATCTGCCTTTTTAAATGGTGATTTGGAAGAGGAAGTCTATGTCTCACAACCTGAAGGTTTTGTAGTTAATGGCAAAGAGGAAAAGGTTTACAGGTTAAAAAAGGCACTCTATGGCTTAAAGCAAGCACCGCGGGCATGGTACTTCAAAATTGATTCCTATTTCCAGGAGAGTGGCTTTGAAAGGAGTAACAATGAGCCTACTCTTTATATAAAAAGAGGAGGTAAAAATGATTTTCTGGTTGTATGTCTTTACGTTGACGATATGATATATATGGGTTCGAGTGAGTCTATCGTCACTGAATTTAAAGACTGTATGATGAAAAATTTTGAGATGTCTGATTTGGGCCTGCTGCATTATTTTCTTGGTCTTGAGGTGAAACAGGGGGTTGATGGCATATTTCTTTCACAAAGAAAATATGCAACAGATCTTTTGAAAAAATTCAATATGGTAAATTGTAATGCTGCTGCTACTCCGATGAATATTAATGAAAAGTTGTGTCGTGATGATGATTCTGAAATGGCAAATGCAACTTATTTTAGAAGTTTAGTTGGTGGTTTGAACTACTTGTCTCATACAAGACCAGACATTGCTTTCTCTGTTGGCGTCGTATCTAGATTTATGCACAATCCAAGCAAGCTTCACCTTGGAGCTGTAAAGAGAATACTGAGATATATCGCTGGGACAGCAGAGCATGGAATTTGGTATTCTAAGGTAATAAATTTCACTTTGACTGGCTTTACTGATAGTGACTACGCAGGCAACATCGATGACAGAAAGAGCACATCTGGTTTCTTGTTTAATCTTGGATCTGGAGCAGTTTCATGGAGTTCAAAGAAGCAGGAAGTGGTGGCCTTATCAACTTCAGAGGCTGAATATATTGCAGCAACTTCTGCAGCTTGTCAAGCAGTTTGGTTAAGGAGACTTGTTACCGATTTTAATCAGAAACCAGTTGGTGCAACTGAGATTTTTTGTGACAAAAAATCTGCTATTGCGATGACGAAGAAGCCAGCATTCCACAGCAGAACAAAGCATATAGATATTCGTTATCACTATATTCGAAGTCTTGTTTCTACTGGAGAAATTACTTTGAAGTCTTGTGATACAAATGAGCAAGCAGCAGACATCTTCACGAAGTCACTTCCGCAAGCCAAGCACGAGTTCTTCAGAGGTCAACTTGGAGTTTGCAGTTTTGAATCAAGGGGGAGTGTTGAAAAGTGATTTCAAAAGATACTTGACCAAGTCTTTAGGAGTTTGTTAGTTAGTTTCCTTTATTTATGTAAGTGTGATATTGTGGCAGATAAGTAGCTAGTTAGTGGTTAGTGGACCTAGATTTTAGCATTCTAGTTTTATTGTAAGCCTACTTATAGGCTGTTCACGTTGGTTTGTTCAAGCATCAGAAATACAAACTCCTGCAGTAGCTTTTTTCTCTTTTGCTCTGTGTTCTCTGTTTTCTGTTCACTTTCTCCCCTTGTTTTCCTTTCCCTTTCCAACAGTACAAACTCGTTTGAACGATCGGTTGGGGGTGAACCTCCCAAAGGGAACCGTAAAGCAGACTTTTGAATGGATTCGTAGAAGACACTGGAGGTTTTTTAAAAAGGAGGTTATAGCAGCGATGTATGGAACAGTGCTTTACTATACTTGGCAGACACGTAATTGTAAACAATAACTGTGAACAGAGAGTTCATTGTCACACAAATACAAAAGGAATTGCGAGAAAGAGTACATATGCTTGCTGGTTCATCAAGAAGGGCAAGAAACAATTAAGTTTTGATAGGTAGAGTTTGTAACTAGAATAGTGTCCTCATTGTCTTCTTTTGTTTGTTTTGTTGTCTGAGCTTTGGCAATTCTTAACAACCTTCCTAGAAGGGGGTTAGGAAGCTAGAGACTCGCTTTGTAAATACTGGGAACTCTTTTCTTGATGGTATGGTAATATTTACGTTTTGTTGTCAAAAAAAAAATAAAAAAAAATAAAAGGTCTAATTGTGTATCTTTATGGAGTCATTACTGGAAAGGGCAATATTGAGCTCTATAGGTGAACGTCAACAATATTTTGGAGCCAAAAGGTGAACAGAGAGTATATTTGTAGTATTTTTCATACTTAAAGGTAATTTAGACCCTTTTTCATATTAACTTTGATATTATTAATTCCTTGTTTGGTATAACTTTTTACCTTATGTATCATTTTTTAGTACAAAAATTAGTTATATACTCTATTTGATATTTATCGTGTGTATAACTAATATATAACAACTCATGGTATCAATAATACTTAGACTATTAATACATGCATAAATATTATTAAAGACCGAATTACCTTTGAAATTCCTCAAAGTTAAAGAATGTGGAGGATATTTTTATAAATATTTTTTTAAAAAAAGTTATACAATAAAAATAGTTTCAGCATAACTAACGCCAACATAATTAATTCATACATTCTAAATTCAAAAGGTACCTACCTAGAAAAAAGAAGGGAAACTCATCACTTAATGGTGAAAGAAGAGAGAGAAATGACCAATTGAAGTCTCCGATGACCAACCATGATCCTTGGATGTGTTTAGACAATTTCTTTAGCTGCTCTCAAAGACATCTCCTCTCAGATATCAGGTTTGAAGCCTTGGACCAGATAAAAGGCTATTACTAATCTCCACATTACTCATACATCCTATTTAGTATTATTTTCATACACCCTGCCAAATAAACCCTTGCGGTCTTCCACTCAATTTTGAACCAAAACTTCACTTACATACAAAATTTTATTTCAATTTAACGCGAGCTCCGCTCGACGGGTGTCGTCATCGAGAAGCGGAGGGTGGAGCTCTGGGATCAGAGGCGGTTGGTTTACGCTCGGCTCGGAAGAGCCTACCGAGTTTCCCCCAGAGGAGTCTTCGAAGATGGTTGTCCATCCAGGGCTGGGAGGAAGGTTGGCGGGTTGCTCCGCTGCAGGTTGACCTCCAGCGGAGTTATCATTCATGTGCAAGCTGCTGCAACTGCCAACCAAAGCGAAAAGCGCAAGAAGAAGGAAGATAGGCACTTCAAAATCAAAGAGCCTAAAAAGAGCACGTAAGGTATGAAGTAAAAAAGAACCTTGCCGGGCAAAAGAGATGCATTTCTGTGGTGGTATTGGACAATGAACATCTCAATGTCCAAGATAAAAAGATTTCTCTTACTTTTTTTTTTGTCTAGATTTTTTAAAAATATTTCTTTCCCTTTTTAAAAACTCTTTTAGTTTCAAGTTTTCACGTGACATAGTATTTAAAACCGCAAAATTCAAAAATTTCTTTGCTTTCTTAAAATAGGTGCCAAATCAAAACCAATATTTGTAAGTGCTTCAAAAAAATTCTTTCTAATGAAAATAAATAATCAAACTTTTGTTCAACTACAGCTCCTTGCTTCTTGTTATGAAATTCCCTCACTTTCCATTCATTTTCAAAATCCAATCTTTCCCTCATTTTCAGAGACAATTATTTTCCTCACAACCCAAATGGAACTCAAATCACAACCCAAATCTTGTAATCATCACCCATCCAACTCTAATCCTCATAGAATCTTGCAATTCAATGTCACAAATAAAGCAAATACAAGCCAATATGATACACACTGGCATAATTTCACACATTTTCCCTATAAGTAGACTCATATCCTTTTGTGCTTTGGATGTTAATGGTGATATAAACTATGCAAATGCTTTGTTTTCAGAAATTAATGAACCCAATGTGTATATTTGGAATACTATGATAAGGGGTTTTGTTAAAAATCAGTTCTTGGAAATGGGGTTTTGTTTCTTTAGGAGAATGGTTAGGGAAAAAGTTGAAATGGATAAGAGAAGTTATGTTTTTGTGTTGAAAGGGTGTGGGGGTGGGGTGGGAGTAGGGGTGGGGTTGGGGGTGCATTGTAGGATTTGGAAAGTTGGGTTCTTGAGTGATTTGATTGTGAGGAATGGTTTGATTCATTTTTATGGTGAAAGTGGGAAAATTGTCGATGCACGGAGGGTGTTTGATGAAAGTCCTGTGAGGGATGTGGTTACTTGGACTAGCTTGATTGATGGGTATGTGAAAGTGAATATGGTTGATGAGGCATTGAGGTTGTTTGATTTGATGTGTTCAAGTGGTGTTGAGTTTAACGATGTTACGTTGATAACGGTGTTTTCTGCGTGTTCGTTGAAGGGGGATTTGAGTCTAGGGAAATCGGTTCATGAACTCGTGGAGAACAGAGGTGTCGAATGCAGTCTTAATTTGATGAATGCAATATTGGATATGTATGTGAAATGTGGTTGTTTGCCTATGGCTAAAGAGATTTTCGACAAGATGGAGATAAAGGATGTCTTTTCATGGACAAGTATGATCCATGGCTACGCCAAAAATGGGGAGGTTGACTTGGCAAAGAAATGTTTTAGCGAAATGCCTGAGCGAAATGTAATTTCTTGGAATGCTATGATTGCTTGCTACTCGCAAAATAATAGACCTTGGGAGGCCCTTGAACTCTTTCGTGTAATGGAGAAACGAAGTTTGGTTCCCATGGAAAGCACGTTGGTCTCTGTGCTCTCTGCTTGTTCTCAATCTGGTTCATTGGATTTTGGTCGACGAATTCATGATTACTATATTAAGCAAAAACGAGTTAAATTCAGTGTTATCCTGGCAAACGCATTAATAGACATGTATGGCAAATGTGGAAGCATGGATGCAGCTGGAGAGCTCTTCCACGAAATGCCAGAAAGAGATTTGGTCTCCTGGAATTCAGTAATAGTAGGATGTGCTTCTCATGGTCTCGCCGAGAAGGCTCTCGCTCTTTTTGAACAAATGAAATGCTCGGGACTCAAGCCGGATAGCATCACATTTGTGGGTGTTCTATCAGCATGCGCTCATGGTGGATTGGTCAAGCAAGGCTGGGAGTACTTTAGGGGCATGGAGTTAAACGGATTGATGCCCGGGGTGGAACACTATGCTTGCATGGTTGATTTACTTGGTAGATCTGGGCATCTGAAAGAAGCTTTTGAGTTCACAAAGCAAATGCCGGTGGAACCTGATAAAGCTGTTTGGGGTGCTCTGCTTAACGGTTGTCGGATGCATGGAAATGTTGAGCTGGCCAAGGTCGCTGCTGAGAAACTTATAGAACTAGATCCTCAAGATAGCGGTATATATGTGCTTCTCGCAACTTTGTGTGCTAATGAGCGGAAATGGGCTGATGTTAGAATGGTTAGAAGTTTGATGAGAGCTAAAGGTGTCAAGAAGAATCCAGGATATAGTTTGATAGAGGTCGATGGTAACTTCTATGAATTTGTGGCTGCTGACGACTCACACCCCGAAAATCAGGCAATACATAAAATGCTTGATGAGATTATATTGCTCTCTAAGTTAGAAGAATATGTTTCTGATGCACAGCCAGAACAACCATAACAAATACACTGTGGTCCGGGCAGTAAGTCTTGACAGGCACGGAAGCACTTCCAATTCCTCGAGTCAGTAATTACTAACTCGTGATTGATCCATTTAACAATGAAGAGGATAAAGCACCTTCTCGAAGCATTGGACCAAAAGGTTGCTGGGACTAGAAGAGGGATTCACTGATCTATGGAGGATAAATTTAACAATTGATCTACCAACAACTTTCAGGTATTGAACTACTTGTTTTAGTACTTGTAAATGCTGAATCACGCAAAAATTGTTCTCTGATCTCGATGGAAAGAAGAGGTTTTCCTACATTTGAGTCGTTGGTAGGAATCAGAACATGGAAAGGGCAAAGCTTGGACACTTAAATAAATTTTCTTACACCGTTAAACATGCACATAACTTAAATTCAATAATATGTAATTTGATGAGTACATTTTTAGATACAACTATTACCATACATAACATAGCTCGCTTACCAAGTCGCCCATTTGAGAAGTCTCCAGGAAAGAAATGAGGATGAAACGAAGCTATTTACGAAGCTTTTGAGTATCCGTGTAAGGACCTCAGCTTCACCTATTTTCCTAAGATCTCACGCCAAGTGTTTTACTTGTCTAAATTACATGTCATACTAACATTAGTTACCTTTTAAAGGACGAAGCATTCTGATAGTCCAATCAAGTTAGAATCGACTATCTAAATCTTCAGTACCGCCATATATATAGGGCCTATATAATATATATATATGTAGTTATGTTTAGTTAACATAATACCCTTTGATAACTCCTCCTCTAGTAAGAGACTCATAATTTGGGTTATATTCATGAAGAACCCACTCTTCGTCCTTGGGATTATAGCGATACGTGAAGTTCTCATCAAACCTCCATTCGCAAGGCACTGAACGGCTAACACACTCGTAGTCGGATTTAAACGCGACAAATGTTCCCATATTTGTGGAGCAATTGAACATTGTTGAAGTTGGGAAGAATTTTCTGATTTTGACAGTGATGTTGAAAGTGCCCATGGCATTTAGGTGCTTAACGACGCCATCATCATCTTCGTCGAATGAGAAGCAACGGACACTAAGGTAATTTGTGTGGTTGTTGGTTATGACAACAATTTTTTCGTCTGGTAATCCTGCTGCAACATTTGAGACATTTATATTGATCATGAACAAGAACAATATTGTTGTTGAGGTGATAGTTGCTACAATTTTAGCTTCTTCCATGGTGTACTGTGTTTTCCTTTTCTTTTCTTGTTTTCCTTCTGAAATATCAAAATGTTAAAAAATTAAAGATCTTGTTTACCGAATAACTTTTCTGGTGAATAAGAGAAAATTTGACAAACTAAGAAAATCTCGTTAAATTCTTTTCTTTTTCTATGAATTTGGGTTTTTGAAAGAAATCTTGAATTCCTTTTTTTTTCCTTCTTGTTTTGTTGAATGATTAAACCTTTCTTGCTATATATTTATAGATCAAATGAAACAAGAGGGATAGAGTTTTTGTAGGAGGCCATAAATATTTTATGCTATTTTAAAGCTTTTACTATTTTTGAACTTTTGAAAGAATATCTTAATTTAGATACAATTAACAATACTAGGCCATTCTTTTTAAAAAAAATATGAAATAGAATAAACGTATGTTTGAGTAATGTTTTACATACTATTTTATTCAAATATTATAACAAAAAAAAGTTAACGATTGACAAGGTAAACAGACTCACAATGTCATTATACTATTTTGTTACATAGAATAATGATATTATGGATAAAAATGAATTCACATACAATTCTGACTGATATGACTTGAATGATTTGATTAAATTGTTACTCTAATTTTTTTTTTTTTGTGTATTTTGTTACCCACGCTAAAGACACTTCTCTTATCTTATAAACATTTGTTTTTTTGGTGAAAGCAAGTGGTATATGATACAAAGAGATGGAGGCGGACCAAAGATTTAAACTTTATGAGTTTAACGTTTAATGTTCTTAGTATTAATCTGTTATATTTTTAAAATTATGGATTCATATCTACTATTTATTGATATATAATGAATTTTAGCGTATAAAAAATATGATTCATGTGAATATATTGAATTAGATGAACCGATTACCGTAATAATAGATTCGCCCATGGATGGTGCTAAACAAAAAATGGGTGTGTGGTGATCGAACCACACGAAAACAAGATACCATGACGTTCTACGTGATTCGAGGCTAACAAAATTGTGGTTTGTTACGTTTCTTTGTATTTAATATCAACAAGATATCGTTGTTTACCTTCAAACAGTACAGTTGAATTTGTACATGTGGTTTAAGGAGACGCGAGTTAAATTGACCAAATAATGAGATTATAGTGAACTAACTTGTAAAAATTAAACGGTAAAACAAATAATTAATCAATATGAATTGAAAGATAGGTCAGAATTTCCCTGAGCTCCGAGGAAGTTGGCTCACAACAACACCGGAGAGTGTCATATTGAATCTACAGAGCGTTATAACTTGAGAGATTTGCAAAATACAAGTGTGAATGAAATTCCGATGTCTTTCAACAAGTAAGAACCCATTTATAGCTACGTATCGAGGGACAAGATCCATAAAATATGCCCCCTTAAAACTAATTAATTTCTCACTAATTGCTCGTTATCATCACTAAGTAACAATAGGCGGTGATCACTTAAGTTTGATTTATAAATTGATATTTACAAGGACATTTATAGAAATCTTCTTACTCTGTTAAATATGCACATAACTTAAATTCAATAATATATAACTAGATGGGTACATTTTTAGATACAACTATTACCATACATAACATAGCTAGCTTACCAAGTCGCCCATTTGAATAGTCTCCAGGAAAGAAACCAGGAGGAAACGAAGCTATCTATGAAGCTTTTGAGTATACGTGTAAGGACCCTAGCTTCACCTATTTTTCTAAGATCTCACACTAAATATTCTACTTATCTAAATTACATGTCATACTAACATTAGTTAACATTTTATGATGAAGCGTTCCGATAGTCCAATCAAGTTAGAATCGACTATCTGAATCTTTTGTACTGTCATATTTTAGTTAACGTAATACCCTTTGATAACCCCTCCTCTAGTAAGAGACTCATAATTCGGGTTATATTCATGTAGAACCCACTCTTCGTCTGTGGGATTATAGCGATACGTGAAGTTCTCGTCAAACCTCCATTCACAAGGCACTGAATGACTAACACACTCGTAGTCGGATTTAAATGCGACGAATGTTCCCATGTTCGTGGAGCAATTGAACATTGTTGAACTGGGGAAGAATTTTCTGATTTTGACAGTGATGTTGAAAGTGCCCATGGCATTTAGGTGCTTAACAATGCCATCATCATCTTCATCGAATGAGAAGCAACGTACGCTAAGGTAATTTGTGTGGTTGTTGGTTATGACAACAATTTTTTCGTCTGGTAATCCTGCTACAACATTTGAGACATTTATATTGATCATGAACAAGAATAATATTGTTGTTGAGGTGATAGTTACTACAATTTTAGCTTCTTCCATGGTGTACTATATGTTCCTTTTCTTGTTTTCCTCCTGAAATATCAAAATGTTAAAAAATTAAATTTTTTATTTACCGAATAACTTTTCTTGTGAAGAAGAGAAGATTTGACGAACTAAGAAAATCTCGTGAAAATTGTTTTAAAAAGAATTTCTATGAATTTGGGTTTTGGAAAGAAATCTGGAAAAAGGAGAGAGAGAGATAAAAAAAAAGTTTCCCTTCTTGTTTTGTTGAATGATTAAACCTTTCTTGCTGTATATTTATAGATCAAATGAAACACAAATTTGAACTTTATACTATTTTAGGGATAGGTAGAGGAGGCTATAAATCTTTTATACTATTTTAAAGCTTATTCTATTTTTGAACTTTTGAAAGAATAAAATAATATCTTAATTTAGATACACAAATTTGTAACTTCTGAAAAATTTATTATTTAAAATAATTAACAATAGTAAGACATATATTCTTTTAAAAAAAAAATCCAAAATAGAATAAATGTATTTTTTGATTAATGTTTTACATAATATTTTATTTAGAAATCCTAACAAACAAAAGTTAACGGTTGACAGAGTAAACACACCCATTATAACATTTTGCTTTTTAGTTATTCAAAATAATGATATTTTTCACAATACAAAATCTGCGTACAGTCCTAACTGATATGACTTGAATGATTTTACTAAATTGTTACTCTAAATAATGTCTTATGTGTGTGTACGTATGTACGTATATATTTATGTATGTATGTATATTTATATTTCCGTTTCACTTTTTTTTTCTTTTTTTCTTCTATATAGATAAATGAGTTTTGATTGTCATTAATTAAATATTTTTAAATTATAATTTAAAATTCATTTATAAAAATAAATAGTTATTAACTTTTAGGAATTTGTTACAAATTTACCTCTGTTTTTATTAATTATTTTCTTTATTACCTTTATTGATATATGTTTATTGTTATAAATATATTTAATATATTATTTTAAATGTTTATTTATTTCTTTGCAGAAAAATTAGAGTTAGTTACTTGACCAAGTTAACTTGTTGCTTTATTATTTTATAACACAATCAGTTATTGAAAACAGAATAATTTTACCCTCCTTTTAAATTTGGTCCTAAATATGCCTTTATATTTGGACTAGCTCATATTTACCCTCAACTATGGGAAATAGACCAAATTTACAAAAGTATTATTAGATGTATGTACTTTTTTTCTTCACTGGAATTTTTCTTACTGAATTTTTGTTTAGTAATGACAAAGTGCATTGTTTATAAAATACACATTTAAGGGAGAGTGTTATAAATATATGATGTATTATAGTGAATGTCTTTTGTTTCTTTAGAGAAAAATTAGAGTTAAGTTATTTTTGTACCAAGTTACTTGCTATTTTCGCTCTTTTTTCTTGTTTGAACCTCCCTATAGCTTTGGATTGGTAATTGTGACTTGTGGGGATAGGTTGTTCAACTTTTGGGGTGGTTGGTGTGTTTTAGAAGAGTTTGAGAGTTTTGAAAGTTGGAACTTAAGAGAGTTGACTAAAGTTCACATTTAAGTTTAGAAAGGTCATTTTTGAGTTTGACGATTCCACTAAGTCCAGAGGATGTTTTGTGACTTAGGTGAATGCTTGGCAAGGGTCCCGGGGCACCCGAAAGTGATTTCGACCTTTGGTTCAGAAAGTTGAGTTTCTTAAGTTTGAAGTTGATAACGGTCAGCATTTGAGCCAAACGATCTCAGAATGGGGATTTGATGATTCCATTAGATCGGAAATATATTTTATGACCGATTTGCATTATTGGTTCATGTATACGGAATTCTGAATGGGTTTTGGGTGTTGAAACCAAGTTTAAATATATATATATTTTTTTGGTATCTGGTGCGAGTGCCATCGACACACTTGGTACGCGATCGTGCTGAAGGAGAGGCAACTTGGGCAGCACCATCAGCGCTAAGGCTAGGCAGTGGGTAGCGCTAATAGCACCCTTAGCGCGTGTGATCGCGCTAAGCATGGGTTCTGCATATAGAGCTATTGCGTTAAGGTTGTGCGATCGCGCTCAACGTATAGATTTTTCTCCATAACTTGTCACTTCATTTTTCATTGTTGGACCTCTAGAACTCAAATTCTAGTGATTCTTGGTGCATTTTCTTCGTCTTGGAAGGGGGTAAGTTCCTACTCTCTAAATTGACAATTCTCCGCTATTTTTATCTTGGATTTTGAGCTTAAATCAAGGATTGAGGTTTAGAAATTGGGGGTTTTCACCCCAAAGTTCTTCAATCGAATTTTAATGAATTGAGGGTCAATTCTTGCTTCATTTTCAGTAAAATTTCATATTTGAGTTTCTTAACTTATGTGTAAGACGGTTTTGAAAGAATTTTCCCATTTTATCATCGTATTTTAAGGGTTGAAATTTTGACCCAAACTTTATATTTCTATATGGATATCAATGGACTCATATTCATGTGTAGAGTATATTTTTGATAGATTGAGAGCGTTCTGAGATCATTTGGAAAGGAAGACCACTGTGTAATCGTGTGGACTTGCGGTTCGGTATCAAAGTAAGTTATGTCTAACTCTTCTTCGAACTTAGCTTGGTGGAGACTTATAACGACCTGTTTAGTCGTTATTAAAAGGTACCTCAATATGGGTACGTTTCAAAAACTTTCAAATATACCATCTTAAATTAGTATGGGATGATGCAACCAAAAGAAACATTTTGAAAATTAAAGTTTTGGGTCGGGCTGACATCATCCCATTATAACGGGAATTTTCTCGCTATAGCGATATTGCTGTAGTGACCGGCAGGCCGCTATAGCGGGATGACAGAACTAGTAACCCAGAAATGGGTTTTATAATTTCATTCTCTCTTCTTTAGTTGCAAACACGAGGGTTGCTCCAAAAAACCCTTCTAGGCTTCTCCAAAGCTTGGGAGCAATAGAGAGGAAGGATTTCCACTTGAACGGGGTAAAACCCATGGATTCCAGGCCCACTTTTTATCAGGATCGCCTCCACAAAGCCAGAAGTTCGTGTTTAGACTTTTGTAGCAGATGCTTGGCATCCAGGTAAGCTAGGTTTAACTGAGTAGTTTAGATCTGTTTTTGAATACACAATATGTTATAGATTGATGGGAGATTTTATTCCTAGGCCTTTAATCATAGAGTCTGAAGGAATAAACGTATTGTTTGTCTTGTTATTTAGGGTGAAATTTTCTGTTATAGGTAATGTTGACCCTGTGTTGGATTATTGTGTTTATATTGTGGTTGTTAATCTGTGAATAATCGTGTTAGAGGTGGATTCTCGAAATTAGGGATGATTGATTATAAAGGGATTGCTAGGTCGTAGCGGATTTCCCGAGTTGGTAAATTGGGTGGGAAATTATTATTGTGGTAATGATAAAGTCTTCCTAATTACATGTTACCCTATGATTATTCATCCCTGAAAATTGGCTAATCGGACAGGGTCTTGAACCTAGGAATAACTTGAATGTAGGGATTGCTAGATAATAGCGGAATTTTCGGCCTTGGTTTTCATAGTAAGGGGACGTGAGCAAGGAATAAAACTATGTTGTTGAATTAAATTTAGATTTCATTGAGTTGAATGTGTACCTCAAAATGAGTATTTGAATCTAAGGGACATGACTTGATATGCTTACTTGTTTTAGCTGGGGATTGGTCTTCGGATAAGCTGTATTTGATGAACTCAATGAATCATATCTTCTTCTGATTGGTGTGTCAAAGAAAGGTTGTTGTTTACATAAATGAATAACTCAAGTTGACCAAGAGTTTGGTGGTTATCTATTGTTGTAGATACATGCTTAAGGAAGGTAAATGTTAAATGATATCCTAAGTGTTAATCATATATAATGAGGTTATATTGAAGGCTTATTGACTGTACAAGTATGACTGCTTATTTTTCAGTTTGGTTGTGATTGTTGTGATATCTGTTATTATTATGAGATGTATCGGTATTTGGACATCTTCACGGGATTGGTTGATGTTATTCATTGATTAGTTGGGGTACCATGCCTAATATAATTTTATGATTCATTGCATGATTGGCTCGTGTACCACTTTTGGTATAACTTTATTGCACGGTTGACTCGGGTACCATGTCTGGTATAGTATTGTTCATGGTTGGCTCGGGTACTATGCCTGGTACAAGATTGAATTAATATTCATTACATGTTAGTTCCTTGAGTGAATCGGGCTTATCTATTATTGCTGTTCATCACATATTGGTTCCTTGAGTGAACCAGATTTATCTGTTTTTGATGTTCATTATGTGTTGATTTCCTGAGAGGGCCAAGATTTATTGTTACTGATATATATATAGGTCCTTGAGTGGATGGGTGGTGTGTTTATGTGATAAGGTGATTTCTTCTGTGAACCGGGATTGCATATTAGATGTCATAGATGATGTCCTAGGGATCCTTGGGTGGTCTGGGTTACTTGCAAGCTGTGGCACAATTATATGTGTTTTGGTTACTTGCATAGTTGGGCATGGCTTATATAGTTGTTGAGTCCCGATATTGACTGGGGTTCTTATTGGTAGTCATGTGGGCTTGGCGGATTCATGTTGTCTGGTAATATTCTGTTAATATTGTACATTCGCCATTCCTATTTTGGCAAGAGTGACAGGCTAGCTAGTGGTGATGTCTGGGCTAGTTAATCACAGGACTAGGAGTTATGAGGCGTATTACTTGGTGGGTCCAAGATGGGTGAGCTTGGAGGGACTATGGTTCCTAGGGAGTCAGGTTTGACTGGATTAGTGAAACAAGGCTAGTATTCTGTGAGTGCCTGAACCAACGGGATATCAAGGGTAAGGAACTTTGAGAGTTTAATACGCAAAACTCACAGGTAATCCATTGTCTTGGCTAGGGCTAAGGGTCAAGGTGGTTGACTTAGGATCTTAAATTGAGTGACAGACCTGCTGGCAGGGGTAGTTAGTAATTTGATTATAGGATTGAAACTGGTAAGGTATTTCTAGTATTTGGCAAGATGGGTAGGCTTGAAGAGTCTTAGTGTTATAAAGGGTCAGGTTATGACCGGGATACAAGGGTAGAATGCCTGCTAATGGTGGAGTTGGCAGCGAAATGAGGTAGCGAGGTTTGGGAAAGAATGTATAAGGTCCATAGATGATTTACCTGGGTAGTAAGGATTGTTGATAAAGGACCTGGATCGTATAACTTTCAAGTTGTATGTTTTCTTTTGATTATTTACATGATATTATGTGGTGGATTAGAGTCGATCGATGATGCTTACCAGTACGTGTTGTTTGTGCTGATACTACTCTTGCTATACCTTTTTGAGTATAGTCTGGTTGCAGGATCCGTTGTTGTTTCTCAGGTGATGTGGATAGCAA
The DNA here is from genome assembly GCA_003996215.1 of Jaltomata sinuosa. Classification (NCBI taxonomy): domain Eukaryota; kingdom Viridiplantae; phylum Streptophyta; class Magnoliopsida; order Solanales; family Solanaceae; genus Jaltomata; species Jaltomata sinuosa. The sequence goes on from QJPP01000010.1 coordinate 960,941, forward strand.
TCTCCAGCAGCTTCTACTCCTCTTTTCCTATGGTGGGAGCTGTGTCTTACTTTTATTTTGTATTTTTTCGTAGAATTCTTGTACCTGTTTAGACTAGTTCCTAGGGAGGGTTCATGTCATATTTCGTTGTACTTGTAAAAAAATTCACTGTACTCAAAATTTTTATAACTGTTTTTAACTATTAAAGGCAATTTTCATATTTCTTATTTATTTCCGCAGGCCATTTTAAATGGGTGGTAAGGATTCTCCTATCTAGGTGCTTAAAGTAGGTGCCCGCACAGCCCGATAGCGGAGTCGTGACAAGACTTATCGTGTAAACATGCTATTGGGTGGGCGAATTATTGGGTTGAAGTACTTAATGAGATTCATTGATGTTGTGATTCCTGAATTAGAGTATGTCGATAAATGACTTGAGACTTGAAATTGATTCATATATTGTATTTTGGGTTGAATCATGCTTTATTTTACGTATGAGAGAAAATTTGTCATGATGGACACGATATGAAAAGTAAATGAAATATTAGAGGATATATGGACGACGGGCATGATTGAGAAACTTTATTGATATTGAGGCTTATAGCCTGTGACTTGAGTTGAGAAATACATGTATCTATATATGTTGCATTTGCATTCATCTTATTATCGTGTTCATACATACATATTCATACTCATGGATCATTGGTACAAGTATGGAAAGAAAACTTTTTTGATTGTAATAAAACACTGATTTTGGCCCTGCTTCGAGTCCGGACGGTTATTCTTCGAGCAATTTCAAGATATTCGTGTTGATTCTTTACTTTTTGGCTTTTACTTAAGTCATATTGTATTTTGAGAGTTGGCTTACCTACCATGGTTGGATTGAGATAGGTGTCATCACAACCTCAGATTTTGGATTGTGACAGTATTCCATCCTCCAAGAGAAAAAATAATCTTTCTCTCTTCTCTCTATCTTAACAACAACAAAATACATAGGTAGAGTGTACGCAGACCTTACCACTACCTCGTAAAAGTACAAATAATCTTCTCTCTGTCTTTCTCTACAATATTTTTCTTCCTACTTTATTATTTTATAACACGTTATTAGCACGAGATTCTACTGTCTAAAGAAATTATTTTGAATACTAAGGTATTATTTTTCTTCTCTCAATATATGACTAATAATCTTATAAAACTTGAGTTCGTTGCCCTCGACATCTCGAGCAAGAACTACGTCTCATGGGTGTTGAATGCTGAAATCATTTGGATACATGGGTCTAGGAGACACCATTAAAAATAGAAATAAGGCATCAAGCCAAGGTTATGCTAAAACAATACTCCCTCAGTTTCCTTTTTAGTACATTTAAAAAAGAACGCCTCTTTCCTTTTTTAACAACTCTTTATTTCTAACTTTCCATATGACACATTTAAGACCACAAGATTAAAGGGTATTTTGGTACATTTGACATATCTTTATTTTTTAATCACAAGATTCAAAAGTTTTTTTTACTTTCTTAAACTTCGTGTCAAGTCAAAATAGGCCAAACAAATTAAAACGGAGGGAGTAATTTTTTTGCGTCATCATCTTGATGAAGTTTTGAAAATTGAATATCTCACTATTAAGAATTCAATCATTTTATGAATAGCTTGAAAGAAAGGTACGATCACCTGAAGATGATCATCCTCTCAAAAGCACGGTACGTTTGGATCTATCTAATGCTACAAGACTTTAAGTCTATTTGTGGTGTAAATTATTTTTGCTTAAAATATTATGTAAATCGTTATTGAGAAACATATTTATTCTATTTTGAAAATTTTCAAAAGATTATATTAGTGTTTCTATTTTTTTGAATCATGAATTATTTAGATTAGTTTTTTTTTTGGTGGCAACACCATATATACTGTCATTTGATAAGTCGTTTGATTGAATAATATTTTTAACAACGTTAAATATGCATATAGCTTAAATTCAATATAATACGTGGTCTTCAAAAAAGAAATGAAATGAGGAGGAAGCGAAGCTATCCATAAAGCTTTTGAGTGTCAGTAAAAGGAATCTCCTAAGTTTCACCTATTTGTCTAAATCTCACGCTGAATATTTTACTTGTCTAAATTACATGTCGCAATAACATTAATTACACTTTGAAGATGAAGCTTTTTGATTCTCCAACCAAGTTGGAGTACTCGACTGTCTAAATCTTCACTGTCAGATATATATTGCACCAATTAGTTAACATAATACCCTTTGATGACTCCTCCTCTAGTAAGAGATTCATAATTCGGATTGTATTCATGAGCAACCCATTGTTTCTCCCTGGAACTATAGCGATACGTGAAGTTCTCATCAAACTTCCATTCACAAGGCATCGAATGGCTAACACACCCATAGTCGTATTTAAATGCAACGAATGTTCCCATGTTCGTGGAGCAATTGTACATTGTTGAAGTGGAGAAGATTTTTTTGATTTTGACGGTAATGTTGAAACTGACCATTGTATTTAGGTGCTTAACATCGTCATCTTCATCGAAGGAGAAGCAACGGATGCTAAGGTAATTTGTATGGTTGTTAGTTATGACAACAAGTTTTTCATCTGGTAATCCTGCTGCAATATTTAAGATATTTGTATTGATTATGAACAAGAATAATATCGTTGTTGAGGTCATAGTTGCAACAATTTTAGCTTCTTGCATGGTTTATATATGTTCCTTTCTTTTTCTGTTTTGCTCCTGAAATATCAAAATGTTAAAAAAGATTAGAAGAAATTAAAGAATCACGAATGATCAGCATTTAAATTTTATATTAGCATCGAAGTTATTGAACTACTTTTTTTTCTTGGTAATCTAAAAATTGCTATGTATTGCCCAATCACTGAGAGTTTTTGTAACAACAATAATTCACCTTTGCCAAAGTATCACAACAAATCAATGCCGACAATTTTTTCTGTTACCAAAAAGTCTTTTAATTTTGTCTAAGTATTATGTAAAATGTCTCTGTTGTTTCCTCCTTATGCCTTTTTGCTTGTTTACGCATAATTGAGTAATTTTTGAGTTATAAAAGATAATTTAATAACTTTTTTGATATTTAGGTAAGATTTAGTGATTTTTCGAAGGTGTTGATCCTAATTTATCCATGGTCTTTTAGTTATTCATAAAACGTCCATCTCCGGGTGGTTTATTACACAAAAGGAAAAGATAAAAAAGGTTTATTTGCATAAGTAAATTAAATATTGAGATTCTTTATTGTTTTGTTATATCTAATCAATATTGTACAAGTATTATTGCGCCTAAGTTTTTTTTTTTGAAATCTCCGATTTCCAATAACATGAATCGTATATAATTGCAAATGTTTATCCAAGAATGAATGAATGATCATGTAGATATGTGATTCCATATATGGGGTTTAGGGAAGGGTTTAATGTCGCTTTTGGTAATTAAGATCTATTTCTATTTAAGATTCAAATATGATATTGGTCAATCTTATTCAGACACATCAATTAAAAAATTTGTTTATCAGATATTTTTTTGGTAAAAAAGAAAAAATTTAACAAACTAAGAAAGTCTTGTTGAAAGAGAAAATGTACCTTATATTTATTGGTTTCAATTCCCTCAAAGCTTGAGTTTCTTGAAATGATTAAAACCAAGGGCTTAATGATGTTTTTCTATGAAATGGGGTTTTGGAAAGAAATATTGAAAATGGAGAGAGAAAGGGAGATTTTTTAATCAAGAATTAACAAAGAATTCTTGTTTTCTTCTTCTTGATTTGTTGAATTGTTAAACCTTTCTTGCTATATATTTGTAGATCAAATGAAATGAGAGGGATAGAGATATTCTAGGAGGTCTTAAATCTCTTATACTATTTTTAAGCTTTTACTATTTTTGAACTTTAAAAAGAATAAAAAAATATTTCAATTTAGATGAGAAAATTACAAAAAAAATCCTTTATGTTTGAGGGTAGGTTCAAAATAGTCCATTAAGTATGTACTAAATAATTTTGATTTATTAAGTTTATCAAAAGTTAACACTTTTAGCCTTTGTTAAATATTTAACAATATATGTTTGTTAGATTTGATAGAGACTGTGAAAAAAAAAGATTTAACCATAAATACCAATAAAGTCTCATCAAATCCTAAAATATACAACACAAAAAATTGAATTAGACACTAAAAAGATAGAAAAAAATAACAAAAATTACACCTTAAAAAGTTACACCAAACTCTAGAAATAAAATAAATATAGCAGAAACTACAAAAATTATACCTCTTAATATGAGTTCTCGCTAAATTTTTTTCCCATCATTCCCGTTAAATCTAGACATAATTTGACAAGAAAAAGTTACTCGAATGGTAAACACCTCTCACCTTCAACCTTAATGTTGTGGGCCCGAGTCACCAAGAAAGCAAAAAGAATGGGGTTCCTAGAGTGTAGTAAAAAAAAAATAGACATAGTACAATACATATTTGATGGATAGTGTTATTCTTTTACAAACTTAAGGGACCAAAACTATAAGTGCATAACTAAAGGGACTATTTTAAACTTATCCTCGTACAAAAGGGACCAATTTTGTCATTTTCTCCAATTTAGATACACAAACTTGTGATTCCTCTTTTTGGTCGAAATAAAAAAAATAATGCCATAATCCTAGCTATTTAGAAAGGTATTAGCCAACCAACTATCAGGACATAGATAAATTTAGCAAACTGTTGATAAATAGCAAGAACAACAGATTGTGTATCTTTTTTGTAGCGAAAATTATTGAGTTTACTATCACACGAATATGTCCCATATCGACTTTGAATCACTAGGAAACAAAGTTTGATTCCACAAATTAAAAGTCCCACACGTTTCTATTTTAGAAGAAGGAAGAAGAGGATTTTTCTTTGTGTGTTGTTTCAAGAAAAACTTGATGAAAGAGAAGGCCTTGTTCCCTTTTAATAAAACTGAGAACCAGAATTGAGAAGTTACATGGGAAGAAATTGCAAAACTACGACAGTTTTTCCTAGTAACCTCTTTCATCTTTATCTCTTCTAAAATTGATTGGTTCGAATTAGTCCATATGGGCGACCCATGATCCAAATCCAATATCCAATACAAACAATGAAAAAGGGATATCACGGAGAAAAATAAATTAGGAACAATGAAGTGAAATAATCAGGTGTCATGCAGAAACTAACAAAACAAATTTAGACGATCATAAATAAGACAACAAAGAAAGATATACCCACAGAAATATAACAAATTAACATGATTTGGTCAATTAACCTGCACATGAGCAATATAATTCACTACTTCCTCCCTTTCAATTTGTTGTCTGATTTTGACTTGACACAGAGTTTAAGAAAGTAAAGAAGACTTTTAAATTTTACGGTCTTAAACTAAAAATATGTAGAATATATCAAAATGTCATTAATCTTGTGGTCTTAAACATGTCACGTGAAAAGTTGAAATTAAAAAGTTGTCAAAAAAGAAAAAATGACATTCTTTTTTACCCCTCCTTGGAGCTCCCACCTTTTAGATTCCTTAGTGATTCGAACACACAACCATAGAGTTGGAGATGAAGGATGCTTACCATCCGAGCAACCAAAAAAACAACATAAAAGACAAACAAATTGAAACGGAGAGAGTAATAAAAGTGAGTACAAAAATGTCAATAGAAAATTCTTCCCTAAACAAAAGTCTCTAATCCTAAAAGACTACATTATGGATGTTATTGTTAAGTGAAGAGGATGGATCTTCAATTTATAGAGGTCAAAAACCATTTCTTCCAAAAGAAGAATTAGTTCTTTAAGAAAAACTAAAACTCAATTATGATAAAATGAATATCTTGCCCTTTATTCAAGAAAAAAAGAGAGGATATTATAGGCTTATTCTTATGAAAGTTTTTTTTTCTCATTCTTGGCTTTCGGTAGCATAAGAAGCCCCTTGTCAAGTATTCAGGATTGTCATTTTGTATCTAAATCTTTATTGTCTGAAATATATCAGTTTAGTTAACGTAATACCCTTTACTGACTCCTCTAGTAAGAGATTTATAATTTGGATTAAATTAAATAATGTGCAACTTGATGTTGTTAAATTTGCACATAACCTAAATCAAATAACAAGTAATTTTATGAGTACATTTTGAGATACAACTATTACCATAATGAACATAACTCGCTTACCAAGTCACCCATTTGAGTAGTCTAAAAGAAATGAGGAGGAAGCGAAGCTGTATAGAAGCTTTTGAGTATTTGTGTAAGGACCTCGACTTCACCTATTTTTCTAACATGTCACACTAAGTATCTAATAGTCTCCAAGTAAGTTATAGTCAATTATCCAAATCTTCAATACGGTCAAATAGATATCGTTCCATTTTAGTTAACATAATACCCTTTGATGACTCCTCCTCTAGTAAGAGATTCATAATTCGGATTATATTCATGAGCAACCCACTTTTTCTCCTTGGGACTATAGCGATATGTGAAGTTCTCATCAAACCTCCATTCACAAGGCATCGAACTGCTAACACACCCATAGTCGTATTTAAATGCGACAAATGTTCCCATGTTCGTGGAGCAATTGTACATTGTTGAAGTGGAGAAGAATTTTCTAATTTTGACATTGATGTTGAAACTACCCATGGTATGTAGGTGCTTAACTTCGCCATCATCATCAAAGGAGAAGCAACGGATGCTAAGGTAATTTGTGTGGTTGTTGGTTATAATAATAATTTTTTCATCTGGTAATCTTGCCGCAATATTTGAGACATTTATATTGATCATGAACAAGAACAATATTGTTGTTGAGGTGATAGTGGCTACAATTTTAGCTTCTTGCATGGTGTATGTATGTTCCTTTTATTTTCCTGTTTTCCTCCTGAAATGTCAAAATGTTAAAAAGAATTAGAAGAAATTAAAGAATCACGAATAAGGTAATTAAGATCTATTTCTAGTAAGATTCAAATATGATATTGGTCAATCTTATTCAGATACATCAATTAAAGAACTCATTTATCAAATAATTTTTCTGATAATTTTTTTTTTTTTTGACAAACTAAGAAAATCTTATTAAAAGTGGTGAAACAGAAAATGTACCTTATATTTATTGACTACAAATGGAGGGAACTCTAGTTATGAATTAATTCATTCAAAGGTTTCTTGAAATGATTAAAAACAAAGGTTTTAATGATATTTTTCTGTGAAATGGGTTTTGGAAAGAAATCTTTAAAATGGAGAGAGAGAAAGATTTTCTTCTTCTTCTTCTTGATTTGTTGAATGGTTAAACCTTTCTTGCTATATAGTTATAAATAAATCAAACAAGAGGTTAAATATTTTATACTATTTTTAAGCTTTTACTATTTTTAGACCTTCAAAAGAATAAAAGAGTATCTCAATTTAGACGAGAAAATGACAAAAATAATCTCTTATGTTTGAGGGTAGATTCAAAATAATCCTTTAAATATGCACTAAATAATTTTGATCCCTTAAGTTTATCAAAAGTTAACAATTTTGGTCTTCGTCAAATATTTAATATTTTATGTTCGTTAGATTTGATAGAAACAATGGAGAAAAGATTTAACGATAAATACCAACAAAGTTTTTATCAATATACAACAAAAAAATCTGCTCTAGATACTAAAATGATAGTGGGAAAAGAGCAGGAATTACACCTCAAAAAACTATACTAGATTCTAGAAATAAATCAAAAATAATTTAAACTACAAAAATTATACCTCTCAACGTGAGTTTCCGCTAATTCTAATTTTGTTTTACATAGTTCGTGTTTAAACTAATAGGCAAAGTTTGGTAAATATTTAACAAAGACAAAGTGTTATTTTATACCAACTTAAAGAATCAAAACTGTTTAATGCATACTTAAGAAACTATTTTGAACCTCTCCTCAATTAAAACATACTACTTTGTTATTGTAACGGCCTAGCCTGCTAGTGATATTGTCCGCTCAGGGCTTAGACTCGAACGACTTTAAAACGTGTCACTAGGTACTAGGTTTAAGGTCTGCTTACTTATATACCCATCATCTTTCTTGTGTTTTTTGCCGATGTAAGCTAGGGTGTCACATTTATTTTCTCAGATTAGATACACAAGCTTGTGGTTCCTCTTTTTTGTCGCAATATAAATATAATGCCATAATCCTAGGGATTTAGAAGGGTATTAGCCAACCAACTATTTTTTTTTGGTTTTCCGTCCGGTATCCGCATTGGAGCCCCGACTAATCCGGATGGCGCATTGTAGGGCCCATTTGGGGGTAGCGCTTCCAACATGATTTTCTCCATACCCAGGGTTCGAACCCGAGACTTCTGGTTAAGGATGGAGCAGTCCCACCACTGCACCACAACCCATGTTGGTAGCCAACCAACTGTTGGGAAATAGATAAACCTAACATTTTAGCAAACAATAAAAAAGAGATATCATGGAGAAGAATAAATTAGGAATAATTTATTAGGATCGAAATAATCAAGTGTCATGCATAAACTAATAAAACAGATTTTGGATGATAATAAATAAGACAACAAAGAAAAATATAGCAAAAGAGATATAATACATTAATATTATTTGTTCAGTTGACCTACATATGAGCAATTGAGGCGCTCATGCTTTTGTGGTATAAATTCGCCAAAAAAGAGAGTACAAACTACAAAAAATTCTTCACCTAAACAAATTTCTCCAACCATTAAACTACATTGTGGATGTTATCGTAAAGTGAGAAGGAGAAATCCTCAATAAATAGAGGTCAAGAACCATTTCTTCCCATAAATGAATTAGTTTTCTTTTTAGAAAAAGCAAAAACAATTATGCTATATAATAATTATTTTGTCTTCCTTTTGAGAAAAAGAAAAATCCAAATAAGGTAAAATCAGGACAAGCCCTAATATATACAACTTCTTGTTCAATAAACTAATATTTGAACAAAAGTGTCATGAATTTAAATTTACATCCAATCAATTGAAACTAGTTCGGACGAAGGATAAAAGGATATTATAGGGGTATGCGAACACTTTTTTTACTTATGCATGTTCGGACGAGACTCATACTCACTCTTGTGAAAGTTCTTTTGTTGGATTTCGGTAGAAAATATTTGTGAAGTACTCATGATTGCGATTTGTATCTGTATCTTTATTTTTTGATATATATATATATATATTAGTACACAATTTAGTTAACATAATACCCTTTGATTACTCCTCTAGAAAGAGATTCATAATTTGGATTAAATTCAATAATATATGTAATGAAGATGTCGTTAAATATGCACATAACCTAAATTTCAATAATATGTAACTTGATGAGTACATATTGAGATACAACTATATGTTACCATATTGAACATAACTCGCTTACCAAGTCACCCATTTGAGTAGTCTAAAAAAATGAGTAGGAAGTGAAGCTGTCTAGAAGCTTTTGAGTATCTGTGTAAGGACCTCAGCTTCATCTATTTTTCTAATATGTCACACTAAATATTCTACTTTTCTAAATTACATTTCAAATTACCTTTTTCTGATGAAGTATCTAATAGTCTCCAAGTAAGTTGGAGTAGATTATCTAAGTCTTTAGTACTGTCTAATATATATCGTTCCATTTTAGTTAACATAATACCCTTTGATGACTCCTCCTCTAGTAAGAGATTCATAATTCGGATTGTATTCATGAGCAACCCACTTTTTCTCCTTGGGACTATAGCGATACGTGAAGTTCTCATCAAACCTCCATTCACAAGGCATCGAACTGCTAACACACCCATAGTCGTATTTAAATGCAACGAATGTTCCCATGTTCGTGGAGCAATTATACATTGTTGAAGTGGAGAAGAATTTTCTAATTTTGACATTGATGTTGAAACTGCCCATGGTATGTAGGTGCTTAACTTCGCCATCATCATCGAAGGAGAAGCAACGAACACTAAGGTAATTTGTATGGTTGTTGGTTATAACAATAATTTTTTCATTTGGTAATCTTGCTTCAACATTTGAGACATTTATATTGGTCATAAACAAGAACAATATTGTTGTTGAGGTGATAGTTGCTATAATTTTAGCTTCTTGCATGGTGTATATATGATCCTTTTCTTTTCCTGTTTTCCTCCTGAAGTGTCAAAATGTTAAAAAAGATTAGAAGAAATTAAATAAACACGAACGACCATTCAACTTTTATATTAGCACCAAAGTTATTGAACTATCTGTTTTGTAATGTAAAAATCGCTATGCATTGCCCGATCACCGAGAGTAACCTATCTTTCGTAACAAAAAAAATCGTTCGATATTTTATATAATTGCAAATGTTTATTCAAGAATGATCATGTAGATGTTTAGGGAGGGGTTTAATGTTGCTTTTATGTAATCAATTCCTCATATTGAAAAAGGTAATTAAGATCTATTTCTCGTAAAGATTCAAACATGATATCGATCAACCTTATTCAAACACATTAATTAAGAAGCTTATTTATCAGATAATCTTTCTTGTTAAAACAGGGAAAATTTGATAAACTAAGAAAGTTTCGTTGAAAGAAAAAATGTACCTTATATTTATTGGCTGCAAATGGAGTGAATTCTAATTATGAATCAATTCCTTCAAAGCTGTTTTTTTTTATAATTGAAATGATTAAAACCAATGTTTTAATGATGTTTTTCTATGAAGAGGGTTTTGGAAAGAATTAACAAAGATCTTTCTTTCTTCTTGATTTTTTGAATGATTAAACCTTTTATTTCTTGCTATATATTTATAGATGAAATGAATCAAGAGGAATAGAGTTCTTATAGGAGGTCTTAAATCTTTTATACTATTTTTAAGCTTTTACTACTTTTGAACCTTCAAAAGAATAAAAATATATCTTAATTTAGATGAGAAAATGACAAAAATAATTCCTTATGTTTGTGAATAGGTTCAAATGAGTCTCGTAAGTTTGCGCCGAAGAGTTTTTGATTCCTTAATTTTTCCAAAAGTTAATATTTAATATTTAATAATTTATGTTCGTTAAATTTATTAGAAATAATGGGAAAAAAGATTTAACCATAAATACGAATAAAGTCTCAATCAATATACAACACAAAAAACTGCACTATTTAACCATAAATACGAATAAAGTCTCAATCAATATACAACACAAAAAACTGCAATAGATACTAAAACAATAGGAGGAAAAAGAGCAGAAATTACACCTCAAAAAGCTATGCTAGTCTCTAAAAATAAATCAAAAATAATATAAATTACAAAATTTTACCTCTCGATGTGAGTTCGCTAATTTAAATTTTTTCATAGTTCTCGCAAAATCCAATAGTAAGAGTCCCTAAATATTTAACGAAGATTAAAAGTGTCATTTTTGACTAATTTAAACAACCAAAACTGTTAAGTGCATATATTTAAGAGACTATTTTGAGTCAAATAAAATTAACTACTTTTGTTATTTTCTCCAATTTAGATACACAAACTTATGATTCCTCCTTTCTTTGGCTATGTAAGACATACCAATTTAGCAAACAATAACAAAGAAATATCACTGAGAAGAATAAATTAGAAATAATTTATTGGGATCGAAATAATCAGGTGTCATGCGTAAACTAACAAAATAAACTTTGAACGATAATAAATAAGACAACAAAGAAAAATAGAACAAAAGATATACAATAAATTAATATTATTTGGTCAATTGACCTACGTACATCTGAGCAATTCATTAATAATAAGTTTTAGTAGATGAAAAGGAAGAGCAGATCACTTCTCCTCCTATATATGTACAACAAATTGACTCCTGCAGCTCCTACTTTTGTGGTATAAATTCGTTAAGAAAAAGAGTACAAAATATCGACAAGAAATTCTCTACCTAATCAAATTTTTCCAATATTTTTAAAAAACTACATTATGGATGTTGTCGTAAAGTGAGGGGAGGAATACTCAACTTATAGAGGTCAAAAACCATTTCTTTCAAGAAATGAATTAGTCTTCCTATTAGAAAAAGCAAAAAGCAAATACGGTGTAATAAATATTTTGTCTTTCCTTCGAGAAAAAGAAAAATTCAAATAAGGTAAAATTAGGACAAGCCCTAATATATACATTTGTTGTTCAATAAACTAATAGTTAAATAAAAGTATCACGGATTTAAATTCACATCCAATGAAAGAGAAATCGATTGAAATTAGTTCCCGATGACACTTCTTTTTATGTGTATCTAAAAGTTACTCATATCATTTGAATTGTCGAGTACAAACACAATGTATTAGTGAGTCTCAAGTGAAGGATAAGAGGATATTATAGGCATATGAGAACACTTTCTTTACTTCTGCATGTTCGGACGAGATTCACACTTATTCTTGTGAAAGTTCTTTTTTTTTTTGGATTTTGGTAGAAAATAAAAGTTTTGTCAAATAAGTGTGATTGTGATTTTGTATCTGAATCTTCATTGTCCGGTATATATTCGTACACAATTTAGTTAACACAATACCCTTTGATGACTCCTCTAGTAAGAGATTCATAATTTGGATTAAATTCAATAATATATGTAATGAAGATGTCGTTAAATATGCACATAATCTAATTTCAATAATATGTAACTTGATGAGTACATGTTGAGATACAACTATATGTTACCATATTGAACATAACTCGCTTACCAAGTCATTCATTTGAGTAGTCTAAAAAAATGAGTAGGAAGTGAAGCTGTCTAGAAGCTTTTGAGTATCTGTGTAAGGACCTCAGCTTCATCTATTATTCTAATATGTCACACTAAATATTCTACTTTTCTAAATTACATTTCAAATTACCTTTTTCTGATGAAGTATCTAATAGTCTCCAAGTAAGTTGGAGTCAATTATCTAAATCTTCAGTTCTGTTAAATATATATATATATATATATGTATATATATATATATATATATATATATATATATATATAGTATATATAATATCTATATATATATATATATCATTCCATTTTAGTTAACATAATACCCTTTGATGACTCCTCCTCTAGTAAGAGATTCATAATTCGGATTGTATTCATGAGCAACCCATATTTTCTCCTTGGGACTATAGCGATACGTGAAGTTCTCATCAAACCTCCATTCACAAGGCATCGAACTGCTAACACACCCATAGTCGTATTTAAATGCAACAAATGTTCCCATGTTCGTGGAGCAATTGTACATTGTTGAAGTGGAGAAGAATTTTCTAATTTTGACATTGATATTAAAACTACCCATGGTATGTAGGTGCTTAACTTCGCCATCATCATCGAAGGAAAAGCAACGAATGCTAAGGTAATTTGTGTGGTTGTTGGTTATAACAACAATTTTTTTGTCTGGTAATCTTGCTGCAACATTTGAGACATTTATATTGATCATGAACAAGAACAATATTGTTGTTGAGGTGATAGTTGCTATAATTTTAGCTTCTTGCATGATGTATAGATGCTCCTTTTCTTTTCCTGTTTTTCTCCTGAAGTTTCAAAATGTTAAAAAAGATTAGAATAAATTAAAAGAAACACGAACAACCATTCAAATTTTACATTTGCACCAAAGTCATTGAACTATTTGTTTTGTAACGTAAAAATCACATGCATTGCCCGATCACCGAGAGTACCTATCTTTTGTAACAAAAAAATAGTTCGATATCTTATATTATCACAAATGTTTATTCAAGAATGATCATGTAGAAGTTTAGGGAGGGGTTTAGTGTCTGCTTTTTGTAATCAATTCCTCATATTGAAAAAGGTAATTAAAATCTACTTCTAGTAAAGATTCAAACATTATATTGATCAACCTTATTCAGATATGTCAATTAAAGAACTTATTTATCAGATAATCTTTGTGGTTAAAAAGGGGAAAAATTTGATAAACTAAAAAAGTTTCGTTGAAAGTGTTGAAAGAAAAATGTACCTTATATTTATTGGCCGCAAATGGAGGGAATTCTAGTTATGAATCAATTCCTTCAAATCAATTTTTTTGGGGTATATTGAAGTGATTAAACCCAAGGTTTTAGTGTTGTTTTTCTGTGAAAAGGATTTTTGAAAGAATTAACAAAGATCCTTTTTTCTTTTCTTGATTTGTTGAATGATTAAACATTTCTTGCTATATATTTATAGATCAAATGAATCAAGAGGGATAGAGTTCTTGTAGGAGGTCTTAAATCTTTTATACTATTTTTAAGCTTTTGCTATTTTTGAACCTTCAAAAGAATAAAATAATATCTTAATTTAGATGAGAAAATGACAAAAATAATCCTTTATATTTGAGGATAGATTTAAAATAGTCTCTTAAGTTTGCACTAAGCAGTTTTTGATCCATCAATTTTTTCAAAAGTTAATTTTTAATATTTAACAATTTATGTTTGTTAGATTTGATAGAAATAGTGAAAAAAAGATTTAATCATAAATACGAACAAAGTCTCATCAATATATCACACAAAAAACTGCACTAGATACTAAAATGATAGGGGTGGGGGGGAGGGAGTGGGGGTGTGAAAGAGCAAAAAGTACACCTCAAAAAGTCACATCAAACTCTAAAAATAAACAAAAAATAGTATATATACACTACAAAAATGAGTATCTTTGAATGTGAGTTTCCATTAATTCCAATTTTTTCCATAGTTTTCGCAAAATCCAATAGTAGAGTTCCTAAATATTTAAGGAAGACTAAAAGTGTTATTTTTAACAAATTCAAACAAACAAAATTGTTATGTGTATAATTAATAAGAGACTATTTTGAGTCAAATAAAATGGACTACTTTTGTTATTTTCTCCAATTTAGATACACCAACTTGTGATTCCTCTTTTCTTTGGTTATATAAGACATAATGCTATAATCCCCGGGAGGGGTTAGCCAACCAACTCTTGGGAAATAAATAACAATTTAGCAAACAATAAAAAAGCGATATCATAGAGAAGAATAAATTAGGAATAATTTATTGGGATTAAAATAATCAAGTGTCATGTGTAAACTAACAAAATAAATTTTGGACAATAATAAATAAGATAACAAATAAAATTAGAACAAAAGATATACAATAAATTAATATTATTTGGTCAATTAACCTACGTACATATGAGCAATTCATTAATAAAGTTTTAATAGATGAAAAGGACGAAACAAATCACTTCTCCTACTTTTGTTGTATAAATTTGTAAAAAAAAAAGTGTACAAAATATTGACGAGAAATTTTCCACCTAACAAATTTTTCTAATATTTCTACAAAATTACATTGTGGATGTTGTCATGAAGTGAGTAAGAGAGATACTCAATTTATAGAGATCAAGAACCATTTTCTCTGAGAAAAAAATTAGATTTTCTATTAGAAAACGTAAAAAGCAATTATGATAGTAATAAATGTTTGTCTTTCCTTTGAGAAAAAAGAAAGAGATAAAACATAAATACCATCCTAAACTATAACTGAAATTTCAGAAACACATCTAAACTTTACATAGGTCCTATTACTCTCCTAACTCATTTTTTTGTGTATTTTTGTGCTCCTTTTGTGATGATGTGACAAAGAGAGTATATCTCATTCTCTTTGAGAGAGTGAGCCAAAAAAAAATTACTTCCTTTTTCTTTTTCTCTCCTTATCATCACCTCTACCCCAACCCCCACCCACCCCCAATTTTCACCCCACTTACCACCAATTTTTTTTTTTTTTTTAAATTAATTTTTTTGTTCCCCAACCCCACCTCCACCCCCATTTTTTATTTTTTATTTTAAAATTAATTTTTTAAAATATTTTTTTTATTTTTTTTGTACTCCCAAACCCTCCACCTCCAACCCCACGACCTCAATTTTTTTTAAGTAAAAATATTTTTTTAAAGAAAAATTATATTTTTTTTGTACTCCACCCCACCCCCATCTTACGCCCCCTCCTCCAGCCACCCAAAATTTAATTTTAAAAATATATTTTTTATACCTCATCCCCACCCACCTAACCAACAACCCACCCCTCCACCTCCAACCACTACCCTACCCCATACTCACCCCACCCCACCCCCCTCTCCATTTACCCTCTAAAAAATATTTTTGCACTCATCAACCAAACACTAAAAAATATTTTTTAAAAAATATTTTTCACTAATCAACCAAACATGAGAAAATAAGTAAGAAACCAATTTGTTTTCAATAAAAACATAATAATGGAAAATATTTTCCTTCATACCAAACACACCCTAAGTAAGAAAAATGTAAAAGAAAAGATGAGATTTAAATGGGATATAAAGGAAGGAAAAAATAAAGGAAGGAAGAAGAAAAAAATAAAGAAAAAAAAATAATTTTCAAGTGGCACGCGCGTGCACAATACCTCGTGCAAGAAATTTGATTATCTAATTTTAAGGTATAAATAATTACATTTTAAAAGAGTTTAGAGAGATAATAGGACCTATGTAAAGTTTAGGTGTGTCTCTGAAATTTCATACATAACTTAGAGTGGTACTTATGCCTTATCTCAAAAAGAAAATTTCAAATAAGGTAAAATCAGGACAAACGCTAATATGTACATCTTGTTGCTCAATAAACTAATATTTGAACAAAAGTATCATGAATTAAAATTCACATCCAATAAAAGAAAAATCAATTGAAATTAGTTCTGACGAAGGATAAAAGGATATTATAGGGATATGAGAACATTGTTTTTATTTATGCATGTTCGGACGAGACTCATGCTTACTCTTGTGAAAGTTTTTTTTTTGGGATTTTGGTAGGAAAAGAAAAGCTTTGTCGAGTATTCCTCTAGTAATTAAAAGATTCATAATTTAGATTAAATTCAATAATATATGTAATGAACTTGATGTCGTTAAATATGCAAATAACCTAAATTCAGTAATATGTAACTTGATGAGTACATGTCGAGATGCAACTATTACAATATTGAACATAACTCGCTTACCAAGTCACCCATTTGAGTGGTCTTAAAAAAATGAGGAGGAAGCGAAGCTGTCTAGAAGCTTTTAAGTATCAGTGTAAGAATCTCAGCTTCACCTATTTTTCTAACATGTCACACTAAATATTCTACTTTTCTAAATTACATTTTATATTGCCTTTTTCTGACGAAGTATCTAATAATCTCCAAGTAAGTTGGAGTCGATTATCTAAATCTTCAGTACTTCAAGTATATATCGTTCCATTTTAGTTAACATAATACCCTTTGATGACTCCTCCTCTTGTAAGAGATTCATAATTCGGATTGTATTCATGAGCAACCCACTTTTTCTCCTTGGGACTATAGCGATATGTGAAGTTCTCATCAAACCTCCATTCACAAGGCATCGAACTACTAACACACCCATAGTCGTATTTAAATGCGACGAATGTTCCCATGTTCGTGGAACAATTATACATTGTTGAAGTGGAGAAAATTTTTCTGATTTTGACATTGATGTTGAAACTGCCCATGGTATGTAGGTGCTTAACTTCGCCATCATCATCGAAGGAGAAGCAACGAATGCTAAGGTAATTTGTGTGGTTGTTGGTTATAACAACAGTTTTTTCGTCGAGTAATCTTGCTGCAACATTTGAGACATTTATATTAATCATGAACAAGAACAATATTGTTGTTGAGGTGATAGTTGCTATAATTTTAGCTTCTTGCATGGTGTATATATGTTCCTTTTTTTCCTGTTTTCCTCCTGAATTGTCAAAATGTCAAAAAAAATTAGAAGAAATTAAATAAACACGAACGACCATTCAACTTTTATATTAGCACCAAAGTTATTGAACTATTTGTTTTGTAGTGTTAAAATCGCTATGCATTGCCCCATCATCGGGAGTAACCTATCTTTTGTAACAAAAAAAAAATCGTTCGATATTTTATATAATTGCAAATGTTTATTCAAGAATGATCATTTAGACGTTTAGGAAGGGGTTTAGTGTTTGCTTTTTGTAATTAATTAGTCCTCATATTGAAAAAGGTAATTAAGATCTATTTCTACTAAAGATTCAAATATGATGTTAATCAACCTTATTCAGACACATCAATTAAATAATGTGTTTATCAGATAATCTTCTTGATTAAAAAAGAGAAAATTTGACAAACTAAAAATGTTTCGTTGAAAGTGTTTGAAAGAGAGAATGTACCTTATATTTATTGACCGCAAATGGAGGGAATTCTAGTTATGAATCGATTCCTTCAAAGTTGTTTTCTTTTTTATTTTTGATTTCTTGAAATGATTAAAAACCAAGGTTTTAATGATATTATTTTATGGCAAGGATTAACAAAGATTTTTTTTCTTCTTCTTGATTTGTTGAGTGATTAAACCTTTCATATCTTGCTATATATTTATAGATGAAATGAATTAAGAGGGAAAGAGTTCTTGTAGGAGGTATTAAATCTTTTATACTATTTTTAAGCTTTTACTATTTTTGAACCTTCAAAAGAATAAAAGAATATCTTAATTTAGATGAGAAAATGACAAAAATAATCCCAAGTGTTTGAGGATAGGTTCAAAATAATCTCTTAAATTTGCACCAAACAGTTTTTGATCCCTTAATTTTTCCAAAAGTTAATTTATAATATTTAACAATTTATGTTCGTCAGATTTGATGAAAATAATAAAAAGATTTAACCATAATTACTAACAAAGTCTCAATCAATATACAATACAAAAAACTGCACTAGATACTAAAACAATTGGGGGGGGGGGGGGGGGGGGGGGGGGAGTGGCAAAAATTACACCTCAAAATAGTAAGAGTTCGATAAATATTTAACAAAGACTAAAAGTATTATTTTTGATAAATTGAAAGAATCAAAACTATTAAGTGCATACTTGAGGGACTATTTTGAGTCAAATAAAATGGACTAATTGTGTCATTTTCTCCAGTTTAGATACATAAACTTTTTATTCCTTTTTTTTCGCTATATAAGACATAATGCTATAATCCCTAGGGAGGGTGTTAGCCAACCAATTTAGCAAACAATAAAAAAGAGATATCATGAGCAAGATAAGTTAGGAACAACTTATTGAGATCGAAATGATCAGCTGTCATGCACAAACTAACAAATCAAACTTTGGACGACGATAAATAAGACAACAAAGAAAAATAAAGCAAAAGATATATAATGAAAAGATCAGATCACTTCTCCTCCTATATATGTACAACAAATTGAGTCCTGCAGCTCCTACTTTTATGGTATAAATTCGTAAAAATAAAATAAAATAAGAGTACAAAATATTGACAAGAAATTCTCCACCTAAGCAAAATATCGAAGAGAAATCGATTCAAATTAGTTCCCGATGACACTTCTTTTTATGTGTATCCTAAAAGTTTATCAAATCATTTGAATAGTTAAGTACAAAGACAATGTGTTAGTGAGTCTCAAACGAAGGATAACAGGATATTATAGGCATATGAGAACACTTATTTTATTTATGCCACGCTTACTCTTGAGAAAGTTTTCTTTTTCGGATTTCGATCAAAAAAATAAAAAAGTTTTGTCAAGTATGCGTGATTGCGAATTTATATCTGAATTTTCAATTGATATATATTAGTACACAATTTAGTTAACACAATACCCTTTGATGACTCCTCTAGCAAGAGATTCGTTATTTGGATTAAATCCAATAATATAAGTAATTGAACTTGAAATCATTAAACTATCACATAACCTAAATTCAATAATATGTAACTTGATGCGTACATGTTGAGATACAACTATTAACTTACTAAACATAGCTCGCTTACGAAGTCGCCCATTTGAGGTAGTCTTCAAAAAATGAGGAGGAAGTGAAGCTGTCTACGAAGTATCCATGTAAGGACCTCAACTTCACCTATTTTTCTAAGATCTCCCACTTTATATTCTAATTTTCTAAATTACATTTCATACTACCTTTTTCAGATGAAGTATTCTGATAATCTCCAAGCAAGTTGAAGTCGACTATCTAAATCTTCAGTACTATCAAATATATATATTGTTCCATTTAGTTAACGTAATACCCTTTGATGACTCCTCCTCTAGTAAGAGACTCATAATTCGGATTATATTCATGAAGAACCCACTTTTCCTCCGACGGTCTATAGCGATATGAGAAGTTCTCATCAAACCTCCATTCACAAGGCACAGAACGACTAACACACCCATAATCATATTTAAATGCGACGAATGTTCCCATATTTGTGGAGCAATTGTACATTGTTGAAGTGGGGAAGAATTTTCTGATTTTGATAGTGATATTAAAACTGTCCATCGTATTTAGGTGCTTAACATCATGCTCATCATCGAAGGAGAAGCAACGGATGCTAAGATAATTTGTGTGATTGTTGGTTATGATAACAACTTTTTTGTCTGGTAATTCTGCTGCAACATTTGAGACATTATTGATCATGAAGAAGAAGAATATTGTTGAGGTGATAGTTGCTATAATTTTAGCTTCTTCCATGGTGTATGATCCTTTTTCCCCCTCCTGTTTTCCTCCTGAAATATCAAAATGTAAAAGAAAGATTAGGAAAAATTATTGAAGAAAGTTAACACTTTTTGGCAGGTGTTTAATAATTCTCTTAAATTAAAAGATAATATATAACACTTTCTGTCCCTTAGTTATTGGTACAATTTGATTTTTGATCCTTTTAAGTTTTAATGTACAGTTCATTACATTTATCCTTAAATTAACTATAAAAAGTAAGTTTTTCGTCCCTTTAATGTAGAAACTTTTATGCTTCTACTAGAAAGTATGTTAGATTTAGATTTTAAAACTATATTACTATCAAATTTGAAGTAACAATACAATTTTAATATAATACACATAAGTAACATGAATTGTATATAATTACAAATGCTTATTTGAAGAATGATGTAGAAACGCGCGTGGGCAAGGGGCGTGGGCGGGGCGGTTGGGTGGTTAATCTTATTTTTGTGATCTAATCCCCATAATAGAAGAAGGTATCTAAGATTCAATAAACTATTATTGAATGACTATTAGTCAACTTTATTTAGACTTACCAATCAAAGATTATGCTTAGCTAATAATTATAATTTTCTAATGAAGGAGAACAAGCTAAGAAAGTTTCGTTGAAAGTGTTTAAATAAAATAGACAAAATATACTTTATATTTCCTGGCCTTATCAATGGTTTTCCTGTGAAGGGTTTTTGGAATGGAATTCTTCAAACAAGAATTAACTAAGAATTTTTCTTCTTTTTTCTCTCCTTGCTTTGTTGAATGATTAAACTTTTCCATGACTGCTATATATTTATAAAATTAAAAATCAATCAAAGGGATAGAGTTTTTGTAGGAAGTCTTAAATCTTTTATACCATTTTTAAGCTTTTACTATTTTTGATTTTTTAACCTTCCAAAAACTAAAAAGAATATATCTCGAGTTAGATACACAAATTTGTGATTCCTCTTATTTGTCGCACCATCAAATATAATTATGGCATAAGCGGGGATTTAAAAGGGTATTAGCCAATCAACAGTTGGAAAATAGATTAACCGAGTTATTACAATTTTTCATGTTTTCAGTTTCATGTAATTTCGTTTCTTGTTCCAATTATCTATATATATACAAAAAAAAATTTATATACATATAATATGATTATACGTGTTCATAATAAACTGACTCTAGATTTTATAGGATTCATTTGTACACGTCATATTTTCTTATGGTTCAAGTATGTGCGCCCTATTTTGTTTAACCAACTCGAAAATTAAGAAAAGACTTCTAAATTAGAAATAAACTACACTAAGGATCTCATGATCAGTCTTTGTTATGAAGAAGTATTGAGAATTCTTAGATTAGGTAAGAATGTTTTGTATTTTAATGTAGCGAGTTTTGTCAAGAGCATCTCAATAAAATAAGTAGCCTAAAACTAAATTTTAATAATGGAGTTGCTTTTTATTTTTATATACTTGTTATTTTTAGTATAGTATTATTTAAACACATAAACCTTTAATTTCACATCATAATAACATTATTTATAAAAGTAATTAATGATTAATTCTAGTTAATAAGATATATTAGTCATATGTCTGCACTACATTCCCTTGGATGCTGTTGTAAAAATATTTTTATTAAGATGAAAATTTGAGTTTTTTAATTCAAAGTTTTTATAATATTTCTGATTAAAAATAGATGATTTTTATTTCCTTTTTAATGTAAATTCAGTGCCTTTTTAAATCCAACAAACCTTGCACTAAATTTTGACCAATTCAATTAGCTAAGCTTCTTGTTATTGGAGTGTGTTCAAAGCAGTAAATTAAAAAGTAGATAAATATTCCGAGCCCATAAATTTACTTATGTCGGTAAAGGCTTACTCACATCGGGTGTATACATCAAATCAATGTAACTTATCATGGTCAAGTGATTTAATGAAGTAATTATATACATTAATTAATCATGGTTAAGTGATAATTGTATGTATTTAAACACGTCATGCATCCATTGATTTGATGTATGCACCCGGTGTGGGTAAGTTTTTTCCCTGTGTGTCATTTCCCTCACAGTTGCTCAAGGTACTAGATTAATTTCTCTCATAATAGAACAAAATCGTGGTGTTTTGACTCTTAAGATAATACTCCCTCCGTCCATCTTTACTTGTCCATTATTGACTTTGCACAATTATTAAGAAGCAATAAATAGAAGGGTAATTTTACCTTATCACCCTTTGAATATAATAAATACAATGTCTTGAAAAATGTAATAGGGAAATGACTATATAAAATTATCTCTTGATTTTATAAATTGGACAAGTATATATTGTTGGACATCTATTTTTAGTATAATGGACAAGTAAAGATGGACGGAGGGAGTACTTCCTCCGGATCATTCTACTTGTTGTTCTTACTAAAAAATAAATGGTCTAAAATAGTTGTCATTTTAAAAAATCAAGGTATAATTAGTTGTTTGTTTTTATCTTTATCCTTAATCATAAATATGGAGAGATATTAATATGGTGCAAAAAAGAGAAGTATTAAATTAAGAGGAGTAATAAATAAGGACAATTTAGTTAAATTATCCTCTCGTTAATATTTTTCTTAAGAGATTTACAAGATAAAATATGAAAAATAAAGTGCTCTAAAGAAAGTATTAGAAATGAAATAATGTAGTGAGAAAAGGCCAAAAGAAAAGCACAAGAAGAAATTTTGACGTTAATATGCCTTCTTATGTGATTTAATTCCTAAAATTAAGTTCATATCATCACAATATTAATCAATAATATAATTTTTAAGGTATAAAACACAAACAATTATATAAGTTATTGATCGGAATACCGGAGCCACAAAGGTGCAAGGAGTTCATCTGAATCTTTTCAATAAAAGGTTACACTGTATATATAACGTTACAACGAAAATTAAATTCTTTTGGTGTTTACTTCTAGTGGATTTTTTGGCTCCTTAATCTAGCTCCTTAAACTTATTAGAATTAATATTCAACTTATACACTCGAATTAAGTTATTTTTCAATTAAACACCTCAAATTTTAATACAGTGTTTCAATTAGACACTTTCGGTTCAAAATTTGAAACTTTCGTTTGTGTGTTTTCTCATTCGTCTATTAGGTAGTTAAGTTAACCACATAAAATATGTCATTTCCTTTAATAATACACATTCGCCTCAATAAGTTGTAAACCACCATACATTTTCTACTTGAGGTTGATGCATATAATTAAAGAAGATGACATATTTTATGTGGCAGGCGTCAGAAGAGGTAGAGGCATACTGAAGAAGTATTGAGGGGAAGTAATTAGACAGGATATGACACACCTTGATCTTATCGAGGTCATGACCTTAGATAAGAGAAGTTGAAGGTTGCGAATTAGGGTAGAAGGTTAGGTGGTAGTTCTCCTGTTTGTTGTGTAATTACTCTTGTTTTCACATTATTTTGCATTGTTTTATTATTTTTATTGCTCCCATTTATGTATCCCTGTGCGCAAATTGTTTGACATATATTTTTTTTAAGCTGAGGGTCTATCTGAAAAAATCTCTCTATCTCTACGAGGTAGGGATAAGGTATGCATATACTCTACCCTCTCCATACTTCACCCGTGAAATTTCACTGGGTTTGCTGTTGTTGTTATTGACATATTTCATGTGATTAACTTAACTATTTAATGGACAAATGAAAAACATACGTCTTTTTTCTTCAAAATTTGAATAAAAAAATGTCTAAATTGGATAATTCACTATTTGTTAACAATTTCTAGGTTTGTGTTACTCTCTCGATTCACTTTTACTTGTTCAATTTGGATTTTGCACGTCTTTTAAGAAATAATAATTAATATGAGTATTTTACCATGATAGCCATGTTAATTGATGTATAGTTTTTAGGTGTTGAGAAATGATGTGAGGAATAAGTATTTAATGTTAGACGGTAAAATAGGAACAACATTATTGTCTTTTCTTGATATGTTGAAAGTGAAAAGTGAAAAATTTATTTTTTGAATACTGGAGGGAGTTGAGGCATTTACTTTCTTGTAGGATGAATTAACAATAAGGTTAGATGAATTTAATAAGTATGTGGGTGGGATGAAACAACCTCTCCATCTTTACGAGGTAGGAGTAAGTTTGGGGTACACTCTACCCTCCTCAGACACCACTTATGAGATTCTGCAAGGTATGTTGTTGTTGTTATTGTTGTTGTGGGTGGGGTGTAACTTTTAAGTGGAGGGTTCTACCCTCCCCAAACCATTGGGTATGTTGTTGTTGCGGGTGGGGTGTAATATTTATGCGGAGAGTCTATCGAAAACAACCGCTCTATCTCTACGAGGTAGGGACCCTCCCCAAACCCTCACTTCTGGGATTACACTGGTATGTTGTTGTTCTTGTTGTGGGTAGGGTGTTGTTTTTAAGCAAGGTCTATCGGAAACAACCTCTATCACTACGAGGTAGGGGTAAGGTTTGCGTACACTCTACCCTTCTCAGACCCCACTTATGGGATTAAACTGAGTATGTTATTGTTATTGTTGTTTTTGTGGGTGGGGTGTAATTTTTAATTGGAGGATCTATCATAACAACCTTTCTATTTCTAAGAGGTAGGTTAAGGTCACACTATACCCTCCCCAGACCCCACTTGTGGGATTACACTGTGTATATTGTTGTTGTTGTCGGTAGGGTGTAATTTTTAAACGGAGGATCTATTGGAAACAATCTCTATCTCTATGAGGTCGGATAAGATCTACCCTCCCCAGACCCCACTTGTGAGATTACACTGGATATGTTGTTGTTGTTGTGGTGGTGGGTGGGATGTAATTTCGTATTGGATTGGGGTTCACCGGATAGTTTGAATAGCGAATTCTTTTTGGATATACTTGTTTGTATATATATAGTCTCTCTGCCCTCAAGGTAAGGGTAAGGTCTGCGTATAAACTACCAATCCAAAC
Organism: Jaltomata sinuosa; assembly: GCA_003996215.1. Classification (NCBI taxonomy): domain Eukaryota; kingdom Viridiplantae; phylum Streptophyta; class Magnoliopsida; order Solanales; family Solanaceae; genus Jaltomata; species Jaltomata sinuosa. The sequence continues at coordinate 986,187 of QJPP01000010.1, forward strand.
CCCACCCGTGGGAATACACTCTGTACGTTGTTGTTTTGTATATATGTATCCTTCCTTGTTACAAATTTTTTAAAAAAATTATCTTTATAGTTTACATATCACATCCTCCCAAATATTACAATAGTCCAATCTCTGTAGTTCAGTCAGTGTGTTTCTTATTGGAATATATGCTCTCGTTTTGCCTAAATCTCTATAGTTTTTTTTACTAGTTACTACATGATACAGAAGATTTATTTAGTTACTTCAACTAATTCGGGACTGACACAGTCGATTGATGATTGATTTTGGAACAAGGATTTCCATTTTCAAGATTGGAAAGGGAGTGGATTTAAAGTGAATGCTGATTTTGAAACAGGAAAAAGCTTCAATTTTGAAGCAGAAGCCGTAACCAACGTGCCATTTTACGCGCTAAAGGATATGTGAAACATGCATTGTGCTATGTCATCATTGCGTGTTTAATAGGCACATATTGGACCAACTTAGATGTCTAGTAGGTAACCATTTCAGTTTAGGTGTCTATATAATACGATATGGCAACTTTAGGGGGCTATCTATGTATTTGGCCTAGAAAATACTATGCAAATCACGAGTGACCGTGGCCCAATATGAAATTCAACTCACGGCAGTCTTCAGCCAAGTCGACACCATTGTCCCTTGGCTGCAAACTTGCTCCTCTACATTGGCGAAATCCAGTTGTCTGCAGTCTCTCTCTCTCTCTCTATATATATATATACACACACATTTCCGGTTCTCTTTTTCACGAGACATTTGGATTAGTTGTCTTATGATTTTTACCTGTAAAACATGAATTGTAAATTGGGTTGAAATGATGTGTGTAACTCTAAGAGCATCAACTCCCAGTTTGTTCAACTCTTTGTGATGTTTACGTGTTAATAACTACTTATATATTTACTTCAAAGAGCAAGACAATAAGGGCATAAAGGGAAGCTGTGGAATTTACATAATTAGGAAACTACATGGAAGTACTATAAATTACTATTATATGTGAAATTGGATGCTAATGAGAACCCATATGGTCCGCCTCCAGAGGCAAGTTGTATCTTTTGCAATGTCCACTGTTTGATAGAAAAAGAAAATAATTTGGGATATTCCTTTTTGTGTAGTTTTTTTTCTAACCTTCTGAATTTTAAGGTGTCTAATTCTCTTGCAGGTATTCGATGCTTTGGGGGATATGAAATTTCCATATATTTATCCTGATCCTGAAAGCCGTACCTTGCGTGCTGCCCTTGCTGAAGATTCTGGCCTTGAAGCTGAGTATATTCTTGCAGGATGTGGTGCTGATGAACTCACTGATCTGATAATGCGGTAAGTGTTATGATTAGAGTCTACTAAATGCTAACCATAAGTATTTGGTATTTTATGAGAATATAATCCTTGTTTGACCTACTGTCTGGATATTTAACTGTGTTCTGCTGCAGGTACGTATTGGATCCTGGTGATAAGATTGTTGACTGCCCACCCACTTTCACAATGTATGAATTTGATGCAGCTGTAAATGGTGCACATGTCATCAAAGGTGGATACGGGCTTTAGTTATGTTCCTAATATTTACTATATAATACCGACTTTTAGTTCCTTCCTCTTCTAGAGGAGTCTGAACCTGTTTTAGTGCAGCAAATCGACAGTATACCGAAAGAAAGTTACAAAATGGGAGGGAGGAGGGAGAGAGGGTGAGCGGTGGGATGGGGGTCTCCCCGAAGGATGTTGATTTCCTAGCTTTCATTATTTAGGACACAAGCTGATTATTTAAGCGCTTTATGGGGGATTGATAGTTTTCTTAACAAGTAGTTGCATTGGCATCACTGCAGCTTGTTATTAATTGTTGCTGGTACTTAGCCATCTGCCGTTGCCCATCAATGACATGTTGCTTGTTAATACCATACTGTGTAAACGTCAAGTTTAAGAAAGAAATGGAGTGAGTACAATCAAAATGCAGATATTCGACATTCAGACAACCAAATGAAATAAACTCATGATTTCTTATTTTACTTAAAGCGTCTATTATTCTCGAGCCTTCTACCGATAATTGTTAATCCATAGCTGTTTCAAACTGGCAGTGCCTCGAAACCCAAACTTTAGCTTGGATGTAGAACGGATTGACGAAGTGGTTGAACATGAGAAACCAAAGTGCATATTTCTGACTTCGCCTAATAATCCTAATGGGAGGTATTGCTGCATTATGTTCTTGTTCTATCTCTTTGTCGTTGTAGTTTGCTCCCCTAGTGTGTACAGCATGTATGAGTCTCTTTCTCTTTCTTTTCTTGAGAAAGGTAACAGTATATTCATCAACACAACGATTGTGCTGGAAACCATATTTATCGAGTAAGTAATTACATCAGTCCAAGATTCTTCTTACAAGGACTCTAAAAACTGTAGTAAAGTCTCAGTTTCCAATATTCTTTACACCAAAAATTAGGTGATTACTCAGTAGCACCTTTTCTTTTTCCTTTTCATTATTTTCTAAGTCTACGAGACAAAAAAAATGAATACTACGAACTTATTACTAGAATTTCAAGTTAGCCAGTAATTCTTTACTGCACCCTGTAAATATGGAAGCAAAAGCTCATGTTCTTGTATTTTCACATCATAAATGGAAGCGTTATAATTTCTGGACCTCAGAGAATTGAACAATTGAAACTTATTTTCTATTTACACAGTGCTTTTGCTCGCTTTCCAATTGGTTGACCTTTCTTTTGTTAGGGGTTTTCTTTTGCTGTTATACATTTTGATACAACCTCCTTTAAGTTGCCATTCTATCGTGACAATCTATCTTGTTGTTGAACAGTATAATTGATGATGAAACTCTTTTGAAAATACTTCATCTGCCCATATTGGTAATATTGGACGAAGCATATGTTGAGTTTTCTGGAATGGAGTCTAAGATGAAGTGGGTCAAGCAGCATGAGAATCTAGTTGTTCTTCGCACGTTCAGCAAAAGAGCTGGTAGGTTCATTCTTTTTCATTTGACATCGATGAAAAAAATTCAATATGTTTGCTTGGAAAACTCATATGCTTCTTATTACTCGTTTGCTCATACACTGCAAGATCTTATCAGTTGCGGCTCATACATACTCATCTCAATCTGTCTTGTCATATTATCAAGGCATAATACATAAACAGACACTCGAACCTGGCCTCAACTGACAAGTAAGCGCTCCAACTTTGAGAATGCTCATCTAGACATCTCAATCGTCTCCATTATGTCAGTTGAACACTCCTACTAACAAAATGATCATCTAGAGTACAACTCCAAAATTTGTGTCACGTCAGCATCGGGTGTCCACGAGACACAGTGGACACGAGTTGGAGTGTTTAGTTGCCAGTTGAGACCAAGTTGAGGTGTCTAGATGTGCACTCTCAAAGTTGGAGTGCTTACTTGCCAGTTGAGAGCAAATTTGAGTGTCTATTTATGTATTATGCCCATTACCAAATTGTAGTAGTAATGAAGACTTCTTGTATGTGTTCCAATTCGTGAAATTTGTGTTTACAGGTGGTCTCATAAATGGGTGTTTGGGATTGAAGTATAGTTGACTAAGAAAAGTGGTATCCCAATCATCAGGTTTAGCTGGACTCAAGAGTCGGATATGGAGCTTTTCCGCAACGTTTTATTGAATTCCTCTGGCGAGCAAAGCAACCATATAATGTGTCTGTTGCTGCTGAAGTTGCTGCATGTGCTGCATTAAAGAATCCTACTTATCTGGAGGTATCTTACGATATATGTGGAACATTTCCCTCGAGTATCGTTAAATAACTTTTCCCAAATGTCCTGATCTCTTTTATAGAAGAAATAATACTTTATTTGGAAGCTTAACTGATTATTGTGTCATTTATGCCAGAATGTGAAAGTGGCGCTGGTGCAAGAAAGGGAGAGGCTATTTAATCTCTTGAAAGAAGTCCCCTTTCTTGATCCATACCCGAGCTATTCTAATTTCATTCTCTGTAAGGTTACATCTGGAATGGATGCCAAGAAATTGAAGGTAAAGTAATTCTGTCGCTGCTTCTATTCCAATTCGTTCTTTTCTTTAATTGGTCCTCATGTATTTTCGTTCTGGGCTAAACATCTTTTCTCGAAAGCTTTGATACCAATTCGAAAGAAGTATTAAAAAACATGAATAAAGTAAGAGCATTTTAACGTATTGCATCGTTTCTATTATGTTATGGTATAGCCGTGAATAACAGTTAGTTGGAATGCCATATGACTCGATGATTATGCTAAGCAAGAGACAATCGATCACTGCTGAAATAGTGAAACTAATATAAGGTTGAGTATATGAATATCACCTATAGAAGAATCTTTCATTATATGAATGAATTTTATCCTTATGATTGCGGGGGAAAAAGTACAAATATATGTGTGGAAACATTGTCATGAGATTTTGAAGCAGTTGGCAAGTCCATAAAGCATGATAGTTTCTCCTGCATTTTAACAGAAAAAAACTTGTGTTGCAGGAAGACCTTGCGACTATGGGAGTGATGATCCGTCACTACAGTAACGAAGAACTTAAAGGATATGTTCGTGTATCTGTAGGGAAGCCCGAGCACACAGAGGCATTAATGAAATGCCTCAAGCACTTCCATTGATCTTGCTCGGGTCTGGAAGAATAGAATCTGAGATGTCTTATTTTCTCTTAAGATGATGACAAAGTGGGAGTTAATCTTTGCTATTTATGCTAATTGCATAAGAAATCATTCAATTATGAGGGGTGGGCTCATCATTCACTCGAGTTCCGAACCATGTGACACTGGTCCTTAGGGATTTCTCGGTTATCAAAAATAATAATCTGCATATGCCTGTGGAGCATCATCTTAAAGTTAGTGTTAGATGAACTGAAGAACAGGAGCGGTCTTGACTCTCAGTGTACATTATGTTGGAAATTGGCATGCAATGGCATTTGTTAGTTTTGTACCTTTCAGACTCTGTCCTTTTGATCCTTGTTTGCAGAAGATTGGGGTTGTAACTTATCAACTGGTGGAACTGATTTGAAAAGATGTCTTAAGTTTATCGCGTTTTTTTTTCCGATTTAGCAGTTTGAATGGTTATGAATTATGAACGAACTACTTGTTCATCAGTGAGAAGACTATAATTCATTCAACATGGTCGAGAAATGTTACATCCCTACATATAGTTCTTTCTTGCTTTCTTTCAAGGGAAAAGATGTGTACGGAGTAATAGGTCGCCCAATTAGTTGGAGTGTATATTCGACTTATCCAGACAACTTTAGTATGCATTTGTTGTCTTTTGGAGGTAGCTGTGTTGAATTTTTTCACATTGCTCGCAACAATATTTTGATCATCTATGACATTAAGATTTATTTGATGAAATAACTTGAAAATGTAAGCATGAATGTAGCAAAACTACACAAAAAAAAGATGGAACAAAATCTTTAACACGAGGGACAATAAAATTATGACAATATGAAACAATATATTAAGATAGCTTATTTACAACAAATGATGTCGTTAAAGCGGCATATAGGAGAAATACAACTAAGTTGGAGAATTGTAACTCGAACTTAGCTTAGGAAATCGAATGGAAGAAAGGACTGAAGAAACAAAAATCCTCTGAATCATAGAGAAGGCATATCCGTGCTGAGCTCTCCAAACGTCAGGTTGAACAGATAGTTGTCTCCAAATTGTTAGTAGTTAGCGAAAGGGTGTATGCAATCGTGAAGAAAGAATGATTGTTGTATCTTGATACACAAAGAAGCGTCTTATCTCCATATCTTGATCCACCGGTCATGACTCACTGAAGCTATGGTTCTTTTGGAAGGTGAATCTGCTAATGAAGAAATTATACCAGAATTTGCACTATATGGCCAAGTTATGTTGCTCCGGAAGATTGGATTCCACAGCTCCAAGAACTGCAACATTCGATAGGGTATCAGATGAAGAGGGAAAAGGAGAAAGACAAAATCAAGTACTATACAGGTGAGAATAAGCTTCAAACATGAACAATTTCATCTGACACGACAATTACTCCGTTTGGAGATCTAATAGTCCTGAATTCCCCTCAACAGAGAAGTCATTAAGCACTGCACAATGATCAGACACGAGTAGGAAAGCAAAAATGTCCATTGGAGTACAATTCATGTCTACACTTTTCATCACTAACAAAACATATCCATGCACTATCTTCGCTCGTGGATTCCAGGAAGTTCCCACTCATCTCCCAGCAGATTGAATAGACGTCTTTGACGTGTCCCTATAAATCAAAGAAAATGAAACCACATTGATATGATATAGTAATGCAACAGATAAGAAATTTAAAACAAGTTTGATCAATGTTCAAGAATAAGCATCTTAGTTGTAGCTTTATTGGATGTTGTTAGTCTCAACAACAAAGATATTTATAATATTTCCGGTAGAACTGGCCAAAAAGTCCCCAAGTTGAGGTTGAAACCAGCTAACTTGTCTACTACTTCCCTGCGTTTATGCCAAGAGCTAATCAATACAATTTTTCATGAATGAATAATAACTAATCCTCTATAAATTACGCTGTTTAGAACATCGTACTGTGTTGCTGAATGTTCTCATCTAAGTACAAGCAAAAGAATCAGGATAATATTAGCGCAGAAATCAGAAGAAATAATGTGGACCAAGAACAACGAAATCATAGAACTAATGAATATATATATCCTGGTGATTCGAATCTTTGCTGACTGGTACTTATGAGTCGTTACAACTTAAAAGAAAGTAACTGAAAGACTCTTTTGACCAAGGAGAAAGAACCGAAGGAACACTGAAAGAGCTGTTCAATTCAGGATGATGAAGCTCAGTAATGGAGGTCAAGGAGCTGAGAGTATAGAGAGAGATAATGAAGAACAATGGAGAAGAAAGCTAACTGCATTCAGAGTAAATCACAACTGATTACAGATCAAGAAAAATATCTCAGCTTCTAAGTAACAGTACCTCTAGCTACTCCTACTTATACTCTTCTAACCGACCTAGTCTAACAAATTAGTAACTAACTGAAGTAACTAACTAATACTTAGTCTGTTAATTACAGTGTGTTAACTTAACAGCTTCTACTAGTGCAGCTGTACTACTTCAACGCTCCCCCTCAAGCTGAGGGATGAAACACACTCTTCATTCCCAGCTTGTTGAGTAGATGATCACGCTGTGGTTTGCACAGACCCTTGGTTAGAAGGTCTGCGGGTTGTTCATTTGTTCCAACATGTTGAGTCTGTAGTTTCCCTTCTTGAATATTTTCTCTCACAAAATGACAGTCAATGTCAAAGTGTTTTGTCCTCTCATGAAATATGGGATGAGCTGCAATCTGTATTGCAGCTTTGCTATCACAGTATAGCAAGGTTGGTTCAGCAATGTCAACTCCCAATTCTTTGAACATGCCAGTTAGCCATGTAATCTCTGCAACAGTGGCTGCCATACATCAGCATGCACAAGATCAAAAGACTTAGTACTGGTAGTAACACTAGGAGGAAAAGGCACTCTAGTTTGTTTAGCAATGGGACAAACAATACAACAATGATCTTTTATATGAGAATCAACAATGTTCAAGTCACTGATTTTCTGCAACACTTTCAAAGGGTCATGCCCCAACCTTCTATGCCAAAGCAAACTATTAGTAGGAGTACCAGTTGTACAAGTAGAAACATTACAAGTATTATTGCTATAGTCTTCAGTACTGATAGCAGAAACAGACAGACAGAGATCTGTTGACTTTATTATCCACTGTTGCTTGATCAACTCTAAGGATATACAGTCCATTCTCTTCTCTACCAATCCCCAGCACCCTTCCACTTGAGAGTTCCTGAAAGACACAGAAATCAGGAAAGAATCCAACCATACAGTCTAAATCCTTTGTGATTTGGGATACTGAAAGGAGGTTATATCTGAACTCTGGAATGTACAGGACATGATCAACTGTTTTATCTTTGAACACTGATGATTTACCAATGTGAGTGATAGACACTTGCCCCTAGTTGGTAAATTAACTTTATTCTGATGTGAGTCTGTCAATTCTCTAAGCTTGTCAAGCAGATTTATATTATAAACCATGTGATTAGAAGCACCTGTATCAACTATCCAGTTACACTTGACAAGATTAGTCATCAAGGCAGACACAGTACCTGCCGTCCCTAGTGAAGCTGCATTGGCCACTGTTTCTGGTTGTTTACCTTTCAGCATTTGTAGAATTAGGTTGTACTGCTCTTGTGTAAACATAGGAGCTATATTTTGCATTGGAGGAGGAGTGTTGACTGAATCCTGAGCATCTGCAGCACACTCTAAGCCTGCAGTAGCATTGTTAGCATAGTTTTGAAAGGTTCTATTTTCGTTACCTTTCTTCTTGTATTTTTGATCAGCAGGGTAACCATTGAGTTTGTAGCAATTGTCCTTGTTGTGACCCTTGAAGTGGCAATAGTCACACACCAGATGAGCCTTGCCAGAGTAACCTCCTCCACCACTATAGTTCCCTGAGTTTCCATTTCCACCAGAGTAGCCACTATACCTTCCTCATGTAAAGCCTCCAGAATTAGAGCTTTCACCTGAGTAGTTGCCATTAGAGTAACCTCCTGAATGACTACTACCACCAGAATAGTTGTTGCTAGAAACACCTTTTGACTTGTACTGATTTCCTTGTGTTCTGGATCCCATTAATGCAGTGAGATCACCTGCATCTACATTACCTCCAAAAACACTGCTACTCACACTTAACCTCTGACTCTCTACATTGTTTATCATTGCATATGCTTGATTCACATTTGGAACAGGACTCATTAGGAGAACTTGACTTCTAGCTTGCTCAAATGATTCATTTAGCCCCATCAGAAATTGCCACAGTTTTTGATTTAGAGAATGATCTGAATACTTTTTAGAATCAGGACAGGTGCATGAAGGAAGAGGGGCTAGGGCTTCATATTCATCCCACAATTCCTTAAGCCTAGAGAAATAGGCAGAGACAGAGCTGGTTCCTTGAGTTAGAGTAGCTATTTCCCTATGAAGAAAAAAGGCTCTAGAGGCATTAATTTTGTCAAACCTCTCTCTTAGATCTTCCCAAATACTATGAGCATCAGAAGCATGAATAACACTGTTAATTAGATCCTTAGACACAGTGTTCATTATCCATGCTAACACAATGGCATTACAGAGATCCCACAAACCATGTAAACTAGCATCATACATCTCCTTACGACACGTACCTAGAACAAAACCCAATTTGTTCTTCCCAAGCAGTATAATTCGCATAGACTTGCTCCAAATAGAGTAGTTTTCAGATCCTACAAGTTGTACAGAGATCAGAACTGCACCTTGAGTGTCAGACGGGTGGATGTACAGAGGATGATTGTGATTGTGTTGAATTATCTCTTCAGGATTAGCAGTTGCTGGTACTGTTCCATTGAGACCTTCCACACTTGTAGATGTTTCAGGAATTTCCATAGCGAGATTCAATTGTCACTCAATTGATGAAAATTTCTAAGATCACAGCCTCTCAACTCAAATCGACACAGATCTGAGCAGAGTGAAACTCGATCTCGAACAGAAGAAGAAGAAGAAGAAAAAATAAGGAAGGAATCCTTGACTTAACTAAGCTCAGCTCACAATTAACCGAGCTCTGATACCATGATGAAGCTCAGTAATGGAGGTCAAGGAGCTGAGAGTAAAGAGAGAGATAATGAAGAACAATGGAGAAGAAAGCTAACTGCATTCAGAGTAAATCACAACTGATTACAGATCAGAAAAATATCTCAGCTTCTAAGTAACAGTACCTCTAGCTACTCCTACTTATACTCTTCTAACCGACCTAGTCTAACAGATTACTAACTAACTAACTGATTAGTAACTAACCAATACTGAGTCTGTTAATTACAGTGTGTTAACTTAACAGCTTCTACTAGTGCAGCTGTACTACTTCAACACAGGAGTATTTTACAAGACCTTGAGGGTGGAAAAGACTGAGCAAAGGATCTACTTCACCCCTTCTTTTGCTTTTCCGACAAGATAGATCGAGGTTGAGCTTTTAATCATCATGATTGTACCGTACACAAAGGCAAATGGAAAAATCGTGATGGTAGAAATAAAAAAGCTTTGTCAAGTACTCATGATTGCGATTTTGTATCTGGATATTCATTTTTAGATATATATTAGTACACAGTTTAGTTAACATAATACCCTTTGATTATTCCTCCAGTAAGAGACTCATAATTTGGACTAAATTCAATAATATATGTAATGAACTTGATGTCATTAAATATGCACCTAACCTAAATTCAATAATATGTAACTTGATGAGTACATGTTGAGATGCAACTATTACCATATTGAACATAACTCACTTACAGAGTCACCCATTTGAGTTGTCTTAAAGACACGAGGAGGAAGCGAAGCTATCTAGAAGCTTTTGAGTATCCGTGCAAGGACCTCAGCTTGGCCTATTTTTCTAACATGTCACACTAAATATTCTAGTTTTCTAAATTACATTTCATATTGCCTTAATCTGATGAAGTATTCTGATAATCTTCAATAAGTTGGAGTCGACTATCTAAATCTTCAATACTATTATATGTATATTGTTCCATTTAGTTAACATAATACCCTTTGATGACTCCTCCTCTAGTAAGAGATTCATAATTCGGATTGTATTCATGAGCAACCCACTTTTTCTCCTTGGGACTATAGCGATACGTGAAGTTCTCATCAAACCTCCATTCACAAGGCATCGAATTGCTAACACACCCATAGTCATATTTAAATGCGACGAATGTTCCCATGTTCGTGGAGCAATTGTACATTGTTGAAGTGGAAAAGAATTTTCTGATTTTGACAGTGATATTGAAACTGCCCATGGTATGTAGGTGCTTAACATCGCCATCATCATCGAAGGAGAAGCAACGGACACTAAGGTAATTTGTGTGGTTGTTGGTTATAACAACAATTTTTTCATCTGATAATGACCTTGCTGCAATATTTGAGACATTTATATTGATTACGAACAAGAACAATATTGTTGTTGATGTGATAGTTGCTCTAATTTTAGCTTCTTGCATGGTGTATATATGCTCCTTTTCTTATCCTGTGTTTCCTCCTGACGTGTCAAAATATTAAAAAAGATTAGAATAAATTAAAGAAACACGAACGACCATTCAACTTTTATATTAGCACCAAGGTTATTGAACTATTTGTTTTGTAATGTAAAAATCGATATGCATTGCCCGATCACCGAGAGTAATTTATCTTTTGTAACAAAAAAATCGTTCAATATTTTATATAATTGTAAATGTTTATTCAAGAATGATCATGCAGACGTTTAGGAGGGGTTTAATGTTTGCTTTTTGTAATCATTTCCTCATATAAACATGATACTGCTCAATCTTATTCAGACACATCAATTAAGAAACTTGTTTATCAGATAATCTTTCTGGTTTAAAAGGGGAAAATTTGATAAACTAATAAGAAAGTTTCGTTGAAAGTGTTTAAAGAGAAAATGTACCTTATATTTATTGGCCACAAATGGAGGGAATTCTACTTATGAATCAATTCCTTCAAAGGTGATTTTTTTTTTTTGGGTTTCTTAAAATAATTAAAACCAAGGTTTTAATGATGTTTTTCTATGAAAGGGTTTTGGAGAGAATTAACAAAGATCTTTTTTTGCTTCTTCTTGATTTTTGAATGATTAAACTTTTCTTGATATTTATTTATAGATGAAATAAATCAAGAGGGATAGAAGTTATTATAAGAGGTCTTAAATCTTTTTTACTATTTTAAAGATTTTACTATTTTTGAACCTTCAAAAGAATAAAAAAAATATCTTAATTTAGATGAGACAATGACAAAAATAATCTCGTATGTTTGAGGGTAGGTTTAAACTAGTCTCTTAAGTTTGCGCAAAACAATTTTTGATCCCTTAATTTTTCCAAAATTATTTTTTAATATTTATCAATTTATGTCCGTTAAATTTGATAGAAATAGTGAAAAAGAAGAAGATTTGACGATAAATACCAACAAAGTCCCAATCAACATACAGCACAAAAATTGTACTAGATACTAAGAAGATGGGGTTCGGTAAATATTTAATAAAGACTAAAAGAGTTATTTTTGACAAATTTAAAGAACCAAAACCATTAGGTGCATACTTAAGGGACTATTCTGAGTCAAATAAACTGGACTACCTTTTTCATTTTCTCCAATTTAGACACAAACTTGGGAAAAATAATTAAGGGTGACAAAAAAGTTTCAAAAAACTAAGAAAACGTGACACAAGTCTTAATTATTGAGTAGATGTGATAATTTTAAGATTATTGTTAATGATACTAATTTTTAAACCCTGAGTTTTATTATTTATACGAAGGCTCTACTTTCCCCTCCCCCCCCCCTCCCCACCCCTTCTACCGCCGCCACCTCCACCACCACCTTCTCCTCCCCTACTACCACCACCTCCTTCTCTTATTCCTCCTCCACCACCACCACCACCTTCTCCTCTGCTACTACCACCACCTCCTTCTCTTATTCCTCCATCACCACCACCACTTGCTCCTCCTCCACCACCGCCATCACCACCGTTGCAACAACCACCACCACAATGATTTTGAATTGGATAATTAAGTAATCTCTAAATTGAAATGGATGCAAATAAAATAACTAATTATTAAATTATGGAACATTCATATGTCAAATAGACATACCTCTTTATCAACATTTAAAATTGAGTTTGCAATCACCCCTATTGACATCCCACAGTCTAATCTCATCAATACAAGGTCGTTAACATGAGAAGTTGAGATAAGTGTTCTCCCATTTGACCAACTAGAATCCTGTTGAAGATTAATAAGACAATGAAGTTTCAAGTCCCAAAAGTGCATTGTTAAAGACTTTGTCTTATTAATCTTCATGAAAGATATGTTGTTCCATGTAGGTACAATGTGCCCAAGTATAATCAATCTTTTAGACTTAGGCAAAACAATTAGTGTGATGAGTACTCTTCGTTGCATGTTCTCTTCTGAATAATTACCATGAGAAGGTCTCGCAGTAATCTTATAGATGAAATTTCAAATACTTCTTAATGATAGATTGTACAATGTGCCATAGTAGCTCGAAATTGAGGCTTTGTTGCTGATACGTTGTACAATCTTAATCCATCAGGTTATTAGATTTGTTGGCATTTTATGCACTTTTAAATCTCCTTATCTTTCTTTTAAGAAACTTAAAAAATTCTTTTTATCTTCTTTTTGCATTGTGCATGTTGATCTCCTTATCTTTCTTTTATAAATTTTAAATTTCCTTTGAGCTATTTTTCGTCCAGTTTCCGTAGGTTCCAACAAGAAGATGCTCATGAATTCCTCCAATGTTTTCTGGATAGACTTGAAAGTTGTTGTAGTGATTCAATGCCAAAAGATAGGGCACCTTTGGAAAGTGACAACATCGTGAAGCAGACCTTTGGTGGTTGCCTTGTCAGCAAACTGCGTTGTTGCAATCGTGGTCACTGCTCCAACACTTACGAGCCTCTAATTGACCTAAGTTTGGAGATTAAGAACGTTGACAGTTTAGCCGCAGCATTGGAGTCATTCACCAGAGTTGAGCAAATGGATGATCCAGAGATAAAGTTTTCTTGTGAAAAATGTAAGGAACAAGTGTCAATGGAGAAGCAGCTCATGCTCGATAAGGCCCCTTGTGTTGCTGCCTTCCATTTGAAGAGATTTAAAAACGACGGTTCTTTCATTGAGACGATTGATCACAACCAAAATAAAAATGGTTTTTAACTTCTTTTTGCATTGTTGTTGAGAAGGTTGACAATGCAAAAAGAAGATCAAAACAATTATTATTTTGGTTGTGATCAATCATCTCAAACGAAAGAATCATCGTTTTTAAATCGCTTCAAATGGAAGGCAGCAACAGAAGGGGCCTTATAGAGCATGAGCTGTTTCTCGATTAACACCCGTGCCTTACATTTTTCACATGAAAATTTTATCTCTGGATCATCAATTTTCTCAACTCTTGTGAATTGACTCCAAAGCTACGGCTAAACAGTCAACGTTCTTAATCTACAAACTTAGGTCAATTAGAGGCTCGTAAGGGTGGAGCAGTGACCACAATTGTACCAGCGTAGTTTGCTGACAAGGCAACCACCAAAGGCCTGCTTCACAATGTTGTCACTTTCCGAAGGTGCCCTGTCTTTTGGCGTTGAATCATTACAACAACTTTCAAGTTATCCATAAAACATTGGAGGAGTTCATGAACATTTTCTTGTTGGAACCTACAAAAACTGGACGAAAAATATTTCAAAGGAAATCTAAAATTTAAAAAAGAAGGATAAGGAGATCAACAGGTACAATGCAAAAAGAAGATAAAAAAGGAAATTTAAAATTTTTAAAATAAAGATAAGGAGATTTAAAAGTGCATAAAAATGCCAACAAATCTAATAACCCGATGGAACATTGTGCAGCGTATCAAAAACAAAGCCTCAATTCCAAGCTACTTGGACACAATCTATCACTACAAAGTATTTGAAATTTCATCCATATGATCACCGCAAGAATTTCTAAATGTAATTATTCAGAAGAGAATATGCAATGATCGCACTCATCACACTAATTATTTTGCCTAAGTCTTAAAGATCAATTGTTTATTTCATACTCTTGCATTCCACTCCGGAGGAATAATTGGCATTTGCCGCATGTGATAGACGATGGACATGAACATACAACAAACAAAATTAGAAGATTCTGATACGCAAACTCCACAAGATTTCAAGATTTGAGCATTAAATAAAATACCGAAAAACTCAAATTGTAAAAAGAAAGTTAACAATGGACCTTTTAATTTAATTTCAAAGTTCTTACAGAACAAGGGCCTTTCGGAGTCTATGAGACAAGAATAACGTCAACCTGAGAGACGTCGGAACCTCGCCGGACCTCACCAACCTCAAGTTCGTTGATTCAGCTACATGTTTATGTGGACAGATTTGAAGGTGTTAAGGGGTGGAGTCTAGCAAAAATGTGGACTGATTAGCTGCTAGGATCTCTTCTTCTTTTTTTCTCGCGGCTCATTCTGTATGTGTCTCCCTTTCTTTAGCTTTTATAATGCTAGGTTTAGGGTAAAGTGTGGTCTATTTTTGGTAGTATCCTTCCCAAAACGTTCTTATCCTTTGGATGAGATCAAAAAAAACTTTGGTAAGAAGAGTGGAATATTCGCATCTCCAATAGAATATGCTTTTGATAGAGATAAGGATAAAATTTACCACGTGGCAACATGCTATCGGGTTCGACCTTTTTTTTTCTGGAAAATAACCAGCATTAAAATACTACCTAAATTAACCGGACTAGTGGGTTCCAGATACCCGATGGTTAATCTTTTTTAAGAAAAAGATGGGCTAAGTTCACTAGTAGTCACTTTTAAGGGTGTTCTTTCAAACATACCAAGCATTTGCAAAGTATTTAAAACATAGCCACAACTTAAAAAGATGTACAGATATACTTCTTCAAATTACATGAAATTGTCTTGACGTTCAGTTGTTGAAGTTCAAACTTCAAATATTTTAGTTCTTGTAGTTCAAACTCTAGACCAGAGTCGTAAAGTTAGAATTGTGGAGTTCGGACTTCAATTCTTACGGTTCCAACTTTAGGCTAGTATGTCTTGAAGTTTGAACTGTGAAATTCAACTGATTTTCTAAATTATGTTGGTCTTCTTCTTACTCTAGTAACTGCTTCCCTTTGATTGCTTATTTATATGCGCAATCTGAGGCAGAGAATTTTTTATATGTGAAATAGGAAGCCCAAGTAACCATGTACAGCACACTACTGTAGAGTCCCAAACATATTACGGCAACATAAAAACCAAAGGACACATTCGCATTAGTTAATGTGGCCTATGTTGCTCGAACTCTTCAAAAACGCCACTGGGTTCTTGTTGGATCCTCCAAAAAGTAGTGCATTTTTGAAGGATCCGACACTGGTGCGGCTTCATTTTTGGAGAGTCTGAGCAACATATTGTGGCCTATCTTTTTTTTTTTCCTCTCATTTCTTTTTTCTTTAGATGGGAAATGAAGCTTTTGCTGGTGACACAACAAGAATTTTGGAGCAGGAAAGTAGCTAACAAAGGGAAGTGAAGCTTTTGCATCATTTAAATTAGGCATAATACATAAACGTGCCTTTTAACTTGGCCTCAACTGGTATCTATGCCCTCCAACTTTGGGGTGTGCACAAGTAGACACTTAAACTTGTATAAAGTTGAATAAGTAGACACATACGTCTTGGCAATTTTCGTGAGACGCCATGTAGGACACATGTGTCTACGTATTTAACTTTATACAAGTTTAAGTGTCTACTTGTGCATACCCAAAGTTGGAGGCCATAGATGTCGACTGAGGCCAAGTTAAAGTGCACGTTTATGTATTATGTTCTTTAAATTAAATTTTGGTTAGCCTTAAGGAAATCTTACCTTCAAAGAAAGGAAAGCAAAATGACAAATGGCTTAATGAAACTGTGAAGATTAGAGAGATTGAAAATGCTGGCTAGAATTCAAGAATGATCAATCTAACCATAATGGATCTCTCCTACCGCTATTACATATAAGATAAAATTTATTGCAAAGCAGTGTCGAATGATACCTCTAGGTTGAAGATTTCTTCGCCACCGTGAACAAGTGGTATAGTACAATAAATACTGAAAATCTGCATACCTGTATCATATGTATCAATTTCCAAGTCCATGAATCACAGGTTTACAATCATCTTATGTAGCAGCAACAACAATATCGGCCAACATCAACCCATTGCAATTTTCGAAAGGTCGAAAATCATTAATTATTTGTCCTTCCATGTTACACCAGGGCAATGTCTCAAATCAATAGAGAAAAAAATAGAGACCATGATACAACATCTATGTTGCTTGGACTCTTCAAAAATGTCACCAGGTGCGTGTCGGATGCTTCAAAAGTAGTGCATTTTGGAGGATCCAACACAGGTGCGGCAACATTTTTAGAGAGTCCGAGCAACATAGCAACATACAACAATGCTCCAGCATTTCTGAATTCCTCAAGCAATTACAGAAATGGAAAGCTAATTCAACTGACTGCAACTAGAGTTTCAGCAAGTTTGATATGAAAACATTAGTCACTAAACTTCAATTTCAGCATTCAAATCAGTCCGACCTATGCATAAAGGTTTAGACTAATCTATTTTATTTTTTCGTTTGTTGGATAATTGTTGCATGGACTAACACATATCACTGAAAATTCATGGACTAACACACACGAGAAAATGAAAAAAATCCCGATTTCCTGTTCCGAGACTCATATCGACTGAAAAAAATCTTCATTTGCCTCTCCAAACCAACTCGCATCATTTAATAGGTCGTCATGGACGTTCCCAAAAGAATTCAGCGAAAAAATCGCCGGACGCATATATCATAGAAAATTCATGGACTAACACATACGAGAAAATGAAAAAAATTCCCATTTCCTGTTTCAGGCCTCATATCGACTGAAAAAAATCCTAAGTTTGCCTTTCCAAACCAACGTGCATCATTTCATAAGTCGTCACTGATGCTCCTGAAAAAATTCAGCAAAAAAATCGCCGGATGCACATATAACAGAAAATTCATGGACTAACACACACGAAAAAATGAAAAAACTTCCGTTTCCTGTTCCATGCCTCATATCGACTGAAAAAATCTACGTTTGCTTCTCCAATTCAACGCGCATCATTTCATAGGTCGTCATCGACGCTACCGAAAAATTTCAGCGAAAAAATCGTCAGACGCACATATTAATGAAAATTCATGGACTAACACACACGGAAAAAATAAAAAAATCTCCATTTCCTGATTTGTGCCTCATATCGACTGAAAAAAATATACGTTTGCCTTTTCCAACCAACGCGCATTTTAATAGGTCGTCAGGGACGCTCCAAACATTCTTTGCCAACAAATCAAGAATATTTGAAGATCAAATCTATCATTTTTACCATCTTCTTCTTCAAGAAAACTTGAACATCTTCAAGAACACCAAAACAAAAAACCCTTCTTCAAAACTTCACCAAAGCACTCCAAATTTTAGGATTAGCCCCCCCTCAACCTAGGGAACAAACCCCAATCACTAATAAGCTCGAATTCTCCCGAAATCAACCAGACCCACTTGAATTTCTTCAAGTTTTTAAAGCTTCAAAACTCTTTCATGGTAGAATCTTCACCACAACTTGAAATGACTTGAAACTTTGGATTTAGACTAAAAATGATACTAGGGAACAAGAATCTAGCATCAAAACAACAAAATAAATAAAAAAAAAAGAAATTTCGGATTTTTTTTATTTTTTATTTCAAAAAAATTTCAAATCTCAAGACTAAACAAATCTAAGCCAAGCTCTGATACCAATTGATACAAATTATCTATGAAATCGAAACCCTAAGCTAAGAATAAGGAATAAGAACATAAAAAGCTAGACACAAGTAAGGAATTCAATTGACAATCATGATAAAGATATCAAAACCTTCAATTGAAAGATTACCAAACAAGCACCTAAACTATCAAAGGAACTTCAAGGGAATTGAATTCACCTTGCAATTCTCTTCTCAAACAAATACCAACAAAAGCTTCAACCAAGCTCTCAATTCTCTCAAGAGAAGACAAGTCTATGATCATTAAAAACTAAGACTCAAAGTGAGCTATTCTCACTATTTATAGTTTAGGCTAATTTATTACAAAAGTAGCCCAAAAGTGGCTCTTTGAGTAAAGATTGCAAATATAGCCTTACTTTGCAAACTAGGCTTCATTTCCTTCTTCCCAAGCAATCATCAAGGCATGAAATCCCCTCTTTGGCATCAAGGTATGCTCAAGCACCTCTATCTTCATGAATAGCCCTTGTAAAGCTTGGAGGTCCCGAGCTTGGCTACTTGGGAGTGACCTTGATGCAACTTGGATTGCATCATGTGGTATCACTTGTTACTGCAGTGCTTAATGTAGATTTTGATTTTGATTTTGAGGACGGAGGACACAACTTGGACAGGAAATCTAGCTATTTGAAGGAACTTCTTCAGGGTGTTGCCCATGTCGAGAATCTTGAATTGGGCAGCTCATGCATTGAGGTTTATTCATACTCTTCAATATCCAAAATTCAGAATTTTTTTCTAGGGACTTTTATTAGCTATTGAATCATCACTTTAGTAACATTAAGTCATTAACAGTATCACTACTTAGGATAATTCAAGTTGTGAAAATTAAGAGTTTGCAATTTATAGAACATGTAAAATTTGGATTTATTTACATTGACCATACCCTCTAAATCATGTTAATGGGCTCTCCCAAGTGTTCAAAGGTCCATCTTTGGATTCTCAAACCAATCATGGTCACTTCGTTGTGGCAAAACACAGTCGTATAGTCCAAGTTGTTTGTATGAATTATTCAACAATTTGCATTTCATTTATTAAGTTTGTCATATTCCGTGTTTTGACATATTGTGGTTTGTCTATATTTTTTGCTTGTAAGGGCCTGTCCATCTTGGAGTTGAGAGGGTGGCAGTTTCCACCATCAAGCCGGAAATTCTTAGAACTTAACGTAGCCCGTGAACAGTTGGACTTCCCTGGAATTTGCAGCTTTGTACAGAGCTCATTGGATCTTGAGACATTGGTCATTCAATGGTGCGATTACATTCCAAGGGTAAGTTTCTTTTAGACCTTTATTTTTGTAACTTCATATTATTCATATCAAACAACTATTAGTGGAGGAAGAAGAAAATATATATCAATATTTCTGATCTTAAGTACTTCTGTAAAAAAATCATAATTTCTTTTTAATTTAACTCACCCAAATAGTTGAAAAAAGATAAGACTTGTACCAGTACAATCCAAAAATGTAGAGAAGATTAAGGAGGTTCCATCTTTGACAAAAGTGTAGGAGATAAGCCTCTAATGTGTAAACAAAATGAGTAAAAAAAAAGGGTTCTTGTATAGGAGGACTCCCATTTGCAATTTGAAACATAACTAGAGTAGGTACTTAATGAGCTTTTCAACAATGGTTTCTAACTTGTGGAGACTGCTTCCATGTTGTTTCCATAAGAACTAAAAAAGAGAAAAAGTGAGACAAGTAACATGTGAGCTGACAGAAGAATCAAACCGAGAAGTTCATCTTGTTGCATGGGCTTTCTTTTAAATTATGAAGGAAGAGAGCTTCCATGTGTCAACCCTTAAGTTCCCTCTAGCTTCTCTTCATATTGAGTTAAAGCTGAAAATATTATTCTCTGCATCCACTAGGTGACAGTATCAAACTAAAGAATCAGCACACAATTGGTTTCTCCGTAACAGTGTGTCACCTCGACTTATGAATCAAATATCTTATCTTTTCAGTAATAGGTTCATATTGCCAAGGAGGTTTTGCAACTCTCTTGAAAACATTCACAATAAGTAAAGAGACCGTTTCCACCCAAATGCTTTTAATACAATGCTCAAGACACCATTTAAGCCCATACGAAAGTGCAAATGCTTCAGCCATATTTTTTGTTCAAATTCTTCTTTTCTAGTCTCAAAAGTTTATGATTTCTCTTTGTTAATCTGTTGCAGCTGCATGCTTTATTCCTTTTTCTTGTAAGACGTTCAGAAGAAATTTTTTGTTCTCGCAGTTTATTTTCTTTCATAAAATAGTTCAGCTTGTGTTGCTTTGTTTCATGTTATCATTATCAAAATAAACTCTATGAGTAAACTTTTTGTAGTTGTTGGAAAAAGATGTTTAACAAGTGATAGTACTCATCTTTATGCGAGGGGATAAATGATCAGATGGGGTTTGAAACATTTTTTTATTGTTTGAATGTACCACTTTGTAATATTTGCTAAGCACTGAGATGTTCCTTGAATATAAAAAATCATCACCCTTTGCACCCAAGGGTGTGGCCTAGTGGACACCATGAGGTCTAAGGTTCAATTCCCAACGGAGACAAAAACACTAGGTGATTTCTTCCCATCTGTTCTAGCCTTGGTGGACAGAGTTACATGGTACCTGTTGCTGGTGGAAGGTGGCAGGTATCTCGTGGAATTAGTCGAGGTGCACGCAAGCTGGCCCAGACACCACGGTTATAAAAAAAAAAAAAAGATTCATCACCTTTTTATTTTATCCACAAGCAACTCCTCGGCTTCCTGCTTCCATCTAAGAGAATAATTGGTTAATATAGCGGATTCTTTCCTACAGGAACTGCTGTCGAGGTACACAGATGAGGATGAACAGACCAAGTGGTTCGAGACACATAATTTTAAGGGCTCATTTCCACATCTTAAGACCATCAAGATCCTTCACTTTTATGGATCTGTGCTGCCATTGGCAAAATATTTGCTCAAGCATGCAATTGTGCTAGAAAAGTTTGTCATTGCTGCCGCATTCCAAGAGAGTGATGTGTCTCCGGATTATCTTGAAATGGCACAGGAGTTCCTAAGCTTTCCAAGATCCTCTCCGCATGCTTCAGTTATCTTTTTTTAGTGATAACCTTGGGCCCGTATCGTTTGTATTAATAGCAACATACTTAACATCTTTTACGTTATGTTTGAAACTGGTTTGAGCTGGTAGACAAGCTTGGATTGCACATTTCAGTATGTATGAAGTTATAAGTAGTTCTTCATGTCTACGTAACAATGTGTTCATTTTCTTATCATCATGTAAGAAAGCTTGCTCTAATGTTTTGTAATTTCTATTCATATTGCTATATCCTGCTCTTGTTTTTTATACTATGGAAATTTAAGTTTGAAAACAGTTTGCCAAAATAGTACTGCAAGATTCATTATGCATCTAAGAACTTGTTTAATTGGCCTATGTTATTCTTAATTGGTGGAAAAGAAAAATTCAAAATGTTTAAACTCCCCCATCACTTTTTTTCACAAGTAGGATAGTTGTTCTCTCCCACTTCATTTCTTTTCTAATCAAAGAATTGGAGGGAGATGGTGAGAAGGTTGCTGTCTCCTGGAGTTCTCCTCACCACGAAAGGTGCTAACCTAGAAGTTATTGGTGTGACAAGGAATTTGAACTTTGCGAAAGGTAACTTTGTTTGTTGAAGTTTAACTAATTATTCCTTGTAATCCCTGTTGGGAAGTAAGAATATTAATGCAGCATTGACTTCTTAATTTAACAGGAAGGAGGAATCTGAGAGAATTGTGGAGTTCAAATCTGTAGTTTGCTGGGAAACTTGGTCCTCATGCAAGCAATGGAACCACACAGGTCCACTGAAGGTGTGTCTTTTGTACTACAACGAAGTTGCCACTTATAACACCAATATTTTAGGGCAATAAAACCTCTACTATCCACTATATAATTGAAGTTTTCCTCTGTTTGTTAGCGATGAAAGATATTTCCTCTGTTTTGCTCAAATTTGTCACTTATTGTCATGCTGCATCTCTTATGGATTTCTTCCACAAATGATCATTTGTTGCTGGGTTGTCCTCCATAAGTGTTTGGGTAGTTTTATTGATATGCTATGAAGTTATTAAATATGCATCTGTGTTATCATTTATAGCTCTGAGATACTGTTCTAAGAGTGATTTTGGGAAACGAAAGTCGAATATGCCTTATGTTTTGCATCTGTCGTCTTCTAATTAAAATTAGTTGAACTATTCTATTTTTTGGTATACTTCTTGTATACGGGCAAGCTTTTGCCCTTTCTTTAATGAAATGTAATACTTTATCAAAACAAAAAAATAGTTGAACTATAAAGTGGTTCCCCACATTTGTATTGTGATTTTCCTACAGAGACCAAGGGGTTGTTAGTAGTTCTTTACTTCTAAGTAACAATGTATTTCTGTGATCATCATTAAGAAGTATTGCTCTATTTGTTTTGTGATTTCTATTCATATTGTTGGATGCTGATCATGTTTTCATACTATCAGAGTTTAAGGTTTGATTCATACATGTTTTGACTAATTCTTGGTACGTAGTCTCTATGTTTAGTTTAACATAGTCTGAAACTGTGATACTTTTTGTGCTGGGATTTTTTTTAACTTTGTTTCGGAATCAGTAAAATATGCTCCTTCCGTTTCACTTTATATGACTCTTCTCTTTTCGGCTGATTCAAAAAGATCAACACCTTTTTTATATTGGAAGCTATTTTATCATACATTGTATTTTACACGTAATGACACCCTCTTATATATAAGATATGACATGTTTATAATCATAACATTTTAGGAGCACTTTTTGACATGTTATTTCATCTTTATACTATTATATAAAATACTATAGCTAGAGCTGCCTCTGTCGGCAGTTGAGTTCAAGCCAGTTTAATGCTTGACTGAGCCTTTTGCCAATTTAAATACGTTATCTGGTCATGTATGTGAACTAAATATGATATAAATCTTGACAAAGTTAATTGTCATGTTCTTTTCCCTGATATTTCTTGACTGGCATCGTAGTGTTAGCCTTTGTGAATTGATTGCAGATATTATATTTAAGTTGGCAAAAGAAGGGAAAATGCGTTAGGACAGCAAATGAACCATCAAAACTCAAAAGGAAATGCATAATTTGTAGGACTACTAACTGAGAAACTTGTATACAGTATAGTATTATTAACATGATGGAATATGAATATGGAGGAATAGAGTTTCTGCTGTACGAAGACGGGCTGATATTCTAGTCATGCAGGAAGGGACAACAGAGCAAAACTGAGCTCTTTCCAAGTTCTTTTCTTTCTTTCAGTTAATTTCTTGATGTAAGTCATCCAATATATTATATGAGCTTCGTAGAGTAGAACTCCTTGATGTGAAATCTGATGCAATTCCCTTAGCATCTATAGCAGAAACTCTTTCCTAATCAAGTTGATCTCTAGGTCAGGACGTCTCACCTGTTATAGAGTCCATCCCGTTGCATGATCTCAGGTTGCTGTTGTGACCAGTCCACCAAGTCACAGTCCAAGGTTTTCAGGTAGTTTAGAACCCAGGTGGCTGTACTGCAGAACCTAACGCAGCCCCTCTGAGAATGTTGCAAAGCATTCTACCAATGAGAGGAGAAGAGCCCCTATGGTCACTTTTCAATACCACTGAAAGGAAAGTGGTAGACATTGATAATAATGTTTTTCCAGAGTACGTTGGGAAACATTGGTTAGTCCCTTGGAAGTGAAGCAAATAATGAAATTAAAAAAAGAATGTTCTGCTAATCAACTCCGACCAGAGCAGCTTATTGTTAATGGATTTCCTTTTAGGCCTGATGACGCGGAGACACTTTTTGAGTGCCCTTTACTACCTCAAAAGTTGAAGCCTAGAAGTTATTGGTATGACAATGCATTTGAACTTTGAGGAAAGGTAATCCTATTGGTACATAAGAATGTTAATGCAACATCGACTTCTTAATTTAACAGGAATGAGAGAGATCTGATAGAATTGTTCAGTGGTTACTTCAATTTGCATCATATTGAAGATGGGTTGTTTTTTCTGCGTCACAGTGTTCCTTTTGACACTATGTTACTTCAGAGATCATTACAAGTTGTGTTCCAACACGTCGAAATTGGTCAACACTATGTTCCTTTCAGCTTTAATAGAAATGACAGTTTTCTGAAAACCTATCTTTGGGCAGCTCGAAAGATAGGTGAATCATTAGTTGTGCACTTGTTTGTTTTGATTTCAGTCCTTTTTGACTCTGTCTATATTTCTTGCTCTGCCTTGTTTCATAACGTACTCTGTTGATTTACAAAGTACTTGCCTCAGTTGGGTAGCGTGCGTTAGTGGTCATACTGTTGGACTTGGAGCTCTGGCCTCCTTCACCTCCGCTGGTGGCTATTTCTACTACTGGGAATTTGTGTCTGAACTGGAATTGCTTTCCTTCTTAACAATTGCATAGGAAGAAGAAAGAAAAGAATTGTAGAATTATTCCCTCATGCTCAACTAGTTGCTGAACAAAATTTTGTTGGATTTTCTTCAATTAGATTTGCAAGAAGTGAAATTGAGTTGCATTAAAGACACGTGGCATTTTTAGAATTAAAAAACCAGTTTTAGAATTGCTTTTAATTCAGTCTATAACAGAAAGAGTAAATATGCACAATTTATTGAACGTCTGAGGGTATATAAGCTGGCAGCCTGCTCAAGAGTAAATGTGCACCCATTTGTTAGACGCGAGGGTATATAAGGAAAGAGTAAATTCATTTTGGCTACATAAGTTGTCAGCCTGCCCAATTTGGTCCAAACCCTAGATTCACACTCCATCAACTTACAGCTGAAGATTGTTCTCCACTCGAAATGAAGAGGCAAATCATGGTGGCGGGAGGAGACCGACTTAGCGATTTGCCGGAGTCAATCCTACTCCACCACATACTCTCAATGTTGCCTGACGGAAAACAAGTTGCGAGAAGCAGTGTATTATCTACACGATGGCGGTTTCTTTGGAAGTCTGTTCCAGTATCACTCCATTTCACCCTCCCTTTTGATCAAAGCGAAATGGTAATTCTTGATTGCGTGAATTCCGTCAATAGAGAGCTTCATTATTGGAGATCTTGCGAGAAAATCCAAAAATTCGATCTCTTTTTCGATATTCGCGATGAGCGATTTGTTAAAGATGTCGATTTATGGATATATTTTGCAACTAAACTTGCTATTGTTGAAGATTTGGTACTTGAACGCTCCTATCTAAATGTCCCAAGATATGAGATCCCACAGTTTGCATATAAGAATTCATCCTTGAGAAATTTGGTTTTATCGAACTGCGCAATGAACCCTTCTCATAGTGTTAAGTGGAATAATCTAGTTTCTCTTTCAATCAGTGATGTCAAATTGACGGAGAGTGTTATGGAAAAGATATTATATGGTTGCCCTAACTTGGAGTGCTTGGAATTGGATAATTTTTGGGGTATTTATCGTCTGGAAATCAGCAATGTGAAGTTGAAAACATTGCTTATAAACCGCTATGGAACTTATGAAGATGATGTTTGCCTTGATATATTTGCCCCATATGTTCAGAAGTTGAAACTTTCGGAGTCGTGTCGTGAGATACGCTTGAGAAATGTGACATCACTTGTTACTGCAATCCTTGATTTACATACTGATTTTGATCGGGACGAAGAACGCAACTTGGAGAATGAGTGTAGCTATTTGAAGGAACTTCTTCATAGTGTTGCCCATGTCCATAATCTTGAATTGGGTGCCTGGTGCATTGAGGTTTTGTTCATACTCTTCACTATCCCAAATCCAGATTTTTTTTTTCTATTTGGGACTTTTTATTTGCTATTAAATTCATTAATTTAGTAACATCAACAATGCCAAGATTTAGGATAATATGATAACCAAGTTGATAAGTATTAAATAATTATATTCTTATGGACAATCTAGTTGGATAGTGCCAGATGATTGAAACAAGACAACAAGAACAACATACTCAGTGCAATTGAAACAAGAACTTTTGTATTAATAGTAAATATTGTATATATTGATGTAAATTTATAGTGTTGTATATAAGTATAATTATAGAGATTTGATATAGTAATCAAAGAGAATACATATTATGATAGAATAGAAGATTTGGAGGGATAGAATAACTGATCTTTAGGGATAGGAAAGACAGATCTTTAGGAATGTAATCTTTGAATACTTTCTATTCAATGACAAGACTCTCAATATTGAGAGGCATTCAACAAAATTGACATGGTATTAGAGCATTTTTCCGTGCTTTGATTCTTAGTGTCTTTCATCTATGGTTCCTTTCAGATTTTTTTTTGAAAGTTTTGGTTTTGCATACTGTTGGTAGGCAACATTCAGTCCTAAGTATCTTGGAATTTAGGCATCTTTTGGAATTTTAGTCTTGGACATTCTGGTTATTTTGTATCATTGCATTTCTGTCTTCCTTAGCTAGTCAAGAACATGGTGTCACATCAGTTTGAGTCATTTCATGTTCGTTTCACTAGAAAAAATTACTGTGCCTGGGAATTTCAATTTCAACTATTTGTCTCCGGAAAAAAAATTATGGGGACATATAGATGGAAGCGATCCTTCTCCTACCGATCCTACAAAGCTCGATCAATGGAAGGTTAAAGATGCTCGGGTGATACATGGATTTTAGGGTCAATTGACCCTCTTATTGTTCTTAATCTCAGGCCATACAAGACAACAAAGGCCATGTGAGATTATTTACAAAAGGTTTACAACCAAGACCATAGAGCAAGGCGCTTTCAGTTAGAGCATAAAATCGCTATGTACTCTCAAGGAGGTCTCTCTATTCAAGATTGTTTCCTGGATTTCAGAACTTATGGGCTGAATTTACCGATATCCTTTATGCTAAAATACCTCCCGAATCTCTCTCTATCATTCAAGGAGTTCATGAACAAAGCAAGCGAGATCGATTTTTGATGAAATTGTGATCTGATTTCGAAAGTTTTCGCTCCAACTTGATGAACTGTGATCCATCTCCCCAGTTGGATATTTGTTTTAGGAAATTACTTGGTGAAGAGCAGCGTCTCTTCACACAAAATGCTTTTCATCAGGAAAATGTTGTCACTGTTGCATTTGCAGCTCAAGGGAAAAGAAAGGGCATGGATATGGCTAGAACTCAATGCTACAGTTGCAAAGAATATGGTCATATTGCTAGCAATTATGGCAAGAAGTTCTGTAATTATTGTAAGCAACAAGGACACATTATCAAAGAGTGTCCCACAGATCCTCAAAACCGTAGGGCAAATGCTTTTCAAGTTGGAATAAATGGTTCCACTACAGATAACTCATCTTCAGTAGGACAAGTTCTTATTCCTGAAATGGTACAACAAATGATCGTGTCAGCATTTTCAGCTTTGGGGCTGCAAGGTAATGATATAATATCTAAATTTTGGCTTGTTGATTCTGGTGATTCCAATCATATGACCAACTCAACTGAAATACTCAAAAACATTCATGAGTATAATGATCGAACACAAATTCAGGTTGCCAATGGTAGTAATTTACCCATTACCAAAGTTGGGGATATTACTGAAAGTTTCAAGAATGTTTTTGTATTAGCAAAGCTCTCCACTAGTCTTATTTCAGTTGGCCAATTGGTAGATAATAATTGTAATATGATTTTTTCTCGTAATGATTGCCTTGTGCAGGATCAGGATCAGAATTTTTCTCGTAATGTTTTTTTCTAGCTTTCCTTGTACTTCTACCACTACTCAGACTGAGGTTTGGCATAAGCGTCTAGAACATCCAAATTCTATTGTGTTGTCTCATTTGTCCAATTCTGGTTATTGGAAAATAAAAATTAAATTCCAGCTGCTTCCTTTGATTGTTCTACTTGTAAATTAGGCAAAAGTAAAACTCTTTCTTTTCTTAATTTTGGTAATGGTGCTGCAAAGTGTTTTAGCGTCATTCATAGTGATGTTTGGGGAGCTTCACCGGTTATTTCTCATGCTCATTTCAAGTATTTTGTGAAATTTATAGATAATTATAGTCGGTTTACATGGGTGTAATTTCTCCGATCCAAATCTGAAGTGTTTTCCATATTCAAGAAATTTTTGGCTCACATTGAGACTCAATTTTCCACATGCATCATAATATTAAGATTTGATTCTCGTGGAGAATATATGTCTAATGAATTCAATAATTTCTTGCTTTAGAAAGGAACTGTCTAACAACGCTCTTGCTCGTATACGCCATAGCAAAATGAGGTTGCTAAGCGTAAAAGTTGTCATCTTTTAGATATGACTCGTACTTAATTGATTGAGTCCTCTGTTCCATCTAAATAGTGGGTTGAAGCTTTGTCTACTGTTTTCTATTTGATTAATAGACTTTCATCTAAAGTGTTAAATCTTGAGTCTCCATATTATCATCTTTATCACAAACTTCCTAGCAAATAGTTTTCATACATTTGGTTGTGTTTTTTTTGTGCACCCACCTCCTTCTCAATGCAATAAACTCTCTATTAAGTATACTAAATGTGCTTTTATGGGTTATAGTACTTCGGAGAAAGGTTTTATTTGCTATGATCCAAGTTCTAACAAATTTCATGTTTCTAGAAATGTTATTTTCTTTGAGAATCAGTATTTCTTTCCTACTCATGTTGAGTCATCTTCTGTTTCTCCTCTTCTTCCTACTTTTGAGGATTTGTCATTGTCTTCTGAGCGGTTCAAACTAGGATTTGTGTATAAATGATGTCGGCCAACTTTACCCCATCCCAAAACAGATCCGCCACCTAAGACTGCTCCACAATCAGAATCTGAGATTTCTTTAAGGCCTGCTCCTCTTGAGCCTCCTCGTCGATCTACCAGAGTGTCTCAAACTCATAATGAATTTTTTGGGGTTGGAAGTTTATTATGATTCTTTAGGTGTATTCTTGAACCAACACAAATATACTCAGGATTTGATTGCTTTGGCTGGTCTTCAAGAATCTTCCTCTGTAAATACTCCATTGGAATTGAATGTAAAGTATCGTCGTGCAGAAGGAGATCTTCTTTTTAATCCAATTTTGTATCGATAATTAGTTGGGAGCCTAAATTATCTTACAATTACTCGGCCTGAAATATCTTTGCAGTTCAATAAGTGAGTCAATTTATGCAGGCTCCCTGCCATCTACATTTGGTGGCTATCCGTCGCATCATTTGATATCTCTTGGGAACATCTACTTGTGAATTATTCTTTCCTAGTGGTTTTCTGATTCAGCTTAATGCATTTAGTGATTCTGATTGAGCTGGATGTCCTGATACCGATCGCCCTATCACGAGTTGGTGTATGTTTCTTGGAGATTCCTTGATACCTTGGAAGAGCAAGAAGCAAGATTGTGTTTAAAATCTTCAACCGAATCCAAATATCAAACAATGTCTACTGCTTGCTCTGAGATTGTTTGCTTCGTGGTTTACTTGCAGAAATTTGATTTCCTCAATCTAATTCCATTCCCCTCCATGCTGACAACACAAGTGCTATTCAAATTGCTACCAATTTGGTTTATCATGAAAGGACCAAAACACATTGAAGTGGACTGTCATTATATCAGAGAAGTTGTAGATAAAAGAGTAATTACTCTTTCACATGTATCCAGCGATCTTCAAATAATTGATGCATTTACAAAATCTATGGCACGGTAACGCCATCAGTTTCTAGTAGGCAAATTGATGCTTGTTGATCCACCAACATAATTTGAGGGGGGATATTAGTATGATGGATAACTTACAAATCATGAATTAATAGTGAATATTGTATATATTAATGTAAATTTATAATGTTGTATATGAGTGTAATTATAGAGATTTGATATAGTAATCAAAGAGAATAAATATTATGATAGAATAGAAGATTTGGAGGGATAGAATGGCAGATTTATAGAGATAGAATAACTGATCTTTAGGGATAGAAAAAAGAATCTTTAGGGATGTAATCTTTGAATACTTTCTATTTAATGGCAAGACTCTCAATATTGAGAGGCATTCAGCAAAACTGACAGAATACCGAAAATAAATAGTTTGCAATGGACATAATAATATGTAAAATTTGGATTGATTTGCATTTATCATAATCTTTAAGTCATGTGAATGGTTTGGATCAACAAACCAACCTTGAAGGTTGTTTAACAATTTGCATGTCATTTATTAATTATGTAGCATTTCCTTGTTTTTGACATATTGTGGTTTATCTATTTGGTTTATTAGTGCCTGTCCATACTGGAACTGGAAGGGTGGCAGCCTCCACCATCAAGCTGGAAATTCTTACAACTTAACCTGACCTTCGAACAATTGGACTTGTCGAGAATTTGCAGATTTCTAGAGAGTTCATCGAATCTTGAGACATTGATCATTAACGGGTTCAAACACGACATAAGAGTGAGTTTCTTTTAGACCTATATTTCTTTTACAATACTATGCTATCCCCAAAAATTGTGTAAGGACTGTTTACTTTATTTTTTGGATCTCTATGAATTCTTTTCAACCTTTAGTTACTAGTTTGGGAGTTTTCTCCCTTTGCTTCCGGTTTTGATGAAGGTAAATAGTCAAAAATGTTTCTCATAGAACGCGAGTGTTTAGACTTTCATCAATACCATGTTCAAGAAACCATTTAAGCCCATAGGAAAGTGCAAATACTTCAGCCATATTATTTGTTCCTTACTAGTCCACATTCCCTTGTCTGCAACTGCCATTCGCGTCTAGTTTTACCCATCCTAGATTAGGTTTGCACCAATTTATAGTAGTTCTTGTCCATCGATGTGAGAATTTCTCGATATGTTCACAAAAATTTTCCAACGAATACGTAGTTCAATTTCTTGAAATTTTATATGAATGCTGCTTTGCTAGGATTTCAGAATCTACTTTTAGAGCCTGTTTGGATTGGTTTATTCTTAAGTGCTTTTAAATTTAAGCCAAAATAGTTTTTAAGCACTTTTGGAGTGTTTGGGTAAATTTAAAAAATGCTTATAAGCTAAAAAGATAAAAATAAGCCAAAAGCCATAAGTTAGGATTTCTAACTTATGACAAAAGTCAGTCTAAACAGGCTCTTACTCTTGAAGTTTATTAAGACTTTTACAGGAAATTTTTGTTCTCTCAATTTGTTCGCCTAAACAAAGTAGTGCAACTTGAGTTTCTTTAACTGAAATTTCGCGTGTCACTATGGAAATTGATTCTATGAGTAAAGCTAGTTCTACAATCAACTTTTTTTTTTTATAGTTGTAGGAAAACGATACTTAACAAGGGGATAGTACTCAGGCCAGGAGACGAAGAATCGACTTCATTGAAACTATGAAACATTTTTTGGGTTGTTTGTATGTACCACTTTGTGACATTTGCTAAGCACTTGATTCCTTAAGTTCATCACCTTTCAATTTTATCCACAATCAACTTCTTGGCTTTTGCTTTCCTGCAGCAGAACCTGCTGTCAAAGTACACAAATGAGGATAAACGAAATAGGAGGTTTGAGACACATAATTTTAGCTGCTCATTGCTACATCTGAAGGCCATCAAGTTTATTGACTTTCCTGGACCATCGGTGAAAAATTTGCTCAAGCATGCAACCGTGCTAGAAAAGTTTGTCATTGCTGCCAAATGCAAAGGGTTTGTTACGTCTGAGGATTGTGTTAAAATGAAACGGGAATTCCCAAGATTTCTGAGATCCTCTCCAAATGCTTCATTTATATTTTCTTATTGATAAAATTTGGTCCTTGTATTGATTGCAACGTACTTAACATCGAATACTTTATGGTTGAAACAAGTTTGTAGCTTATAGACAAGGTTACGATTGTACTTGTTAGGGTATCTTTTCTAAACTTTTATCAGGGTAACTGGACATCGTGGACTCAAAGTGCCCTTGTAAGCTTCTCTCTCTTTCACTTTGTCTATAAACCGTAAGATTTAAGAGCATTTTTGACATGTTATACATATTTGCAATTTTGCATAATCGCATTGTCAAAAATATTTCTTTTTTATATTTCTTATCCTGTTACATACTATCATATAAAATACTACTCCCTCGTTTCATTTTACTTGGCCCCTATACCATAAATAGACAATAGACGTTTCATTTTAATTATCCATTTAAGCAAATTAGGATAGTTTTCTTACTTTTTTCCCATACTATCCTTAGTATGAAATAATTACATAAAGTAGTAGTAGTTAAATTTAGAGTTTAAAATCATCATTAACAAGGTTAGATTAGTAAAATATACCTCTAATTAAAGCTTTCTCAAGGGGTGTGCCAGGTCAATAGAAGCCAAGTAATATGACAACACATAGGGAGTATAATTAAGCTAGAGCTACCTTTGTTAGTAGTTGAGTCCAAGACAGTTAAATGCCCGAATGACCCTCTAAGCATTGATCGACCAAATCAATGTCCATTGCAAGAACCTTTAATACTCAATATAAATATTCTAAGTTGTTTAGTGTCTGCGAAGTTAAGGTATATTTTGATTCAATCAACTATATTTAGACCACACGGTTTGTTCAGATGGATTCACCCACCCTAGCAGTACTCGTCCAATCATGCTTAACTTCGTAGCTCTATTGGGTTCTGATTATATAGAAACGCGTAATTGGAGACGTGCCAATGTTTTGTCTAGGAAAGGGGATACCATATTTATTCCAAGAAAAAAAGAGGAAGAATCTCTCTGTATAAAAGCAGGGGAAGAAGCACCTCATTTTGCCAAGTGACAAATGAAGAAAATGACGTGTGTTAATTTTAGGACAAAATTAATTAGGTTACGTAATAATTAGTTACTTTTTTTGAATTCGAATTTAAAAATCTCTAATTTTGATTTTTTTTTTAAAAAACAACAACTGGAAATTCACAAAATAACCAATTCTATCCCATGTTTGCAATTTTTTAAACAAAATAATGAACAAACAAGTAAAAATTTTAAGAACCTTTAACATCGAAAATCGCACAACAAATGTCAAAAAAGTAAAAAAAAAAAATATTAAAGTTTCCAATCTAACAAAATTAAACTTCCTCCCACATTTGTTTGCAGCCATAATCTTTTCCATGATCTTCCGCTCTTTAGCTCTCATTACATACTTTATTTCTATTCCAACTATAACTGTGAACTTGAAGTGTTTTGCTCCTACTACTCCTTTGACCTTTTTCGAGATTTCAATTTTTTTCAATTTGCAAACTTTATGGTCGAATAAGTGATATGGTAACCACAACATGGATTTTATAATAAGACATCATTATAAGATTTAATTTTTTTTATACTTTTGAATTCAAAGCAGTTACAACTTCTCAAATGAGTGTCTAGAGTCTACGATTGTATTTTAGATGTTGTGTTTTGGCTGAGGGAAAATGAAGATTATAGTGATAGAAGTCGTTTTTTTGGTGGGCATAAAGCTTTCCTTGATGTAATAATTACAATTTAGACTTTCAAAATGCCTTTGTTATTGAGTATACTGTTACGTTAGTGTTAGGATTACCATTTAAGATCTCATGATTTATGATTCTGAGATCATAGATGCTAATTTAATGTGCTTGCGTGTCACATGTATTGTGTATATTTCCTAAGTTGCGTGGACTCTTCACTTTTGGATGCCGCACCCGTGTTGGATTCGCAAAAAATACTGTTTTTGGAGAATTCAACATGCACTCGTTGACATTTTTGAAGAGTCCGAGTAACATAGTATATTTGTACACTTTACATAGTTTTGGTGCATCTTATGAAGCTCCTTCCTTATATAATGTGACTTCCTAGCAACATTTTAGATTTGAGGGAATAGATCTGCTAATAGAACTTTCCACCGGAAACAACCTCTCTAGCCCACCTCTGAGGTAGAGGTACGGTTACTCTCCCCAGACCCCACGTTGTGGGAATATACTGGGCTTGTTGTTGTTGTTTAATTTTTTTAAATTGCAAGCTTTAGGAAGTACTAGATGGAGCGAGCGAAGGAAAGTATATAATTGGTCTTGGACAAGATTGCGTGGGCTTTTGCATTGAGGTTGAAGATGTTATATCAATACCAAGTAGCTGCAACAACTACGTATCGATTCCAAATTAGTGGGGGTCTTGAATCCTCTGTAATTGCTCTGCTTCATATTGTTCGATTTCATTTCAGTACTTTATAATTTCATTAGCGAAAATTCCTCTGTTATTTCTCCTCATTGAATTTTTCATCTTCAGTTTGACACGTGGTATTTTTAGAATTAAAAAACCAGTTTTAGATTATTTTTAATTCAGTCTATTAACGGAAAGAGTAAATATGCACAATTTATTGAACGTCTGAGGGTTATAAGCTGGCAGCCTGCTTGAGAGTAAATATGCAACCATTTGTTAGACGCGAGGGTATATAAGGAAAGAGTAAATTCATTTTGGCTACATAAGCTGTCAGCCTGC
Source organism: Jaltomata sinuosa (assembly GCA_003996215.1). Classification (NCBI taxonomy): domain Eukaryota; kingdom Viridiplantae; phylum Streptophyta; class Magnoliopsida; order Solanales; family Solanaceae; genus Jaltomata; species Jaltomata sinuosa. Next base: position 1,020,873 of record QJPP01000010.1, read on the forward strand.
TCAATTTGGTCCAAACCCTAGATTCACACTACATCAACTTGCATCTGAAGATTGTTCTCCACTCGAAATGAAGAGGCAAATCATGGCGGTGGGAGGAGACTGACTTAGCAATTTGCCGGAGTCGATCCTACTCCACATTCTCTCGATGTTTCCCGACTGAAAACAAGTTGTGAGAAGCAGTGTATTATCTATGCGATGGTGGTTCCTTTGGAAGTCCGTTCCAGTATCACTCAATTTCATCCTCCCTTTTGATCGAAGTGAAAAGGTAATTCTTGATTTTGTGAATTCCGTCCATAGAGAGCTTCATTATTGGAGGTCTTGCGAGAAAATCCAAAAAATTTATCTCTTTTTCGATATTCACAGTGAGCGATTTGTTAAAGATGTCGATTTATGGGTATATTTCGCAACTAAACTTTCTATTGTTGAAGATTTTGTATTTTAACGTTCCTGTATAAGTGACCAAAGATATGAGATTCCTCAGTTTGCATATAAGAATTCGTCCTTGAGAAGTTTGGTTATAAGGTGCTGTGGATTGAACCCTTCTCATAGTGTTAATTGGAGTAGTCTGGTTTCGCTTTCAATAGGTGATCAAACGTCATCTTCATCAGTTCCACAGTTGATTAAGACCAATTTTCTCAACTTGACATTTTTGATTTTCAGACGATAAATGCCCCAAAAATGGTCCAATTGCAAGAACTCCCAAGTTAGGGCAACCAGATAATACCTTTTCCATGACACCTTCCGTCAAATACCTCAGATGCCTAATTGAAAGAGAAACGAGACTAGTCCAGTTCACACTACCAGAAGGGTTCAGTTGGCAGTGCCATAAAACCAACTTTCTCAAGGACGAATTCTTGTATGCAAACTGAGGAAACTCATATATTTAGTCATTTTTCATACGGAAAAATCCAAGAAAAAAATCTTCAACATTAGCAACCTTCATTGCAAAATATACCCATAAATCAACATCTTTAACAAATTGCTCCTCGCGAACATCGAAAAAAGACACCGAAATTTCGTATTTTGTGGCAAGACCTCCAATAATGAAGCTCTCTATGGGTAGAGTTCACGAAATCAACAATGTCCTCTTCGCTTCTCAAGAGAAGGAGGAAGAAATAGAGTGATACTGGACCGGATATCCAAAGAAACCTCCATCGCCTAGATAATACGCTGGTTCTCACAACTTGTTTTCCGTCCCTCAACATAGAGAGGATGTGGAGTAGGATCGACTCTGTCAAATCACTGAGTCGGTCTCCTCTCGCCATGATTTTCCTCTGCATTTCCTTGGAGTACAACCTTCAGCTGCAATTTGGTAAAGTTGCCGGTGTACCGTGAAATTTGAGTTATGAAAGTTGGGTAGGCTGGAATTGTTTAATGGGGAATTGGATAAGTGAACAAGAAGGATATGAGTGGAAGCTTTTAAAGTGGCGGAAATTGGAAATCAGGCTAGTTGGTTATAAAATATCTAATATGTGCTTGTTATACAGCTGTCAATTGGTTTATCTGCTCTCTGCGATTATTGCCCGTAGGTCAGTCCCGTAGACAGAGGGATGAACCTAGCAATTATATAGAGCAAAAAAAGGTGCAGAAGCTACTTTTACTTGGACTTGTAAGTTCCGGAACAAGCACTATTTTCAAACTGGTATTGCTTGCTGTATTGGATCAGTCATTAACTTTTTTTTATCTGAAAATTTATGCATATGTATAAACATTCTAAAATGTCTGTGTACTTGCAGTTTGGTGTTCTTTTCCATTTGTTTGAGGGAATAGAGACTGCAATAGTCGAAACGTTTCATTTACTGCAAGTAATATTTTTTGCATCATATTGAAGCTGGGCTGCTTTTTCTGCTGCAGAATGTTCGACGAAGTGTGAGAATATAAAATGTTATCCACTCATATTCTTGTAATCTTTGAACCTTTTTCTCCCTCCATCTCTCTATATATGACTTTTTCTATCTTTGTATGTACCAAGATATTCACCGTTCCTATAATAATATTGTTCTATACGTCTTTAACAATTCATATTTTAAACTTTGATTTGATGTTCTCTGTCGAACTAACTTTTCAACCATTATTTAATGGTTTGTTCCAATGCCACTATATGATATATAAGTCAAATTGGCAACTTAAATTTCGTGTCCAGTCAAACATCGTTATATAAAATTTCTTGGACCAAACCAAAGAAATCCCTCATGTAGTGTGCAATACTTGCCTTTTTGAAGGACACAATTCAGCACAAGGTTTAGATGGTCCACTTCCTGTAGTGTAAGTGTGGTTTAGAACTCTAATTCTTTTTTAATGTTCGCGCTGATCTTAATACTGTCCCTTTCAGCTTTAATAGAGATGACGGTTTTCTGGAAACCTATCTTAGTGCAACTTGAAAGAAGTGCGTCCACAGAACAAAGAAGAAAGCTGCGGAGCCAAGTTTGAGATGAGATGAGTATTTTATCTCATGACAATGTACCTAGGTTAATGATTGGTTATGCACTTGTTTGTATGAATTTCAGCTCCTTTTCTTCCTTCGTGAATCTGTCTATATATGTTTTTCTTGCTCTGCCTTGTTGCGTATTGCTTTTTGTGGGTGAAATGAAATGCATCGGTTAATATTGTTTTCAGGAAAGAAATATTATAGGAGTATATGTAACTGCGAAAATAGAGTGGTCTTTCAGAGATCTCTGGCGATCAAAATTGTAAGCTTCAGATAAATCATCATCATCTTTGTGTAGCATAGTATGGAAACATTAAAGATGAATATAACTGTACCATTTCAAGTTGTATCTATATACAAAAGCCTATGGAATAGTCCCTTCCGATGAAAACTATACCCCATTATGAGGCAACTAATTCTTCGAAATGCTGCTATCTCCTTGTTGGATTATGTTGATTTTGCACTCGATTTGCACAGGTGCTGTCTCGGAATTTCAGGGATCGATTTGCATAAGCTGCTGCTTGTGTTAAGGAACTGGGCATCTGAATTTTGGAGCGAAATGTTTGGGATAAAATTGTGATGAGATCTGCTGATGCTTATGTTTTAGTGATTAGCTTCTTTTGGCATGATGCAACTACTGGGATTATTCAGACGAGGACTGCTTTGTTTTGGCGTTGTACGTGCATAGCTTCTGGCCCTGTTTTCGCTTCTGTTTTGGATCGAATGGCTGCCAAAGAAGTTTGGTGTAATGTCGTTTCTTCCGGGCATGAAGAGTGTGTTGAAGGTGTACACAATAGCTCTTAGATTGTAATGCCAATCTAGAGTATTTTATAATACTAGCTTTTATTATTTTTGCAAGCTCATATTTTTTTGCATATTGTACAGACAAGGTTGATTTTTATTGATAAGAAATGACTGTTAGACACTCTGTCTAATGGTATAAATTCGTTAGAAACAAGTTCTATGATTGTTGTTTCGCCATAATATCTTCTGAAATATCTTTGCTCTTCTCCATTTATATGGCAGGAGTAAAAACAATGTAGAGTTTTGAGCAACCTCTAATTTTCAGTATAAAATTTTGCATGACTAATACAACTTGATTTCTGATATTAAGCTCCGTCTAGTTATGTGGAGTTACTTATTGCCAGAAACCGATTAAGATGTTCCATCATGTCTGTGTAGCATATATAGTACGAAAACATCAAAGATGAAAATAACTGTACCATCTCCAGTTGTATCTATGTACAAAAGCATACGGAAGAGTCCCTTTCGATGAAAACTATACCACATTATGAGGGTAACCAATTCTTCGAAATGATGTTATCTGAATATTCAAAATAGTTTGTGATGTGCCATCTTCTAGTTGGATTATGTTGGTTTTGCTCTCGATTTGCACAGCTGCTGCTTGCGTTAAGGAACTGGACAACTAAATTTTGGAGCAAAATGCTTGGGATATAACTGAGACCAGATCTGCTGCCGCGTATGTTTTACTGGCTTGCTATTTTTTGACATGAACTGTTGGGAATATTCAGATGACTACTCTGTTTTTGCATTGTACGTGCACATGTTGTCCCTGTTTTCGCCTCTGTTTTGCTGTAGCGTTTTGCTTCTGGTTCGGACCAACTGGTGCGTACAAGGAAAATAGAGGACTCACAAATCAAGCAATATGTGAGCTTTGTCCGTCATTATGACTTTTGCAAATTTTATTACTTCATTTTTGTTCGATTCTTAGATTGTAATGTCAATTTAGAGTACACTATAAACTGGACTTCTTCGTACGTGATGAAATAACAGTTGGTCACATTGTTGCATTCTCATGTACTACGCACTTCTCAACAACTCGCAGACATATTTACTAAGGCGTTTGGGTAACAACAATAGGTGTATCTACTTTGCAAGTTGGGCATCCGCGCAATCTTCGTGCTCCAACTTGAAGGGGAGTATTATCAATGTCGGAGTACGAATAATTTATCACTATTTTTTGTCAAATTCAGTGTGTTGATATATCCCCACATCAATGGATCCATAAGAATATTGCATTCACTTGCAAGCAATTCTGTATAAGTTAATAAAAGGAATCACTTGAACATCGAATCAAGTTTAAAATCTGAAACAGAAAAAAGAGAAAAGTGACAAATATACCCCTCAACTTTGCCATTTAGAGCGGTTATATCCCTCGTTAAAAGAGTGGTGCATATATATCTCTACCTTCTAACAAATGGTGCAATTTAGTCTCTTAACGGAAAATGTAAATATACATTATTTGTTAGACGGTGAGGGTATATATATATATGCACTTTTTTGTTAGATGACGAGGGTATATATGCACCTTTTTGTTAGACGTCGAAGGTATATATGCACCAACTTTTTAACGAGGGATACATTCGCTCTAAACCACAAAGTTGACAGTATATTTACACCTTTTCCCTAGAAAAAAATTAATGAGTTACAAGTTACCATATAGAATTGTACGTATCATAATTGCTTCACATTACTTTTTTTTTTGGTAAGTTAAATCATAGTCCTAAACAAACTCTGTAGAATATATTTAGAGTCTAAGTTGCTTTATACTACTATCTTTTCTTTTTTTAATATTAATCCCTTTGTTCACTTTTACTTGTCATCTTTGGACTTGGCACGCCCCTTAAGAAAACAATGATGACATGACTATTTTACCACACTACCCCTTTTAATTGATGTTTAGTATTAGGTCTTGGAAAATAATTTGGAGAATTAGTACGTATAGTCTAGGAGATATAGTACGTATAGTATTTTGTGTTTATTCTTGGAAATTGTATATGTTTAGGAGACTATATATTTTGTGTTATTTATATAGTATAGTTTTCTTGGTTAGCAAGGTTGTTTGGTTTATTTATAGATATTTGGCTCCATGGAAATGTAGAGGAAAAGAATGGTGCTCAGTGATTTGCCGGACTCAATTCTAATTCAAATTCTCTCTATGTTGCCGTATGGCGTAAAACAAGTTGTGAGGACTAGCGTATTATCTACACGATGGCGGTCTCTTTGGAAATCCGTTCCAGTATCACTCAGTTTCATGCCTCGTCATTTCCACAGCGAGGCGATTCATGATTTCGTCACTTCCACTCATAGAGAGCTTCATTATTGGAGGTCTTGCAAGAAAATACGAAAAATCACTGTCTTTTTTTGTATATACAAGAAGCGATTTGTTAAAGATGTCAATTTATGGGTATATTTTGCTATTAAACTTGCTAATATTGAAGATTTTGTTCTTGAGTTTATCGAGGACGAGGAGGATTATGATGAATATGAGTTTCCTCAGTTCGCTTATAAGAATACATCCTTGAGAAATTTGGTTTTAGGGAATTGCATATTGAATCCTAAAGATAATGTGAACTGGAGTAGTCTCGTTTCTCTTACAATCAAGGATTTGAAATTGACGGAGGGTGTTATGGAAAAGGTATTATCTGGTTCCCCTAACTTGGAGTGCTTGGAGTTGGATTGTGTTACGGGCATACATCGTCTGGAAATCAACAATGTGAAGTTGAGAAAATTGATCATATGGCGGTGTAAAACTGATGATCCGCTTGAAATATTAGCCCCGTATATTCAGACTTTGCAACTTATGGGGTCGTGCCCTGGAATACGCTTGAGAGATGTGGCTTCACTTGTCACTGCAGTCCTTGATTTTGACCGATTGCAGAAGAAGGAATCTAGTTGTTTAAAGGAACTTCTTCATAGTGTTGCCCATGTCGAGAATCTTGAATTAGGTTCCTCTTGCATCAAGGTTTATTCATACTCTTATTTGCTATTTAGATTCATTAGCTTATTAAGTATGAAGCATTTTCCTTATTTTGACATATTCTCGTTTATCTATTTGAAAATTTCATTGGAAGGCTGTTTGTGCTTGGTTATTTCGTTTTATGTAAAGATGTTTAGAGGGAAAAAAAAATTCTCTTGATTTATTTTCCTAGACAACATAGTGCAACGTGAGTTGCTTTGACAGAAATTTCACGTTGTCACTATGGAAATTGGTTCTACGAGTAAATCCAGCTCTACAATCAACTTCTTTTACAGTCGAAGGAAAACGATATTTAACAAGGGGATAGTAAACAATGTAGCACCTCGACTTATGAATCAACTCTTTAATTTCTTCAATAAACCCAAAGAAGGTTTTGCAAATCGCTTCACAACATTCACAATAAATAAAAAGTCGACTTCCACCCAAATGCTTATAATACCATGTTCAAGACACCGGTTAGGTCCATAGGAAAGTGAAAATGCTTCAGCCATATTGTTTGTTACATGGCCTAGTATGCGCATCCGCCATAATAATACAACAACATACCCAGTGTATTCCCATAAAGTGGGGTCTGGGAAAGGTAGTGTGCACGCAGTCCGTATCACTACCTCAGTAGCGAGGTAGAGAAGCTGTTTCCGATAGACCCCGGGCTCAAGACACAAATAGTCTGGAAAAAGATGTAATAGAAGTACCAGCAACAAGCATTTTCCATAATAATATCATCAGAAAAGTTCCTCGATGTGCCACCTGGTCCATCGATTAGGTTTTTGCATTATCTATGAAATATACCACTATGGTGATTTTTAATTAAGTTTTATGATTTCTTTCCTAGTGTACTTGAGATCATAAATATGTTGATATATCTCATCTTCTTCTTCCACTAATAGTTGTTTGATATTGATAACACGAAGTAACAAAATAAAGGTCCAAGTTTTCTACTAAGAATAAGGAAAATCATGCATCAACAGACATTATCAACTTTCGTTATAGTTTTCTACTTAGTCTTTCGCTATTTTTATTATTTACTTTTATCAAGATAATAAAAATTATAATTAATTGGTTAAAATTGACAAAGAATAATTCAAATCGACAACCAGGAATAGCTATGTTTTCATTTTTCACAAAATCGCCATACTATGATATAATTCAAATAAGGAAAGGATCTATACAAGATATCTAATATTAGGACTTTCTAATAGTTCAAATAACAGAATGATCTAAAGCAAAAAATGTAAATTTCTGAAAAAGATGAATGTTCATCCATATTTAGCTCTTAATAAATGAAGAAACCCCATTGGTCATTATGTGGAATAAAATGAAATAATAAAGTTCTATAATTAATTGAAATTACAATTTTCTCTAACATTCTTTTTAGGTTGAATTCTCTAATATTGAATGCACTTACAGAAGCTAAAAAAGAAAGTGGATAAGATATTATGTGTTGAAGTTTCGTGCTTTTATATAGTTTATATAGATAGATTGTGCATATAGAAATTAGAGTTCTATGTGTTGAAGTTTCGTGCTTTTATATAGTTTAGATAGATAGATAGAGTTCTGTGCGTAGAAGTTTTGTGTTTTTCTTTTCCATTTTTCACTAATTTAGTTTTACTTACCGTATTTCTTTGTTCACTTTCATTCAACATGATTTGTATTTGGTAAAGGGGATTTAGCTCGCAGTGAAAAACTTGCAACTAAATAGGCTGAAGAAAACTCATAAAGAAAGATGATATTTCTAAGCTATTTTAATTAATGTGAGGGGTAGTTAGCAGTAGAAATTCAGAGAGCAGGATAGAGAGGAGACTCTTTCATACTGCTAACGTTCTTGTTATGTGACGAGGGTGAGGTAAGAAGTAGCGTAAGAGTAGTTCGGTTTTATGTACAATGCATATTTACAAGCTTATAAAAGGAATTGTTCACATACACTGAGAGCAAAATATTACGATCACAAACCCATCCATGCAGTGGAGGAACTAGGTGAAGGGAAGGTGAAAAACTATACAGCATAAATAGGATACAGTTGAATATATTTGAAACCAAGAGTTCATACATGATGATCACATCATAAATACACTTCTAAGTACTTAGACATGACTGAAAACTCCTTCGATATTGACAAGTAGAACCCTAACCTTGTCCATCGCTACAAACTAATTTCAAACATAAAGTAACAATTGTTAAGCATGTTGGGATTAATACAAAACGAGCGGGGCCAAAGATCATTGATCAGAAAAGACAAGTGAAGCGCGCAAAGAGGATCTTGGAAAACTCAAGAGCTCCTGTTCAATTTTAATCTCATCGACAGGCACAGCACTCCCTTTGCATCTGGCAGCCATGTCGAACTTTTCAAGCACGATTGCATTCTCAAGAAAATACTTAACCAATGGAAGTACAAACTTATTTTCACTTAATGGTCCATCCAGGTTAATGAACTTGATAGTCTTCAGATGTAGCAATGGCAGATGTAGCAATGACAGATGTAGCAATGCACAGTTAAATTTATGTGTCTCAAACCTCCTGATTTTCCTTTCCTTATCCTTAACATAACGTGGAAATAGGTACTGCACGAAAGAATTCGCAAACATTAAACAGTTATTCTCCTCAGATGGACGTAAAAGCCAATGAGTTGATAGTCGAATAAAATAAAAAGGTGATGAATTAGTTTTTAGATTCAAGGAACAAGTCAAGTGCTTAGCAAATGTTACAAAGTAGTACAAGCAAACAACAAAAAGAAAAATGCTTCAACGCTTCATTGAAGCTGATCCTTTATCTCTTAGCATGAAGGTAAGCACTATCCCATGTTAAACTTCTTTTTCATACAACTATAAAAAAGTTCATTGTAGAAGTGGCTTACTCATAGAATCAACTTTGATAGTGACAACATGAAATTTCTGTTAAAGAAATTCAAGCTGAACAATTTTCTTGAGGAATATAAATTGAGAGAACACAAAAGTTCCTCTAACGTCTTACACAAAAGCGCATTGATGCAACAAATTTATCAAAGAGAACCATCTACTTTAGAGATTAAAAAGCAGATTCAAAAATCCTTGCAAAGCAGCATTGAACTGAAATTTCAAGAAATTGAGCTAGGCATTCCTAGAGCAATTTCTGTGAACACATTCAGAAATTCTCACCTCAATGGACAAGCACTATTGTAAAATTTTGCAAACCTGATGTAGGATGGTTATAACTAAACATGGATGCCAGATGCAGATAACGACAATGTGGAGCAGGTGGCATAATGAGGAACTGTTTAGGTGATATTATTATGGCATATGCACTCAACAGGCAATGGAACAAACAATACGGCTGAAGCATTTGCACTTCCCTATGGGCTTAGATGTCGTCTTGAACATGATAGTAGAAACATCTCTATGGAAGCCGACTCTTTACTTATTGTGAATGTTGTCAAGAAAGTTGTAAAACCTTCTTGGCACTATGAACCTATTACTGAAGAGATTAAAGAGTTTATTCAAAGTAAAGAAGTCAAGGTGACACACTGTTATGGAGAAGCAAATGGAGTGGCTGATACAACCATCTATTGGACGCAGAGAAGAAAGTTTTCAGCTTTAACTCACTAACAAAAGAACTTCGCGTAGTGAGAACTCCAATAATGCAACAAGATGAACTTTCTGGTCAGATCTTCCTGTGAGCTCGCTTACTTGAAAAATACTTTTTCTCTTTTTTAGTTCTTATGGGAACAATGAACTGGGGAGCAAGTTTCCACAAATTAGAAGCTATTGTTGTAAAGCTCATCGAGTAATTTGGCTAGTTATGTTTCACGGTGTAAATAGGAGCCTTACACATTAGAGGCTTATCTCCCACGCTTTTCTCAAAGATTCAACCTTCTCAATATTCTCTTTACTTGAGGATTGAACCGATTCATTTGTTACCTTTTCTTAAAGAGGTAGGGCAGAGAAATTTACAAGCAAGGTGGTTTAAATTTTAAAGAAAACATATGATTTTCTAACTTAGGATCGAAAATATGTTGACATATATCGTCTTCTTCTTCCACTAATAGTTGTTTGATATTCCATTTCAAGAAAAATAAAATAGTTGTTTGATATTGATAACATGAAGTAACAGAAATGAAGGCATAAAGGAAACTTACTGGTCGCCAGTCAATGACCAATGTCTCAAGATGTGGTGAACTCTGTAGAAAGCTGCTAATTCCAGGGAAGTCCAACTCTTCAAAGTTTGTGTGAAGTTTTAAGAATTTCGAGCTCGATGGTTGAGACTGCCAGCCTTCCAACGCCAGTGTGGATATGCACTAAACCAAATAGATAAACAGAATATGTTAGAACAAAGAAATGTGACATACTCCCTCCGTTTCAAAAAGAATGACCTACTTTCCTTTTTAATCCGTTTCAAAAAGAATAACCCTATCCTTTTTTGACAACACTTTAATTCCAACTTTCTACGTGGCATGTTTAAGACCACAAAATTAAAGGGCATTTTGGTACATTTGACATAACTTTAATTTAAGACCAGATTCAAAAGTCTTCTTTATTTTCGTAAACTCCGTACCAAGTCAAAACAGGTCATTCTTTTTGAAACGGAAGAAGAATTTAACAAATGACATGCAAATTGTTAAACAATGTTCAAGGTTGGTTTGGAGATCCAAAAAAAATGGATTTTAAACACTTCGAAAAACCCATTCACATTACTTAAAGATTATGATCAATGTAAATGAATCCAAAATTTACATGTTCTGTCTGTTGCAAACTATTTCTTTAAAGTGTTCTTCATCCAAAATTTTGTCCAAAAGGTCATGTCTCAATCATTGTCCAACAAGATTGGCATAAGAAAGTAATTATTTACTAGTACGTACCAAATTGGTTATGTTAATAAACTAATAAATTTAATAGCAAATAAGAAGTCCCAAATCGAGAAAAAATATAATCTGAATTTTGGACAGTGAAGAGTATGAACAAACCTTGACAAACCAGGGACCTAATTCAAGATTCTTGACATGGGCAACGCTGTGAAGAAGTTCCTTCAAACAACTTAACTCCTTCTTCTCCGTTTTCTCTTCGACTCCAAAATCTAATTCTAAATCTAAATAAAGGACTGCAGTGACAAGTGAAGCCACATTTTTCAAGCGTATCCCACATGACGACCCCAGAAGTTGCAACTCTTGAATACACGGAGCTAATATTTCAAGCCAAACGTCACGTTCATCACTGTCAAAGCCGGTTATCGTCAATTTTCTCAACTTCACGTTGCTGATTTCCAGACTATGAAAGCCCCGAAAAAACTCCAATTGCAAGCTCTCTAAGTTCGGGCAACCAGATAACACCTTCTCCATGAAATTCCCCGTCAAATCCGTCTGTCCAATCGAAAGAGAAACGAGACTACTCCAGTTCACACTAACAGAAGGGTCCAATTCACAATACTGTATAGCCAAATTCTTCAAGGACGCATTATTATACGCAAACTTAGGAAACTCGTATCCAGATATACAATCAAGCGTAAAATCTTCAACATTAGCAATTTTAGTCGCAAAATACACCCAGAAATCGACATCTTTAGCAAACCTATCCGATCTCGAAAAATTCACCATCAAATTGAATTTTTTTATTTTAGTTGCACAATGTGACCAATAATGAAGCTCTCTATGTGTAGAAGCTACGAAATCAAGAGCTTCTTTTTCACCACTTACAGGGAGACCGAAATAGGGATCATCTTCAGGGAAGTAGAAATCGAGTGATATCGGAACGGATTTCCAAAGGAATCTCCATCGTTTAGATAATACGCTGGTTCTCAAAACTTCTTTACCGTTTTGTAACATTGAGAGAATGTGAATTAGCATTGGATCGGGCAAATCGCTGAGTCGATCTTCTTCTTCTCCAGCCTTCATTTTCTTCTGTGTTTCCATGGAGTACAAAATTCAGGTGCAGTGGATGCTGGAGATTGTACAAATTATACTCAACTTGGAGATTTGGAGTAGTAAGCTCAATTTGGAGATTTTGAGGAGTAAGCTTGTTTTGGAGATGATCAATTTGGAGATTTGGAGGAGTATGATCAATTTGGAGATTTGGAGGAGTATGATCAATTTGGGGATTTGGAGGAATAAGCTCAATATGGAGATGATGATCAATTTGGGGATTTGGAGGAGTAAGCTCAATTTGGAGATTTTGGAGGAGTAAGCTATGCTTGATTTGGAGATGATCAATTTGGAGATTTGGAGGAAGAGGAGAAATGAAGAACTTTTTTTTTTTTTTTTGATAGCAAATTAAGAACTTATTTGGGGGTTATGGATTTGGGTTAATGGTGGTGGATTGAGAGAGATGAATAACTTTTAGTGAAGTTAAAAGGGTGGTGGGTGGTGGGTGGGTGGGGTTATGTAATTAAATTTAATTGGTTACAATTTTTAATAGAGTGGTATAGATTTAGTAAATCTGATTATCAAAATAAATGTCACGTGTATTTACTGTTTTTTTTAAAAAAAAATACGGTTATTTGAGTTGTTAGTGAAGAGTGGTTTGAACGTTCACATTGTGTCACGATGAAAACGTAAATAGGCTCAATTATTAATAGATAGAAAGAGTGAAATAGAAAAGTGCAGTAGCATTTTCTAATTTTTCGTTCACAACAAATTGAGAGAAATGAACAGCTTACTTGAGTTAAATGAAAAGTCGGTGGTGGGTGGTTAATGGGTTATGTTAAGTAATGTGAATTATTTAAATAAATGTCACTTGTATTTACTGATTTTTTTCAAAAATACAGCTATTTGAGTTGTTAGTGAAGAGCAGCTTGAATGTTCACATTGTGTCACGATGAAAACACAAATAGGCTCGATTATTAATAGATAGAAAGATTGAAATTGAGAGGTGTAACAATATTTTTTTATTTTTCGTTCACACCGAATTGAGAGAAATGAACAACTTAGATGAGTTAAAAGGGAAGTCGGTGGCGGGTGATGGGTGGTGGTTGGCTGGTGGGTTGTGTTATAATATTAATGCGGGTCAAATTTTATTTAAATAGATGTCATGTGTAGTTACTGATTTTTCAAAAATACGGTTATTTGAGTTATTAGTGAAGAGTGGCTTGAATGTTCACGTTGTGTCGCCGAAAAAACATGAATAAACTCAATTATTAATAAATAATCATATACTCCATTATTAAAGGTGAAAAGCTAGAATTACCATTTTGCTCTTTATTAAGTCAAAATTTGATTAAATATCTAATTAAATATTATTATATTAATTACATAATGACAGAATTTAAAGTGCAATAGCTATACTTTAATTCTTTAGTTATGACATTATAAATTTCGTTATTTATAAATTCAATTACAAAACAAAAGATTAAATATTTTATTTGCCGCATTGAGTACAAGAAGAGGTTAAATACATTGCATTAGAAATCATTCATCAAATGATGTTTAGAATTCTAAAGAATTTTATTCTTCCTTTATTATTTGATCATATCAAAAGTTTGTAACGTATGAGTTACACAATATAGCTTTTAACTCATAAATTTTATTGACACTCTATATATAGTTTGTTCTGTAAAATGGTAAGTATTAATTTTTTCTTAATTGACGGGTGGAGATGAAATTTAGATGGTAGTCATAGGCAGCAGAGAAGAGAATAGGGTGTTGGATCAATTGATTTTGCAGCGTGAAAAAGAACCTTCACCATGTGAGATAGTGAAAGTGGCAAATACGAAACAGAATTTTTGGTTAGATTTTTTCTTGTAGCGTCTAAAAATATGTAATTGAAGTTTTTTTCTTTTTTGTGAATTATGGATCAGAACTTTTAGGTTAGTGTATGAATATGAAAAATGTATTGTGATTTGTGAATGATTGAATTTTTTATTTACATTATATGAGAATGTGCCAAATTAATATAAGTAAAAAAAAAAATTGCACTCCTCTAATGGTATATTCATTGATGAGCCAAATTAGAGAGAGATATGTATTTGTAAAAATGACTTATGTTTTCCGATTACGAAGACTCCACCCCAAGAACTTTGTTATTTTAATCTTCAAAAAGGTATGTGATGTTTGATCTTGCATTTATTTTTCTAATATTTTTACATTCATTTAAATATATTTTAAATTTTAATTTATAGCCCAGTCAATTACTTTTGAGATATGTATTCATAAATTTATAATTATACATTTTTTTAAAATTTATCTGAGATACATGTGCAAAATACGTGTTCAAAAACTAGTAATATTTATAAATTGAAAGAGTGAATCGAGAGGTGAAATAACATTTTCTTATTTTTCGTTCACACTGCATTGAAAGAAATGAATAACTTAGTTGAGTTAAAAAAAAAGTGAGTGGTGAGTGTTATAATATTAGGACGGGTCAAATTTAATTAGGATCAATTACACTAAAGTGATACAAGTGATGCGAATTATTTTAATAAATGTCATGTGTATTTATTGATTTTTCAAAAATACGATTATTTAAATTGGTAGAAAAAAGCGGCTTGAATGTTCACATTATGTCACGATGAAAGCATAAATAGGCTCAATTATTAATGTATAAGAACATTTATAGACCGAAAGGATGAAATAGAGAGGTGCAATAACATTTTTTCATTTTTTGTTCACACCTAAGAAATCCCAATAAATATTAATTACGTTATTTTTATTGATCTCATTCACTACATGGATTAAAACTGCATATTTTGGTTAATTGAAGGTCAAAATGTTGATCAAGCTTTTAAGAAGCTAAAAGTGTGTTTAAAAAATTAAAGCGTTAAACCAAGTTTAAGTGATCCTAGTTTACGGTCAGGTGAATGAACCATCAAGAGCTCGTATGAGAGTTGGTTTGACTGCTCAACAGGCGATCAAAAAGCTCCGAACAAATCTTTTAATTGCAGCGAAGTAAAGCCGATTGAGAATATAACGGTTAGCTCCTCGACACTTGGGAGACATCTTATTTAGA
This sequence comes from Jaltomata sinuosa, assembly GCA_003996215.1. Classification (NCBI taxonomy): domain Eukaryota; kingdom Viridiplantae; phylum Streptophyta; class Magnoliopsida; order Solanales; family Solanaceae; genus Jaltomata; species Jaltomata sinuosa. The sequence goes on from QJPP01000010.1 coordinate 1,035,985, forward strand.
GGAATCAAGTCATGCAGTCTCCAATTCAATCTTTGCTCCCACAATCAATCCTTTGGGAATGATCTCCAGGTTAAACATAAGTGATTTTGCGTAGTAGCAAAAACTGTTTATCAGAGGTAGTTTTTTTCGAAGAACACTTTTTCATCAAACACAAATTATTACTCTCTAAAAAAAAAATTTGACATACAAAAAATACTATTTCAAAATAAGTAAATTTTATAAGTTTAATCAAACAAACATGCCAAAATTGTCATAGTGCAAATTCACTATTTGCCCTCATAAATCTGTAATCCAATTATTTTTATTTACTAGAATGAAACTTAATTGTTGCACAACTAGAATTAGGACAAGTAAAAAAGGAGGCTACAAACTAGGGCTGCGTATCGGTCGGTTTGGTTCGGTTATGATAGTTATCGGTTTTACTTATCGATTATCGGTTTGTATACATGCTAAACCGTTAAGATATTGGTTAATCAGTTATTGGTTAATCGGTTTTTAATCGTTATCGGTTCGGTTATCGGGTTAACCGTTAACATTTTACACAAAAAAAAAGTGTAGACACACACACACGGCTCAAGTCAGCAGTCACAACATTATCTTGTTCAAATTTACTTGCAAGTAACATAATTATCGAAACAGAAGCTTGGTTCAAATTCTTTAATAAAGAACACAAAGCAAGATCATACACATTTCTACCAAGAAAACCACAAGACGTACAAGTTCTATCAGTCATTTTAATTGAATGATAAACTACATCATTGTTTCGGCAACGTCAACCACTAAATCAATCGTTTCTTATCGGTTAATCGGGTTAACCGATTAAAATTTTAAATAAATCGAGAACCGATCCGGTAATCCAATAACACTATTGTCAAAAACCGAGAATCGACTCGACGATCCAATAACCCGAACCATTAACTCGATAATCAAATTTTTGGTTCGGGTTATCGATTTGACCCAAAATTTGCACAGCCCTACTACAAACATGAAAGAGATTATCAAAAGCACTAAGGCCCAATATAAAATGTATTTTTGGATGAAGCAAAAGCAAGGGAAGAAAACTACAAAATGAGAGACATTTTAAAGCACGCTATCGAAACAAGTGCTGCAAAAACTGTTGTTGATTTAATAAAAATCAATCTTGTTTGTACAATATGCAAAAAAATATAAGCTTGCAAAAATAATAAAAGCTAGTATTAATTTAGAGTTTATAATGTACTTTAGCTTGACATTACAATCTTAGAGATTGTGTACACCTTTGACTCACTCTGTTCAGTAGAGGCGGACTCATGTGGTGGGTTGAGGGTGCACGTGCATCCATTAACTTCAGGAAAAAAGAAATTCGATATATATTTGTGTATATACTTTGAAGAACTATCATATATTTTTAAAGGACCCCTCAAACATATCAATTAAATTAGGTCATCGTACCCCTTAGGCCTTTTTGCATTGGCATGTGACCCAGGTTCGAGTCGTGGCAAAGAATTCAAAAACATGTATATGGCAAGTTTCGAACCTGCAACCTCATGTAGGCAAAGTGGTGTCCATACCACCAGTCCACAAACCAAGTTTCATACAATTTTACCTTCTCTCTCTTTTTTGTTATATATATGTGTGTTAGGACATCAGTTCTATATATATTTTAATGAAATTTTCAGACGAGGCGGTGTTACTTGACATCACTTCAACTAACTTGCATCTATCTTTAGTTGTGCTCCCCTCATCTTTGAATCGTGAGTTTGCCTCTATGCACGTACAATGCAAAAATAGAGTTGTCCTCATTTGAATAATTTCAACAGTTGCATCATGCCAAAAAGTAGATAACCAGTAAAACACAAGCAACAACAGATCTCATCTCAATTTTTTGTGTAAGTTTACCTGTTTTGAAAATAATCTAAATGTAAGCAACTTAGGTTGCAAAATCGTGTCTGGTTAGCATGTAAAAATTGTACAAAATTTCAATTATGTGTGTGTAAATTTTTTTTGCCCAAGAAAAATAAAAATTATTTTTTGAATTTCAACAATTCAACATCCAAATCTACTCCAAATAAGCTCAAATTTGAAATATAAATTTTATATACCATAAAGAACAAACTTCAATTATCAATATATTGTAACAATAACAAATCTAACAGACCATTTTATATTTTAGCTAAATTTATCATGACTTTATTTGGGGCAAAGAGCACAAACACCCGCTTCATTTATATTCTTTTTTAAATTCTACTTCGGAATAATGACTTGGGTTGCAAATTCGCGTAAAAATTGTATTAAATCTCAATCAAAAAAGAAATTATTCATCAGATTTCAACAATTCAACACTCAAATCTACTCCAGATAAACTCAAATTCAAAACATAAGTTTCATATACCATAAATAACAAACTTTGATTATCAATATATCACAACAATAACAATTGAACGGTTGGGGGAGGACGAGCATAGATTTGAAAACTTTATTCGAAACATAAGTTTCATATATATACCATAAATAATAAATTTCGATTATCAGTATATCGTAACAATAACAAATCTAACAAACCCATTTTACATTTTAGCTAAAATTTACACATGGCTCAATTTGAACGGTTGGGGAGAGGATGAACAGAGATTTGAAAACTTTACTTCAAATAAGCTCAAATTCGAAGCATAAGTTTCATATATATACCATAAATAACAAACTTCGATTATCAGTATATCGTAACAATAACAAATCTAACAAACCCATTTTACGTTTTAGCTAAAATTTACACATGGCTCAATTTGAATGGTTGGGGAGAGGACGAACAGAGATTTGAAAAATTTACTCCAAATAAACTCAAATTCGAAACATAAGTTTCATATATACCATAACTAACAAACTTCAATTATCAGTATATCACAACAATAACAAATCTAACAAATCCATTTACGTTTTAGCTAAAATTTACACATGGCTCAATTTGAACGGTTGGGGAGAGGATGAACAGAGATTTGAAAACTTTACTTCAAATAAGCTCAAATTTGAAGCATAAGTTTCCTATATATACCATAAATAACAAACTTTGATTATCAGTATATCGTAACAATAACAAATCTAACAAACCCATTTTACGTTTTAGCTAAAATTTACACATGGCTCAATTTGAACGGTTGGGGAGAGGATGAACAGAGATTTGAAAACTTTACTCCAAATAAACTCAAATTTGAAACATAAGTTTCATATATACCATAAATAACAAACTTCAATTATCAGTATATCACAACAATAACAAATCTAACAAACCCATTTACGTTTTAGCTAAAATTTACACATGGCTCAATTTGAACGGTTGGGGAGAGGATGAACAGAGATTTGAAAACTTTATTTCAAAGATGCTCAAATTTGAAGCATAAGTTTCATATATACCATAAATAACAAACTTCAATTATCAGTATATCACAACAATAACAAATCTGACAAACCCATTTACGTTTTAGCTAAAATTTACACATGGCTCAATTTGAACGGTTGGGGAGAGGACGAACAGAGATTTGAAAACTTTACTCCAAATAAGCTCAAATTCAAAACATAAATTTCATATATATACACCATAAATAACAAACTTCGATTATCAGTATATCATAACAATAACAAATCTAACAAACCCATTTACGTTTTAGCTAAAATTTACACATGGCTCATTTGAATGGTTGGGGAGAGGATGAACAGAGATTTGAAAACTTTACTTCAAATAAGCTCAAATTCGAAGCATAAGTTTCATATATATACCACAAATAACAAACTTCAATTATCAGTATATCGTAACAATAACAAATCTAACAAACCCATTTACGTTTTAGCTAAAATTTACACATGGCTCAATTTGAACGGTTGGGGAGAGGATGAACAGAGATTTGAAAACTTTACTTCAAATAAGCTCAAATTCAAAACATAAATTTCATATATATACACCATAAATAACAAATTTCGATTATCAGTATATCGTAACAATAACAAATCTAACAAACCCATTTTATATTTTAGCTAAAATTTACACATGGCTCAATTTGAATGGTTGGGGATAGGATGAACAGAGATTTGAAAACTTTACTCCAAATAAGCTCAAATACTATACCATAAATAACAAACTTCGATTATCAGTATATCGTAACAATAACAAATCTAACAAATCCATTTTACGTTTTTAGCTAAAATTTACATATGTGCTCAATTTAAACGATTGGGTGGACGACGAACCGATATTTGGACCGGAATTGGTCGACCCGTACCTGTCCCTCCACAGCTGCTGCAACCCATCCGACCCGACCCGGAACAGGTCCGACAACCCACATCACCATCTGACCAACGCGAACACATACAAGTAACCCGACCCGTTCCGTTACAACTAGGACATCGAGGGTATTCACCCGAACCCGGACCCATCATGGTTTTTTGGTCCATTACTGATTTCAATAAAGCTGCACCAGCCAATACACTCAAACCTAATTGTGTTAGAACAATTGGACCCATGGTATCGTTCGTATATCGAGCTGCTCTTTTTTTTTCGTTTTTTGGATATGGTATGGATGATTTTTCTCAGAGATTATGACTTTCTTCTTTCTTCTTTCTTCTGTTTACAAGTGTATTTTTTTAATAAAATTATGAAATGGGAAATGAAGTGGTTGTTGAGTTGTACACGTAAAAGGATGTGAACCTGGTTAATTTAAGGAGGCTAAGGTTTTGGAATGTAGTAAGGAGATGTTTTTGATTACTATTTTGTTTTATACTCTCCCTCCGTCCTAATTTATATGTGATACTGTTGAAATTCCGAGAGCTAATTAATAAAGCTAATTAAGTCTTTTATTAATTGGAATTTTTTAATATGACATTTAAATATTTTAAGTTATTAATTATTGTGATTTACAGTATTTTTATATAGTTTTTTAATATATAAATTTTATTTCAAAAAATTAAAACATTTTATATTCGAATTCATAGTCAAAATTAAACTGCTTGAGTTCCAAAATTCAGACTGTGCCACATAAATTGGGACAGAAAGAGTATTTGTTTTACTGGTCAGGTGAAGTATTCTTCTTTTTTCTTTCTTTCTTTAAAGCGAAGGATCAAAAAAACACATAAAAGTATTTCATTTATTTATTTAATCTTATACATGAACTATTAGGTGTGCGAGGTTTCTAGCTGAATTATCACCAAATATTTATCTAAATATACATCAACTATCAGTTGTTCACTTTTTCTACCCGAACAATAGTGATATTTCAGATAGAAAAAGTGAACAACTGATAGTTTTGCGGTGTATTTCGATAAATTTTGGTGATAGTTCGAATAGAAAAAGTAAACACATAATAATTCGAATAGAAAACTCAAAAAATAAAATATTTTAGGTAAAAAATATTAAACAGACCATAAACATTTTCTACTTATTGCTTATTTGTATACTAGATATAAAACTCGTGCCAGCACGGGCCCAATATATGTTATTTTTTTGTTCTAATTTATGTGGCACAGTTAAAATCTAGAGAAGCAATCAAATTTTTTGTATGATTTTTAATATATTAAGTTGTTAATTATTGTGATTTATAGTGCTTTTTATATAATTTTCAGATAATATATGGTATTTTCTTTGTCCCAATTCATGTAGCACTGATAAAATATATAGAGTCAACCACATTTTTTATAGATCTTTTAAATATTCTAAGTTGTTAATTATTGTGATTTTTATAATAATTTTTACGTCATTTTTAAATTATTCCCTATGTCTCAATTTATGTGGCACTGGTAGAATTTTGAGATCCAATCAAATTGTTTATGTCTTTCAAATATTTAAAGTTGTTAAATATTATAATTTATAGTACTTTTTACGTCATTTTCAAATAATATATGTTACTTTATCTGTCCAAATTTATGTGGCATTCATATAATTTTGAGAATCAACCAAATTTTTTATACTCTTTCTAAAAATATTTTAAATTATTAATTATTGAAATTTATAGTACTTTTTACATAATTTTCAAATATATAACAGATTTAAAAAAGGAAAGTAAAACAAACTAATTAAAATGAAGAAAATATAAAAATGACCAATTCTATAATTATTAGTTATTATAATTTATAGTACTTTATACATAATTTACACATAATATATTTTATTCCTTTTCTTCCAATTTATGTGATACAGATGAATTTTATTTTTTTTAGATATTTTAAATTATTCATTAGTATACTCTATAGTACTTTTTATGTAGTTTTTACGTAATATATGTTACTCTCTTTGTCCCAATTAATATGGTACAAATGAAATTTTGACATTCAATCAAAAAAATTATAAGGCTTTTGAATATTTAAGTTGTTAATTATTATAATTTATAGTATTTTTTACATAATTTTTATATAATATATGTTACTTTCTTTATAGTACTTTTTTTATAGATATTTTAAGTTGTTAATTGTTATAATTTATAATACTTTTTATGTAATTTTTAATATATAATAAAATATAAAAAGTAAGATAAATAAATTAAAACGAAATTTGTCATAAAATAAACAAGTTATATACTAGCACTCAGTAAAGAAAAATGAAATAATCTTTCAAAATAAAAGCCGCCAAAAGAAAACGTAAAAGCCTGAAATTACTACTCTAGGAGAAGATGGGCCCACCCAGCTTAATAATTCCAAGAAAATTCAAAGTGGAAAGCACACATGTAGACGAAGAGGTGTGTGCTTCTCCACATTTCTAGCTCGTGCCAGCACATGCTCAGTACATGTTACTTTTTCTGTTTCAATTTATGTAACACATGTAGAATTTAGAGTCAATCAATTTTTTTTATATATTTTAAGTTATTAATTATTCTGATTTACAGTACTTCTCACATAATATGCTCATAATATATGTTATTTCTTTTGTCACAATTTATGTGCCCCAGATGAATTTTGAGAGCCAACCAAATTCTTTATATTTTTCTTAGTATTTTAAGATGTTCGTTATTGTGATCTTTAGCACTTTTTATGTAGTTTCACATAATATATGTTACTCCTTTTATTTTAATTTATGTGGTACAAATTAAATTTCGAGAGTCAATCAAACTTTTTATAAAGTTTTAGATATTTAAATTGTTAATTATTGTGATTTATAATATTTTGTAACGTAATTTTTAAATAATACATATAATTTCTCTTATAATATATTTTACATATTTTTTATGTTATTTTTAAATATATAATAAATTAAGAAAAGTAAGATAAATAAATTAAAGCGGATAGATTTCTAAAAAAATCTGCCACAAAGTAAAGAAGCTGATAAAGTAATAAAGTAAATGACTAAAATTGAAAAGCTGATGGGCCCACCCACCTGTAAAGGAAACTCAAAAATTCCGGCTGACACAAAGGGTAAAAAGCAACACATGTGTTGGTTGTTTTGTCCAATAATTTTAAAAAATGTACACATAAAGAAGATATGTACAAGTCCTTTGAAGCACATAAATAAATAAATACCTAAATTACCCTTTACCACTTCTATATAGTAAAACTCTAGCTCTGGAAGATTTTGATTTTGCTTCTGATTCTCCCACTTGATTTCTCCAGATATTTATTTTATTTTTTATTGCTTTTAATTATTCTTTTCTTACTTTAATCCACACAAAAACCTTAAGAAAAAGACACACACTTGTTCTTGGAAACAACTTTCTTTTTTGTAATTTTATAATACACAATATCTAATAAACAAATCAATCAATCAACTAAAACTCTAATTAACAATAGAACAATTTTCTCTCTATTAGGTGCATTTTCATTTTAATAGGGAAAGCTTCAAATTTAAAAGTACTCCATCCGTCTTATTTTATGTAGCACTGTTGGACTTGACACGATGTTTAAGAAAAAAATGGAAGACTTTTGAATCTTGTGGTGTAAAAAATCATCCTTAGATATTTGTGTGGCTATAAATAATCTTATTAAGAGTAAAAGAGAAATTTTAAAGTTAAATTGTTTCTAATTATAATGAGGTGACATTCTTTTTGGGACGAACTAAAAAGAGAAGGGTGTCACGTAAATAGGACAGAGGGAGTAAATTTTTTCTTCCCTAATAATTAAGGTCATGATAAAAGAGATCCCATGAACAATTTTCGATGTAACACCCCGTGTCCTTGAGCTAAGTTCGATCCGATTATCTTAAATTTTGAAACTATACCAAATCATACTCGACAACTGAAGCATGGAGGAGAAGAGCCCCCATCACGTCAATCCCACGATCCTCTTATCCACTCTCATTGAGAGACGGCGAGGGAGCAAATCCAACTAGAAAAACTCACATTGGGCTTAGGAGTCATATGTTTGTTATTAGTAAAGCGCTAAGGCCCTATCTATAGTAAGGGGTCCTTTCTTACTCATTAGCGCTGTTTTTTGAAGCTAGGGCGCACCTTTTCTTCGATCCGATTATCATGAATGCATAATCATTCCTTTCTAGTAAGTTTGGTAAGTCGACGACAACGATAGAAGAGAGCAGATAAACCGCATTGATGCCTATAATGATAGCACACAATCATTCCCACTGATCGACGATGGAAAAAACCTTTATTTCTAGTAATGATAGGACACTATCAGCTGCTCTGGTCAGAGTTGATTAGCATAACATTCTTTCTCTCTGCTTACATTATTTGCTTCATTTCCAAAGGACTAACCAATGTTTACCAATTTTGAGCCTCTTTGAGTACTCATCAATTGGATCACCTATGAAACTTACACATTTGCTCTAAGCTTGCTCGGACTATTCAAAAATATCAACAGGTGTGTGTCAGATGTTGGATTTTTAAGAGGTGTGAATGGAAAATAAATAGGTATTTTTTCTGAATAGATGCATTTTGAATAGACACCTTTCCATATTGAAAGGTTGTGACCTTTCGATGGGTTGTGACATTTCCGATGAGTTGTGACCTTTCTGATAAGTTGTGAATTTTCGGATAAGTCACAGGAAGCACATCTTCATCCTACCCTTTGATGGCTATAAATAGAAGAGTTTTCTCTCATTTTTAAACAATGAAAATTTCAGCACTTCCTCTGCATTTTTTATTACAAACAAAAATTATAGAGTCGTGTGTGATTTGTTGCCGTTCGTTGAGTTCGACGAAGTCGTTGGCGTTTGAGGTACCGCTACTCCAGCGACAGGTATATCCGTTTTATGCTGGGAGGAAATAATCCTAAACCTCGGGTACAGTGAGGGGATTAAATTCCTTAAGTACACACAGTAAATTATGTGGACTCGGATTTTAAGTAAAGGTTTTTTCTTTTCTACTTTCCAATTTATTTTGATTTTCTGGTTTACTAATTTGAACACAGGATACCAACATCAGATTCTCCAAAAGTAGTGTATTTTTGGAGAATCTGACATGGGGTGCTGCATCGAAAGTGAAGAGTCTGCACAACGTAGCTCTAAGCACACAATAGTTTCAATACTCTTGAAAAACATTGTTCTAAATGTCTACCACTTCTCTTTCAAATCGATTAAAAGTATTGAAAATTGACCATAGGGGGCTCTTCTTCCTCATGTGTAGAATGCTTCAAGAGGGTAGTAGAGTTCCGCGGTAAGACACCTGGTGTTCTGAACTACCCGAAATTCTTGGACTGAAACTTTGTGGACTGGTCACAGCAGAAACCTGAGATACGTGCAACGGGATTGACTCTATAACAAACTTTGTGGACTGGTCACAGCAGCATGCTCTTCTTGAGAATACGTTTCTATTTACATTCCCGTCTCTTTCATCCGAATGGCAAGGCTTGCTAGTTTCCTCAAGTACACTCGCATCTATCTATCTATGAGAACAGATATAGCACACGATCAGCTGCTCTGGACGGAGTTGATTAGCAGAACATTCTTTCTCTGCTTCCAATATTTGCTTCACTTCCAAGGGACTAAACGGAGAAGAGCTAACATCAGTCCTCTGCTCCACCACAGTAGATCTCTTCCTTTTCGTCATCCCACTTCAAAACCTCCCTTATATATTTAGAATGCCTCATCGACTGTCACTCCCCGAGCTTGCCACACATAGAGATCTTTAAACTTCATCGCGACACAATAATATAGTTTGTATTGCAAGAAACTAGTTACTGTGGTGAGTCCACACCAGACTGAAATCACTTAACAGATCATACTTGTTTGAATCTCTTCGAAACAGGCATGTATGACCATTATTTCGAAGAGTTCATTGATTTTCGTAGTATAAAAACATGAATCGGATTCAACAATATGAATAGAAATCATAAAACATTTAGAGCAAGCTTTCTTACTTGACGTTTAGAAAACTAACACATTGTTACTTGGATATTTGACAAGTACAATCGTAACCTTGTCTATCAGCTAGAAAACCAGTTTCAAACATAAAGTAACAACAGTGAGGTATGTTGTAAACGATTCAAACGATAGGGACCAAAGGTTTTTATCAATATGAAAAGATAATTGAAGCGTGTGGAGAAGATCTTGGAAAGCTTAGGAACTCCTGTGCCATTTTAATATAATCCAGAGACGCATCACTTCCATGGAATATGGCAGCAATGACACTTTTCTAGCACGGTTGCATGCTTGAGCAAATATTTTACCAATGGCAGCACAAACTTATTTTTACTTAGCGGTCTACAGAGGTTAACGATCTTGATGGTCTTCAGATGTTGAAATGAGCAGTAAAAATTATGTGTCTCAAACCTCCTGCTTTGTTCATCCTCATTTATGTACTTCGACAGTAGTCCCTGGAAGGAGAAAGCGAAGGAGTTGAGTACTATCCCTGTTAAACTTCTTACAAAAAGTTAAGACGGTAGAATTGGCATAGTCATACAATCGATTTTAATGGTGATAACATGAATTTTCCGTCAAAGCAACTCAAGTTGAACTATTTTCGTGGCAAAAGTAAATCGAGAGAACAAGAGTGTTCCTCTGAGCAACTTACACGAAAACAGAATAATAAGCACGCTGTTGCAGATTTATAGCCAACAGACACCATCAACTTTCAAGACTAAAACGCAGATTCTGAAATCCAATGCAAAGCAGCATTCAAATTTCCAAAATTTTAATTACGTATTCCCTGGAGCAATTACTTAAAGACGTTGAGAAATACTCACGGATAGCAGAATTCGAAAGAATATCCCAAAGCTTATCTACAATAATGCAGCAAGATGAACTTCCCGGTTTGATCATTCTATAAGCTCCCAATGTTACTTGAGAATACTCCTCTCACTTTATCTCTTTTTTAGTTCTTAACGGACATGGGAGTAGTCTCGACAAGTAAAAAGCTATTGTCGTAAAGCTCATTAAGTACTTAAGCTAGTTATGCTTCACATTGCAACTGGAAGTTCTCCTATTATATAAATACTCTCTTTTTGCTTACACGTTAGAGGTTTATCTCCTACACTTTCGTCAAAGATTGAACCTCATTAATCTTCTCTATACACGAGAATTGAATCGGTTCCAGTAAAGTCCCCCTCTTCGTAGCAGTATCATTATCTATAAACTATACTACTAGTGTGATGTGGATAACATGAAGTAACGAAAATAAAGGCCTTAAAGAAACTTACTCTTGGTTTGTGACTGTACAAGCTGTGCCAGTTAATGACCAATGTCTCAAGATACGACGAACTCTGTAGAAAGCTGCAAATTCCAGGGAAGTCCAACTGTTCTAAGGCTGCTTTAAGTTCTAAGTATTTCCGCCTTGATGGTGGAGGCTGCCACCCTTTCAACTCGAGGATGGACAGGCACTTACAAGCAAAATAGACAAACCAAATGTTAATGTTACTAAAGTGATTATTCAATAGCAAATAAAAATTTCTGAGAAGAAAATAAACCTCGATGCACCAGATACTCAATTCAAGATTCTCGACATGGGAAACACCGTGAGAAAGTTCCTTGAAACACCTAACTTCATTCTCCAAGTTACGTTCTTCGCCCTCAATATCAAGATTTAACTCAAGGTTTGCAGTAACAAGTGAAGCCATATTTCCCTGCCCAATGCGTATCTCACTGCACAATCCCGAAATTTCCAAATGTTGAATATATGGAGCTAATATTTCGAGCCAAATATCATTATTCTTACTGTAGTAGTCTCGTAACATCAATTCTCTCAGCTTCACAAAGCTAATTTCCAGACGTTGTATGCCACAAACTTCATTTAGTTCCAAACACTCCAAGTTAGGACAACCAGATAATACCTTTTCCATGGCACCATCTGTCAATTCGACTAAACAAATTGAAAGAGAAACGAGACTACTCCAATGAACACTACCACAAGGGTTCAGTTGGCATTCCTATAAAACCAAATTCCTCAACGACGAATTTTTATACGCAAACTGAGGAAACTCATACGTGTGGTCATTTATCAAGTTAAGGTCAAGTGTAAAATCTTCAACTTTAGTAGCAAAATGTACCCATAAATCAACATCTTTAGCATAACGATCCTCGTACATAAGGGCCCGCACACTAAATTTCTGGATTTTCTTGCAAGACTTCCAATAATAAAGCTCTCTATGGATGGAAGCCATGTAAGCAAGAGTGACATTTTGACTTTCAATATTGGAAGCCAGGTAAGCATGACTTTCAATATAGGGGAAGGTGTAACCGAGTGATATCGGAACGGACATCCAAAGAAACCGCCATCGTGTAGACAGTACACTGGTTCTCACAACTTGTTCTCCGTCCCACAACATAGAGAGGATGTGGAGTAGGATTGGCTCGGACAAATCACTAAGTCGATCTCCTCTCGCCATGATTTTCCTATGCATTTCCATGGAGTAAATAAAAAAACCTTCAAAATTTGAATGGCAATTAGCCATTAAATTCAAAGATCTCATAGAAGATTCTTCCATTTTATTTTAGGAATCACTCCTTATTTCCATGTAAAATTGGTATTAATAATATTATTACATTTGAATTTTTTACATGTAATATATGCATGGTATAAATTTTTTATATCTCAAATATACCATATTTTTAATGGTACAAAATATAATTTATGGCAAAATCAGATTACTGTTATATTTTTTGTATAAATTTATTATGTGGAAAGTATTATTTTGTAGGAATTTTTTTTTATTACATGTAACTTTTTATTTGTAATATATGCACGGTATAAAAATTTTATATTTAAAATATATACCATGTATTTTTAGAGTATAAATATAATTTATGGAAAAGTAGGATTATTGTTATATTTTTGGTATAAATTTATGGAATAAATATTCATGGTATAAATTATTTCGTTAAAAGTATTTTTCTCGGTTAAAAAACCATTTATCAAATATGAATATATATGTATTATATGCATGGTATGAAAAAAATTTGTATCTAAAATAGGAAGAAAATGGCACGAAATATTTGGGTGGCTGATTAGTTGCTAATCTTCTATAGCAATAAATATTTTATGTGCCATTATTGATATTTAATTAAGGAAAAATTATGGGACATAGAATATTGAAGGGCTTAATTATGGGATATGGGTTAATTTTTATATAATTACATTTTATAGGTATAGTTTAGAACAAGTATCTATTATTTTGGGCAACATATACATTTTGGGGGGAAAGAAACGAATATTACCTAAAAATGGAAAACAACATAAATCATTGACATCTTTATTTACCATATATTCTCTCTTCAAACTTGCCAATATAGCTCAAATCACCATTCACATATAACTGTATATGACACGCGTATATACAAATACAAAATAAAATAAGAAATTTTTAAAACGTATATACAAAAAAAGTATAATTGAATCTGGGTTTGAGTTTTGTTTATGAGATTATACCTATCACTACATACGTTTGAAACATATATGCTTAGTTAACATGAATCTCAATTTGATATATACAATTAAAATTTATGCAATTGGAATGCTTTGTTTTTTGTTATACATTTGTATATGAGATTCATACTTTTGAGGCTCAATGTATATGAGATTCAAACTTTTGAGATTAAAATGTATATGAGATTTATACATATCAGTATATACATTTGAAATGTATATGCTTAGTTAACTTGAATCTCAAATACATATATACATTAGATGGTGAACACATGAATATATGAAATTACAAAGTATATGAATGGTTATTTGTATATGAAATTTTTCAGCTGTATCAGTCAATTATGAAAGAGAGAATATTAATGAGAGTAAAAGATGCATGATTTATGGAGATTTTCATTTTAAAAAGATTTTTCTAATTGATTTTTAAGAATCTATTTTTATGGTATATATGTATATAAGTGTTTATATACAAATCGAGGGCTGATTTTAGAACTTGAAATTAGCTACATTTTGTAATTAAGAAACTTAAGCTATGGGCCCTGAATAATTTAGCAAACTATAGCTATTTATGAAATTTTGCCTTTTTCCCATTCTTTTTCATTCTGAGTTTCGAGCCCAAAACCTTCGGTTAAGGGAGGATGAGGCCCACTTTTTATCTATAACGTATTTATAGGGTAATTTCTTTTTTGAAAAAATATTGAGTGGAAAAAATAAAGTCTTGCATTAAAATTGACTTTAAGTCACTAATTTTATTGAGTCGTCTTTGAACTTGATCATCTTTTGGCTAGCAGCTTATGAAAAAATCCCAAGACATATGATAGTCAAAAAAAATATAACAAAAAATATTTAGAATAAAAAAAAGTACACTTTTTAAAAATTTAGTTGGTTATAAATATAAAAGAGAATTTGTTTGTTAATTTGATTTGGTAATTATAAAAGAATAAATAAACAAATGAAGAACGATAGTAAGTTGGACCGGTATTAGGACACATTCCAAGAAAACCAAACTTTCATCGAAGAGAAGCAAATGAAAGATTTTCAATGAAATTCTCGTAGAATCAGGGACAAACAATTCTTTTATCGTAGCAAACTATCATTCCAACGATCAACTTCTCCCATAATGATATCTATGCTACCTAAAATATGAATTGGCGATCAGAACATATACTGATAGATTCTTTATTTGTACATCGGCTCCTCTGCCAAATTTGACTGACTCGAGTCTTAACTCTCTTTGCCATATATACAAATATCAAGATGTCTAAACTAACATCAGTTGTACAGTCTATTGCCCAAGCTTACCACATAAATAGCTTTCTACCGGTGAGAGAAGCATAGAGGTCTTTAAACTTCATCGCGACATACTAAAATGCTTGGTTTGCTAGTGACTGATTACTATGGTGAGTCCGCACTTGACTGGAATTGCTGAACCACTCACAAGAATCCAATGGTACACGAGCGACCTTCTCCTCAAACAGATCATACTTGTCTGTTTGAATCACGGATGTCTGACCATTTTTTCGAAGAGTTCTTTGACATGTGTATCAGTGACCACACAATACTACAACATGAACATCTTCAAACATCTCCACCCACTTGCATCCTCATTCATTCCGTTGGCATTAACTCTAATTAGTTGGGTACCTGTCAGGAAACGAGATTAGTCTCTGTCACGTAGACTCAAAGTAAATTATTTGGATGAATACATAACATATGTTCGATTTTTAGCAAGTTTTCAGTATGTGTTTGAACAATCCATACAAAATGCACATGTATCCCTACAAAGATGAAACACTGGAATGCAGGAGTCATTAGAAGTGACGTTTCTGCCTTACAAATTATAAAAGCAAACTTGGGAGTTCGCAGGCCATCTCAACTGACGTTTGACCCCTTACTTCTATTTCCTTGGAGAACATAGGCCAATTAATCATGTCGTCTGGAATAACTACACCAGTGAAATACGGTAATAGTAGAAGTTAACACCTTCAACAAGATTTTGCAGATAAATTTCAATCTTCACACAAATGAAATTTTTACGTTCCAGAGTACCTGTAGAGAATCAACATATAAAACTAAAAAGATACTCAAGTATCACTAAACACCAAGAGATATATTGTTCTAGTAAGAGGAGAACGGTTACCTAGTGAGAGGCGGTGAAGGAGCTTCCAGATTGTCTCCAAGGGTTTCAGACATTGTGCTACCATATATCTCGCTCTGAAGGTTCATACTCATTGTTTGATACCTCAACAGCCTACAAGCTGAAAAAAGAAAAAAAGTCATTTCAGTATTTATTTTCTATCTTCTGCAGTGGTTAGCATTAATCAAATTGTATCCATTAGCAGGTGTACTAAACATTCTATATTACTTGGTATAATTACCCTCGGGAAGCAGTTGCCTATGATAGCACCTTGACAAAGTCAAAATGTTCTTAACATAGCATCCTTTAAAGAGAATAAGTTAAAAAAGTAGAAACATTAAGGAGAAAGTTGAAGCGCACCCAAGGGTGTGGCCTAGTGGTCAATGAAGTGGGTTGAGAACTATGAGGTCTCAGATTCAAACCCCAGCCTAGATAAAAACACTAGGTGATTTCTTCCCATCTGTCCAAGCCTTGGTGGACAGAGTAACCTGGTACCTGTTGCTAGTGGAAGGTGGTAGGTATCCTGCGGAATTAGTCAAGGTGGGTGCAAGTTGTCCTGGACACCACGATTATCAAAAAAGAAGTCGATATCGATATTCGTAACATTATATAGCTGATGCATGAGAACACTATGTTAGCAGGAAGGCGGAGCCAAATGCATATCGACAACATATGGTCCACAACTCAGATCTAACTAGATGACCGAGACAACTGATTGCCATACCACATTTGAGATATTCAATGCAAAAATGTTCTTATGTAACTATATCATCTAAGGCATACTTTTCCTTGCCAATGAGTCTCTTCTGTAGAGGCGATACTAAACAATTGATATTTCACTTTATCGTAATTGTTTTTCAATTTCTTTGTTCATATGTTTGTCATTCATGCTTATAATTATTAGTCTTGGACTAAACATAAGTATTTGCATTTTTTCTCCCTTTGCACCTTTTCTCATTGAATCCCACGCTTTTATTTGCGCTTTGCGCTTTAAGCCCCAACCAACCTTAGAGCTTTTTTGCGCTTTTCGCTTTTGATAACACTGATGCAGCCAGTCTCAAAGAGAAGTAAAATCACAATACGAGCAGGGAACCGCTTTATAGTTCAACCAGTTTTAACAGCAGATATAAAACACAAGGCACATTTGACTTTCCTTTTCCAAATCACTTTTAGAACTGTAATCTCAAAGCTATAATGACAACATGGATGTATATTTAATAACTTCATAGCAAATCAGTAAAACTACCCAACACTCTTGGGAGGACAAGCCAGCAACAAATGGTTGCAGCAGTAATGGGGTCAGGAAAGACTCAATGCTGCAGATAACATTTGCGGAAGAAATCCATAAAAGATACATCATGACAATAAGTGGCAAATATGCCCAAAAGAGAAGAAATATCTTTCACCGCTAAAAACAGGAAAACTTCAATTATATAGTGGATAGTAAAGGTTATGTTGCCCTAAGATATTGGTCTTATGAATGGCAATTTAGTTGAGTACAAAGTGCACACCTTCAGCACTTTGAGACGTTGTTCCATTTCTTGCATGAGGACTAAGTTTCCAAGTAAACTTCAGATTTCAACTCAGAATTCTCTTAGTTTTCTCTCCTTCCTGTGAAATTAAGAAGTCAATGTTGCATTAACATTCTTACTTAACCAATAGGGATTACAAGGAATAATTAGTTAAACTTCAATAAACAAAGTTACCATTCCCCAAAGTTCAGATTCCATGTCATACCAATAACTTCCACCTTCAACTTCTGAGGGGGTAAAGGGCACACAAAAGGTTCTGCCGTCTCATAAGGCTTCAAAGGAAATTCATTAGCAATCAGCTGCTCTGGTCGGAGTTGATTAACAGCACATTCTTTCTCTGCTTTCATTATTTGCTTCACTTCCAAGGGACAAATCAATGTTTGACAATGTACTCTGGAAAAACATTATTCTCAATGTCTACCACTTCTCTTTCAGATTGAAAAGCGACACTGACATGGGAACCTAAAGAAGAAGCAAAGTTTTGCAGTACGGACACATAGGATTCTAAACTACCTGAAAACCTTAGACTTTGACTTGGTGGACTGGTCACAGCAGCAACCTGAGATACGTGCAATGGGATCAACTCTATAACAGGTGAGATGTCCTGACCCAGAGATCTTCTTGATCCACTGTTCAGAAAGAGCTTCTGCTATAAATGTTGTGGGAGTTGCACCAGAATTATGAGCTTCGTAGACTAGAACCCCTTGATGTGAATTCTTTCCTTTTTAGTTTCAAAAAAAGAATTCACATCAAGGGGTTCTGGTCTACGAAGCTCATATAACATATTGGATAACCAGACTGATACTATTGAGTAATCCAGGTTGGCACCTTCCTTAGTGAGGAGAACTCCTGGAGAAAGCAACCTCCTCACCATCTCCCTCCAATTATTTGTTTAGAAAGGAAATAATGTGGGAGAGAGCAACTATTCTAATTGCAGCAACTATGAAACAGAAATAAGTCCAAAGAAACAAGTCCTTGGATACATATGTACTATTTTGGCAATATGATTTTCAACCTTGAAATTTCTGAGTAAAAAAACATGATCAAGATTCAGTAAATATGAAATAGAAATCACAAAACAGTTAGGGAGCTTTCTTATATGATGGTCAGAGAATAAAAGCATTGTTACTTAGACATGACTTGCTGACAACTCCGATACTGACAAGTACAATCCTAGCCATGTCTATCAACTACAAACCAGTTTCAAACATAAAAGTAACAGTGGTTAAGTATGTTGTGATCAATACAAAAGATAGGGGTCAAAGACTATCAATAAGAAAAGACGACCGAAGCGTGCGGAGAGGATCTGGGAAAGGTTTGAAACTCCTGCGCCATTTTAACATAATCCTGAGACATATCACTCCCTTCAAACTTGGCAGCAATGACGAACTTTTCTAGCACTTTTGCATTCTTGAGCAAATATTTCACTAATGGCACTACAGATTTATTTCCACTTAGTGGTCCATCAAAGTTATTGATCTTGATGGACTTCAGATGTAGCAAAGAGTGGTTAAAATTATGTGTCTTGAACCTCTTGCTCTGTTCATCCTTGTTTGTGTACCTTGACAGCATGCGCTGCAAGGAAAGAGTACACTATATCAAATAGTTATACTCCTTAAATGGAAGTAGAGAATCAAGGAGTTGATTGTGGATTTTTTTTAAAAACGCCAATAAATTTTTAGATTCAGGAAACATGTCAAGGCTTAGCAAATGTTACTCGCATGCCCAAAAAAAGGGGTAAAAAACTTCATTGAAGCTGATCGCCTGATCCTTTTTTTAATTTAACAAAGAAAACTGTTCATTCATCTCCTCACATGAAATTGAGTACTACAGAAGAAGTTAAATGCAGAACTGGCTTACTCATACAATCAATTTTGAGTAACAACATGAGATTCTGTCAAAGCAACTCAAGCAGAACTTTTTTCTTGAAGAAAACAAACAGAGAGAACAACGAAGTTCCTCTAAACGTCTTACATGAAACCTAATACTCCCTCCGTCCTACTTTCCTTTTCAGTTTGTCCCAAAAAGAGTGTCTCTTTCTATATTTAGTAAGTAATCCAATTCCAACATTCTACATGGTAACTTTAAAACCACAACATTTTAAAGGACAACACACATCTTTGATTTAATTTAAGACCACAAGATTCAAAAGTCTCTCTTTATTTCTTAAACTCAGTGTCAGTCAAACTAAGGCACTTAAATAGGGACGGAGGGAGTAATAAGTTTTATGATTTTTTTTCCTAAAGTAATTAAGATTAGCCATACTTTGATATATATCATCTTCTTTTTGCACTAATAGCTTTTTTATATTAATTACATGAAGTAACAAAAATAAAGGTCTAAAAGAAACTTACTCTTGGTTTGGGATTGCACCAGTCAATGACCAATGTCTCAAGATCAGATGAACTGTGTAGAAAGCTGCAAATTCCAGGGAAGTCCAACTGGTCCAAGGCTGTGTCAAGTTTTAAGAATTTCCGGCTTGATGGTGGAGCCTAGCCTTTCAACTCCAGTATGGAAAGGCACTAACAAACCAAATATGTCAAAACAAGGAAATGCAACACACTTAATCAATGGCATGCTAATTGTTGAATAATTCATAAAAACAACTTGGACTAGACTGTCTTTTGCCACATCAAAGTGGTCTAAGGTTGGTTTAGAAATACAAAGATGGACCTTCAAACACCTTGAGAAACTCATTCACATGACTTTGAAAATTGTTACAGGTCGTTTTATCTGTTGCAAACGTCTTATTCTCACATTTCATCATCCAAACTTTTGCTCAAAATATCTTAGTTCAATCACCTGCCACTGTCCAACCAAATTGGTCATGATAATGTAATTCTTTAGTACTTACCAACTTAGTTATCAGATTATCATAAGTAATGGCACTGTCAATGTTATCAAACTCATAATTCAATAGAAAATAACAAGTCACAAAACGGAAAAGAAAATCAGAATTTTGGATAGTGAAGAGTATGAATAAACCTCGATGCACCAACGACCCAATCCAAGATTCTCGACATTGGCAACACTATGAAGAAGTTCTTTGAAATATCTACACTCCTCCTCCGCGTTCCGTCCTTTATATGCAAAATCATTAAAATTTAAAAATAGGTCCGCACTGACAAGTGAAGCCACATTTCTCTGCTGCAAGCATATCTCATCGCAGCACCCCAAAAGTTCAAAATCTTTAATATGAGGGGCTAATATTTTGAGACGAATGTCAAGATTCTCATTTGTGTAGTAATTTATCCTCAAAGATTCGAGCTTCACAGAGCTGATTTCCAAACGACTAATGCCACAAACATAACCCAATTCCAAGCTCTCCAAGTTAGGACAACCCGATAATACCTTTTCCAACTTATCATCCGTCAATTCCAGGTACGTCATTGAAAGAAAAACAAGACTACTCCAACTAATACTACCAGAAGGGTTCAATTCGCAATTGATCAAACTCAAATCCCTCATAGACGAATTCTTATATGCAAACTGAGGGAACACAATCTAGGGTTACTTTCGAAGCAAAATCCAAATATAAAACTTTTTAACATTAGCAATTTTAGTAGCAAAATGTACCCATAAATCAACATCATAAACATAATCCGTGTCATACCTAAACAGAACAACCCTAAATCTTCGTACATTCTTGCAAGACCTCCAATAATGAAGCTCTCTAGTAGTTGAAGCTATGAAATTAGGGATATGCTTATCGCAATTATGTGGATCGAAATCGATTGATACTTGAGAATCCGACTTTTGGGTATTGTGGGGACCGAAATTGAGTGATGCTGGAACGGACATCCAAGGAATCGCCATCGTGTAGATAGGATGCTTGTTCGGACAACTGATTTACGGTCGTTAAACAACTTAGAGAGGATGTGAAGTAGGATTGATTCGGGCAAATTGCTGAGTCGATCTTCTTCTACTTCTTCTGTTGCCATGAATTTCTTCTGCATTTCCATGGGAGTACAAAAACCTTCAAGCTGCAGTTTGGTAAAGTTGAGGAAACTCTTGGGGTTTATGAACTGCATAAACCCCCAAATTTGAATTGTGTTGAGCTACTGTATTGTGTTGTGTTTTGTGAGAGTGAGCTTACAATTACTCCTTGGTTGGAGCAACATCAAATAAAACGTGCCCTTAACTTGACGTCAACTTGCATCTTTATCCTTCAAATTTGGATGCGTATAAACAGACATTTAAATTTGTATAAAGTTTAATAAGTAGACACGTTCATCCTACGTGACATAATACACGTAGGACGCCACGTAACGTAGGGCACCACGTAGAATACATGTGTCTATTTGTTCAAGTTTAAGGACCTGTTTGACCATAAAAAGTGCAAGGGGTTTTCCTAAAAGAATTTGACAGAAATTGTTTGGCCATACAATTTATTATTTTTTGACAAAAATATTTGGCAAAACCCCCCCAAGTTCCTAAAAACTAGAAAAAAGTAGTAGTTTTTGGGCCAAATACTAGTTTTTGGAAACTTTTAAATATTTAATATTTACCCCAAATTTTTATATTTTATAAGAAAAAACCATTATTTATTACTCCCAACTAATATATTTGTCAAATTTGATGGATCTTTATAAA
Organism: Jaltomata sinuosa; assembly: GCA_003996215.1. Taxonomy (NCBI): domain Eukaryota; kingdom Viridiplantae; phylum Streptophyta; class Magnoliopsida; order Solanales; family Solanaceae; genus Jaltomata; species Jaltomata sinuosa. The sequence continues at coordinate 1,058,010 of QJPP01000010.1, forward strand.
ATTTGTCAAAATTCCTTTAATAGCCGATGAGAACAATTAAGTGATCATATAACTGTTGAACTAGTATTAAAAATCCAAGAGCTATAACTTCCAATTGTTTCATTCTTGTCTTCTAACAAACTAATGAAAATGTGTGCATTTATGGGTATAAGTCAAGTTAGCACATAGTTATCACGGAACATGTTCATTATAAAATGATAATACAAACTTATGGGTATTTTTAATAATTTTTAAAACTTATAGGTATAATAAATCATATTTCATGTTATTTTCTTAAAAAGTGAAATATAATTCCCAAAAACTATGGCCAAACACATAGTGAGACTTCAGCCAAAAATGACTTACCAAAAATATTTGAGAATCTATGATCAAATGCTAGCTAAGTGTCTACTTGTGCACATCCAAAATTGGAAGGCATAAATACAAATTGGCGTCAAGTTAAAAGTCACGTTTATCTATTATGCCTAAATTGGAAGAAGTGTACATAAAAGAACAAAAGACAAATGAAGAATGATATGACTCATTATTTAGCATACATGACCTGTCCATCTTGGTCTATCAAAAATAGTTTCTCTACCTCATAAAAATATAATTAAGGTCTCCATATATTTTATCCTCTTCGAACTCATTTATAAAATAACACTGAATATTTTATTGTTGACCCGTCCTTCTTGATTCAAGTAAATTTGAGACGGGATTATAACCCCAAATTTAACTCAATTCGCCATGTTTGACACCCTTAATCGTGAACTGTATTAAGGTGGCCATTGCTTATAATTTTTGCAAAATAGTTTTTGCCAAACTTTTTAAAAAAAAATAATATATTCAGGCTACATCAATAAACTACTCATTGAATTCATACACATAATCACTAACTCTTCCGTTTGTTATACTAGATATAAAGAGCCCGTGCTTACACGGACTCAATATATGTTACTACTATTTTTATTTCAATTTCTGTGATATAGATGGAATTTGGAGAGTCATTAATTAAATTTTTTGTGCAATTTTTAAAAAATTTAACTTGTTAATTACTGCGATTTACAATATTTTTTACATAATTTTCAGATAATATATGTTATTCTCTTTGTCTCAATTTATGTGGCAGTGATGAAATTGAAGAGTCAACCCAATTTTTTTAAAATATAACTTTTAGATATTTTAAGCTGTTAATTATTGTGATTTATAGTACTTTCTACGTAATTTTTAAATAATATATATTACTCTCTCTACTCCAATTTATGTGACATTGATAAAATTTGGAGAGTCAACTAAATTTTTTATATGTCTTTTAAATATTTTAAATTATGATTTATAGTACTTTATACATCATTTTCAAATATAATATATGTTATTTTCTCTGTCCCAATTTATGTGGCATTGATAGAATTTCCAGAGTCAATCAAGTTTTATGTCTTTCGAATATTTTAAATTATTAATTATTGTGATTTATCTTTTTACGTAATTTTAAATATATAATAAATTAAAAAGATAAGACAAACAAACTAAAATGAAGAAATTAATAAAAATGACTTAAAAGCTCCTGGATGCTGAAGTAGGCACGTTGACCTCGTGCCTGCTTCAACTACTTCAAATAATATATGTTACTTCCTCTATCACAATTTATGTGGCAATGATAAAAATTTCAGAGTCAATCAAGTTTTTTATGTCTTTCAAATGTTTTAAATTGTTAGTTATTGTGATTTATCTTTTTACGTATTTTTTAAATATACAATAAGTTTAAAGAGATAAGGCAAATAAACTAAAATAAAAAAATTAACAAAAATGACCAAAAGGGAGTTGAAGCAGCTGAAGCAGGCACGTTGACCTCGTGCCTGCTTCAGCTACTTCAACTCCCTCTTATTATATAAGAGAATATGGTTGTACAATATATAAGACTCAGAGTTGTTTGGTGTGAGGTATAACGTATAATAGTCCCGGGATAAAATACAGGGTTATTTTATCATGCGTTTGGTTGGAGATATTAGTTAGTCCCGAAATTATTTATCCCACTATTTATACCATATACATGGTGGAATAACTAATCCCGAATTTAATTATACCGAAATAACTTGTTCCCAACCAAACGACCCCTAATTTTGTAGGTCATGCATACATGTTGTCTTCTGAAATAATTGAGCTAAATATTTTGGCTTCCGAAGAAAAATTAGACAAAAAATTAGGATGCATAACAAGAGAATTGAACTTTCATCGAAGAGAAGCAAATGAAATTCTCGTAGAATCAGGGACAAACATCCATATAATCTCAGAAATTCTTTTAAGGATTTTAATTTGGAAAAAGAAGCGAGAATCTCTACTTTTATTATATCAATGATCACTCGAACGATCAACTTCTCCCATAACGATACTTATGTTGACTTAGCGATCAAAACATATATGGATAAAACTCGAGTTTGAGATATATGGATATGTTCATTTCAAGTCAAAACAGATTCTTTATTTGTAAATCGACTCCGCTGGCAATTCATTTTTTGATATGCATGTCATCCAAGAAACTGTGACTACTAATATACACTAGGATGGCAAATGATCACTTGAAATACCACTGTCAAAAAGAGGAAATGGTGAAGAGAAATTGATTAAAACTTATTTGATCACACTTCCCTTTTTCTTGTTATACCTACAAATATCAAGATATGTCTAAACTAATATACTCCTGCCGGATAAACGGAGAAGAGCTAACAACAGTTGTACAGTATAATGAATAGCAGTAATATTATCATCGACCATGATTATCTAACAGTTCAAGTACAGTTGATATAGTGGAAGCACAGTCAAAATATGGTTTTTGGAGGTGGAATTTGTGGCGTCAACTCATCGGGTTTATCATTTTTCTAATTTCTTCTCTAGCCGAGTGTGAAAGATTTACCTTTTGATTTACCAGAAGCAGGAAAAGAATTAGTAGCAAGATAAACGGAGAAGAGCTAACATAAGTTGTACTGTAAAATGAATCATTTGCTCCACCATAGTAGCTTTCTACCTTCAAACTTCATCGCGACATAATAATATGCTATGTTTGCTAGTGACTGGTTACTATGGTGAGTCCGCAAGGCACTGAAATCACTGAATCCCTCGCAAGAGTCCAATGATACACGAGTGACCTTCCACTCGAACAGATCATATTAGAGAAAAACAAAATCTGTAATATTGAACTATGACTGTCTTGATGAGCGACATGAACAATGACAATCCAAAACAAATAGTCTTGGGATTTAGGGGTAGTTGTTATAATCGTACACTTGCAACATACTTGATTTGTCTTTTGGGAAAGATCGAGTGGTGAAATGATTTGTTTGTGTAGATTGACAGAATCTCAAATACCGTCACAAGGGCTCAACAAATTTAAGATTTTACCACTTCTTTTCCCTATTTGTTAAGGAGAATACGCTTGAGGAAACATTTTCTTTTATTACTCCTTTTGCCCAACCATCAATGTTGAGCGATATGGACAGTGACAATTCAAATAGCCGATCCCATTTTGTAGAGCATGAACGTCCAGAAACTTTTCCACCTCCTATCATTCTACTATCATATTTTTTCCAAAAGACGACACATCAAACATCAACTATAGATACTTATCTTTACAATGGAGACTAGAGAAGAGAAATAAACTAGAATATTTTTTTCTATAAGTAAAGAGAATTTATTTGTCTATGAATATAACTGGTCGAGCACCAGGACCATGCTTGTGAGTACAAAAATTATATACTACTCGTGACCGATATGTTGCAATCAGTTCAAATGATAGGGGCCAAAAGTTATCAATAAGAAAATACAACTGTAGTGTGCAGAGAGGATCTTGGAAAGCTTTGGAACTCCTGTGCCATTGTAGCATAATCCGTCAACGCATCAAAATCTAAGCATGTGGAAGTAAAGACAAACTTTTCTAGCACGGTTGCATGCTTGAGCAAATATTTTACCAATGGCAGCACAAACTTGTTCTCACTGAGTAGTCCACAAAGGTTGTCGATCTTGATGGTCTTCAGATGTGGAAATGAGTCGTTAAAATTATGTGTCTCAAACCTCTTGATCTGTTCATCCTCATTTGTGTACCTTGACAGCAGGTCCTGCAGGAAAGAATCCGCTATATTAACCAGTTACACACACAAAGTTTTACTCAGAAATCAATTTTGATAGCGACAACATCAAGTTTTTGTCAGGGCAACTCAACATCTTACACAAAAACAGAACAATAAGCACGCTGCTGAAACAAAGTTAGCAAAGAAACTAAAAAAAAAAATCTGAAATCCAAACAAAGTAACGTTGAAATGAAATTTCAAGAATTTGAACTACGCATTCTCTGGAGCAATATCTGTGAACACATTGAGAAATACTCACCTCGATGGACAAGAACTGTAAAATGGTGTAAACCTCATCTAGGACGATGTGGACCAAGTGATATTGTTATGGCACTTACCATAATAAGACTGCAGCATTTACTTTACTATGGGCTTAAATGGCGTCTTGAACATTGTATTAGAAACGTTTAGGTGGAACACTGCCCTTAACTTATTGTGAATGCGGTCAAGGGAGTTACAAAACCTTTTTGGCACGGTATTACATAGAAGTCTATGTGTGGCTGATTCTTTATCTGGATACGACTAGTCACCTATTGGATGCAAAGAAGAAAATTTTCCGCTTTGACTCAATACCGAGAGAAGCTAGAGGGAACTTAAGAATTGACAAGCGGAACCTCCCTTCCTTCAGAATCCGAAAGAAGGCCCAAAGTTTATCTCCAATAATGCAACAAGATGAACGTCCTGGTTTGATCATTTTGTCAGCTTACATGTTACTTGTCTCACTTTTTTCTCTTTTTTAGTTCTTATGGAAACAACGTACACATGAGCAGTCTCCACAAGTCAGAAGATATTGTTGTGAAGCTCGTTAAGTACTTAAGCTATTTATGTTTCGAATATCAAATGGGAGTCAGGAAGTCAGAAGCCCTCTTTTTGCTTACACATTAGAGGCGTATCTCCTACAGTGGCACTGTTAATGTTACTAAAGTGATGATTCAATAGCAAATAAAAATTCCCTAAAAAAAAAAAAAAAAGATTCTGAAATTTGGATAGTGAAGAGTATGAACAAACCTCGATGCACCAGCTACCCAATTTAAGATTCTCGACATGTGCAACACTATGAAGAAGTTCCTTCAAATAGCTAAACTCCTTCTCCATTTGTGCTCCTCGTCCTCAAAATCGAAATTTAAACAAAGGATTGCATAAACAAGTGAAGACACATTTCTCTGTCCGATGCGTATCTCACTGCACAATCCAAAAACTCACAAACGCTTAATATGTGGAGCTAATATTTCGAGCCAAATATCATGATTCTTATTGTAGTAATCTTCTATCGTCAGTTCTCTCGTCTTAACAGAGCTAATTTCCAGACGTTGTATACCCGAAACGTTTTGTAGTTCCAAGCACTCCAAGTTAGGGCAACCAGATAATACCTTTTCCATTGCACCATCTGTCAATTCCACGTAACCAATTGAAAGAGAAACGAGATTACTCCAATTAACTCTACCACAAGGGTTGAGTTGGCAATGCCGTAAATGCAAATCCCTCAACGACGAATTTTTATATGCAAACTGAGGAAACTCATATTTTTGGTGACTCGCACGAACAATTCCAAGATAAAAATATTCAACATTAGCAATTTTAGTAGCAAAATGTACCCATAAATCAACATCTTTAGCGTAAAGTTCCTCGTACCTAAAGCGAGACACACTGAATCTCCTTATTTTCTCGCAAAATTTCCAATAATAAAGTTCTCTATGGATGGAAGCAAGGTAAGCAAGAGTGACATTTTGATTTTCAATATTAGGGAAGGTGTAATCGAGTGATAGTGGAACGGACATCCAAAGAAACCGCCATCGTGTAGACAGTACACTGGTTCTCACAGCTTGTTTTTCGTCCCACAACATAGAGAGGATATGGAGTAGGATTGACTCGGGCAAATCGCTAAGTCGGTCTCCTCTCGCCATGATTTTCTTATGCACTTACATGGGAAACCAAAGAAAATAACCTAAAATCTACGATAAAGGATGAGGCCCTATTTTTATTTATAATGGATTTATTGACTCGCAAATTTTATTGAGTCGCTCCTGAACTTGGGCCATCTTGGGCGGGCTAGGAGAAAAGTAGTTTGTTAATTTGATTTGGTAATTATAACTCATTAAACATCCACATGATGGATTACAATTTGGAAAAAGAATTGAGAACTTCCATTTTTATTATATCAACTATCATTACAACGATCAACTTCTTCCATAGTGATATCTATGCTGAACCACTCACAAGAGTCAAATGATACACGAACGATCTTCTCCTCGAACAGATCATACTTGTTCAGGATTAAAACAAAGCTATGATATTCACAGGCTTTATAGGAACGAGCTCTCATATGTAGTAAAAAGGAAGTGTAGATCTTTATCTTTTTGCGACAATCTTCCCACATCATTATTTGAAGCGCATGGCTTCACCTATGTGGCGAAAACCCCTAGCTTCATATCGACAATAGAAAGCATGGAAGTAAAATAACACATGCCGATAGAAACAACGCCATTTGAGTCATAATGAATCCAGAAATACCATTTTCGCAAAATGACATTCAACCTTAGAGCAAGCTTTCTTACATGATAATCGGAGAAAAAAGCACATTGTGCTTAGACATGAAGAACTACAAACAACTACTTGGATACTGATAAGTAGAATCCAAACCTTGTCTATCAACTACAAACCAGTTCAAAACACAAAGTAAAAAGGTTGTTATGTATGCCGCGATCACTACAAAAGGAGAGGAGCATAAGATTATCAACAAAGAAAGACAATTGTAGCATGCGGAGAGGATCTTGGAAAGCTTAGGAACTCCTGTCAACATGATTCCGAGACACATCACTCCCTCTGGATTCGCTAACAAAGGACAAACTTCTTTAGCACTGTTGCATTCTTGCACAAATAGTTTACCAACGGTAGTACACACTTATCTTCAATTAGTTGTCCATAGAAGTTAATGAACTTGATGGTCTTTAGATGCGGCATTGAGCAGTTAATATGTGCCTCGAACCTCTTGATTTGTTCATTCTCATTTGTGTACTTTGCCAACAGGTCCTGCAGGAAACAATACAATATATATCATCTTCCACTAATAGTTTTTTTATATGTCAATTACATTAAGTAACAAAATAAAGGTCTAAAAGAAACTTACTCTCGGCTTGCGATTGCACCAATCAATGACCAATGTCTCAAGATCTGGTGAACTCGGTAGAAAGCTGCAAATTCCAGGGTAGTCCAACTGTTCTAAGGCTGCGCTAAGTTTTAAGAATTTCCAGCTTGATGTTGGAAACGGCCACCCTCGCAACTCCATAATGGATAGGCACTTGTAAACCAAATAGATAAACCAGAATACGTCAAAAAGAAGGAAATGCAACAAACTTAATAGTAAATGACATGAAAATTGTTGAATAATTCGTAAAAATAGCTTCAACTATAGGACTGTGTTTTGCCACTAGCCAAATCAAAGTGTTCAAGGTTGGCTTGGAAATCCACGGATTGATCGTTAAACACTAGGAAAAACCTCAAAAAGGTAGGGGTAAGTAAGGTTTGCGTACACCCCACCCTCCCCAGACTTACACGGAGTAAGTTGTTGTATGGAAAAACCCTACATGACTTCACAAGAGTATGATCACTGTAAACCAATCCAAATTTCAAATGTTTTCTATCCTATGTAAACTCTTTATTCTCACAATTTCCATCATAAAAAAAATAAATCAATAGGCCTTGTTTCGATCTAAGTTGCTCGGACTCGGGTGTAGGTGTCCAATACGGGTGCGGATCTAGAGGTCGGATCTTTTATGATTAAAATTTTAAGATTCGGGGAAACGGATCCATGTATGGATACGGGTGCGGGGATTCAGCAAAAATAATTCAAATATCAAAAAATAGAGTTGTAAAACCTAAATTATGAGTTAATATGTGAATAACTTGAGGAGAATCCTGGAAAGAGATAAAAGGCAAAAGAGTGACATAGAAATTTATATTTACAAGGTATTCCATTTTCTTCAGTTTCACTGATTACCGAAATCATTGAATTTGTCCAGAATCTCCCCGTCGATTTTGGTTAAAGTACCCAAAATTGGTTGACCAAATTGGGAACGAATCCCACACCAATGTCGTGTCGACACCGGTGCGGCACCAAAACTGAAGAGTCCGAGCAACTTAGGTTTCGATCACCTGCCACTGTCTAACCAAATTGGCCATGAGAATTATGCTATTCTTCAGTACTTAAAAACGTAGTTATCACATTATCCTAAGTAATGGGGCATTGTTAATGTTACTAAAACTGATGAATTCAACGACAAATAAATAAGTCGAGTATGAATAAACCTGGATGCACCAGGGACCCAATTCAAGATTCTCGACATGGGCAACACTTTGAAGAAGTTCGCGCAAATATCTACACTCCATCTCCACTTTGTCTTGTCCATCAAAAAGGTCATAAAAATCAACGTTCAACGAAAGTACCACAGTGACAAGTGCACCCACATTTCTCAGCTGAAACTGTATCTCATCACAGCACAACCCCAAAAGTTCCAAATGTTGAATATACGGAGCAAATATTTCGAGCCTACAAACATCTTCATCATCACCAGCTTCCGTTTCATAGCTCGTCACAATCAATTTCCTCAGCTTCACTGACCCTGACCCGATTTCCAAACGACGAAAACCAGCAAGTCTATGCAATTCCAAGCATTCCAAATTAGGGCAACCTAACAACAATTTCTCCATAACAACCTCATTCATTGCAGTATCCCCAATAGATAATGATACCAAATTCTTCCAATTAACACTCCCTTCAGGAATCAACTGACAACTTCCTAACACCAAATTCCTCAACGACGTATTCCTATACGCGAATTCAGGTAACTTATACGTGAAACCATGGAAAATAATACTATAAAATTTCAACGTAAAATCATCAACATTGCCAATATTAGTAGCAAAATACACCCAGAAATCGACGTCTTTTTTAATAAAATCGCCGTATCTATAAGGAAAAAACCTTAATGCTTTGATTTTCTCGCAAGATCTCCAATAATGAAGCTCTCTATTAGTAGCAGCAACGTAAGCGAGAAGAGTTTTCTTTTTGGTAATTTTGTTGTAATCGCAGGGGCATTTCGGGAAGATGAATTCGAGTGATGCCGGAACAGATTTCCATAGAGATCGAAATCGCGATGATAATACGCTGGTTCGAACAACTTGTTTACTGTTACTTAACATGGAGAGTATGTGGAGGAGTATCGCCTCCGGTAGATCACTCAGCCGGTCGCCGCCGCCGCCGCCGCCTCCCGCCGCCGTCATTTTCTTCCTCTGGAGTTGTATACAAATTTGAGAAAATGACCAAAATAGTCGCTGACGTATGGACTTAGATTGATTTGGTGTCTAGTGGGGCGGGCCGGATCGGGTCGGCAAAAATTAAATCGACCAGGTTTGGGTCCGAGTTGGTTACCGAGTTGGTCCTATCCGGGTCCAACCGAGCCGGTCCCAAAAGGGTCCCTTGGATAGTTGGATGATATATTTGAGCTTTTCTCCTATATTTTATGTGGCTAACTATTCTACTTATGTGATGTTTGAAAATACACGATTTCAATCTTAGATGTTTAATAGGAACATTTTATCAATCATTTAGATATTCAATTGGCTATTTCATTCGGCGGTAACATTGCTTATTCGTCCAATTTTTTTATCATAAATTTTCAATTAAAAGAGAAACACAAGAAATTATCAACTTTTTCACATGCAATTATAATTCTATTATCGAAAAGTGGAGACTAGAAATGAACCTCTTTTTGTGATGCTTATGACGGAGGACGGGTAACAAAAAAAGGGCTGACAAGTTTCTCAATGAGAAGTGCACATGATATCTTAGGCAAATCTCATATCAAAAAAAGAGAAAAATAAAAAGTTTTGTAAGACATCATATTACAAAGCAAAGCACGTTTTTGGGCTCGATGATGTCGTAGTTCAAGAAAAAAAATCCGTGAGATCTGTTGGGCCAAAGTAGATAATACGTATCATGAATTTGGATCGCATACCTCTTAATTACTGCAACTAAATTCAAACACTTAATCTTCAAAAATATTTCTTCCACCAAATAAACATAAAACAGGCCAACTGTTTCTGCAGGAAAGGATAGGGGGCAAAGGTTATCATTAAGGGGTCGTTTGGTTGGGAACAAGTTATTCCGAAATAATTAATCTTGGGATTAGCTATCACGAGATTAGTTATCCCACTATGTATGTGGGATAACTTATCTCATCACTATGATATAAATAGTGAAATAAATAATCCCAGGACTAATTAATACCTCCAACCAAACGCAGGATAAAATAATCCTGCACTTTATCTCGGGACTATTATACCTTATACCTCACACCAAACGACCCCTTAAGAAAATACAACTAAAGCGTGCGGAGAAGATCTTGGAAAGCTTAGGAACTCCTGTTTCATTTTAACATAATCGCGAGGCGCATCACTCTAAAAGGGCAGCCCGGTGCACTAAAGCTCCCGCTATGCACAGGGTCTGGGGAAGGGCCCGACCACAAGGGTCTATTGTACGCAGCCTTACCTTGCATTTCTGTCAGAGGCTGTTTCCAAGGCTTGAACCCGTGACCTTCTGGTCACATGCGAGACGCATCACTCTCTTCTTCTAATATGACAGCAATGACGAACTTTTCTAGCACTGTTGCATTCTTGAGCAAATATTTCATCAATGGCAGTATAGACTTATTTTCACTTAGTGCTTCGTAAAAGTTGTTGAAGTTGATGGTCTTGAGATGTCGCAATGAGCAATTAAAATTATCTGTCTCGAACCTCCTGCTATGTTCATCGTCCTCTGCATCCGTGTACCTTGACGACTGTTTCTGCAGGAAAGGATTCGCTAAGTAGAACTGGCTTACTCGATGGACAAGCACTACTGTAAAATGGCCGAAACCTAATCTAGGATCGGTAAAACTAAACATGGAGAGCGGTTTCAGACAAGGACAACGTAGACCAGGTGACATAGTGAGGAACTGTAGCTTCTGGTGATATCGTTATGGCATATGCAGTCCCACTCGGCCATGGGACAAAGCATACGGCTTAAATGGTGTCTTGACATGGTATTAGAAGCATTGGGTGGAAGACGACTCTTTAATTTCCATCTTTAAAGGCTGATTCTTAAGTCAATGTTGCTAGGACTCTTCAAAAATGTCAACAGGTGCATGTCGGATCCTTCAAAAGTAGTGCATTGTTGAAGGATCTGACACGGGATGTGGCATCCTTTTTGGAGAGTCTGAGCAACATTCATACAATCACCTATTGGACACAGAGAATAGAATTTCCAGTTTTAGCCCACTACAGAGAAGCTAGACGGCACTTAAGGTTGACGAGTGCAGCTCAGCTCCCTTCCTTCAAAATTCGAAAGAAAGCCCAAAGCTAACCTCAATTTTGATAGTGTCAACATGATCTTTTTGTCAAAACAACTTATGAACTATTTTCTTGAAAAAAAATAAATTTATAGAACAATCCTCGAAAAGTCTTGCACAAAAACAGAACAATAAGCACGCTGATTCAACAAAGAGAAACCTTCAACCTTCAAGATTAAAACCATATTTTGAAATCCTTGCAAAGCAGCATTCAGATTAAATTTCCAGAATCTGAACTACGCATTTCCTGAAGCAATTTCTGTGAACACATTGAGAAATACTCACCTCAATGGACAAACACTATTGTTAAATGGTCCGAACTTGATCTAGGATGGATAAAACACTTACACCAGGTGGCATAGTGAGGAACTCTTCTGGTGATATCATTAAGGCATATTCCCACTAGGCCGTGGAAGAAACATTACAGCTAACGCGTTTGCACTTTCCTAATGGTGTCTTGACATGGTATTAAGATATTGGGTGGAAGCCGACTCTTTACTTATTGTGGATGCTGTCAAGGGAGTTGCCAAACCTTCATGGCACTATGACCTATTATTGAAGAGATTCAAGGAAAAGAAGTCGAGGTGACAGAGAAGCCAATGGTATGGCTGATTCTTTAGCTGCATATAGTTACCTATCGGACACATAGAACAAAAATTCCAGCTTTAGCTCTCACTATCAAGAGAAGTTAGAGAGCACTTAAGGATTGGCAAGTGGAGCTCCTACCTCCCTTCCTTCATAATTCGAAATAAGGTCAAATTCCGATTGTTGTGAAAGTTACTGAATGAATCTATTTTATTCTAATTCGATTTAAGAAGAAAAAAATCACGCTCTGTAGGATATAGCCTTTGGTAAGTTTACCAAAAACGAAAATGATTGTTCTTAGCGTCCATCCGCCACAACATCTATACAAAGGATTGTGTATGGGAAATAAGATGAACTTTCCGATTAGTTCTTATGAACAATGTACAGGGGAGCAAGTCTCCACAAGTTATAACCTATAGTTGTACATCTCATCAAGTACTTAGGCTAGTTATGTTTCACATTATAAATAGGAGTCATCCAACTATACAGAAACACTCTTTTTGCTTACACATTAAGGCTTATCTCCGACATCATTAGGTCTCACGTTCAAATCCCAGTGAAGTCAAAAGATACTAGGCGATTTCTTCTCATATGCCTAAGCCTTGATGAGCAAATCTACCTAGTATTTGTGTTGGTAACTTGATTTACGTAAGATTAGATATACTGTCGTCTTCTTTCGTTGATAGTTTGATATAGAGAACATGAAGTATTAACAAAAAGATAAAGGCCTAAAACAAACTTACTCTTGATCCACCAATTGTACCAGTCAATCACTAATGTCTCAAGATCCAATGAACTCTGTAAAAAGCTGTAAATTCCGGGGAAGTCCAGCGATTCTAGCCCTGCGTTAAGTTTTAAGAATTTTCGGCTTGATGGGGGGACTGCCAGCCTCCCAACTCCAGTATGGACATGCACTTTACAAACGAAATAGATAAACCAAAATATTTCAAAACAAGGAAATGTGACATATACTTGAGAAATGACATGAAAAATTGTTGAATAATTCGTAAAACAACTTGGACTATAGGACTAGATAGAATATGAATAAACCTGAATGCACCAGGGACCCAACTCAAGATCCTCGACATGGCCAACAACGTGAAGAAGTTCCTTGAAATAGCTACATTCCTCATCCAAGTCTCGTTCTTCTCCATCTAGTGAATCTTCAAACTCTAAAAATATGTCTGTACTGACAAGTGAAGCCACATTTCTCCGTTGCAAGCATATCTCATCGCAAAACCCCAAAAGTTCAAAGTATTTAAGATGGGGAGCTAATATTTCGAGGCGAATGTCATCATTCTCATTTTGGTAATCTTTTATGCTCAAATATTTCAGCTTCACAGAGGTGACATCCAGACGACTAATGCCCATAACGTTTTCAAGTTCGAAGTACTCCAAGTTAGGACAACCCGATAATACCTTTTCCAATATACGATCTGTCAAATTCAAGGACGCGATTGAAAGAAAATCGAGATTGCTCCAGTTAACACTACCAGAAGGGTTTAATTCACAGCTCATTAATATCAAACTCCTCAATGACGTATTCTTAAATGCAAATTGAGGAAGCTCGTATTTTTGGTTACTTACAAAGCTAAATCCAAGTGTAAAACATTCAACTTTAGCAACTTTAGTAGCAAAATGTACCCATAAATCAACATCTTTAACATAACTCCTGTCGTACCTAAAGAGTAATCCAAGTGTTAATTCTTCAACATTAGCAACTTTAGTACTCCCTCTGACCTCTGACCCAATTTATGTGGCAAATTTCGAGAGTCAAAGCATTTAAGTTTGATGGTGAATTTGGGCAAAACTACTTAAAAAGTAATATAAGTCACAATAATTGACAATTCAAAATATTTAAAAAATATATGAAAAAATTATAGTCAAATATAGACTTATTTGAATCTCGAAATTTGAAAGACGACACATAAATTGGGACAAAGGGAATAGCAAAATGTACCCATAAATCAACATTTTTAACATAACTTTTGTCATACATAGACAGAATGCCCCTGAACCTTACGATATTCTGGTAAAAATATACTATAAGTCACAATAATTGACAATTCAAAATATTTAAAAGATATATGAGAAAATTACATTCAAAGATAGACTTGTATGAATATCGAAATTCGAAAGGTGACACATAAATTGGGACGGAAGGAGTAGCAAAATGTACCCATATATCAACATCTTTTAACATAACTCTTGTCATACATAGGCGAATGCCCCTGAACCTTAAGGATATTCTAGTAAAAATATACTATAAGTCACAATAATTGACAATTCAAAATATTTAAAAGATATATGAATAAATTACAGTGAAAAATAGACTTGTTTTTGTGACCTAGTGGTTAATGACTTATTTCAGGTTCAAATCTAGGCATCTAGCGGAAACAACAACACCAGGTGATTCTTCCAATCTTTTCTAGCCTTGGTGGACAGAGTTACCTGGTACCTGTTGCTGGTGGGAGGTGACAGGTATCCCATGGATTTAGTCGATATGCACGAAAGTTGGCACGAACACCACGATCATCGAAAAAAATAGACTTGTTTGAATTTCAAAATTCAAGGGGTGACACATAAATTGGGACGGAGGGAGTAGCAAATTGTACCCATAAATCAACATCTTTAACATAACTTTTGTCATACCTAGGTAGAATTCCCCTGTGATAGTGGAATGGACATCCAAAGAACTCGCCATCGCGCAGATAATACGCTGGCTCTCACAACTGTTTTACTGTCATCCCACAACTTTGGGAGAATGTGCAGTAGGATATATATTTGGAAACTACATAAAAAGTGCTCACAATAATTGATAATTACAGTCAAAGATAGACTTGTTTGAATCTCGAAATTCAAAAAGTGTCACGTAAATTGGAACGAAGGGTACCAAAATGTACTCATAAATCAACATATTTAACATAACTTTCGTCATACCTAGGTAAAATGCCCCTGAATCTTACGATTTTCTGACAAGACCTCCAATAATAAAGTTCTCTATTAGTGGAAGCAATGAAATCTGAAACGTCCTTTTCAGTGTAACCATTTAGGGAATAAGGGAGATCATAGTAGAGTGATAGTCGAACGGACATCCAAAGAAACCTCCATCGCGTAGACAGTACGCTGGTTCTCACAACTGTTTTACTTTCGTCCCATAACATATAGAGAATGTGTACTAGAATTGAGTCCGGCAAATCACTGAGTCGATCTCCGCCTCCCCCGCCATGATTTTCTTATGCATTTCCATGGGGTTGTGTTGGCGGGATGGTGGCTTTATGTAGCCAAATTGAACCATATGAAAATTTAGCAAAACATAAATAAACTTTATGTTTTTGAAAATTGGAAAAACATAAAGTTTTAGTCGTTTGGTTGGGAACATGTTATCCCGGGATAATTAGTCTTGGGATTAGCTATTCCAGGATTAGTTATCCCACCATGTATATGGGATAACTTATCCCATCACTATGGTATAAATGGTGGGATAAATAATCTCGAAACTAACTAATACCTCCAACCAACACCCGAGACTATTATATCTTATACCTCACACCAAACAACCCCTAAAGGTTTAAGCGCTCGTTTGATATGAGGCATAAGGATAATAATCTCGACATAATATATCTTTAAGGATTAACTTTATCTCATTTTTTATTTGAGATATTAGTTAATCCCGAGATTATTTTATCCCGTCATTTTTATGAGGTCGTTTGGTACACCGGACGGGATAAGTAGATATCTCATGGAACTATTTTATCCCACTCTTCATATGGGATAGTAATCTCACCATTTTAGTGCAAATCGTAGGATAAAATAATAAAGTTAATCCCATAATTATTTTTCTCATTCAGTGTACCAAACGGTCCCTAATTGGTGTGATTACTATCTCATACAAAAGGTGGGATAAAATAACCCTATAAAATATTCCAACCAGAAATATCTTGCTTATTCCATCCCGCGTACCAAACCACCCTAACTCTCTTTTTTATATGCATGATCATCTTGAGAATACATTTCTGAGACTATAAATAGGAAAATTACAGCAAAAAGAATAAAACCAAACAAGGTAACCACTAAGCTGCTATTGTTACTAAAAGTCACTTACAAGTTACAACAGACACCATACAAAAGGATGATAGAAGTATTGGATTTCCCCAAAACTTCCAATGCCATCCAAGAAACTGACTAATATACACTGGGATGGTAAGCACCCCTCACTTTCAACACGAAGATTGTGAGTTCGAGTCACCGAGGGAGCAAAAAGGGTGGGAGCTCCTACGGAGGGGTAAAAAAAAAACCTCACTTCCTTTTTTTCTTTGCCAAATCTACAAATATCAAGATATGTCTAAACTAATTTATTCCTGCCGGATAAACGGAGAAGAGCTAATATCAGTTGTACTGTAAAATGAGTCCTCTGCTCCGCCATAGTAGGTCTCTTCCTTTTCCTCGTCCCACTTCACGACTTCTCTTATATACTTGAATGCCTCGTCAACTGTCACTCGGTCTCTTGCCCGAGCTTGCCACACAAATAGTTTTTTACCCGTGAGAGAAGTATAAAGGTCTTTGAACTTCATTGCGACATAATAATATGCTTGGTTTGCTAGTGATATGTTGTTATGGAGAGTCCACAATGGACTGAAATCGCTGAACCACTCGCAAGAGTCCAATGGTGCACGAATGATCTTCTCCTCGAACAGATCATACTTGTTCAAGATTAAAACAAATGGGGTTTCTCTGAAACATGGATGTCTGACCATTGTTTCGAAGAGTTCTTTGATATGCACCATCTTGTTCTGAAGTAGTCTACCGCTAGCACAGTCCTCCTGAGAAAGCCACATCTGATCATAGTCACTCAGGGCCACACAAAATACTACAACACGAACATCTTCAAACATCTCCACCCATTTGCATCCTTCATTCATTCCATTGGCATTTACTCTAATTAGCTGGTACCTGTCAGGAAATGCGATTAGTCTATGTCACATAACCATTAAAATGAGATTAGTCTATGTCCACTAGACTCAAGTAGATTATTTGGATGAGTACATAATATACTTTCAACGTTTAGCAAGTTCTCAGCATGTTTGAACAATCCATACAAATTGCTCGTCTCCAACAAAGATTATTTGGATGAGTACATAACAATAGATTAATTTTTACCAAGTCTGTATAATGTGCAAAGCATAGCATATCTTTAGGGATTGATAGAATTTCTCTTTTGATTATTTCATTAATTAGCATAGCAATGTAAATGTATATGTACCCATCACGTTGTGGATTAGAATACAAGGAAATTTCTCCATTGTTTTGTTTATTTACACTTCTCTTCAACAAGTATAGAAAATTTTTATTAATATAACTAGCCGAGCACCAAGACTGCTGGTGAGTACAAAATCTATGTACAACTCAGGCTATTCCTGAAGCCTGAAGGTAAAATATATCACAGCAATAGCTTCATCAACATCTTTCATTTCACACCAAAAAGCATTTTTCAGATACATTTTAATCTATGTTGCTCGGAATCTTCAAATGTCGACGGGTGCACACCGGATACTCCAAAAGTAGTGCATTTTTGGAGAAGCCGACATAGGTGCGACAATATTTTTGGAGAGTCCGAGCAACATGGATTTTCATTATCATGAGGTGTCATGCATGCAAAATAAACAATTTACGCTGCCCATCAGAAATATGCATCAAGCTAGAGTACATCAAGAAAATTCTCAACGTCTAAAATTAAAAAGATAATTATCACTTAACGCCACAAAATGTAATCGTCCTAGTATGAGGAGAATGGTTACCTAGTCAGAGGTGGTGCAGGAGCATCCAGATTGTCTCCATAGGTTTCAGACATTGGGCTACGATCATCCAAGGAGAACTCCATAAAAGCCAAACCATTGCCTTGGGTAACTCCTTCAGCGTATAGTATATCTCGCTCTGAAGGTTCATATTCATTGCTTGATACCTCAACAGCCTAGAAGACCGGAAAAAGACCAATTTAGTATCCATTATCCATCTTCTCTAGTGGTTGGCATTAATCAAATTAAAAATCTGTTCATTAGTAGGTGTACTCCAGAAAACAAAGTAAAATGGGTCTTACGTCCACTTGTTATAACTTCATCTCGAGAAAGGATCTAGATTGTATATTACTCAATCAAAGAAATAACCCTCTGGCAGCAGTTGCCTATGACAGTAACTGGACAAAGTCAAATATGTTCTTGACAATGCATACTTACAAGGAAATAAGTGAATAAGTAGAAAACTTTAGAAAGTCAATATCCATCTATGTAACAGTATATAGCTGAACCATGAGAACACTACAGATCTTTAGAGAGAGATGTTACCAAGAGAGCAGAGCAAAATGCATATAGACGACATATGATTGACAATTCAGATCAACTAGATAACCGAAACAACTCATTACCCATATACATTTAAGATAGTGCAAGAACGAGTTATGCAACTGCATTGCTCAAGAGACTTTTGGACAATTTGATTCAATAAGACTACTCCTATGCTCCAAAAAGTACCTTGCTCAAGAAGTAATCTGCTACATCTGGAAGGAAATGAAGCTCATTTCTTCTCTTGTATGTTTCCTGTATAGCAGGATCCTTCCACACCTCTTCAACCAGAGGAGCATATTCACGTGTTGCTGCAGGGAAAAATGCATCTAAATCTCCGGTGGCGATGATGTCCAGTAGCCAATCAGAGAAATGCTTCAGTCTCGGATTCAAGGAATAGATTCGCTGGTTAGTTTCGGAAGATCCCACTTCACCACCTATAAAGTTGAACTTAGTTACTAAATTTAGCCATCACTTCCTTTGACCACGACATTGTGGATCATCAATGAAATTTGAAACCATATAGTCGATAGAATTCCAAATAATGAAGGTTATTTATGTACCAACGAGGATATCTCTGACCTTAGTAAAGTTGCAGCATCTTTTTAGTAAGTGGCATGCAACATTTAAACTCTATATAATAAGACTGTAGGAGACTTTACGTCTTTGAAATTGGTCAAAGGTGAAACAAGTAAATAACAGAATATTGAGAATCAAATAACTCCCTTGAAGATTCCTCTCTGTGACTTCATTTTACCACAATAAATTGAAACTTTACTCTTTACTAACATCAAGAATTGAAAAGAACTGCTCTATCTTTATATATTTTATAGTGTTAGAGTGGGTAAAAAGTCCCACATTGGTTGGGGAATGGACTGATGGTCTCCTTATATGGACTTGGGCAATCCTCCCCTCAGGAACTAGCTTTTGGGGTTGAGTTAGGCCCAGGTGTCATATCTTTACATGGTATCAGAGCCAGGTCCATTCCCGTTTGGGCTCCCGGTCCACGCTCCAGTTGGGCCCTGGGCGTGAAGGGGGGTGTTAGAGTGGGTAAAAAGTTCCACATTGGTTGGGGAATGGACTGATGGTCTCCTTATATGGACTTGGGCAATCCTCCCCTCAGGAGCTAGCTTTTGGGGTTGAGTTACATATAGCAAAAAGACATCCCAAAGGGAAATCCATGACAAAAGCTATCAATTCTAGACAAAATTGCCAGAATGACATTGCTACTTTATGGAAATCAGTGTAACTCAATTTCACTTCTCGCAAATCTAATTGAAGAAAAATCCAATAGATTTGTTTAGAGACTGAGACTATTGGAGTATGGGTGAAACTTTGGAGCAGTAAAGTATAATATTTCTGCAGTTCTATTTCTACCTCCATAATTTGTTAAGTAGGACATGGATTCCACTAGACACAATCTATCAATAGTGGAAATAATTTCCACTAAGTGGAATAAAGCCCTTCCCGCAGAGGTGAAGGGGGCCAGAGCTCCAAGTCCAACGGTATGACCACTAATCTACCCAACTGGCGCAAGTACTTAGTAAGAGGACTTTCTATCACTAATTTTAGAGATGTATATGAAAAAACCTTCAGCCTCTATTCTTGACAAAGCCTCCTCTTCAAAGCGCTCCCTTCCATCAAGAAGAATGCTCAGATATTTGTACATGTTGCTTTGAATCATCAGCTTGATATCTTGAACTTCTTCAGCAGTGAACTTGTTCCCATACAAAAGTTTTGCCTGCTCGGAAGGTTGTGGGAAATGAGTATAATAACAGAAAGCAAGGAAGTACAATTAATCACTTAACGACTAAGAAAAGTCAATTTCCTTTGTTCATAACCGAGAAATCCACCAGGGAAAGTGGCGAACAACTCAAAACTCGGTCGACAATGGATTTGTCCCTTTACCCTTCTCCACTTAAGGAAAGTCAAACAACTATAGTGTAGGTAAATAGAACAATGGATAGTTGAGTTATGAAACTCGCGAAAAAAGTGATAGTTTAGGTGTGCTTTTTATCATTAACTCTCAGACAAATGAAAAGAACAGACAGATGAGCAAGCTGTATACAAACATTTTAACACGACAAACTCTCACACAAATGAAAAGAACAGACAGATGAGCAAGCTGTATACAAACATTTTAACACGACAAAAATTTTCAGGAAAATTTCTTAAAGATTCCAGATATAGAAGCTTGACTTCAGATTAAAAAAAAAGCTAAATGAAGAAAAAGCATTTCATCTAACTAGCGGTATGCAATAAATAACTTAGACAGGTCCAATATGGCAATACCTGTTTGAAAATAGTGCTCGTTCCGGAACTTTCAAGTCCAAGTAAAAGTAGCTTCTGAACCCTTTTTTGCTCTATATAATTTGTAACAGTAGTATAATTGCTAGGTTCATCCCTCTGTCCATGGGGCTGACCAGCAGGTACTGGCAGCGACAACAGAGAGCAGATAAAGCGCGTAAATGCCTGTATAAGAAACAAATATTAGATATTTAAGAACCAACTAGCCCAACTAACAGAGTCAAAAATGCATCCTAAATCAACTTCTTTTTGCTACCTTTTCCCATATGTTACCCCGAATATTGTTTTGTCCTTCCTCCTCATATCGACCATCATCATATACCCAAAAGTGAGTATCCCGGGGACATTGCACATTTGCAAGCTGAAATAAAAGATAAGAATGATTCACTGCAGAAAAGCTGTTGAGGACATGATAACAGATCCATTTTAATTTGATTCATTTTCCCAAGGGCCTTAACTTAATGTATGTGACATAGACACATGCAAATATTGTCAAATAAACATCTCATATTAGCATCACTGGACTCTGCTTTTCCAAGTATTACATTTTTTTACAGTTTTATTTCCCTATTGAACTTCTCTTTTCTAGTAAATTAGGTAAAATCACAAACACTTACATCCTTCAAAGATTTTCAGGACAGCAAAGACTTAGGTGATAAGAGACTTTCCTCGTCAATTAATGCAAATATTAATGAAAAGAGTAACTGCAACCTACTAAAACAAGCATTATTTTCCTGACCAATAGGCCGCCAGTGGTCTCAAAGTAAGGATAGCAAAATCACAATTAATTACGAGTGGGGACCGACTTTATAGTTTGACAGTTGCAGAAGACGACAACAGATATAAAACATAAGGCACATTTCATTACCAATCAGAACAGTAATCTCAGAGCCATAAATGATTACTTGGATGTAGATTTTATTTAACTTCACAGTATATCAGTAAAATGATTGCAGTGGTAATAGGATCAGAAAAAATCAATGCGCGCGCAAGCTGTACCGAACACCACAGTTATAACAAAAAAAAAAATCAATGCTGCAGACAACATTTGGTGAAAGAAATCGCTAAAGGAAACAGCATGACAATAAGTGACATAATTGACCAAAAAAGAGGAGATATCATTCGCCACCTACAAACAGGAAAACTTCAAGTGAAAAGGCATAAAGTGTGACTATTAAATAGAAAGTAACCATTAGCTTGGCATTCAAATACTGCACAGTAATTGTTCTATGACAAGTTATTGCCCCAAAATATTAATGGGAACTTTGTCCTACAAACAACATACCTTCAGCACCTTCAGTTCCAGTTTAGTTATCTCTCGGCCATTAATATAGACCTGCGTTGTTCCATTGCTTGCATGCGGACTAAGTTTCCCAGTAAAATTCAGGTTTGAACTCACAATTCTGTCAGGTTTTTCTCCTTCCTGTTAAATTAAAAAGCCAAAGCTGCATTAACTTTCTTACTTTCCGATACGGATTACAACGAATGATTAGTTAAACTTCAATAAGCAAAATTACCTTTCCCCAAAGTCCAGATTCCTTGTCATACCAATAACTTCCGGGCTTCAACTTCTGAGGCGGTAAAGGGCACCCAAAGAGTTCTGCCATCTCATCAGGCTTCAAAGGAAATCCATTAATAATCAACTGTTCCGGTCGGAGCTGATTAGCAGCACATTCTTTTTCTGCTTTCATTATTTGCTTGACTTCCAAGGGACTAAGCAAACGTGATAATACTCTTGAATGTTTGCCAAGTTTGAACCTCTTTGACTCATCAATTGGATCACCGATGCAACTTACACATTTGCGCCCCTCAGGCATTGAACCCATTGCTCTGAGCACACAATTGATGCAATACTTTGCATCACAAACCAAGCATGACTCTTTATTTTCCCACTTCCCTTTCCCACACCTACAACAGAATCTTGATTTCTTTTTCTTCTTCTTTTCCTTGGAAACTCCAACATATTCCGGAAAGACTTGATTCTCAATGTCGACCACTTTTCTTTCAGATCTATTAATAGTATTGAATGTGACCATATGGGCTCTTCCCCCCACATTGTGCTTTGCAGAATTCTCAGAGGGATTATGCTCGGACCCAGGGGACGCTGAGGGCGAACCTGAAGAAGAATCAGGGCTCTGCAGTACAGACACCTGGGACTCTGAACTACCTGAAATCCTTGGACTTTGACTTGGTTGCTGCGATACATGCAATGGGATTGGCTCTATAACAGGTGTGACATCCCGGCCAATGGATCTTCTTGATTCTGAAAGAGGTTCTGCTATAGATGCTGTGGGAATTGCACCAGAATTCACAGCAACGGGTTCTACTCTAGGAAGCTCATAGGATATTGGAGGACCAGTATACTCTGATGCTATTGAGTAATCCATCGCATCCTCCTCAGGGAGGGGAACTCCCGGAGGAAGCATCCTCCTCACCATCTCCCTCCAATTCTCTCTACCATTCTTTTCCATCTTTATTTAAACGCGAAAATCGCAATCTTTTAACGCTGTATCCTCAATTTCTCACACATCTATCACTTCTTAATACCGCCGGTTCCACCATCATTTAGTAAACAGAAACATCTAAGTCAAACGCGACAAATAACAATGTTATAATTACTCTCCAAGGAGTTATATTAATAAAAGCTTAGTTTAAAACCAACAATTGCTAAGCATTCAACTCAGACTAATTTTACATAGTCACAATTCCTCCAAAAACACCTTCAATTTGGAAAAGTTCAACACTTTGAAATCTGACAACCAAACAATCCAAGCACAAAGCTTAACTAGCCAAACAACCAGACAAGACCCACCCACAAACACATTTTGTTTAAACAAAAATAAAAATCAAAGCTTTTCAGCAGCCATTGAGAACCATGAGGTCTTAGGTTCAAATCTCATCGGAGACAAAAACACGAGGTGATTTCTTCCCATCTGTCTTAGACTTGGTAAGCAGAGTTACCTGGTACTGTTACTGGTGGGAGGTCACAGGTATCCCGTGGAACTAGTCAAGGTGCACGAA
This sequence comes from Jaltomata sinuosa, assembly GCA_003996215.1. Taxonomy (NCBI): domain Eukaryota; kingdom Viridiplantae; phylum Streptophyta; class Magnoliopsida; order Solanales; family Solanaceae; genus Jaltomata; species Jaltomata sinuosa. The sequence continues at coordinate 1,081,746 of QJPP01000010.1, forward strand.
AGCTGGCCCGGACACCACAATTATTAAAAAAAATCAAAGCTTTTCATGATAATTAATACCAAAGTTCATATCTTCAAATGGGAATCTAACAACTTTGAACATTGAAGTGTTTAAAGCTTCAGAATCAAACTTAACCCAAGCTAATCCACAGTTTCCAACCCTAAACTACTTTGCAACAGTTTCAACCCAAACATACAAAAATACATATACACAAACTAATATAAAAACAAAAATAAGGGGGGGGGGGGGGGGTCAAGAAAAGAGGTGAAATGAAGAAAGTTTTTAACTTTAAGTTAAAAAGAAGAAGAAAAAATGAAAAGGGGTTGTGTAACTTTTACCTGTGAAGTGAAAGTGACTAGCAAGCTGAAAATATGAATCTTGATGATTAAAAAGCTTTCACTTTTCTTATAGAGCTCCAAAAGTCTGAAAAAAATATCAAAAGGGGTTTATTGTTAAAGCCTAATCTTTTGAGGGAATCAACCTTTTTGAGCAAAGAAGAAAGAAGCTGCAAAAAGAAAGAGAGAAAAATTTGTAGCTAACACAGAGAGAGTAAAAGACTGATGATAAATATGCTGAATACAAAGAAGATAGATAGCTGGGGTGGGTGGGGTGGGTGGGGTGGGGGTGGGGGTGGGGGTGGGGGTGGGGGTGGGGGGGTTGAGATGTGGGGTCCATGTGAAGAGTGCACGGTTTTGGACTGTGTTAAAGAAGGGTGATGATGATGAAGAAGATGGACAAAGGGGCAGGTGAGAGAGCGTGAGTGCACGCGCTTATGGTAGCGAGTGGGAGTAGGTGACCAAAAAATGGAAATCATTATTAATGCATAAATATTTTTTAAAAAATATTATCCTATTTTATTTTTTAATGTATAAATATTTTTAAAAAAAATACTATCCAATTTTATTGCCTCATTGGTTTTGATTTTAGTATTGCTTCCTCACCTGACGAGGGTCTATCGGAAACAAACTCTCTACATTTTTAAAATAGAGGTAAGACTGCATAAACAGTCTCCCTAAATTCAAATTATGAAATCAAATCGCATATGTTGTTAATGTTATATTATCCGATTTCTAAATATTATAGTTTATTAAGTTTTAAAAATATTTTCATCGCGTTAAACTCACTTTACATGTATAAACTAGCAGTAAAAAAACTTCTACATTTACGTAATTAACTTTTTTTATTTCTATAATCATCTGATATCCTATTATTTTGACTATTTTAAATTCTCATTGTACAAAATTTATTAAAGAAAAAAGCATTCTTTATCAAAAAATTCTTCATTCCGGGATTTGAACCTTATAAATAGAGAAAATAGTAATATTAATTACAATATTTAAATTCAAATAATAAATAACTTATTACTTCTTAAAAGTATCCTAAAAAGTTAAACTACTCCCTCCGTCCATTTTTACTTGTCTATTATTGACTTTGCACACTTTTTTAAAAACTATAAAATAGAAAGATAATTTTATCATATCACCCTTTAAATATAATAAATGTAATAGGGAAATGACTATAATTAATGATAAGGATAAATTAAGAACAAAGTGTAAATTATCTCTTGATTTTATAAATTGAACAAGTATTATTAGATATTTATTTTTTAGCATAGTAGACAAATAAAAATAGACGGATGGAGTAAATTCAGTTCACCAAAACAACTACTACAATATTTGGGACTATTAAATATTAGGAGTACCTAATATAGAGATCATTTATGATTTTGTCTAAACTTAAATATTGTATTATTTAATTTCTAAATTGATCCCATAAGATAGATCCATAAAGTTTGTCCTACAGACAGATTAGCAATCCATTAGATCAGACAAAGTCTACTATTTTTGGCAGTAACAAGATCTCAATTATCTTTTTTTATAATAATCTTTTAAGTACTTTTTTTGTTCCATAATATTTGTCATATTTTACTTCTCGAGACAAATTATATCAACTTTAAGCAATATTTTAAGATATATTATTTTCATTATGTTAATATAAAAAAAATTATAATTTATATTATTTTTTTATAATTTTTGAATATTTAAATTATAATTTTAAAATATTAAATTAGCTAATTTAATTCAGCTCTGAAAGTTAGTCAAATTGACTCTCGAAAAAGTAAAATATGGCAATTTATATGGGACGGAGGGAGTATTATGTCTGTTAAAAAATTAATACATTGAAACAAATTATATGTGTGAATAATTTTAACTTTCATAATTAGTCAAATTAATTTTTGATAAACAAAAAATATTATATAAATTGAATAAGAGAGAGTAATGAAACCCAGAGAAACTTTATTCGATCGAGTCTTCATTAAATTATTAAAAAATAAGATAAAATGTGGGATGTGGCGTTGCAACTTTAAACTAGCAACAAAAAAAAAATGCATCAAAAAGATTATATTTCTATGAATGTTATATTACTCCTCTTTTCATTCCAAATTCAAGAATGTGAAATGAATATGATCGATACGATTAATTAGTATGTGAGCCTTTTATATTATTTTTTTGTATCCCCTGTACTTCGGATACAATTCAATCCTTTTACGGCTAAATTTTAGTTCGTGAAAAGCCTTCGATGACTTCTCTATGAGAACATCAATTTTTAGTTGAATATAGACGGAATATAAAAAGGGTGAAAGAGAGAGAAAAGTGGAGGACCACATTATTGATGTCAAATGAAGAGGAGACCTTAGTCATTTCAAAAACTTGGTCCGAACGAAATAACAACAATCAATTCAACTTTTGGGTACTTTTTTTTTTTTGGTTAAATTTTTGGATACTTGTTACGCATACATCACTTTAGATAGGAAGGTATAGGAATTAAGGATTCGGAGAAGTTTTGGTATTTAAACGGAAAAGGTAAAAAGCGTAGACTCATTGTTTACTGAATTTCAAACTGTGTCACTGACCCTCATAGATTTCATAATTCCTTCGGAGGGCACATGTCACAGGTTCGAACGTTGCTATACACAAGAGTTTTGGTATTTACACGGAGAAGGTAAAAGGGTGGACTCCTTATTCTCCGAGTTTCAAACTATGCGTCACTGACCCTTGAGAATTTCTCGGTTATCAAAAAAATAAAAAGAACTCATTCAATAGGGTTCCTTCATGGCTGCCTACTTCCTGTTTTCTCAACCAGAGATCAATATGCAAAGGTGGAGAAATTTGCAGCAACTTTCCCCACTAAATCCAGCCTTTGGACTTTCATGGTTGATAACCCGCCAATGAAAATCCAACTGTCAAATTGGACGGATCATGATTTCATGGGCTAATAAACTGTTTATCGATTTCTTGTCCAAGAAAACCAGGAAATGCAGCTAGTTCAGACAACGTGACCACACTGTTGTATACGGAGGATGCAACATATATTTAGCGGGATCAACTGAACTCAGTGCCTCAACACAAACATAGCTATATATGTGTGTGTTAACAATTAACATTTCAACAAACATTCATTTTTGAACACACAATTACAAAAGTACGATGCATCAAGTCCTAAGAACCTGAAATGTTGAACTGGTCAAGTCTAAACCTTGAAAATCCGCCTCTGATTGTGTAACATTTCCTCCAGGGAAGAGAAACTCTACCTCGTTTTTGCAACATAGGGAACTAGTTGTGGTATGTATTATATTTACTGACCGGGTTGTCACCCCAAATTGTCACTACTACAACCACAGTTCTGTTCCACTAAGAGAACACCAAAATCTGCAGACATGTACAATTGCAAGTACTAATTGTTGCAAATGCAACGACAAAGATGCAACTATATCAACAATTAACATTCCGGGAGGAGAAATGAACTCTCTAAAATCTAAAGGCGAAGAAATGAGGTCTTCCAAGAAACTGTCCTCACTACCTTGGGATCGATCCGCCACTTACTCCTCCTGCTAGTCCCCAGAGACATTGGTGTTTCGTCTATATGCTGCATCGTATGCTTCTCAATACTTTGACCAACTTTCCTCGCACATCTTGGCCAACTACAATTAACAACAATAGAGAGGTAAATATGAAGGTGCAGAGAGTCTTTCGAATATCAAGAAAAATTGGCAAAATAATGTCTACAAGGAATCTACTCCTTTGAAAATGTTATACTGAAAATAGAACATTTCTTATATAATTTTATGTGCATGGTTCGAACTGAGTGTTGTTGCCTGTTGTATGTGACAGTGGTAGAGAATGAGGCTGATGCATTACTAAAGTCATGAAAAATAAAGAGTGACGTAAATTGCGGTAGCATAATATAGACAGTAATAATTATATCTTCTGTCAAAACCCTATTCAATTCAGTTTCTCAAACCACCACTACGCGGAGAAAGGGGGAGAGGGGGATTCCACCAAAAAATAATATCATTTGGGGGTGTACATCCTCATTTTGCAAATTACAACTTCAACAATAAGTGTCACAGACAATCTATCCAAAGTGCCTTAAATAGATGAGCTACCCAAAGGAGGAAACAAGTCCAATTCAATTATTAAGCATAGAGTAGTAATCTATAACCAAGAAATTACAAAGGCGTGAAATCAAGAACAGTGATTATCAGAAAAGGCCACAGAGCTCCATATTTTCATCAGTATTTTAATTATCTCAATGTTGCTACTAAATTTTCTTTTTTGGGGATAAGTAATAACTAAGACTAATTTTATCAACAACACAAAGGTGGTACAAATGTGGAGGTGTAAAACGACACAAAAAGGCGACGTTGATCTGATGTTTGACCATCATTGATGGTTCCATTCACAAGTATGGCAAGGAAATCAGATACAATATGATACGTGAACAGAGTACTTTCTAGTAACAGAATGATTTAAATAAACATCATGCTCAATGCAAACCAGTTTTACCTAAATGGGTAATCTCAAAAGGTAATAGCTCAGCGCAAGAAGTCCATTTCCATCTGATTCGCATACTCTTTAACTCCCCCCGTTAATAGCTAGCAACTCGCGAGGCAATGAAGCTTGATCCAGTTCCCAACAGTTCTTGGAGATGTTTGAGGCTTCTTCATCAGATAGCTTTCTTGCAGGAATCCGATGCGAAAACAACCTAAGCTCATCCTTCCCTAACAACTTAACAGCGTGAGCCCCTACCTCTCTCCTCTTGAAAATAGTCCTGAACTCATCAACTCTTTCAAGATATGCGATACTCACACCAAGTAAGTCAGTGTAACTACTCAAAGATACAACAATATCATAACATTGCTTATCCTCCATTGGAGACCTGCTGCTAGCACCTAAAGCATTCTCTTTATACAATGCCCATATTGAACCTTTCGAGGGGTAAATCCTATACAACTCTCTTGCTGCTCTTTCACTATCAACAACATGTGAAAACTTCTTCAAAGATTTAACCAAAGCCTGCCTAGAAACCTTAAATTTCCCACAAGAAATATGAAAGCCCCTTTTCCCCCAATGCAGTAGTGCCTCATCACTATTACTTTGAAATTCCAACCAGTTCAATCTCACCTGAAAGGGATGCAAAGAAATAACATCATCAATCAAAGCATAATCCCTTGGCATTCCATCATCATCATAAACAGCCCATACTTGTCCTTTCTTGAAACTCCTCTCTACTCTATCCTTGTCAAAATTATAAAGATCAAAACTTTCCGCTGCCACTATCTCCAAATCATCTTGCCTAGGCCCCTTACCCTTCTTGCTACTTTTTGATAAAGTACCCTTCTTGATACTTAAATCCGTTCTTCTTTCTGCATCCTCTAAACCATTTGCCTTTAGCGTCTCACGCCTCATCCTCTTCTCTCTCACCCTCGTGATTGGTGGCTCCGTCTCCACTTTGTCTTCCTCTTCTATCAAATTCAAATTCGTCTCATTTCTTTCCTCACTTGCCTTTTCCATTAAATTTAACCTCATCGTCTTCTCATTCTCAGCCATTATCTCCGAATCATCCTGCCTTGACCCTTTACCACACCTCTTGCTACTTAAATCCCTTCTTCTTCTTCTTCTTCTTCCCTCCTCCAAACCATCCCCCTTTAACGCCTCACGTCTCATCCTCGTTTCTCTCACCCTTGCAATCAGTGTCTCAATCTCCACTTCATCTTCCTCTTCTATCAAACTCGAATTCATTTCCTTTCTTTCTTCACTATCCTTTTCCGTTAAATTAAACGCAATCGACTTCCCATTCTCCGTCATTATCTCAGAATCATCCTGCCTTTTACCACCCCTGTTGCTATTCAAATCCCTTCTTCTTCCTGCATCATCCGAACCATCTCCCTTTAACGCCTCACGTCTCATCCTTTTGTCTCTCACCCTTGAAATCAGTGTCTCCATCTCCATTTCATCTTCCTCTTCAATCAAACTCAAACTCGTTTCCTTTCTATTTTCACTTTCCTTTTCCGTTAAATTAAACTTCATCGCCTTCTCATTCTCCTCCTTCCCATTCTCCGAATCATCCTGCCTTAACCCTTTACCATCCCTGTTGCTACTTAAATCCCTTCTTCTTCCTCCATCCTCCGAAGCATCTCCCTTTAACGCCTCACGCCTCATCCTTTTCTCTCTCACTCTTGCAATCAGCGTCTCCATCTCCACATCCTCTTCCTCTTCTATCAAACTCGAATCCATCTCCTTTCTTTTCTCACTTTCTTCCCCCTTATCTTTTACCGGGATCTTTTCCTTATTCACCTTCTTCTTCACTAACACCTGCATCTCAGCTAATGTCATTGTATCTTCCCCTTCACCTACATTTCTCCTCACCTTACCATTATTCCTTGACCTCAACCCCTTAATCAAACCATCGTCGCTCTCAACATCAACCTCATTTCCAACACCAATTCCATCGACATTTCTCGTCATTTTTCCACTTGGCCTCTTCCCCACTAACTCCCTATTTCTTGAAGAACCAAAGCTCACATTTTTCCTAGCTTTAATCCTAGCACTCACTCTTTTCTCTACATTTTCACCATTTTCTGAAACCTCAATCGCCACGAAACTCTTCTTACAACTTGGGCACATCAAATTATGCCCTAAATACTTCTTATCAAACTGATGCAACAATCTACAAGTCGAACACGCGGTCCAAAACGACGTCGTTTTTTCATCACCCTCCTCCTCAACCATAACAGCTGCTGCTGACTGCATAGCAACTCTAAGCTTCACATCATACTCCTTCCTCCTAATCCTATCCGACAAAACCCTAAACGCTTCTCCGACAACCTTAAAAGCATCCTCGGATGCCACGAAAGGGTTCTTATCAGGGTGGAGTGCTAACGCTAGCTTCCTGTACTGTTTTTTGATTGTGTTGATGTGTGAGAACCGCTCTGTTTGTAGGATTTTGTAGTAGTCGGGAAGAGGAGATGGAGCCGCAGGAGTTGCGGCGGCGGTTACCGCCGGAACGGTGGCGGTATGTAGGATTTTGAAGGCGGTGAGGATTTCGGAAACGCCGTCGACGGCGGAGTGGAGATTGTGGGCCCGCTTGGCGTATTTGAGAGCTGATTTGAGGTTGCCGGAGCTGTATTTCTGTTCGGCTAGGGTTTTGAGCCGCAAGGATTCAGCTTCGGCTTGTGGTTTTGCTTCGTCGTCGGCCATTTTTATAGTCGGAGCAATTGGTGGTGATCGGCGACCGGTGAGGAAAGAAATATAAGAAAAGAGGGAAAAAAGATAAGTAGTTAATTAACTTCTCACCCCCATGAATTGGGTTTAAATTAAGTTTACCCCCTTGAAGTTTTGAGATATGCTTATTAAGTGCCGTCAAGTTTTTCATATCATAATATTTTCATCTCATTTCACGGAGTGTGTTTTTCTCGAGCCGAGGGTCTTTCGGAAACAACCTTCTATCCTATAAGGGTCTGCATTTCTTTCGCCGGCCCTTATAGGAGTAGGAGCGTGATTAGATAGATATTTGTCCGATCACGCAACAATTAATTGTTCGACCTTAGTCTTGGGCTGATCTCAGACTTCAATCAACTCCTTTGTACTTCGATCCAATCAATCGATTAAGTGGCTAATCTCTTTTGTTTCGGCAGGTAGCTAAAAGAAAGTCCTAGCTTAATCTTGAACTAGGGAAGGACAGCATAGCATTAGCTTCAATTGAACAAGCTTAACCTTTAAAAAAAAAAAGGTGGTAGGCCGACGTTGAACGCTATAGGTAAGGTCTGCCTGCATCTCACTCTTTCCAGACCCTGTTTGCGAGACCCTGCTTGCGAGACTCTACTAAGTGTTGTTGTTGTTGTTGTTCATGGAGTATGTTTCGCTCTTCTTGTGTATGGCACAATCAAGTAACTTAAGTGGTCGTTTCGTCATGAGATAAGGTGAGATATTTCAAAATTAAATTGGGGATCAAAATTTATACTTGTTTGATTGAAGATATGACTAATCTCAAAATAAATTTATACCTTAAACTTGTGTTATTTTATCCACATGGATAAATTAGTCGTAAAATTTATAATTTCAGAACTATAATTTCAAGATAACTTTGTTTGCGAATCATAACGGCGACATAATACAATTCTATTATGATCATAATATTTAGTCAAATATCACTCTAAAAAAGACGTTATGTCATCTATATCTCAATATTCCTCAAATATGTCAACAAAGTACATTGATTGATTTAAATAAGTTGCTAACAACATGTTCACCAATATTAAAATGTGAATAAATCTTTTAATTAAAAAGCGTATTATGCATTGAGTATACATTATACAATAATTACAAACTACTTATTAGATTAAACGTGTCAAAATTCTTTTAGGGGCAAAATTGTTAAAATTCCCTTGAGAGGAATAAATAAATTACATATATTGGCTTATATCCATTCAACTACAAGTACCATATGTTCAAGATTTTCACTTTTTTTTAACTACTTTGATATGCTTTTTCTTGAGCCGAGGGTCTATCTAAAACAGTCTCTCTATCTTCCAAAATAGGGGTAAGGTCTACGTACACACTACCCTCCCTAAACTCCACTTATGGGATTACACGAGATATGTTGTTGTATCACATGTTCAAGACTTCCAAAAGGAACACTGAGCTTTAACTCTCCAGCATGAAAACAAAAAAGTTTGTGACGTTGAACTAAACTCCTGATATATAAGAGAAAATCGAAAACACCCCTTATCTCATACTACTCTCTCGATACAGAATCTAATGTTAATGTACATTTTGCCTATTGAAACCTTACCACACTGTACCTATACAGAGAAAGCAACTAGTAAGCAAAAACAATAGGAATCACCTTAACAAAACATATAACACAAAGCAACATAATTTCTTTTCTGAACAGAAACAACAGAGCATCGCGGCAAAAACTTAACCACACCTCGTGTTTATACCAAATCATATAACTTTGTCATGATTACGAGAAAAATTAAGATAAGAATATACATGTTAATTGACCTTTCGCTAAGTGACTAAACTGTATGTAGAAGACATGTCATGTATCCATTGGTTTGATATGAACATCGGAAGTATTGCATGAAGCAAAGACTGATTCCATCAATGACTTGAAAGTTGAAACCTAACAAAATGGGGAATGAAAATTAAAATGATATCAGCTACCTTTCCTATCTTTTGGTTTTTCGTTCTCACTGGCCAACAAAATAACATGGACGATTAGAAGTTTGCGCGGACACAAGAAAACTGATCTCTGAACAGGTAAATTTCACAGATACTGCAAGCACAGAAGCAGCCATCTTACTGATGCACGATATCTGAGTGAAATTGAGCCATCGTGCTATTATACCTTGAGAAATACGCGAGTTATGCTACTATAAGTACTTCACCATGCCACGACCCTCCACACTGAGTTTGGTAGCTTGGAGTCCCTTCTTTTTTGGAGCTTTTAGTTGCTGCAGTTTCTTATTCATCTATCAACAACAGATCAGTAGGTCACTGTTAGATCAGAAGCAATACTATGTAGCAAAGGAAGAAATTTCCTAAAAAGTCGAGTTGAAAACTTATCCAGATCCCAGAGATAAAAATAATTATACTTCGAAGGAGATAACTATCCGTTAATATCCTAAACTAAGAGTGTGGAGGACAAACTTGAAGAATAACCACACAGAAACTACAGCATTACGTCGGTTCGTGAAGCCAAAGAGTCCTACAAGATTTTATAACACAATCTAAAATTTATACCACCACAGAGACTCCACCATTACATCCTTTCCGTGAAATCAAACGGTCTTGCAGGTACTGCTTTTCAAAGATGAACACATACTAATTCAACATCAAATTGAGCAACTTCATTTACCCCGACAACTTGATTTGTTAAAAGAAGGTGCTACTTTTTTTCTTATTTCTCATTTCTTGTGCTCAATGGAGTTAATAATAATAATAATGTAACCTAAGGTTTAAATTCAAATAGGAAGAGGGACAACACCTTCTGTCGGCGCTGGTCCAGAACCATTGCTTTAGCCCTGGCCCTAATATCTTCAGGACCAATCTTGGATTGTGGCCGCACCACAAAATCCATTGACATTGCTTCAGGCCTTGTTGTAACCTGTCTGGAAGATGACTGACCAGACTTTTGGCCCCTGCAGATTTCATACAAGTTAAATCTTGAAAAATTTAGGATGCAGTGGAGACGGTGCCGAATCCAAAAAAAATAGCATCTTACTGTGAAAATCCAACCAAGTCAAGGCCATCATCTCTAGAATCCATTCCTGAAGCTTTATTGATGGGCCTATAACAAGATAGCAAGACAATATAATTTTAAATGGTAAAAAAGGAAACTGAATATGTAGAAGAATCGAAGAACTGAAGATATTAGATACCTTTTCATGGATGGCCGTCTGTACTGGGCAGCTGTTTTATCTTCATGGTTTTTCATGTCCTCAAACCTTGTACTCTTGTTGAATATTGGTCGACTCTGGATCAAACACAACCAAGTGTCAATATTTATACACGCTGATAAGCGCCTCTTCTGTACATGTAATACTTAAATGAACTCTACAGACCAATAATAGAAGGTCTAGATACAAGCCATCACCAAACCAAAACAAACTTGTAGACAATGAGATGATAATGCCATGATGATATGAAAGGTGATGACTAAAAGATCTAAAGAATTCTTCAAAAGCATAACATAACCAGCAATATTACTTCATTAAATCTTAAAGACAGCAATTTATGTGCAGATCAAAAGAAAAGTAGAAGTATATTGTTTTGTTCTTAGGAGGAGGAAAGGAACCAACTATATCAGTGTAACTCCTGTATAATATTTCCCAAAAAAGTCAATAAAGAAGGAATATCCTATCGACTCGTCATAACCTATCCAACAAAAGTAAAAAGATTTCATTTAACAGTTTCTGAATCATGGAGTTAGCTCGGACTACCAAAGTTATTACTTGCTACAGGACAGAAGTTGCAACCTTTCATCCCTCGCTAAAAAAGGAGACGTGAAAGTTGAAGAGGATAGTTGCTTTACAGAAGCCGGAATAAAAGTTGCATGTTACATCGTATTATTCAGACACAGATAATTCGATAACCGATCCAGCAATTTAGCAGCCAAATAGGCCATTTGCGTTCCACCAAAACACACGGAAAAGGTAAGATCCCGACCCACAATTCATTTCATATTTCCATTACTTGGAGGAGAAAAAGAAAGTATGACATAGTTAACTCCAAATTACCCATTCGTCAACCAAATCCTTAGCAAGTTTCCGGTTTGCTGTAGTCTCCTCATCTGACTTCGACAGAAACATAATGACCTGGCATAAAAGCAGTAGTAGATAAATCTTCCCCCTTGTGGCATAAGGATATTTGTGACATGATCATTTATATGTACAACGTAACTTGCCTTTCCAAGACCACTCTTTTTCAGCAGCTCTCTTCTATCAGGCAGCTCTAGACCAATTGGATACTGCAGGATCAATAGCAAGTGTTGTCAAAATAATCCCACTAATACAAGCAGAAATAGCCATCGTGAACCTGGTAACCATGTCATACATCGGTAAGGATCTTTAGGATTGCAGCACGGATATTTATATTGGGTAAGCTTCCATCTGGAAGGGGTTCAAGCCAGATCTTTAAAAGAGTCAACACTCCATGTTCTAAGAATTCTTGCTGAAGTTGTTTCCTGCAATGAAAAAATAAAAGGAGTGTACAAATGGCTCACAGTTCAGACTTCAGAGTTACACCAATAAGACAAATTAAGTGATTGCCACAGAGAACAAAATGAAAAAGTTGCTCACTTTGACAAAACTTCTATAAGTTGAGGAAGTTTTCTAAGTTTATTTATAGCAGGTTTTGACCGACTATTCAGTACTGCATCTTCTTCCGCAGCAACTTCAAGCTCGGCCATAACATTCTCTACTAGCAATGCAATTTCTGCTGTACTTTTTTCATTTTTCTTTCTCTTCTTGCCACCCCTAAAGAGCTGCTTGATTTCCTCATCCTCTTCTCCTTCTTCAGCCTAATAGAGAGGGAAAACATCAAATTAGAACATTAGACTTCAAAAACGCTCCAACTAAAAGCAAGAGTGGTCTCAAAGCAGCAGAGATGACGTAAAAATTTTGCAAGCCTCAAATACAATAACACTGATATGGAAAGTGAAAATTAAAAATAAAGCATTAGTTAACCAACTATAAGGATAGCACTTTCACCTGTGGAGCGCTGCTTGGAGATCGTGGTTCATTGTCGCTTACATACCTGTCAGCTGGATCCAAACCACTATCATCGATGAAGTTATCGTCATCCACTGTCTTGCCACCTTCATGGTCATCCTACAGAATTTCGGAAGCAACAAACATAAATAAAATGTCAATAGTCTTCACATTCAACTATGTAAGTTCGTTAAACAGAAACAACAATCTGATATCTCTGTGTTTATGTTAGGATCTACGAACCCAAAATATTTTTTTTCCTCTTAATAAGTTAAGAGTTGCAAATCTATTGAGAAAATGATACAACTTAGTTAAGGGACCAATAACCTCAGAGTCACCACCAGCAACGGTGTCCCACATCTCCTTCATTTCCTGATCGCCATCCTGATCCTTCAACCTGCTTACCCCCGAGTAACCCCCATTCTTCCTCAACTTAAACTTCTTTTCACCTTTCTCTTTTCTCTTCACTCCACTTCTCTCCTTCCCAAACATCTTCCTCTTCCCACCGCCACCTGACTCATCCCTCACAATCCTGGTCATGTCATCATCAGTGGAACCACCATAAGCATCGTCGTCCCCGATCCCAAAGCCGGGTGTACTCTCTCTCGCTGACGACTTCTTGATCAACCGCTTCCTTGGCTTCAATTTGTGATCAGATTCGTTATAAACAGGAGTTGGCGAGCGTTCTCGCTGCCTCTGATTCCATGCATCATCATCATCGAGATTGTCAAGCAAGTTGTCATGTTGCTCTTGATCGGATTGGACATCCTCATCGAAGTCCACCAGTGGCTCTCCTTCCTCGTCTCTGTACCTAAGGATGAAACCAATCAATTCATCATCAGAGATTCTAATTCTTCCCACCCCCAGAAAGGGCCACATAAATTATTATGACAAAACCCTAATTCAACTCATCACCAAGACAGCCACCCAATTCAGCAAACACAAACCTAATCCAACGCATTACCAAAATAGGTTACAATATTCAACTCATTGGCCAAAAAAAAAATGAAGGATCAATTTGTCATAATGAACCCCAACTCCTCATCGCCAGAAAGCGGACACAATATTCATCTAACACAAACCTAATTCAACTCAACACCAAAAGGGGTCACACTATTCATCATAATTCAACTCATCACCTAAAAGGGTCACGCGAACACAACAAACACAAAAAAATGGGAAACACACTTAAACCTAACCCGTCAAAGAGGAGAGACTTACATATCGTTTTCGTAACTCATAGTTACCGCTGCTTACCCTTAAACAATGAATGCAGAAGGAGAAGATATGTAGATTGGTAAGTGCAAAAGGGGTCACGCTATATATCAAACACAAATCATAATTCAACTCATTACCCAAAAAAAGGGATCAATTTGTCATAATGAACCCCAACTCCTCATCGCCAAAAAGAGGACAAAATATTCGTCTAACACAGACCTAATTCAACTCAACACCAAAAGGGGTCACACTATTCATCAGACACAAATCCTAGCCAAAAGGGATCACACTATTCATCAAACACAAATCTTAATTCAACTCAACACCAAAAAGGACCACACTATTCATCAAACACAAATTACAATTCAACTCAACACCTAAAGGGATCACACTGTTAATCAAACACAACTCATAATTCAACTCATCATCTAAAAGGGTCACCCCAAAACAACAAACACACACCAAATGGGTCACACTATTAATCAAGACACAAATGATACTTCAACTCAACACCAAAAGGGGTTACACTATTCATCAAACACAATTCATAATTCGACTCATCACCTAAAAGGGTCACCATAACACACACCAAATGGGTCACACTATTCATCAAGCAGAAATCATAATTCAACTCATCACCCAAAAGGGGTTACACTATTCATCACACACAGATCATATTTCAACTCAACACCAAAAAGGGACACACTATTCATCAGACACAATTCATAATTCAATCCCTCGCCCAAAAGGGTTCACACTATTCATCAGACACAAATCCTAACCAAAAGGGTTTACACTCTTCACCAGACACAAATCATATTTCAACTCAACACCAAAAGGGGTCACACTAATCATCAAGACACAAATCATAATTTAACTCAACACTAAAAGGGGTTACACTATTCATCATATTTCAACTCAACACCAAAAGGGTCACACAAATCATCAAGACACAAATCATAATTTAACTCAACATCAAAAGGGTTACACTATTCATCATATTTCAACTCAACACCAAAAGGGGTCACACTATTCATCACACACAAATCATAATTCAACTCAACACCAAAAGGGCAAAACTATTCATCATATTTCAACTCAACACCAAAAGGGGTCACACTATTCATCATATTTCAACTCAACACCAAAAGGGGTCACACTATTCATCACACACAAATCATAATTCAACTCAACTCCAAAAGGGGTCACACTATTCATCAAGACACAAATCATAATTTAACTCAACACCAAAAGGGCTAAAATATTCATCATATTTCAACTCAACACCAAAAGGGGTCACACTATTCATCAAACACAAATCATAATTCAACTCAACACCAAAAGGGGTTATACTATTCATCAAACACAACTCATAATTCAACTCATCACCCAAAAGGGTCACACAAACACAACAAAAAAAGGGCAAAATCATAAACCCACGAGTGAAAAAAAAAAGAAGTAAACACAGAAACCTAACCCATCAAAGAAGAGAAACTTACATATCATTATCGTAACTCATTGTTGCCGCTACTTCTCCTTAATGGATGCAAAGGGAGAAGATATGTAGAAAAAAAAATCCCTAAGAAGATTGGCGCTGCGAGCTGAAAAATTATAGGCTAATAGTGATGTTGTTCACATAATAATAATTATGCGGGAAAATAGGTCGATTTGAAACTTCGTGAAATCCTACCAAAATTGTACTCCCTCCTCCTCGTTCACTTTTGCTGTTCATTATTTCAAAAATAAATTTTTATTTTTATCTATCAGTTTTAATTGTATTAAAAAAAAGGACAATTATCTTTTTATCGTAATACACAAATATATTTTTTAACTTGACATTTATACCTTCTAACTTTAAATTTACACGAGTAAACACTTAAATTTATATAAAATTGGACATGTAGACACACACATCATAGGACACGTATGTCTACTTGTTCAATTTTATACAAGTTTAAGTGTCTACTTGTATACACAATGTTTGTGTATAAATTTATCCAATTCTAATAATCGAAAAGTCTCATTCTAATTTTTTTTATAATATTAAAATATGTATAAATTTATCCTTCAAAATGACATTAGGGTGTGTTTGGTATGGTGAAAATGTTTTCCAGTTTTTTTTATGTTTAATTGATCAAAAAAATTAGAAAATATATATTTTAGGAAAATAAATTCCTTGAGAATAAAGAAAATAATTCTTCCAATGGAATAAGTAAAACAAATTACACAAGTGATATTTCACATTAATTGTGTTTTCTCCATCCTCCATCACAACTCATAATCGTCCCAACCCCATGGCCTCAATCCCCTTGCCCTTCACTTACCTCTTATAGTATTCGTCTAGATGATATACAAATTCTTTTATGGTAATATTTTTTTACTTACGTACCAAACATAAAAAAATAAGTAAGAAACTCATTTATTTTCTCAAAAAAAAATTATAAAATTTTTTTTTGTTCGTACCAAACGCAAACTATGTATAAACGTAAAATAATACAATATATTCAAATATTGCATTTATTTCAACCATCTAACAAATTGTTAATTGTCTAGTTGTACAACAATGAAAATAACATACCTAGTGTAGTTTCACCAAGTGAAGTTTGCGGAGTGTAGAGTACATGCAGATTTTATTCTTACCTGAGAGATAGATAGTCTGTTTTTAATAAACCCTCGTTTTAAGAAAAAAATTAGTCCACAACAATCTCGAAAAAGAAGTAACAGAGGCATAAAAAATAATATATAATAACAAATAGTAATAGAACGAAAACTACAACAATCAGGTACAAGAAACAACATATAGTAACAGAAATTGAAGAACAAGAAACTACTGGATCAATACTACGACTACTAATATGAACAAAAGACAATGTAGGGCTATCTACTAATCTTCTACCCTAACCCGTGTCCTCCACACACTTCTATCAAAAGTCATGTTCTCGATAAACTGAAACTAGGTCATGTCTTCAATAAGCTGGTCTTATCTAATAATGTATTTGTACAACAATAACAACAATAACATACCTAGTGATGTCTTACATAGTGGTGGAGTTTGCAGAGGGTAGAGTGTACACACCTTATTCATACCGCAAAAATAAAGAGGTTGTTTCTAGTAGACGTTCGGCTCAAGAAAAATAGTCCACAATTATCCCAAAAAAAGTAATGAAAGTACAATAAATAATATATAGCAACATAAATTCCAGGCAGTAACAAAACAAAAAAACTATAACAAAATAATATAATAATCAATTACAAGAAACAACTTATAGTAACATAAATCGAAGGACAGGAAACTATAAAAATAATATGATTACTACTGATATAAACAAATAACAAGATAACACAACACATGACTACCTACTAACCTTCTACCATAATTTGTGTCGTCCACACTCTTTTATTCAAAGTCATGCTTTGATAAGCTGAAACAACATATAATATCAAAAATAACAGATAGTAACATACCAAAAAATATAATAAAATAATAGTATAATATTTGAGTATATGAAATAACATATAATAACATAAATGAACAAGAAAATACACAAGCAATACTGCTACTATTAGTGCACAACTAACTACTAACTTTTTACCCTAATTCATGTCTTTCACATCATGCCTTTGGTAAGCCAAAACATGATATATACTCAATAAGTTGGTTTTATCTAATTGTCTATTTCAGTTGTTAAAAAAGGCAGTCCACAACAAATATGAAGAAAAAAATAATATAAGTAAAAAAAATAACATATAATATTAAAACAAAAACTATAACAAAACAACACAATAATTAAATACAAAAAATAACATATAGTAACATAAATCGAAGAATACGAAATTACATGAGCAATACTATAACTACTTATATAAACAAACAATAATACAACTCAATACTAGGAGTGTTCATGGGTCGGTTTGGATCAGTTATTGGTCAAAATAATAACCAAACCAATATATATCGATTTTTAAATTTTTAAAACCAAATCAAATCAAATATAAAATATATTTATCGGTTTGGTTGTTATCGATTTTGGTTCGGTTTAGTTCGGTTATTCGGTTATTAACCATATACGAAAATAAAAGAAATGATTCATTCAAACGAAAAAAAGACAACAATTCTTTCAAAAGAAAAAAAATGCATTGTGAGATTACCACATAAAACAATAAAATAGCGTACTCTAATACAAAATATTTAAATTATAAACAAATTTTGTTGAAAACATATGTAAGATAATTAAAAATATTCATAAAAAATAATAAATCATGTATATATAATTATAAAAAATAAGTAATAAAATTTATCGATTTGGTTCGATTATTTCTTCAATTTTTTTGAGCAAAACCAAAACCAAATTAAATATTATCAGTTTTTAAAAATATAAAATCAAACTAAACTAAATAAAAATTAATTTATTTAATCAATTTGATTCGATTTTTACCTAAATCGTGAACACCTAAGATATTATCCACCTACTAACCTTCTAACCTTGTATCATAATTTATATTATCCACACGCTTTTATCTAAGGTAAGTTAAAATTGGATCATGCCTTCGATAAACTAACGTAATCTTAATTGTGTATTTGAGTTGTTACAAAAAAGTCACCTGCTATTTTTTAAGACAAAATCTGAACCGTTGAAATTATTAGTCTACTAAGCACAAATCATCAAACACCAATCGAACAAGACGAAGCAAATCGAAAAACTTCACCTTCTCTCTCTCTTTCTCTCCCTTCCAAATCATCATCAGAACAACGACACACCTTGTCTACAATCTCACAAACAAATCCCTATTTTCCCCCAATTTTTGGTGATTTTTTTGTCGTTTTTTTTATCCCCCAATTTTCTTGAAAAAATTCACTCTTTTGATTGTTTTTTTTGCTGATTTTGAGGTATACCCAGATAGCTGGGTACTCATTTTCAAAGTGGGGTTGACTGTAATTGGAGTTTTATAGCAGTTGAAGCTGACCCAGTTGTTCAGATTCATCAGTTTTTGTATATTTTCATGGTAATTAAATTCCCCATTTTCTTGATTGCTGTTGTGTTTAGCTTGTTTTTGTTGTTGAATTTGTTATTGGGTGTTTTGGTAACTCTGTATGTGGATTCATTATCAAAAGTATGCCCTTTTTTCAAGTTTCATTCCTGAACTATCAGGTGTGGGGTAGGAGTGTGAGTTTCCTACCTGAACGATGGTGATATATCAGATAGAAAAATGGAATAACTCATAGTTGAGGTGTGTTTTGATAAATAGTCAGTGATATTTCGGGTGAGAAATTTGTGCAATTGGTAATTCTGGTATGAAACTCGAAAATCGGGATATTTTAGGTGTATTTTTGACCATTAACTCAAAAGGACTATTTTTCTTGAAAAATTTCACGCTTTGATTGTTTTTTGCTAATTTTGAGGTATACCCAGATAGCTGGGTACTCAATTTCAAAGTGGGGTTGACTGTATTTGGAGTTTTATAGCAGTTGAAGCTGACCCAGTTGTTCAGATTCATCAGTTTTTATATATTTTCATGGTAATTAAATTCGCCCATTATTTTGATTTTTCTGTGCCTTTTAGCTTATTTTTCATGTTGAATTTGTTATTGGGTGTTTTTGACCATTAACTCAAGAGGACTATTTATCTTGAAAATTTCACTCTTTGATTGTTTTTTTTTTGCTAATTTTGAGGTTAGATAGCTGGGTACTCAATTTTAAACTGGGGTTGACTGTAATTGGAGTTTTACAGTAGTTGAAGCTGACCCAGTTCTTCAGATTCATCAGTCTTTGTAATTTTTTTGTGGTAACTAAATTCTGTCATTATTTTTAATTTTTCTGCGTTTTAGCTTATTTTTGTTGTTGAATTTGTTACTTGGTGTTTTGGGTTGCTTTTTTTTCTTCTTCTTGTTCATATAATTCTGCATGTGGATTCATTATCAGAAGAGTGAAGGGCAAAAAAAACATCTAAAGCATCTGGTTTTTCGAGTTTCATACTGAATTATCAGGTGTCTGAGTTTTCTAAACACACCTCAACTATCAATTATACCTTTTTCCTACCTGAATGATGGTGATATATCAGGTAGGAAAAGGGAGGGAACAACTGATAGTTGAGGTGTGTTTTGATAAATAGTTGGGTATGAAATTCGAAAATACGGGATACTTTAGGTGTGTTTTCTACCATTAACTCAAAGGACTATATTTACACTGGCTTTGTATATTTTCATGGTAACTAAATTCATAATTATTTTAATTTCTGTTGTGTTTTGGCTTATTTTTCATGTTGAATTTGTTACCGGGTGTTTTGGGTTGCTTTTCATATAACTCTATATGTGGATTCATTATCAAAAGAGTGAATGGTCAAAAACACACCTAAGATATCTTTTTTTTTTCGAGTTCCATACATGAACTATCATCAGGTGTGTGAGTTTCCTACCCATATCACCAACTATTTATTACAGCACACCTCAACTATCAATTGTCCCCTTTTACTACCTGGAATGATGGAACAATGGTGATATTTTAGGTAGGAAAAGGGAACAACTGATAGTTGAGGTGTGTTTTGATAAATAGGTGGTGATAGTTGAGGTAGGACTGAAATTGAGGCGTAGTTGTGATTGATTGGTCATAAATTCTGTATGTGGGATGTGGCCTTGAACTTTATGCTTTTTTTGAGTCAGTTTTCATTTGAAAGTTAGGAGATAGTAATGAGTTAATAGGTAATTCGTCTGAATGGACTCTTGGGGTTGGTGAACACTGCTTATTAAGTCCAATTACCTGGTGATGTTTGACATTTATAGAGCCTTGTCTGGGTTGATCTGTGGTACTTTTGGTCTATTTGGTTACTTTGGACAATTTCATGTATAGAATTTTTGTCAGTTGGAAAGTGATTAAAACTGATTCTTGATGCATATGGGTGTATGTGCACGACAGAATGGTTTGAGGATTTTTTGAAGTAGTACAGTTGAGCCATGGGTAGCAGTGAGATGGATAAATCCTCAAAAGAGGCGAAGGAAGCAAAAGAGTCGAAGCCTCCCAATTCACAGGTAACTGTTGTTGGTGCTAAGAGAGAATACTGTATTGTATAGGTAGCTCGTAAATTTGATAGACGCCTGCGGATGAATTGGGTTGAGACATATAAACAACTTCCACATACTTTTGGCACTAGTTTGGTGTTCGGTAAAGGAGAGTTTGTATCAAAAACAAGAGGCGGTTTTTTCCCCTGAAGAAATATTTTTCTGTGAGTAGATTTATTTATACCACCAACTAATGTGTTTTACTTCTTGACACTATCTAGGAGCAGACTTCTACTACTACCGCTGGCCCAGTCAATCCAGATTGGTCTGGCTTTCAGGTTTGGTTTCTCTGTAGCATAGTTTCTCAGCCTTTTGTCTCGTTTATTGACATTTCCTTGTTGGTAATCAAAGGACATTGATGATCATTATGCAGGCATATTCTCCTATGCCTCCTCATGGGTTTATGGCATCAAGTCCTCAAGCACACCCTTATATGTGGGGAGTTCAGGTATGCAAATTTCACATATGGTGCGGCTCTGATTCACGTGATGTTTTGAATTTCCTTCAAAAATCAGATCTGCTAGCTTAATGTAAGGCTAATTTGATCATGGCACATTATTGAAAAAGTGTGTAACTAAAGATACCAGTCACTTACTTGGTGCACATAGAGCTGTCTAAGATATAATTTTTGATACTTGTGACTTATAGATGGTGGACTCAATTCATTATCTATTATCGACATTATAACTTGCTTTTAGTGATTACTATGAAATTGATGGTGGACTCAATTCTTCAGGAACCGGAAGGACGACATCTTTGTTGGCATTCTCTTTAATAGGCTGAGTGCCTATGAATTAATTGTAGAAGTGTTCTTAACTTGAGCTATTTTTGGTAAACATGATGTGCTGATATAATAGCTCATGTAATAATTGAATAAATTTAAATGAGAAAGATTGCGGCATGCCTCAGTTTTCTTTTAATCAGCATTCTTTATAAATAATATAGCGAAGTGATTCACAAACTTGATCAAAATTATGGGAAAGGCTTG
Source organism: Jaltomata sinuosa (assembly GCA_003996215.1). Lineage (NCBI taxonomy): Eukaryota > Viridiplantae > Streptophyta > Magnoliopsida > Solanales > Solanaceae > Jaltomata > Jaltomata sinuosa. The sequence continues at coordinate 1,103,564 of QJPP01000010.1, forward strand.
AACTTTGAAGTTCAAACCAGTTAAATAGGGTCAAAAGATATATTAAATTGTGGTTTTAGTATTCATTTATCAACAATTGAACTCTAGTCCTTAAAATAAATTAAGAGATATGTTGTTGACATTCTCTTTAATAGGCTGAGCGCGTACGTATTTAATTGTAGAACTGCTCTTAACTTGAGCTATTTTCGGTAAACATGATGCACTAATATAATAGCACATGTGATAATTGAATACATTTAACTGAGAAAGATTGCGGTATGCCTCAATCGTCTTTTAATCAACATTCTTATAAATAATATAGCGAAGTGATTAACAAACCTGATCAAAATTATGGGAAAGGCTTGAACTTTGAAGTTCAAAAAAAAGGGCAGTCCGGTGCACTAAGCTCCCGCTATGCTCGGGGTGCGGGGAATGGTTGGACCACAAGAGTCTTTTGTATGCATTCTTACCCCACATTTCTGCAGAGGTTTCGAGACCTCCTGGTCACATGACAACAACTTTGAAGTTCAAACTAGCTAAATTGGGACAAAAGATATATTACATTGTAGTTTTAGTATTCGTTTATCAATAATTTGAATTTTAGTCCTAGTGACAACAAGTAAACACATCTCCCGTCCAATTAATAGAATTGGGCATGGCCCTTCCTCTAACTTATTTTACAGAATTTAATGGATTTTTAAATGTTAAACCACGGGAGAACTTATCTTTTATGTTAAAAGAGTTCTTTTTTTTTGAAAGCTATGTTAAGAGAGTTAATCATATTTCACCGAGACCTTAACTGGAATTTGTTAATGAGGGAGCAAATGCACAATTGTCCCTTTTGGATAGAAAAATATACTCAAACTGTGTCAAATTAGTCGGAGATACTGTCACTTAGAGAAGGGTAGTAAAGCAACTTATTGAGTATGCTCGGAGATATTGCTTCACTACTTGAGTAAAGCAGCTTGTCTTCTTAAGTATTTTAAAATCATCTACAAGGCTTGCTTTTTCAGCTATATCCCTTTTAAACTACTCTTTTTAATTTTGAGTTCAAAAGCACTGCAGTGGTACCCAATTTATAGGAAATTGTGTCACTTACATAGAGAAAAGCAGTAGCAATTTGTAGTGGGCAGACTGCCCATTATTTGACCTTTGCTACTATAGGATATCTTTTAAAAATTGAATAAAGCAGGTTGTTGTGAAGAAATAGCTTGTTTAATGCTTTTTACCGTGTGTGTGTGTGTGTGTGTGTCGGGAGCGCTGACAGATCTTTATTCTGTTCTTTCATTATGTAATCATCTTTTTATTGTGAAATTAATATGATTATGGTACTATCGAAAGAAATTAGATCAAGTGAGAGTGTGAGACGGTTCTTCTATTGCATGTGTGTGTTTGCAAGCATGCTTTCATCATACTTCTGTATTTGGATTTGGCTATCATGGAAATATGTAATTGAGTTGTTTGCGTTATGCTCATCCCTACTTGCATGATTTTCCATAGTGTGACTAATCTCAAGTCTCAAGTGGCAAAACCTTGCTGCCTTAGTGCATTTTGAAGAATATGCTGGGTCTGTTTGCTACCACTTTGTGTTGATGTGCGCCTCATGAAACTTTCATGAGTGGAATTTATGTAGCGTGCTCCAAATGAACTCTTGACCGATCAAGGTTCTTCTTGACCATCTTTGTTCTTAGCTAAGTTGCCAATGACTTGTCCTGGTCTTAAATTATCAAGAAAACAAGGAGACTTGGTATAAATTCTGTAGTCTCGCTCAAGTGGTTCTTTGTGTAGTCTCCACTGTTTCTGAAATGTTAATATGGTTAACCAACAGAAGAGTGCAAATTTGTTCCAGATCGCAATACTGTGTATTGCAGGATTACTAAGAACAAAAGCAATTGAGGCTTTCATTTCAAGTCCTCGTTGAAGTTTCTCAATTTTCCTTCTGTACAATGATTATGCTGATTTATTTTTAACTTCATCTCCATGGTTTGTCAATGTGTACAGATAGTTCTGATGAATCTTCAAGCACATGGAAAATAGTGCCAAAATATAATATTTCTGTTTTAGGAATTATTTTTTGATCAGCAATTTTGTTGTGGTTTATATTTCCTTAGTCTAGTTTTTGGTTCTATTTTTACTTGCGATTATTCTACTCTTACAAGTTTCTATCATCTTGCTTCAACGATTTCTGCTGGCTGTTTTTTCAGCAATTTATGCCACCCTATGGTACTCCACCACATCCATACGTTGCAATGTATCCCCATGGTGGTATATATGCTCATCCATCTATGCCTCCGGTATAATCTTATTGGCCGAGTCCACTGTCTTACTCTATGCATCTCAATTTTGATTTTGCTAATTGGAAACGGATATTTTCCAAATTGATCAGGGATCTTACCCCTTCAGTCCTTTTGCAATGCCTTCTCCAAATGGCGTTGCTGAAGCTTCAGTGAGTACCTATGCCTGAATGTGTTAAACAACGTTGTCCATGCAATCCATGCTTTAAGTTTCCTGTTCTTATTATGCTTCTTTCATTTTTCTTGTGCAGGTTAGCAACCATGGTAATGTTGAAGTGGATGGTAAGTCATCTGAGGGAAAGGAAAAATTGCCGATTAAGAGATCTAGGGGAAGCTTGGGTAGTTTGAATATGATCACCGGTAAGAATAACGGACCTGGTAAGACATCTGGAGCATCTGCAAATGGAGTCTATTCTAAAAGGTATGGTGCTATCTCAAATGAATATTTCACGTGATCATAAGGAAAGATGTGGGTGTGACTGGTTTATAGTTAGAGGAAGAACTCCAGACCACGAAGATAGACAGAATGATATGCTTCATGGAATAGAAGATTAGCACCATTCTTCTCGCCTCCAGTGACCCTCCAAAAGTATCTTAAACTTTCTAGACATAGTAGTTCTGCATAGTTGTGACAAGAAAGAGGATAAAATTAGAGGGACCATTATCTAGAGTCTCCATTAGCCTTGCTCAATAATTGACCAGTGACTTTGATGCAGTGCATAATATGAAAGTCCCAGAATAGTGAAATTATAGGTAAAAGATTGGTTACTAAATGGGCACTTACGACCCCAATTGCCTAATTGTTTTTTCTGCTCGATCACATCAGCTCATCTTCTCCTCATGCACTGTTTTCTGGTACATACTGTTTTGACCAGTCCTCTTTTTTTTTCTTTTTTTTGAGATGATTTAATATGTTAGGGGACAAAGGCTATGCAAAAACCCTTTGTACCGACGAGGAAACTGACAAAATGCTATCCTATACAACTTACAAAGATTCTAAAATCTCTAGGATAGATTCAGTAGTCAATGAGAATTCTTCTTTACACCAAAAATTGAAATAACAAAAGGGAGTTCATCTTAATCTTCTCAATTGGACTACGACTATCCTTGTCTTCAAAGCATCTCAGACTCTTTTCCTGGGCAAGGTACTTGCCGTCCAGGAATATATACTTATTGGTTAGGTTTATCACAAAAATATTTCACAGTATCATATAGAGTAAATATGTTTGTTGCTAATAATTATATTTTCTATTCACATGAGAATGCGTTTCTGCTTAAATTGTTTTAAGTTGTCAAACTTAAATACCATCTGTATCAGTTCATGAGGCTTAAGACCCTTTGCCGATGTTGGACTTGCAGTGCCGAGAGTGGAAGTGAAGGATCAAGTGAAGGAAGTGACGCTCATTCTCAAAATGTGGGTATCGTATGATGTAATTTTGTTTATTTCAATAATTATATGATTGAAGTTAGTTTCTTGTTTCCTGTTTATGGAAAATATAAAATATATTTCCATCTTAAGAAATATTTATCACTTGAGAAATAGCCTCTTTTCTCTTATTTCTTTTTGGTGCATCCATGAGGTTACTTTTTGTATAGATGATTGGGTGGCTTTCCTAGAAAATCATGTATTTGTTTAAGATTTTCTACTTTTTGGTATACTTCTTGTATACGGGCTATTTAACGCCCCTTTTGTTAATAATATTATTACTTCATCAAAAAAAAAAATACTTGGCTTTAGGCTTGTCTGTACCAAAATCTTCACAGAAAGAAATGAAAGAAGCTAAAATTTTAAGCTATAAACTAATTAACTATGCTTACCTTCTCAAAGTTGGAATCATAATAGATTTAGCGAGACGAAGATCAAAGTACCAGCCTATTAATTAAAGCAACAAATATCTCTTACATAGGTGGTAATTATGTTGATTGTTTTCTAAAAGAATTAAAACTTTTTGAGTGAGGAAAAATTCTAATCTCACTGTAGTTTCTAATGATATGAATCCTTCTTTGATTATATTAGTATTTTAGTTTTTTTATCAGCCCGTTCTTTGTTCTGTTAGAAAATTTTGAAAAATAAAAGAAAACTAAAATAAACTTTAAAACACACTCCAGAAGACCCAACTCACAGCCAACCTCTATCACTTCTCCCCAAAATCCCAACCCACCCCAGTCTTAGAATGCCTACGTTTAGTAGTAGTAGTTGTACTTTTGTTTCAAAGGGTATAAATACCGATTATGAGAGGGCAGGGAAGAGAAGGTAGGAGAGAGGAATTTAATTAAAGCTGTAATCCGTGCCTGATTGCTATTAATTTCAATGAAGATAAAATACCAGGGTATTACCCTAGCTATTCTATTTTCCAGGGAGAGAATGTATCTGCAGTCAATTTAATTGGAGTTGTGGTTAATGACTGATTGTAATTCCAACGGAAAGAAAATAGGAGTGGACAATATAATTAAAGTTGTAATTAATGATCTTGTATTTATTATGAAGTACTTCTACAGTTTTGGACATTAATGTTTATATGATAGTTGAATTTTTAAGGGTATAAAAGTCGATCAATATTTTGAGGATATTTTCATCGATTAACATATAGCGTTTTAATATATATATAATGTTACGGGGAAAGCATACTCATTGCTACTTTTCAGTATGTCCATTGGTCAGTCGAGCCAGTATTTGTGTGAAGAATACCTTTCTATTTGATACTATATCTGATTGCTTGTCGTCTTGATTTTGTTAGGAGTCACCGATGAATTCAGGAGGCAGGCAAGATTCAGGTCTGGTGATATGAATTTGCTTTGAATATCTTGTAACTATTTTGGTGGTGAATATAGTTGATGGAAAAGTACTATGATGTCTTTGCTACAGCTGACACATCTCAAAATGGCAACGCTGCACATGGTTCCCAGAATGGAGGGACTGGTGCTCCTCATTCGATGATTAACCAAACTATGGCTATCGTGTCAGCTGCTGGGGCTGGAGGTATTCCTGGCCCCACAACCAACTTGAATATTGGTATGGATTACTGGGGTGCTCCCACTTCATCGGCTATTCCTGCTATGCATGGAAAAGTACCTGTCTCAGTTGCTGGATCACGAGATAGCGTCCAATCACAGATGTGGATTCAGGTATCCTTTTATGTCTCCATTTTTTAAAGAAATTTCTGTTCATTATTGTGATTAGCACTTGGTGTATCAGATTCTGTACATTGAATTATAAAAAAAAGTATGTTGTAGCTGGGTTGACATATGTAAATATTCTGTGATGTACATCCAAATAAAACACACTTAAAGAGCATGCGTTCCGGTTACATGAGAGAAGTATGAACTTAATGTTCAGTATAGGCATCAAAACACACTTCTGGGATCATTTATTTGCACTGTATATACTTTGTTATCATTAATGGCTCAATGTTAATGCAGATATATTTGCCTGGGATTGTTTGACCTGAGTTAGGATACGAAGTTGGAAGAGAAAGCCAGGGGCCAAGATCTCCGTGAATTCTATAACGTATTTTTGCTTCCGTCATTATGTGTTAAACAAAAGCAAAAGTCTTGGTATTTAAAAATTACCCGTTTCTACCAAAGATCCCGCCCGCATCACAATTCCATTTTTGGTCTAAATTGCGGAGTACATAGGATTCTAATGAGGTGTAACCCTTGTTGTTCACACAGTGCGGAGCACCTACCGGTCTTGTATGTTTTGGAAGGAACTGCACATATTAGCAGATCATCTGATTTTTCTGAAGTCATTTCTGTCAAACTAATGTTCAGCTTTTCTTCCTTTTCTAATGAGGATGTATCTCTTTTAACTTAGTGTTTCTTCTCTTTCTGGATGTATTAATGCATTGTCACTGATGATCTTTTCTTTTCGATCGAGTTCAGGATGAAAGGGAGCTTAAGAGGCAGAAAAGAAAGCAGTCAAACAGGGAATCTGCTCGTCGATCTAGGTTAAGAAAGCAGGTATAAATTATCCTTCAGTGGTTTCCTTTGTCAATGTTGGTTAACCCTGACTCCACTTTGTCTTTGGGCACCAGGCAGAGTGTGATGAACTTGCACAGCGTGCTGAAGTTTTGAAGGAAGAAAATGCATCTCTTAGAGCTGAAGTGAATCGTATCAGGAGCGAGTACGAGCATCTTCTTGCTCAGAATGCATCTCTTAAGGTATTTCTCTCTACCCTTCTTCAGTTCACCCAATAGATAAAAAAAAAGGTTCAGGACAGAGTGAATAGTCAAGGATGAAAGATCAAAGTATAAATTCTTCAGTGCAGGATAGTAGTCGTAACAAATCCATCAATAATAGCATGAATAGAAACTCAAGGATGAAAAGTCAAATGATAAATGTGTTCTTTTTAATGCTATGAGTTGTCGGATTTGATTTTGCAGGAGAGACTTGGGGAAGTTCCAGGGGAAGATGATCCAAGAACTGGTCGAGATTCACAAACCGAGTCCCAGCAGGGTGGTCAATGAAGTGCTAGCTGTGCATTAATGTGGATTGATGATTAGGAGTTTAACCTAACAAACTTTGTAAAAGAAAAGGGTTTAATTTGCATATTGAGGTAGTTTATAATTCGCGAAAAGCTCACCTTTTTTAGTTATCAGGATCTGTATTATGCCCAACGTTGTCCATCGTTTCTCTGTCGGGCCAATCTTTTATGGCCGAGAAACCTGGATGATATGTAGAGAATGTGATCGTCGCGTTAGTCTGTTTCCAGCAGGGAGGTGTTCCTAATTTTTCTCAAATTTGTATTTACTAATATTGTTGATGAGTTTGCTACACTGAAAAATTATCCAATTGATGATCCATGGGGTTCTTTTTTTGGTTACAAGAAGTGCTTCTTTGTTCGCTTGCAACGCTTCGACTTGAGTTTCTGCTGTAGGATTGAGTAAGGTGATGAGAGTGAAGAAAGTTTCTTCGCTATATACTCCATAGATGTTTGTATGGTTATTGTGAATTTTGGTTGTATTTGAATTCATCCTCTCATTAGGTACAACAATAATAACAAGTATTGATACGATTTATTTAGTATTATGATGGTATGAAATGAGTTTAAATGAGAAAGGGGGATTCCTATAGTCGATCCGAACTTATTTTGCATAATAGTTGTTATTGTGCTGATACTTGTATTTCAATCCTTTTTTTTGGTATGTTTCAATTCCCCCTTCCATAGGAATATTTCTTCTGCATATTTGTTTCCTTGTTTAAGGATTTTTTCTTTCTTCTGTATACTTGTTTCTTTGTATTTTCTTTTCAAATATGTTTTGTTATGTTTAACTTGAGTCAAGGGTCTATGAGAAATAACTTCTCTACGGGTAAGATCTGCGTACACACTACCCTCTCGAGACTCCATTTGTGAAGTTATACCGGGTATGTTGTTTGTTTGTTGTTTGCACAAAACATAAATGTTACAATTCCTATATCTTTATCTTTTCGTTTTCTAGACTTGAATTTTCAGATTTCTAGATTATTGAATACTATTTTTTTGCTTATAAATATGTTTGCTACAAAACCAATTTATTGGTGGTAGCTTTTTCCATTTCGAAAATGATTTGACATTGCTACCAAAGCCTTTAGCTTCTTGAATTGTCAATAGCAACAGAGTTTACAGTACAAAAGTGTTACTATGGGTGTAGGATGGCTTCCAATTTTACAAATGTAATTGCTCTTTGAATTTTTTCCTCAATATATAGTTTTGTTAATTTTGATTTTCTTTTTTTTTTTCCTATCACATAGGATTAGTCAGGAAAGTTGTTGTAGTTTCATTTTTTGGCGTTAATCCAGTAGTAACTGCCTTCATGCTTACATAACATAATTTGAAAATAGTTTGTTATTTTATGTCTCCTCTTTTTTCTACAAGAATAAGACTATGTGCTTATATTTGTTAAAAAGGTTCTTATTTTTTGTCTACCTCTTTATGTTTTTAATCTAAAATAACAAAATAACATGTATTAAGTATGAGTATATATAACTACAAATTTATAAAAGACCTGATTGTAGTAAAATATTTGAGACAAAATAACTTAAAAGGACTATAATTAGCAAGTTAAAAATATTTTAGGTTTATCAAAAAGTAATAGTTATTATTTTGATGTAAATGATACATGTGTCATTGTTTCATCTTTACTCCATCGGGTCACATAATAGTAAAACTAATAGATCTCTTTTCAGTGCTTCTCATTTTTATCCAATAGAAACGCAAAAATATTTTAAATACGATTTTCATGTAATATGTATCTCATAAACAAGATATTCTGAAATTATAAATAGTTTAAATGAATCAAAATGAAGTTACTTTTATAAAGTTTCAATAAAAATGAGAAATTGACTATGACACACAAGAAAACTAGGACACTATCTTAGGTTCTTGCTTCCACAAAAAGACAACATTTGGATGTATGGTTATGTACAAATATTATATAATAATAGGGAACAAACGTGCAACGCACGTTCCCAGAACTAGTAAAACTAAAAAAAACCAGCTCGGTTCACAAAGCATCTTTCGTTCACGCACGATCTGAAAAACTTGAAATATACAAAGGATAATTAAAAAGAATCAATTTCACTACTGTATTTGAAGGCTCTGATTACAAAGAATGTGTATTATAATGTGTTATTCTTCCCTATGAACATTTGAGTCAAAACAATAGAAAGAACTCCACATAACAATCAATTCCCTTTGTCCACTTTTCTCCATATATGAAAGAATAGAAATCAAGAAAAGAGAAGTAAAAGAATAATTTGGATTGATTGTGTATTAGTCTAATTGAGTAAACAGAATTCCATACTCGATCTCATAGATACATATAGTATTATGTGGAAAGCCGTATTCGATGAAAGTGAGGGGAGATCTTTCATAGTTTTAAGGGAACTGGAATGAACCTCCAATTTGAGTGTTACCTGCAGGGGGGTTAATAGCAACCCAAAGTAGGGAAATGGTAATGGCAATGAGCCCGGACCACACGAACACGATGGTTGGTGTCCTTCCTCGTCTTCCCATCAGTCCTTTCGCGAAAGGATAGAGATGAGCCAACACCCAAAAACTGAAGAAAACGCCACCTAGCAACCGGCTCCATTGTGGTATCGTGCTGTATATAGTCCTGCTGAAGCCAACTGCTATCGCGACTAAGTTAACCATCATGATTGTAATTGGCGGAATCATCAAGGACGTCCACTTGATGACGTAGAGATCAGCAAATTCATCGTCGTTTTCATCACCTGAAGATTTTGATGTCAGGGTGAATGAAATCTCAATACCAGCAACCACTTTTAGTAGCCCTTGTAGCACAGCAGCAAGATGTGCACTGGTGCCTCCGATTAACCAAAACTGCTCATTACGCCACCATTCTTCCAAGTTAATGCCAGACCACTTGATCTCGAGCAAAGCAAGCATGCAAAGAGTTAATGAGATGACAAGGAGGTACACGAGGAATGTGACATTAAGGCTCTGGACGATGAATTGACCGGAGAAAAGTGAGAGTGCTGGGAGGAAGCAGTAGACAATCAGGAATATTGAAGTGAAAGGGTAGATGCCAACGTTGAGGTAAGCAATCCGTTGTAAAATCTTCATCTTTGGACTAGCCAGAAAAGCATTATTACGCGAGAAGAAGATCTCAACGGAACCAGTAGCCCATCGAAGGACTTGGTGAAGCCTATCAGTAAGATTGATTGGTGCAGTGCCACGAAATGCATCTCTTTTTGTCACACAGTATACCGATTTCCAACCCCTATTATGCATCCTATATCCTGTTACCACATCTTCAGTAACAGATCCGTAAATCCATCCAACTCGATTGCCCCATTCAGTTTTGTCTTCATACCAACACGATATGACGCTGACTGCTTCAGCAACAGTGGAAGCATCAAGAAGTTCGCGTGGAATAGTTAGTGCACCGGGAGGTCGTCCATGCTTTACAGAAGGGTGATCAGCGAGCGGTCTACCTTGGAACTCAGCCACTGGGATTGAATCAATGAGGACACTAGAGTTTCCAAATCTTTTAGGAAACAAAGCAAGATCCATTTCCTCATCATCAATGTCTCCCATTCTAAATCCCCTCGTTTCATCAGCAACAACGGCCTTACTCTTGCGCCGCCCAAAGCAACAACTGCAGCAACCAGGGTGGCGATCCTTTGCTCGTGGTGGGTCAAACCCGTAAAGAGCAGTCCTGCGGAAGAGGCAACCAGTGCCCACGTAAACTGGACCTTGAAGTCCGTCCAGTGCACGCATATTCACATCAAAGAAAACAGTATTGTGATTTGCATACCGATCTGAGGGATCAATCCCCTCAAACCGCTGAGGAAACTGGACATAACAAAGACGATCCCCACCCCGGTCCATCATAAAACACATGCCCTCCCTTATTGCCTCTGAGTTGTAGATGTAGTGATCACAGTCAAGGTTTAGAATAAAAGGGCCATTGGACATGACAGCTGACGCTCGGACCAATGCATTCATGGCTCCAGCCTTCTTGTTGTGATCATAGCCAGGACGCTTCTCACGAGAAACATATACAAGCATAGGGAGCCGAATATCAACTTCCGTAGAATCAATCATACTTCCATCAGCTGTCGCACCATGCAAGGGTTCGTCACTTGGAGGTTTTAACATCACCTACAGTTCAAAAGGAAACCAAAATGTAAAAGCAATCTAATAATTGAAACGGAGGGAGTATATAAATAATATATCCAGAACCCATAAACTAAAAATCCTGGCTCCGCCTCTGTATGCAGCAATTATTAGATGCTACGAATAAGCATGATCGATACCTGTATGATTCCTGCATGATCACCGCGAGAGTGCTCGGGTGCAGCTACCATCCAAGTTCCAGGCCAGTGAGTTCCATCTGCCATCCAAGTGGCCTTAGTTATCTTGATAGGTTCCAATGGTTCATCTCCAGCTCTCGCTCTCTGAAGCTTCAAAGCCTTAATTTCCTCTCGAGCATTGTAGGCATCAGAACGCCGACGAATAGAATCAGGAAGGCCATTGATTCGAACCTTCAATTCATCGTATTCACGCTTCACACGTCTACGATCCTTGACGAAATCTTGACGTACTTTGTTCTTGTAAGGATCTTTCTTCAAGCTGAAGTAACTGTCCGGGTTCCTCGGTTCAATATCATGTTTACGACAAAACGGTACCCAAATGTTGGCAAAACTTGCAGCTTCTGCCATTGCTTCAAAAGTCAAAAGAGCACCTCCATCATCAGATACATAGCAAGAAAGTTTTTCCACAGGGTACTCAGCAGCAAGAATAGATAGTATTGTGTTTGCTGTAACGAGTGGCGGCTCTTTCTCTGGATCTGCTGTAGAAACAAATATATCCATTCCTGGAAGATCAGATTTTCCGGTGGGATTGGTTGAGGTTGGAGTTTCAAACTTTTCTTTTAAGACAGTAAGATCGGTAGCACGATTGACTGGGCATAACTTTGGAAGCTGATCAAGCAGCCATGAAATTGCAAACCAAATCTCACAGATTATGGACATATACCATAGCCATATAGCATCATTGTTGGGATGGCTGATCCTCCATTGAAGAAATAATCCAAGTACAACGACACGAATTAAAATCAAAAGCCTGTAAAATGAAAGATATGTCATGACAGTTTCTGAAACATCTTGAAAATAACAACAAAAAAAGATAACATATCACACCATATAAATATTTATATTTCGAGATATAAGCACCATGAACAGATTGGACATCGAAGTCGTTCAATAATACTATTAGGTAAACAATCGCAGACCTAGCAAGAGACCATTACAGCATAGGAGTATGCAAATGTAGTAGGAAAAGGCAGAATAGTTGGATCTTGTCTGTCAAGCACGTTAATAGGGGCGGAGCTAGGGGGAGCAAGGGGATTCACCCAAACCCCGTTCGCAGAAAATTACACTGTATATACAAGGTCAAAATTATTTTTTATGTATATATAGCAGCTGTTGAATCCACTTGCCTTCTTCGTGTGGTTACTTCTTTATATTTTGAATTCTCTTAGGGAAAATTCTGACTCCTCACTGCACGGCTGCACGCTAAGCCTTGAGAAACTAAATTTACAGCACACTAAAAATGACATTGATGGGTAATGTCATTAGATGGTGATATCAAATTTGGATTACGAAAAATACATTAACCAGAAGTTGCCAAGGTAAACGATATGTCCCCTACAAGTTATTCTAGATTGATCAAAGTTAATAGAAGAATTTGCAGTAAGGAAATATTATATGATTGTTTTTTTATTTGTTTTTCGTTAAAGGAAATATCAGTAGCAATGGTGAAACATCAGGGGCATAGCCAAACACACTAGAAGATTAAGGCACTATGCAATTAGATTTAAAGATATTCGTCTAATATAGTCAAACCTCTCTTTCCGCAAAAATAATGGTTTTTATAGTGAAATGTTGTTATATAATTCGTCTGACTGTACTCGTGATTAAATTAAATGTACCAAAGAAGAAGAAAAATAGTTGTTGAAACTACTTGGAACAAGAAATTACCGGTATGGGCTGAGAACTGCAGCAGGTATCTTCAGCTTACGCGTAAGTGGCCTCCAAGGCTTGTTGAGAAGTTCAGAATGCTCACCGATGTTATCATCTTCGTCATTTCCAAATATTTCATCCTTTGGCCATATAGCATTCCCATATCCATACGTTCCTTTCGTTTCAAATAACCATCTATTATGATCAAAATCTCCTGTTTGACTCCTCATCAACCCTGATTCGCTCCTTATTAAGGCCGACTTATTAGCTGAACGCATCATCGACAACCTCCTTTCATTTCTAGACATCCCAACATTTGAAGGCAGTGACAAAGGTTGTCTAGAGGGATCCACAGCATTCTCAGCCAAATCAGTGTTCTTGTAAGGCTCTTTACAACCGGGACAAATCCCATCTCCGGTTTTGACAGCATCGATATAACAATCCCGACAAATTTTGAAATCACATTCGCAAGGAAGGATATCATCACCCCTCCCATCACTCATGACCTTTCCATCACAACCTTGTACAGCACAAGAAGACCCTTTAGTACCAGCCATCTGAGGATGGTTGGCTTCCGAATCAATCACCTTATCCATCAAGTGTGCACGAGTAGCACTGTTATATCCACCAGTAAACAAGGAATTCGACACATACTGCTCTTCAACCCTCTGTGAAATGGAAGGATCAAAAGGTTGATTATCAGGTGTTGGAGGCATATGCACTGTGTAGTTCGCAAACTCTAGAGCGCTGATCTCACTATCCAGGGAGTCCCTAGACAAGTTCACATAGCGACCAGATGAAGTCCGCCTTGCAAAGGTCACGCCCGGAGGCTTACCTTGTTGCGAGTCTGAAGGATTGAAGGATCTTCCAGCCATTTCGCTAAAGAAATGAGCAACAAGATATCACCAGAACCTGAAACTGCACAAAGCCAATGAAGTAAACAGAAAATTTTAGCTAGTTGTAAGTATACACAATACACAACATCTGAAAGACTCATGTCTCAAGATTTCAGCTAGCTGAAAGTATGCACAATTAACACTTCCATTTGAAACAACAAAAAACGACGAGTTGGAAAGAGCCAACATACTTAAATATAATTTGCAGGTCTTTAGAACAGTGAAAAGTAAAATTGAAGGGACCATTGGCGTAACTAGTAAAGTTATTGCCATGTGACCAGGAGGTTATGGGTTCGAGCAGGGTAAGGTAGCGTACAATGGACCCTTGTGGTCCGACCCCGCGCATAGAGCTTAGTGCACCGAGCTGCCCACAACGAAAAGTAGAATTATGACACAACCCTCTTCCTCTATTTCCCAAGCCATACTATCTTTTCAATTCGTTAAAGCTTGCACCTTTTATCTATTTACATTGCTTAGACTATCGAAAAATGTTGTCGCACACGTGTCGGATCCTCCAAAAATGTAATACTTTTGGAGGCTCAGACACCCATCTCTCCATATCTTTGAAGAGTCCAAGCAACATAGATCCAAAACACAAAAAATAAAAAATAAAAAAATAACAACAATCACACAGAGGAAAAGTACCTATAGCCTTGATGAGGTACACAACAAGAACAAAGAATCAAGATTTTCCTACACCATATCCAAGAAAGTCCACAGCTTTTTCAGAAACCAAATGAAAATAGCAGTTCAAATAGACATTCAAATACTTCTTCCAATACAAACCAATTGATAATACATCTCAACTATATTTTGATATGCATAAGTGGAGAGATATGTGACCTCCACTCCTTGTCCAAAAACTATATAAACAATTCCAACAAATCTTACAATATACTTATATAATAATAAATAATCTACCTACCAAAAGGCATGTAAGAAACATTCAAAGCAAATTACTTCAAGATTCTCAATAACATACACCAACACAAAGATACATGTATACAAACATCACAAATTACAATAACAACAATAACCCCAGTGTGATTCCCACAAAGTGGGACCCGGAGAAGATAGAGTATATAGACTCTCGGCTCAAGAAAAACAGTTAAAAGTAAACGAACAGAAATTACAATAAAACAAAACAATTTTAACAAAAAGTTTTCATGGGGTCCCATCAAAATGTTACACAACCAGACTCAGTCTTTAATTATCCAATAAAATTAACAACAAACATCCTTAAACCATTTTCCTCTCTCTCTCTTTCATTGTTTCTCCTCAAGTCTCAAATATTGAAAAGATTAAGTCCTTTTTAGACTTGGTATTATCAGTAGAAAAAAAAGCTTTATTTAGCACTTACCAACCTCATAATTGCAAAAAAGAAAAACCCCATATGAGAAAGATTCAAACTTCACAAAGAAAAGATCTAGGGGGCGTTTGGTCATGAAATTTTTTCATTTTTTTTCAGAGTTGAACTTCGAAAAACACGTCACGCTCCAAATTACTCACAAAGATTCAAAAACAACTCCAATTTGTATTTATGATCAAACACAACTTCAATTTTCAAATATCCTTTTTCGCTCTAAAAACAAAAACTACTTTTAAAAAAAAAAAATCACAATGAAACATCCCCTCCCCCCCACCCCCTAAAGACTCAACTTTTGACATGGTATTATCAGTAGGAACACAAAAGAAAGTCATTTATTTAACAGTTACCAACCTCAGAATTGAAAAAAAGAAGAATCCCACATGAGAAAGATTCAAACTTTATCAAGAAAAAGATTAAAAGACTCAATTTTTGACACCTTCCAATGTACTAGTACCAAAAAAAACACAATATTAAAATATTCAAAGGTTTCAAGAACTTTGTATATATATACTGAAGTTAGAAAGGAAAGTTTAAAGGATGAATAAATGAGTTCCCTTTTTTGGGGACATGAAAAAAACATTTTCCTTTTTTGGTTGCTCAAGAATTTCATGAAAATAGGAAATGGATTTTTTTTTTTTTGACCTTATGTGTATGGTAAGTTATTATTAAAGAGTTTAATTAGGGAATTTATGAAGAGAATGTGAACTTTAATGGCTATTAAAGATGTTCATATGAAGCTTTTACTTCCTTGCTGAATGTGGGGAGGAAGAAAGAACACTTTTTTTTTTTGCGGGGGGTGGGGGTAGGGGGTAGGGGGGGAGAGAAAAAGTCAAAAAGAGGAAGTTTTGGGGTTGTGAAAGTAATTAACGAGAATTTAGGGGGTCGGTCTGAACACGGTTTTCTGCTTAATTAATGGGATATTTTCACAATCTTTACAACTGGAACCAGTAAGGAGAAAAATTAGTAAAATTGAAACTAAAAAACAAGATTTTAAAAATATTTAAATTAAAATTTAAGCAGTTATAAATAAAAAATAAAAATTAGTTTAAATTTGTTTTCAAGCTCAACAGTCAATAACAACATCCGCAAACTCTACTAATAGAATTACAACGGATATATTATAATTATCTTTAATTTTATATAATTTTATATTCATTATAACATTCGTATTTCTACGTTGCTTATTGTTGTGTATATAACTTAATGAAATCTAATTTTAATGTATCTGAAAGCGTAAAAAGGAATATATTGTTAGAGCATAAAAATAAACAAACTAAATTAGTAATTTGTGTGTCTTAGAAGATGATGCATCATAACACATCGACATCGCTAATTTGAATTCAGCATTTTTAATATGAAACATAAATTTATAGTATAAATTTTTTAATTAAAATTATAATAAATAGTAAAATTTCAACTTATTATTAAATATTATATAGTTCATATGTGTCGACCCTTAACAACAACCCAAGAGAGTCACACATTAATGTTGTACTCTTGCACTCCTATATTACGTTGATTTGATAACTTGCGGATCATTACTTATATTTGTTATTGATATGACCTCTACTTAAGTAATTTTATTAATTATTACGTTTAATTATGACCTCTGATTAAGTACTCCATCCATCAGTTTTAATTTGTTTGACCTACTTTCCTTTTTAGTCCATTTCAAAAAGAATGATCCTTTCATTTTTTAGCAACTTTTTAATTTCAACTTTCTATATGACATGCTTACAACTACAAGATTAAAGGGTATTTTAGTACATTTGACATATCTTTAATTTAAGACCACAAGATTCAAAAGTCTTCTTTATTTTCTTAAACTCTGTGTCAAGTCAAAATAGGTCACTCAATATGAAACAGAGAGAGTAATTTGATATGACTTAGTTTGGTATTGAAAAATAAAAATTTGACTATAATTGATTTGATTTGATTTGGTTTGATTTTAACTAAAAATAAGTCAAACAAACCAAATCAACCCGACATTACATGTATACAACTTTTACAAATATGTATGCATAAAAAAATTTTCTTAATGTAATGTGTAATTATTTTTAATTTTTTATCATAATTTTTATCTTTTAGCGTATTCTTTCAAGTTTGAATTTAGAATGTCCAATAAGTTTTATAGCCCGTAGATGTTAGTAACTCAAATAAAGTTGAAATCAAAATCAAATCAATATTAATGTTAACAAATAAAATTTAATTCAGCACTAGGAATGACAATAATATTGAATATCTATTCTATAGTTTTGCATTGATTTAGATAGTTAAAATACGTAACTTAATTATTTTTAATGTTTATTCATGTAATTAATTAACACTCGTGGAAAATCCTACATAATTGATTTTTTCTTAGAATACATTGGACCTTTTTTTTTACACTTCAAAAGTATGATCTGAATGAATTAAAATTTCAATTTTTTAATCGTGAAATTTGAGAACACTCTACGATAGGAACTTAAATACAAAATTAAAAATATTTAAAGTTCCTTAAAACATATAATAATAATCATTCTAATATGGCGACTTAAAACTCACGTTCATAGTAATAAGTTGTAACTAAATTATCTAAGAAAAAAAAAATGATAAATATAACAATCAAACAAGAAAACTTAATTCTTTACAAAGAAAAAAATATATTTTTTATTATCACATGCCAATGGTATATTACACAAAGAGTAATAAACTTTTTAATATTCTTAACAGTAAAAGAATTTATGTTGCACTTGATTTTGAGTTTAGAGAATAGTAAAGATTTAGCATTGTTTTAGATATGATAAATATCAATATATTATAGAAGTAATAAAAAATATATAATTCATATGTGTCGATCCTAATTAATAGCAACCCAAAAGAGTCATACATTAATGATGTAATCTTGCATCTCTGTGTTATGTCGATTTAGTAATTTGGAAATTATTACTTATATTTGTTATTAATATGACTTCTAATTAAGTAATTTTATTAATTATTATGTTTAAATAAATTGAATGTCTTTTACATAGTAAAATAAATCAATTTTATGTGACAAATTCAAAATTATATAAGTACTAATGAACTTAATCCAAAAATATCATGAAGAATTACGATTTGTATATAATAAAATTTATGAAAAATAAGAAGAAAAAAACGTGAGAGAAGATGAGGGAAGAGGAACAATTGGGAAAAATAAGAAAAAAGTTAAAGTTAGATGATGTGAAGGGTCCATGTTGTAAATCCAATTAAATAATTCTCTCACATAATAATGATAATTGTAACTCACTTAACATAAATTTTAGTTACATTTGACTTTTAGAATTTAGAGAAATAAGGTTAACATAGTTTTTTTACATTTGTGGCCAAATTTTGACCAGAATTTTGTGGCCATTTAGCAGCACTCTATTTAGATTTCAAATACTACGTATATAATATAGTTATGGCAAAATACCAACTCATGAATAATTCATGAATGCAACAATTTGAGTAAATTTAGGGGGTCAATGTGTACACTCAATCCATAAATGTTACTACCAAAAAACAATGAATACTTCAACAAATAATACTCTCTCCGTTCACTTTTACTTGACACTTTTTGACTTGGCACATCTATTAAGAAAATAATTATTAACATGACTATTTTATCATAATACCCTTATTAATTAATGGCTATTATTGTGTTTTGAAATTAATTTGGAAAATAAACAATTAATGCTAAGGGTAAAATAGAAAAAAGAAGTTGTCCTTCCTTGATATGTCAAAAATGACAAATAAAAGTGGAAATACAATTAGAAAATAAATGACAAGTAATTCTAAACTGAAGGAGTATCAAAGTTCCACACGTAAAACCAAACATTCCCTTTACTTATACCATTAATCTGGTCATGAAAATTATATGTATGTCAAGTTACACCCAACCCCACCCCAATGGGTATGAATATCTTGAATATTTTTTATTATTATTTTTGGGAAATAAGAGTTTAAGCTCTCTATATCGAAATTACATGAAAAAGAAAATCAAGTCACGAGTTAAGAAGGTTACAATATTATTCGAAGCATTTTTACCGTTAGAATGATTGATGCTTGAATAGTTACAACACCATACGTTTTTGTAAACTAGATTTCCTACCTCTATACTATTAATAAGTGACAGGCACTACGCAAATTTTTATGATAAATGTTACTGTTAACTTAATAAAAATTGAAAAATAGAATGTTATAGTAAGTTAAACTATATTGATTATATAATTATTATTATTTTTTCAGCATAAAATGTAGGATATGCAGTCTATTTGATTGTAAATAAGTGAAGTAATAATACAATAGCTCTTGTAGCTCAGTTGGTTAGACCACCCGTTTAGTAAGCGGGAGGTCTTGAGTTTGACTCTCAATAAGAGCAGATAAAGCAATTTGAAGTTTAATAATTTTTTCCCATTTTCCGATAAAAAGATCGACCTATCAACGGTTTGATAAATACCTTTGGCAGCAAATCCTCTTGTAAGGTGGTAGCATCTAAATGTGTAAATATCGTAATAGGAGCAGGGTCAATCAAATCGTTTTGACCTCTTCTGGTTTCAAAAACCTCTTGTCAAACTGTTTTGATAACGAAATTTCGAGAGGAGTTGGTAGGATCGGGAATGTGCGGTTGTGCTTCTCTCCCAGGGGGTTAGAAAGGGTCAGGATGTCATTAAGTAATGTGATGTATTAGTACTTATAGCATGTTTAGTCAAACTTTCAAAATCAATTTATTTTGAAAAAGTGTTCTTAAAAAAAATGGTGAAAAACAGTTTGTGTTTGACTAATCGATTTAAAAATCACTTTTGAATATCAATTAGTGTTTGATCAAAGCTTTTAAAAAGTAATTCTCAAAAAATGTTTGACTAAGCTTATAAGTTAGTCAAAGTTTGACTAACTTATAAGCACTTCTTAACTCATTATAGGCGTTGGACAATGTCTTGATCCCATCTAAATTTTGGGTCGACTTCCTCTTCGTACTATAAAAAAAATAAAATTCTTGTTAAATTCGAGTTTGCTTCTCCAAACATTATCAAATTAATACCTATTTTGTTTAGTATTTTAGGTATTTAATTGTTTATTTTGCGTATAATATTAATCTCAATTTCAATAAGACTTTCAAACTAGTATTATTAGTAATCGACTCAATAACTTTTTCCATAAACGTTGATATTTCGATCATAATTTCCTACAACTATTAGTGGGCGTTTGACCATGGAATTTTTGTGCTTTTTTCGAAGTTGAATTTTGAAAATGGTGTTTAGCCATAAAAAAATTTCAAATTTCGGAATTCAACTCACCTTTTTCACTCCCACTTCTCTCACAAAAATTCAAAATAACTTCAATTTATATTCATGGTCAAACACAACTCCAACTTCAACTTCAATTTGTATTTAGTTTTCATGGCCAAACCGGGCCTTAGTACTCAATATTCATATTTTGTTCCCAAAATTTAAAATATGTTGAAGTTTTTTTTTTTTTTTTTTTTTAGAGAAAACCACAAAATTCAAAGTCACATGCGTGGGACCCATTAGGGCCTAGGTAAAAAATCAAACTCAAAATTTTGCTGAGCTGGACACCAAAACATGCGGAAATGTCGACGTGGCAGTTAGCCACGTGTACGGATCTCTTATTCTCTTTCCATTCGTGCGTTGCATGTCTTAAAAAGTTCTGTTCTTAATGGGCCCAACATCATCGTGTTGGTCTTCTGCCTCGGTTGCGGTGAGATGGTCCAGATTTATTCATCTTAATTAGAAATTTTGGGTTTAAAACTCTGAAAATGAAAAGATCATATTGGAAACGCCACCATTATCAATGTGCCCTATAGTATGCTAATCTGAATTTTGGTAGAGTGCTAATACGAATACCGAACAACGGGCGAAAGGAAACATCAATATAGGTTGAAATCATGATCTGCACAACCACAATATGTTGGCCTTCCGCCTTGATTTCGGTGAGATTGTCGAGATTCATTAATCTTAATTAGAGATTTCGAGTTCGAGATCCTAAAATGAAAAAAATTATGTTGGGAATGCCGCCTTTATCAATGTGCCCTATAGTATGCAAATCTCAATTTATTCGAGACTTAATACAAGTACGGAACAACGAGTGGAAACTCCAAAAAAAACATACAAAGGTCAATGGATGGAAGCATGCAGCAAGTACACGAATTTGAATTTAGTCAAGCTCTAATACAAATATTTAACAACGGTGGAAACTCAAAGAAAACTATACAAAGGTCAATGAATGGAAGCAACAATATAGGTTGCATTGCAATCATGATCTCCACAACCACAACATGTGCATCTTTATTATTGCTAATTATTCTTATCAACTATTCCTAGAATCTCTACGTACCAACAAATTTTGAACGCTTGTTATTATATTCCTGTTTGTTGATGACCATTTAGCATGGACTATACATGAAATATATATATATATATATATATATATATATATATATATATATATATATATCAATTGTTAGAAAAATAAAACATATGTAGAGTAATAGATTGTGTTTGATAGTCTAATCATTGTTCTTAAAAAAAATAAGTTTCATGTTCACGTTGTTGCAGGGATGATGACAGAATTCCTCTAGAATTTACATATTTAATGAAATTTGAGTTTCAATAATTAACTCAAATTTTACAATCATGTTGCTAAAAAGGTCATAGCATCGAAGATGAGCAGACTCGTCAGTCAGGCACAGTGTGAGACTGACTATATACGACCGGAAGGTTACAATTCCTGTTTCAATTTTCGGAAGTGAATGTAGTAAGTGCATATGGTGGATCAGGTGTGAACATCAACCATCTTAAAGATTGAACATCCCCACAATAACTTATTGAATGAATCATTCGTGGAGTTTGAACTCCATGAATCGTTAATGAATCTTGAAACTGTAATAAATATAATATGCTAGAGATCTACTTGTCAAAGTTTCGAATTCCAACACAAGTAATTTTATCCGAATTTTATTTCCACATTAAAAACAACTTCCAAATACTTTGGGCCCTTTATGTTTTGGGTAAACAAAAGGAGACAACTACACAAATGCCCTTTAAAGGGAGTGGCTTTGCATTTTTGCCCCCCATAAAAATGGTCATACAAAAATAGCCTTCCTTGTTTTTCATGTATAGAGCAACTACCTTTTTGCCCCTCTACACCTCAAATATTTTTAAATAACTTTCAATGCTCATTTATCTCTCAACTTTTATATATATTTCTTTTTCTCTTTTTTCTTTTCTATTTTTTCTTTTTTCTTATTTTTTCTTTTTTTCTCAACCTTTATTTTTCTTTTCTTTTTTGTTTTATTCTTTCTTCTACATTTTTTCTTTTTTCTCAATCTTTATTTTTTTTCTTTTCTCCTCTCAATTCTATTTTTTTCTCCTTTTATTTTTTATTTTTTTATTTTTCTCAACCTTTATTTTTTGTTGTCTTTTTTTCTTCGTTTTTTCTTTTTTTCTCAATATTTATTTTTTTCTCTCAACTTCTATTTTTTTATTTTTTTCTTTGGTTTTTAATTTTTCTTTTCTCTTTTTTTTAATCAATTTTTTCGACCTTTATTCTTTTATGAGATGTTCTATAGTTTTTGCTTTAGAAGCAAGACTTAGCCCAAAGACTTCCAAACAACAAATTACGCCCATGAGTAAGACTTGGCACTAGTATATTGTGTCTTGATTTATGAGATGTTTTATAACACTTGTCTCAGAGGCAAGACTTAGTCCAAGGACCTCTAAAAAAATATAAGTTACGCTCCATGGGCAAGAGTTCACACTATTTCATTATGTCTAAATTTATGAGATACTCTATAACTCTTGCCTTAGAGGCAATACTTAGCTCAAGGATTTTCAAACAACAAGTTATGCCCCACGAGCAAGACTTGACACTACCTCATTGTGTCTTGATTTATGAGACATTCTATAACTCTTGCCTTAGAGACAAGACTTAGCCCAAAGACTTTCAAACAACAAGTTACGCCCCATGGGCAAGAGTTGACACTATCATATTGTGCTTGATTTATGGGATGCTCTATAACGCTTGCCTAAGAGGCAAGACTTAACCCAAGGACTTCCAAATAACAAATTACGCCCCATGGGCAAGAGTTGACACTACCACATTGTGTCTTGATTTATGCGATGCTCTATAACTCTTGCCTTAGAGGCAAAACTTAGCTCAAAGACTTTCAAACAACAAGTTACGCCTCATTGGCAAGAGTTGACACTAGCACATTATGTCTTGATCATGAGATGCTCTATAACGTTTGCCTTAGAGGCAAGACTTAGCCCAAGGGCCTCCCAAAAAACAAGTTATGCCCCATGGGCAAGAGTTAACACTACTTCATTGTGTCTTAATTTATGAGATGCTCTATAACTCTTGCCTTAGAGGTAAGACTTAGCTCAAGAATTTTTCAAACAACAAGTTATGCCCCACGAGCAAGGCTTGACACTACCTCATTGTGTCTTGATTTATGAGATGTTCTATAACATTTGTCTTAGGGGCAAGACTTGTTCCAAAGGACTTCCAAACAACAAAGCACGCTCTTAAGTTTACTTCGATTTCAAAGAAAGAAGATCTTCTTTGCGGATTATCCAACTTTTTTTGTTCATTAGCAAAAAATAATAGAGGTTAAGAAAAAAGAAAAAAAAAGAAGAATAAAAGAGAAAAGAAAAAAAAAAAGAAAAAAATAAAAGAAGAGAAAAAAAAGAAAAAAGAAAAAAAAGAAAAAAAAAAAAAAAAAAAAAAAAAAAAAAAAAAAAAAAAAAAAAAAAAAAAGAAAAAAAAAAAAAGGTTGAGAAAAAAAAAGAACAAAAAAAAAGTTAAGAGAAAAAAAGAAAAAAAGTAAAGGGAAAGAAAAGAAAAAAAAAGAAAATAAAGGTTGAGAAAAAAGAAAACGAGAATTAAAAAAAAATTGAGAAAAAAGAAAAAAAAAGATAAAAGATAAAAAAATTAAAAAGATAAAAGAAAAAAGAAAAATAAAAATTAAAAGTTGAGAGACAAATGAACATGGAGAGTTATGGTGTAGAGGGACAAAAATGTATATGTTCTATACATAAAAAGGAAGGAAGGGTATTTTTTAAAGACTTTTCTTATGAGGGGCATAAATTGAAGACCACTCACTTTTGAGGACACTCCATGTAATTTCCTGAAACAAAAGGTTCTACAAGCCCACAAGAATATGATCCAAAACTAGCCCAACCCAATTTTGGATTCAGGTCCATTTAATGGCTTCTTTTGTTCTTTCTGCTTTTTGTACTACTATTTTATTTTTTGCAACTCCAATGGTAGTGTACATATATTAGTGTGGCTACGTTTTCTTTTTCTTTCTTTTTCGGAACGAGGGTCGTGTTCGGATCAGCTTGTGCTCTCCTTGAGCACTTCAACTGTTTCATTGGGTACCTGAACCAATATGAGTATCGGATAACTCTATCCATCTAGGCTTATAGTCTGTTTGGCCAAGCTTAATTATTTTTTCTCAAAAGTGTTTATTTTTTTAAAAAAAATGAGGTGTTTGACCAATTTTTTGGGAGAAAATAAGTGCTTCTGGGAGTAGCAGAAGCTGTTTTTCAGAAGCTAAAACAAGTAGTTTCTTCCTAAAAGTACTTTTTTAAAAAGCACTTTTGAGAAAAATATATTTAAAAGCACTTTTAAAAAGCTTGGTCAAACACTAATTGCTGCTCAAAAGTGCTTTTTAAAAATATTGGTCAAACACAAACTGCTTCTCATCAAAAATACTTTTTTGAAAAGCAATTATGAAAAAAGCACTTTTTAAAATAAGCTGATTTTACAAGCTTGGCCAAACAGACTATTAGTTATTCATACTTCAGTAGTAGCTACTATTAGCTTGGAGAACCAAATTATCAGGAAAACAAGAAGGATAGCAAAGACCAGCTACTACCCAAAGTACGTATTTCTGATTCACAAATTATCAGATTCATAAATGAAAGATCAAAAAGGGCAGACGAAAAACATTCACATTGCTAAAGGGATAGTAAATACTCATTCATTACCTCAGTATCCTTACAAGAAAAGAAAATTTTGGAAAAGCAACATTCTCTTGAGATTAGGAATGTCAATCTATCCAAGGAAGTTCATGATCACCAAATGGAGTACTAAATTGCAGAGAACAAAGTCTGCATAAGCACGTTCTGATGGTAAATCCTGCAGTAGTGATGAAATATAAGGCAACGACAACAACAACAATATACCCAGTGTAATCTCACCACGTAGGGTCTGGGGAGGGGAGGGTGTACGCAGACCTTACCTCTAACCTCGTGGCGTTGAGAATAATGACATATTTTGCCATAAGTAACAATTTGAAAAGAAGAAAGCAACATAGTCCATTAGCTCCTCTTTTCACTTCAAATTGTCCACTTATATGAGGAAACATGAGCTTTGTTATTAGAAGCTCAAGATGAGAACATCATACACTCATTTGCTAATGTGAAACTATTAGCACCCGATTGACCAAGCAAGTAGATATCTTAATTTCAGAAACAGAACCAATTCTTCATTCTACAAGACAAGCAATAAAATTGCTTAAAAGGCTCCCCACACAGGCATGCAGTAGCAGAGAAACTCTTTAACATATAGGCAAACTTATCTGTTTTGAAAATGGCATGTTATCTTTGGCCTTCCCAAAAAAGACTACATATTTTAAGTATGGGTGTCTAGTGTGCCGGGCCGGGACGGGTTGAAAAAAATGGAACCGACTGGGTTTGGGGCCGGGTTGGTTATCGGGTTGGTCTTATCCGGGTCCAACCGGTCCAGTTCCAAAAGGGTTCAAAGTGACCCGTTCGGATCCGGGTTATACCGGGCCGAATCAGGTTACATTAAAAAAATATTTTTCTTTAAAATCTATTAACAAAATACAAATTACTTATTATTATTTTTATTTATTATTTAAAATATCGGGCCGAGTTGGGTCGGGCTGGGTCAAGCCGGATCGGTTAATCGACGTGACATTACCGGTTACGACCGGTTCCGGATTCCGGGTTCAAAAGTTGAACCAGACGATTTCGATTATAGTAGGCGACCCGGACCAACCCAACCCTTTAACTAAGGGCCGGATCGATTTTGGATCAACCCGACCCAATTAACACCCTTAATTTTAAATCGTAAATGTGAAGAAAAGAAGGCATCTGCTTTGGTGATTTAAAAAAATAAAAGAAAGCAATCTTTTTAAGTATGTCAAGTGCAACCTGTAAAAAAAGAATACTTAGTTCAGAAAAATTATGATTGAGGAAATTAATCTTTCCTGAAAAACCCACGATTCACTCGCCCGCCTCATTTCTGATTATACCATCAATTTCATCAATGTTTTCTTCGTTTCTAAAGGTACCATTTGTGTTTAGTTTGTAGTGACCTAAATGTGAAAAAGACCATTTAACTTTGAGGTAGTAGGAGAAGTGATATATTTATAATCGGGTGAAAATCATTTACACCCTTCAACTTTGCTTTAAAAATCAAACCACTCCTTAATTTTGAAAAATAATCGTTCTCCCCTTCTTTTCCTATTAACTTTTCTAAATATCTATTTTACCCTTACATTATCAACATTTATTTGTTTTACTTTCTTAAAATTATGATATTTTTGTTTTTTTTTAATCTGTGCAATAAATTGTCTATAAAAATACTATTTTCGTCAAAAAAGAAAAATAAAAAAATATTGATCAAGTATAAAAGCTAATGGCGTTCTATAATAAATAAATTAATAGAATAAAAATTGATTTTATTATTAATAATAAAAACTATTAAAAAAATTAAAACTATAATGAGAACTATAATGTGATAACTTTATAAATATATTTCGATACATGTATACACAAATAATTCATAAAAACAAATAATTTTTTTCTAGCAAATTCTTAAAAGATTAGGAAGCCCGGTGCACTAAAATTTCTGCTATGCACGGGGTTCGGGGAAGGACCGAACTGCAAGGGTCTATTATATGCAATCTTACCCTACATTTTTGTAAGAGGTTGTTTCCATTGATTGAACCCATGATCTTCTGGTCACACAATTCTTAAAAGATTATTTATTTATATTGTAAATAAATTTTAAATTATAATTTAGAAAATATTTCATTAATAATAATCATATATACCTAATGCCGTAATATTAAAATAATTATAAAAAATAATATTTAATTTACAACAAAATTATAAAAAAACTATTCTACTTATAATATTAATGAACTTAAATAAAAATCTAGAAACTATCTAGATTAAAAAATAAATATTATATATAATATAAAAGAAATTACATAGATGAAGGTCAAGGATAAAATAAGCATTGCATAGGATAAAGGGGGGAGCACGATTATTTTTCAAAGTTAAGGAGAGAGTTTAATTTTTAAAGCAAAGTTGAAGAATATAAATGATTTTCACCCATTTATAATCAGGAGCACACATTTTAACCATGTCAACAAGCATCTTATTCTCATGATAGTTAACATTTCTTATAACTCTTATTTTCAAGATTTTAAATTTCATAAGAATATTTACCTATCTATGTATACAAAGCTTAAATTCAAATAAATAAATACATAATTTACCTGCATTGAATCTTCAATGATATTAAAAGAAGAAACCAATCTCACCTGCTATTATTTATTTTTGTCAAAAACTTCTATTTAAAGAGGTAAAACACTTTCTATCGAACAATACTTCATTTCAAAAGTTTGAATCTAAATTCTCTAATTAAAAAGTGAGAGATTTTTATCAATTATCACTATGCTACAACTTTTAGTGATTTTTGTAGAAAAAATCTACAGCATGTCTTATTTTTGTTGTCCCATTTAAATAATATCTGCTATGAGAAATATTTCACAAATTATTATCAGATAACTTTCAAGTAAAAACACATAATTTTTTTTGCTACTGTATTGACGAGACACATATCAGAGTTAATGTTAGGTTGAAAGTGTGGAGACAAACTCTAGAGTCTAAAGGGTTTATGTTAAGCAAGATCAAAACGAAATATTTGGAGTGCAAATTCAATGATACAATGCATGAAGAGGGTATGCAAGTGAGGCGTGACACACAAGCTATCCCCAAGAGAGATAATTTCAAACATCTTGAGTTTTTAATCCAAAACAGTGAAGGCATCGACAATGATGTTACACATTATATTGATGCGGCATGAATGAAGTATAGGCTTGCCTTTGGAGTCTTGTGTAATAAAAATGTACCACCTAAACTTAAAGTGAGCTTTACATAGTGGTGGTTAAACTGCCTTGTTGCATGGGCGAAGTACTGATCAATTAAGAACTCCCATGCTCAAAAAATGCAAATTGCAAAAATGAGGATGTTGGGAGATGGATGTGTGGGTATATTAGGAACGATAAGATTAGGAATGAGGATATCCAAGCTAAGGTGGAAATAGCCTCTGTGGTAGACAAGACGAGAGAAACGAGATTGAGATGGTTTGAGCACGTTAAGAAGAGACACATAAATACCAAGTGAGGCGTTGCAAGAAGTTCAATACTGTGGGAATGAAGAGAGGTAGAAGTAGGTCAAAAAGGCATTGGAGAGAGGTGATTAAACAAGATATGACGCAACTTCAGCTTACCGAAGACATGACCTTAGATAGGAGGGTGTAGAGGTCGCAGCTATGGTAAAAGGTTAGTAAGTCATGGACTATTGTCTTTCTTTTCGATGAGTTTTAGGCTTGGCGGTGTTTGTCGTATTATATTATCTTATTTTTTATTTTTTATTTTATCACCATCTATTGTTTATAGTATTTTGATTATTGCACTATTTTGTTGTTGTTACCGAGTCTCTATTAGTTACTATGTTTTCTTTATTATCGTTTTTCTTTTCATATCTACTTTGGTTCTTCGGGTACAGTCTCTTTACCTCCACGAGAAAAGGTAAGGTATGCATGTATTTTATCCTTCTTAAACCCCATTTTCTATTATTTCACTGGATATATTATTTTTGTTATTGAATCTTTCAAACTTTTTAAATAAAGTTTACATATTTGAAATAATTATGTTAAATATATTTATAAATTCTAATACTTGATTAAAATATTTTTAAAAAATAGGGAATGATGAATAAGCATTCTTATCCTGTGAAAACACACAAAGAGTGGGACCTACATTAGATCATTCATCTCACCCATTGAGTCGGTGAAAGTAACCATCCAAACGACCCGATTCATTGCACTGTACAAATAGCCCGACTTATTACCGACATTACCCTTCTTTAACACGCGAAATAACCGAAATATCTAAGTCGGTCTATTCATTACCTTCAAGGGCATATTCGTCCACTAAATATCTTCTTCTCTACGCTTACAAGGAAGAGAGAAGACTTGGTAAAAAAGTTTGGGCCGACTTAGGGTTTGACAAACTACCACTACCACCACGGAGGCACAAATCATCATCCGTCGACTTCTCTTTTATCAATCCTTGTAGCAATCGATCGTCGATCTGCGTAACAATTGATTTTTTTTTGTAAGTAATTAATGGCTATTTTTGTATATATATGATATATGCATAGGAATTATCATGTATAGTGTTTAATTATGTGTATGTGGATTTTAGTATATGTGATGTTGTTTTTGTTAGTAAATAGATCGTGTTGAAGATGAAAGCTATCTTATTTATGTGTGTTTGTATGTGGATTTTAGTATATGTGATGTTGTTTTTGTTCGTAAATATATCATGTTTTAGTGTGGTGAAGGTGAGAGCTATGTTCTTTTGTTCATGTAGCTGTAGTTGTGTTATTTAACACCAGAAATTTGTAGGAAAAAACTGATTTTGTTAGTATTTTCTATTGAACACTTGGAATTTGTAGAAAAAACTGTTTTTTTTTTGTAAGTACTCTAATGGCTGTTTTCATATATAGGATATATGTATAGGAATTATCGTATAGTGTTTGTTTATAAGTGTGTGATATGTGTGTGTGTGGATTTTTGTATATGTGATGTTGTTTTTGTTAGTGAAAAAATTGATGTTTTAGCGCGTTGAAGGTGAAAACTATCTTATTTATTTGTGTTTTGTGAGTGGATTTAAGTATATGTGATGTTTTTGTTAGTAAAAATATCGTGTTTTAGGTGAAAGCTATCGCGTTTTGTTCATGTAGCTTTAATCGTGTTATTGAACACGTGGAATTTGTAGTACAAAACTGATTTTGTAGTAAATACTAAATATATCATGTTTTATCGTGTTTAAGGTGAGAGCTATCTTATTTTGTTCATGTAGCTTTAATCGTGCTATTGAACACTTGGAATTTGTAGAAAAACTGATTTTGTTAGTATTTTCTGTTGAACACTTGGAATTTGTAAGGAAAAAGAACTGATTTTGTTGCTAAGTACTAAATATATCATGTTTTATCGTGTTTAAGGTGGGAGCTATCTTATTTTGTTCAGGTAGGGAGTTGTAGAAAAAACTGATTTTGTTAGTTACTCAATATATCATGTTTTATCGTGCTTAAGGTTAAAGCTATCGTATTTTGTTCATGTACCTTTAATCGTGCTATTGAACACTTGGAATTTGTAGAAATTCATCCGTCGACTTCTCTTTCATCGATCCTTATAGCAATCGATCGTTGATCTGCGTTACAATTTCGTTTTTTTTTGTAAGTAATTAATGGCTATTTTTCGTATGTACGATATATGTATAGGAATTATCATGTATGTTGTTTATTTTGTGTGTATGTGTGGGTGGCTTTTAGTATATGTGATGATGTTTTTGTTAGTAAAAAATTTGATGTTTTATCGCGTTGAAGGTGAAAGCTATCTTATTTATGTGTGTTTGTGTGTGTGGGATTCTAGTATATGTGATGTCGTTTTTGTTAGTAAATATATCATGTTTTATCGTGGTGACGGCGAAAGCTTTGTTTCATGTAGCTGTAGTTGTGTTAGTGAACACTTGGAATTTGTCGAAAAACTAGTGAATGATGATTCACGTTCATGAAATTGGAATATCTAACTGGCGTTGGAAATAAGAAATATTTAGGGTATGTAATTGTAAATTACTGAATTTGCTTAGATGTTTTGTAATTTATGAATTTTTTTGGGTACGTTATCTGGAAATAACATCTGTTTTACTTATCGTGCAGTGGAGTTTGATATCGTCAGGTGCGTTAGTTCATTTAGTTTTAATGTTGATTAGGAGTCAATTGAGAGCTGGTCTTGGATACGTTCTTGAGCGTGTCATGTAGTTGTAATTGTGTTATTGAACACATGGAATTTGTCGAAAAAACTAGTGAAGGATGATTGACATTAATTGCTGAATTTGTTTAGATGTTTTGTAACTTGTGATTTTTGTATGTTATCTGGAATTGAAATCTGTTTTACTTATCGTGCAGTGGAGTTTTATGTCATTGATGCCGTTAGTTCCAACAGCTTTTATTGTTGATTAGGAGATCAATTCTGAGCTGCTCTTGGATGCATTTTTTGAGCTACTGGTAATCTTGTCTCACATCCTCTCTATGTTTTTTCTTACTTATTCATACATATGCAACATCTGATTATTGTCATTATGTCTTTTTCCCTGTCTACTTGATTTATTTTCTTCACACTAAGGTTTAATTTTAGCACTCTATCACTAGGCTGTCTCAAATTCTATCAAAAAAAGGATTGCGATTTTCTTAATGTGTTCTCTTTGGAGTAGAGACGTTCTTATCTTCAAAATGGGTGGAAGGGTTGGCGGGTAGTGTTTGTTTTTTTAGAATATGTTAATGTATTGATTTTACATTTTGGGTTATTTCTTTAGATTCTATTTGATGCGCATACCTATTGGATCTTATTACTTTGTGTCACATGCCATACTCCATGTCAAAGACATGTAGCACGGAGATGAATCCAATGTGCGCTAGAACATATAGTTCTTACTTGATTTTCCGCATACTAAGATATTAGGAATTGTGTGTGACAGAGGGTTTTTAAAAATAAACGGTGTGTAGTGCATGTCAGTGGAGATGGGGGTGGGCATAAAACCAAAAAGATCGATCCAATTGAAATTTTCGGTTTTGTTCCCCTTCAAGATCAAGATCAGACGTGGGAGTTTCCTCTCATCTGGCTCAAGTTGGTACATGTTTTTCCAGTTTACTAAATACACGGATCTACTATTATTTCTTACTTGACCATTAATTTTTTCTTTAAAAAAAGGATTCCAACAACAAAACGGCTTCCACAACTACGAAAAGAGAATTTCTATATCTCGCATTTGCTTAAATTATGGGAATATGAAGATCTCTTTCGTAGTTTAGTGTACGCTCTTTGCGCGTGTATATCACATTAATTAATAATAAATGTATATAAAAACAAATTTGTTGTGTGTACGTTATATTATAAAGTATAAAACTTTAAACAAAAGTAACGTAAAAGAGATAAACCTTTGATTTTTTCGGCTACTTCATTCGGCGGCAATATGCTTGTTTCGTCTAATTTTTCGATCAGAAATTTTCAATGGAAAGGGGAACACGATAAATTGACCAAAGGGAGAATCCATTATCAATTGTTAATTATGTATAACTCATATATAACCTTTAAGTTGATTAACTAAAAAGAATAAAGAAAGGCAGAAATGATGATGATAATGCAAGAAGACAACTTGAATCAAAATCAATATAAGACGAAACGTAAAATTAGAAGAAGTTATGTTTTTGGTACAATTTGATCAAAATATTACTCAAATAAAATTGTCGAATCATTTTTATATAAGGTAAAATTTTAATTGATATAGAAGTGTTAAATATTATGATTTCTTAGCTAGATCAAATAAAGATTTTAATTAATTTGAAAGTTATAAATACTATTTCTAAGGACTTCCATATTTTGCTTCTTAAATATTTTTCTTTCCATGAATAACTTTTTCCTTAAAACTAGGTAGGATTTTTTCTTTTTCCCACTAATTTTTTTGATCACATCTAGGCATAGAACTGTTATTTACTTTTTCCCCTCTATTTACCTACAGATTTTCCCCTCAAATTTGTCACTTTTAGTTCCTTTTCTAATTAAGGTTATATATGCTATACAAAGAATTTACAGCGGAAGTAAGTATATGATTTATACTTTCTTACTTCTTCGTTTGTATTCTATGAATATTACTTGATCAGAATTGTAGTAATCTTTTTTTTTTATAGTAGGTAAATTCGAATTGATTCAAGTGTGTTAAATATTATGTTTTCTTACCTAAATCAAATAAGGACTTTAATTAATTTAAAAGTCCTAAATATTAGAATAATAATTAGATGATAATTATTTGAGAAAAAATAGTAAAAAGTTAATTTTGTCTGTTGCAGAGTTTTAATGATGGGTAAAAAGTTCAATCCAACATTTTAAAGACCTTCACACTTCCAATTTAATATAGATTCGGTTGGTTAACAGTTGATTTTTTTTTTATAGTTTCGGTTGTTTGGTTCTGTTTTAAGGGTTGACCAAAGACCCTAAGTTTTCTAGAAGAACTTTTGGGCTCCTTAGTATCTTACCTAGTTGCACTTAGCTTTGCCTTATAGCTCAAAACCGAATCTCATTCTGAAGAAGACCAAACCCCCAAGTCCGAGTCAAACTATTGCTATTGCTGGTTGCCTGCTATATGCCTTACTATCTGGCCATCATTCTGACCCACAATCTTATACCGTCTTTCAATCTCTTCCTAGTTACTTAGGTTATATCATATGTGTATTTGATGTTTCTATTCTGTTCGTTTGTTGTAGTGATATAATTACCAACCATAGCACTGAAATTTGAGTTTTGTTTAGAGAAATTGCAATTTACGCTAATAGATTCTATTGAACTCTTAAATGATTCAAAAAGAATAATCAATGGTCACTTTAACCACTTTCCACAAACCATGGCATTTATCTGCATCGTGGGGTCAAGATCATTTATAGGTCGTTTAAATCGTCCATAAGCTTGTTTGATTTTCATATTAGTTGGCATTTTACCAGGTACTTGTTTTTCATTTCAGTTTCTTTATTTTCAAACTTCAAACAGCTATAAGGTCATGAATTAATAAGGAAAAAAAAAGGATTAAGCAACTTCTAATTTTTCACCTTATAATTTCTCGGGGTTTTTATTGCCTCGAAATTCTTAGCTGTCTTTATCAAGTTTCTCTAGAAACTGAAGTGAATATATTTTGTACTTGCCTTGAAGTTACGTGTCATTGCTATGCAATTTCCATGAAGAGAAAGATAACAAAGAAGCTACTGTATATACTACCTTAGCGATTTTCTTTATGACTTGGAGTGGATCCTTTTCGCAAAATCTTTTTTGGACCTATTTTTGTCGCTGTCTGAAAAAGGGGTCCAATTTGACTGGTTCAAAACTGAAAAACTGAACCTATTGAAACCGAACCATAATATGAAAAGCCGAATCCTTCGGTTCGGTTTCGGTCACTTGATGAATCGAAAAACCGAACCAAACCGTACTTCTACACAACCAAACTGAATCGACCGACACCCACCCTTGAGTGGAGACACGTAAAAATTCAGGTTTTTCGAAGTACACTATATGTATAATGTATGCATGTGTGTATGTCTGTTAGTGCATATCATGTCTTATTGTTGGTAAATGTACCATGTTTTGTCATGGTTAAGGTGAACACTTTTTTTTTTTGATGAAGTGGTAAGGGTGAGAGATCTGTTGTTTTGTTCATGATGTTGTAATTGTGTTATTTACACATGTAATCTGTCGAACAAACTAGTGAATGATGATTCACGTTCTCAAAGTTGGTATTTTCTCCCAAACCGGCGTTGTAAAAAAAGGGTACTTCTAAATTGCTGTTTTTGTCGGTGTTCTGTATGAACTTTTTGTAAATAAAATCTGTTTTACTTATCGTGCAGTGGAGTTCATATTGTTAAGGGCGTTATTGTTTATTAGGAAATCATTGAGAACTGCTCTTGGATGCATTTTTGGGCGTGCTGTGTTATGATAAGTTCATCACTGGTAACCTTACCCAACTTCCTTTCATGTTTTTAGTTTTTTACTTATTATGCAACTTTATAGCTTGTAATATTTAGTATGGTGTTTTTTAATTGGCAGTATGTCATATGTAGTTTTAGGATCTCCTTATATCAATTTCAGAAGGCTTATTTGTCCACATCCATTTCGACTTGAAAATTTGTCATGTTAACCTTTGAAAAAGCAAGACATATTTAGATGGAGGGACTATGTTTCATTTTGAATATGTACTATCTAATGGTTATTGTTTTCCCATGGGTGCTTATAATTTTTCTTTAGTTTCTTGCAATGTGCAAAATCTTCTCAAAGAAAGAACTGCCAGCATTTTCTTGTGTTTGTGAAGATATTATGTTTCAGTATGTGGTATCTTATGCAGCATCTTGTCTGAGGAAGCAAACACGTCTTGTATGCTAAAAGCCTTGGGATAAACACTTTCCTGTGACATTTTCCCTTTGGGCACTAATCCTTGATTAGACTTTTAGCCTGACATCAGAATACTGGATCTCGACTTCTCTGTTAAGAAAACAAGATGAATCGGGTCTGACTGAGTCCAGATTGACATTCTCAAGCTCTATCTTAAGCTTGAATGTCTGTTGATAAAGCATTATGCATTTCCAGCTTAATTCTTAGACCCTGAATGTCTCGTGTTATGGATACTAGTTTCTCTTGGTCTTCACTGTAGTTTTTGGTCTTTGTACTTTTCGGTGGTTCTTCACAAATTTTGCATGTGGATAGAATTTTTGTTTTATTTATCTGTGCTTCTGTCTGTTTGAAGTGCTGAAGCTGTTATCCAGTTAGATTAATGCTAGACACTTTTCATTGAAGGATAACAACTTGCAACCCTTGGTGATCATGGATAAAAATAAGCTCCATATGCTCTGGTCAAATGACTAAAATAACAAAATTGCAGATTAGTTTCATCTCATACACGTACTCATATTGTCAGCTTGTCAGTCTTGATATGTGTGTCTCCTAGTGGATTGTATGTGATGATTGAACTTGTGGTTTTCTGGAAGGGTGTTGAGCAGCCTATTGTTTAACCTCTTTTCTGTTCTTGATTTTGTCAGGTTTATCAACTTTTATCAATGGCATGGGCATGGTCTCTCTGAGGCGAAACCAAGGCCGAGTTGTATATAGTTGTTATCTTTGAACCTTTGGCTTTAAACCAGTGGATAGGGATTGATCCTGTAGGTAGAAATGGAAACGAAATACGGAAAGGTATTGGATAGAAGCCGAAACATTATTGTTGACTTGAAGAGAAAGCGGGAAGCTCGATGCGAGACCCATCTCTCTGGGGCTGCTACCCACATGATATTGCCGGTTCGAGCCTTGCTGGATTCATCAATCCGCCCGCTTGAAAAGCAGAGGAAGCTGAATGGATCAAGAAGCAGGTGTGGTGGCTACGAATTTCACCAAAAAGAATCTCTTCTTAGATATTATCTTAATTTCAGGAGAAGTGGGCTTCCGCAACGTTTGATGTACTATCAAAAGGGTCAATGGGCTGATTTCCCTGAGAACATTGTGTCAATGGCTAAGCAAGATCTCAGAATAAAGAAATCAGCGACGGAGGTGGTGTTCAATGGAAAAAACTATTTACTCGATTTCTTCCATATGATGCTGTTGGACCTGAAGTCAGGTGTGCTGCAGCCTATTGCATGGATTGATGAAGCAGGCAAGTGCTTTTTCCCGGAAGTCTTTGCTAGTTGTGATGAACTGCATGAGTGTTGTCACGGTGAAGACAATGACTGCATAGACGTAGATCCTGAGACAGAGGGATCCAATGATCTGGAGATGCGGCTGGAGATTGAAATTAATGGGGCAGAGATTTCAAGTTTGAAGGAATCTAGTGGAGAGTCCAATGCAAACGTTGAGGAAGTGAACTTTTGTCACGAACCTGCTGCAAAAAATCGCATTGCAAAAGTTGGTGATAATTGTATCAGAATGTCAGATACGAAAGCCAAGGACAATGCCACGGAAAATCATCAAATGGTGGAAAATTCTGTCGGCAGGTATGACTCTAAGTGGGAACATACAGACCCTGATGCTGTGAGTGAGATGTTTCTCAAGGGTATCAGTTCACCTGCAAGTGCAAATATAATTAAATTGCAGCGTATTTCAAGTACTTTCATGGAAGTTCGGAAGGAACTCTTTCAAAAGCAGGTGGAAATTACGAGGAAGCATCGTGGGGATGCCCCTATTAGTTATGCTTGGCTTCCTTCTTCCAAAGGAATGATTGTGAATATCATGAAGTATGGGCTTGCTTATTATGATCCATCCAAAACCAACTTCAGTTACGGCGTTGGTGTTCATCTTTTCCCGGCAAACTGTACTGAGATCAGGTAGTGTTGTTTCCATTTTTTGTTTTTCAGTCAACTGAATTTTGTGCAATAAGGCCAAAGTTGCAAGAAGACATTACAGGTGCATTTTATAAATAATTATTTTTGGTCGGTAGAACATGCAATGATATGGCTGTTATGAATATTCTGCAAATAGTGGGGTAGAACGTTCAAACCTCAAGGTGCGGGGTGATCTGAAACTTCCCCTATAGTTTTGCTGGTAAAATGGAGTCGTGTAGAGCCATATTGATTTCATTCTTTGTTTACTCAATTGATAATTTTCCCCAGTGTTTATCATCAGTAATAGAGTAAATATCAATTAAGTTGGGCAGTTACTGCTTTCTGGTTTTTCTTTTTGTATGGTACCTGACCATTGTCCTGAAGGATTATTTGTTTGAATTATCAGGAAGATCCTTGTTGTTGGTATTCTGGTTTAAATACTATACTAGATTAGTTTTGGTCCAGGCATAGTGTCAACTATCTTCCACATTATTCTTCCTATCTATTTGATTCTTGGTGCTTGTCAAATGTACATATCTGGCTTGTAGACGTGTTATGTGTTGATTTAACTGTGTTTAAATAGTTTCATTGGGTTGTAGAGGAATTTTATGTACACAGTATCTTCATGTACATAGTTGATGTTCTGTGCTAGTCTTTTGTGTCATTGTTTTGTCTCGACATTCCACTTGTTATAGTTGTCTTGTGATGTTTGATAAGATGTCCTTTGATCCTAAAAGGAGCATGTTTTATTTGGTCGCTTCTCCTCGATGCTTTGAATTTTAACCCTTTGTGGGCGACCTGCGCCATTATCACATTTTCTTTTTGGTCGATTTGTTTGTTCTTATTGTGAACTTTATTGATGTTGCTTCTTTCATTATCTTTACAGTGTAAAGTATTCTGATGTTGACGAAAATGGTGTACAATACATGATATTGTGCCGTGTAATAATGGGAAACATGGAACTGGTTTGTCCTGGATCTAAGCAGTTTCATCCCAGTAGTGAGGATTTCGATAATGGTGTTGATAGCATTGAAAATCCGAAGTGTTATGTAGTCTGGACTATGAACATGAGTACACACATATTTCCAGAATACGTCGTCAGTTTCAAGCGCTCTCCTGATACTGAAGGTGACGATTTAAGTCCTTTCCTTTGTGGTTACTGTTTCTGTTTGCACAAGTCAATGGAAAGTTCGTTCCCCTTAGCTACCTTGAGTTAGATGTTCATAAATCCGTCTCTTAAATAGTCGCCAACAGTTTATTGGCTGCTGAAGGTGGGACATACTTTCCATTTTTGCAGAAGAGGAAGCAAAAGATAAACCCAACAAAAGATAAACCCAACTTTATTTAAATAATCAAAACTCCCTTCCAACTTTTAAATTGTCAAGTCCATCCCCATTTCATAAAATTATGGAGTACAAACAATAAATATAATTATGCTTATTATTTCTTTGTTGTTTATCAGTGTTATAGCATTTGCATTTTGTTATTTTGTGTCATGTTAATCCTGTTTAGACACTTGCTAGGATTAACCTTACCAACACAATGGTATTTTTCCTTTCATGTTCTACTTTCTCTTCATGTTGTACTGAATGTTATGCCAAGACTGATTGTTAAGGTGTTAATCTCTGTGTAATTGATGTAATTTGAAACTGAGGTGATGTCCGTGATTGTTTGGGAGTTTGAGGTAATCCGTAATCGTGTCCGTGGCCTCTGCTCTACATATCATTTTAATGAGTTACGGGATCTTCTATTTTCAGGGTCCTGATCTAACTTAGACCTGCCTACATGTTGGGATGCATATCTAGTTTCTTCTTACTTTTTTTGACCTATCATCCTTAACTGTGTTTTTCATCTTTTACTGCATGGCGTTGTACAGCTAAATAATGGGCCTTTATCTTTTGCATTTTTAATTTGAGGCACACTTGATAGATATTGTCTTAGTCTTGCAAAATAAGGTTGCAGTTGAACTATATTTACCATGTTTATCTTTACAGGATATCTCGTTGGAAACAAGAGCCCAATTGATTTCTCTGCCGTCAGTAGTTGTCAGGGCCATGTGGATCAGGTACCCGCAGATACACTTCCTACTGACTTGGTAAGTCTATTGACATCTATAAATGTGTTAGACTTGGCAGATTTTATTTTTTGGTGTTCATTGAATAAAAGATGGGGAAGTTGGAGGATTTTTTGGTTATGAAACAGGTGTGAAGTTGTTTGGTAGATGAGGCAGTAAAACTAAATTTTTTTATGAACTTTGAGAGGAATCGAGCTACAGAGTGGTGGTTCTTCCAGCTCAAGGACTACTACATGAATTGCTTGGCAAAATGAGCGAATGCCGAGGGCAAAAATTCTCATCCTGCATCGGACATGATTTTGCAAATATTAGCACCTCAAATCATCTCTCTGACGACATTGATGTTTCTATTTCTCAGTCGCATAATAGGTCCCTAGGGAACACAATTGATGCCATAGGCATTGCCGTAGTACTACCTTGGGTACTCAAGAATGTGTTTTGCACATGCAACCACAGAATAAATGCTGCAACTGAGCATGCCGCTGGAAACGATTGTTATTTCAGTCACATGCGTAAAGAACTCTTGTTTATGCTGACAGTATAGTCGAACTCGCCTTCTAGGGTATTGTACATATCTTTAGATCTTAAACTCGGTTCCAAAACTAGCTGATACTGAAGTTGCTGGTTTCTAAACCCAGCTTCCCGATACTGACAGTTCTGCAATTAGGAATAGATATTAGTGTGAGGTTGTGGGGGTATATCCTTTTTTTGTGTTTTTCCCCAAATTTTGGACTACTCGGCCTCATCCAGCAAGCCTGATTTTTGAACCATATCGGGTACACAGAGAGGATGTTGTGCTAGTATGACGATTCTGCTTCTTCAACAACATTGTCATTTTAGTGGTCCTCTTTTATTAATTTGGTGGAGTTCTTTTCAGCTAACAATTACTGTATGTCCCTGTATAGGGAAGTGATTGCTATCAGAATTCACTTGGGTTGGCCTCAAAAATGGCTGCAAGGACTCCGAAGTCCCCTTGGATGCCATTCCCCATGTTGTTTGCAGCAATTTCGAGGAAAGTGCGTCGGGAGGATATGAACCTTGTTTGTAGCAACTATGAGTTATTCAAGGTATATATAGTTGCATCTGTTAAAGGTCATACTTATTAGAGAAAAGTAATAGTTGCTGAATATTTCATCTCTCTTTACTTTGTGCCGGAATTGTTACTTAAGTTTGATATTTTTCCTTCTTTGGTTCATGACTTCATGTATTCTGACATTGGCAGGGCAAGAAGATAAATAGGGATGAATTTGTCAGAAAGCTGAGGTTGATTGTAGGGGATGCTTTGTTAAGGTCCACTATAACTAGTCTTCAGTGCAAGGTATGTTCTTTGCCTTTATCTTAAAAAACAGGTGCTACTGAGCTAGCTTGTCGATGCTTCATTCATAATATCATAACCCGTCTGTCTAAGAATTTTTCCTATGTTGATTTCCAATAGTTCAGTTACATTTTGGTCAAACAGGCTTCAACACAATCTTTGAAAAAATGTTTTTGCTTTGGGTCCAAACTAGTAGCAATTTCTATTAGGTTGCACTTTTTGTTTTTCCATATTGCGTTGTCAAGTGTTCCACATTTGTTGAGTATAAAAGGCAGATCTCTAAAAGCTACAGCTGTCTCTTCTTATTATTCTCCGAAAACATACCTAGGTTTTGGCAATCACTCTACCGACAGAGAACCTAAGAGCTACCAATAAGCCTTTAGGCAGGCAGCAGGAATGGTAAATGTCGTCTTCCTTTACAATGACTTCTTCCATCCCCCTTCTTGGTTTAGCAAATATTAGGCCTTCATGTTAAATTTTTTCCCACACACCGGTGTCTACTATCGGTTGATTTGAAGGATTTAGCTATTCTCATTCTTTTGAAAGGCCAGCTATACATTGCCTCCTTAACTGTTCTCAGCATGACCCAATGTACTTTGAAGTTTGAACTAGTTCAGGGCCTCCCTCCACAGCAGTGTATTTACTTGACAATGTAATAGTAAGTGGTCCGCATCTTCTTCTTAACATCTTCACTATAGCCAAACTCTCTAAATGTTTACAAATATTTAAAAAATGTTTAGAAATATTTGAAAATTTCAACATTAGACAACTAGCAATAATCTTGATTTAACAAATTAATGTCGCCGAGTCTATACATCTTGTAAGTTACAATTATTGTAATAGACATTTATTAAATTGGTGTGTAGGTGAATTACTCGCTTGTACTCTTACACAAGATTTCCAGTTAACAATGAGTATGGTACTCCATGCCCTTTAGATGAAGAGTAGTTATTCGTAACATACGTGGACAAGGACCCCAGCTGACATGTGAAATGCTTAATAGTGGTGCATATTTCAGTTCTACACAGTTTTTAAAGTCAAGGAATCATACGTTCCATGTTTTTGCAATTATGCATATTTTTATCTGTTGATTAGAATTACTCGGGGAGCTGCACATGTTGGTGGAGTTTCCTGTTTCGTTAATTTTTTCTTTTCAAAATTTTTCTTTTGGTGCTCTCTTTGGCAGGTACCACCTAAACCAATGGAATCGGTCACCGTAAAGCAAGAACCGGAGAGTATCTGCCTGGAGTGACTGTCGGTTTTATTTGTTGCTTCTATGAACAGCTGTTTTTGCTTAGCTATAGAAATTATAGAGTGGACGTATCTATTGCTTTTTCCTAGAATGTGTGATACAAGGCAGTTGGGGGGTACTCTGTGTGGAAATTATGTTATAAAGGGTGGTTTAGTTTTCACCTGTCTGGAACTTCCGGACTTCTGGGTTTGGTCGCTACAGAGTTGCGCTTTCCAGGTCACTTCTGGACTTCTGGGTTTGGTCGCTACAGAGTTGCGCGTTCCAGGTCACTTGTCTTCTATGTCTAGCAAGTTGCTCTTATGCATAAAGTTTGTTGTAAAGAGTTGCACTCTGAATTTGCTTGCTGGTACTTTAAAAACAGTTCTATGACAATGTATTAAGAATTGTGGCTATGTGCAATCTTTTAGTACACATGGTGTTTCTGATGCCTTTTGTTTTGTATGCGGCTGTGGATGTGTACCTGTTTAGAGCAGCTTCTTTTGCTCTAGTTCTTCACTGTCCTTCGTTTTGTGCATGAACTTGGTTCGTTAAGAATGATGTGGGAATAGTACGTCAGAGTAAAGGGGTGTCGAATAGTCGTGTTGAATTTGGGCGGGATCAATAATGTGGTTATTGAGCCAGTCAGAACATTTCTTGGATACTGACATGAGTTGGGTCAGTATGGCTTGAAACGATAGGGAAATAAGTCCAATTAGCGCGACTCTTACTTTGTTCTAATTAATTTTTTTCTTATAATTTTCTTAAATCTAATAATTATTTGTTCTTTATTAGTGCGGTAAATATACAACATAATAAACAGAAAGTCTTCTTAAAAAAAGAATCCAGTTCTAATTGACTTGATATTTCGATATGAATTGTATGGTTGTGGTAGTTTTTTTCTTTTATTCTCGCTTTGATTATTTTCTCGAGTCTAGGCTCTTATCAAAAATAGCCTCTACCCAAAAGGTTGGGATAAGGTTTGCGCGTACATCTTCTTTTTCCCGGATCAACGTTTGGAACTGCACTGGGCGTGGTATCTTGTTTGAATTGCATGGGTCAAAATGGGTATGCTAAATTTGTGTCTCGTGAACATGTGTAGAATTCACATACTATTATTGTTTGTAGAAGGTCACAAAGGCTGCAACATTTTTGAAAGAGTTGCTTACCCAACTCGTTAAACAAACCAAGCTATAAAAACTTAATTAAACAACCATAAATACTTGGTGGCTCGTGCGTAATTGACATGAAATGTTATGAATGGGTTTATTAGAATTGTGGAAGGAGAGATGTTATAAATGGTTCAGGCATGTGATAAGGAGATGCACAGAGGCCCGGGGGAGGAGGTGTAAAAAGTTTGTTATGGATGGATTTAAAAAACATAGAGGTAGATCGAAGAAATATTGGAGAGAGTTAAATAGATAGGATATTACGCAATTGTAGTTTACCGAGGACATGACCTTAGATAGGAAGGTGTGGAGGACAATAATTAGGGTAAAAGATTAATGGATAGGATTGCATGTTACTAGTAGTAGTGTCTTGTTGCCTTATTAGTAGTTGTAGGATTATTCTTGTAGTTTTTTGTTCTTTGGTTTCTTGGACTCTTTCTTACAGAAAACCTCACTCTTATGATCAAAAATATACCTAAAGGTACGTGAGTTTCATACTCAAACTATCACCAAATGTTTATCGGAACATACCTGAACATATCGGAACATACAACCAGACGGTGTGACTTTTTTCGGGCTTCTATGTTCGGGTAGCCACTCCGGATTAATCTCCGTTGGGAGAGGTTATTTTTCACAGATGAAGAGCATTTATGGCATTGATCCCGGAATTGAACATTATGGTTGTATGGTCGACCTTTTAGGTCGATCAGGACGCCTTCATGTAGCACTTGAACTTATAAAGAGCATGCCAATGAAGCCCAGTGTAGTTGTCTGGGGCGGCCTGCTCCGCGCTTGCCACAAGCACAAGGATGCAAAACTAGGGAAACTACGTCTTCTTGTCCAACCTCTACGCATCTTTAAACCGATGGACTGAAGTTGATCAATGCCGGAAGTTAATGATCAAGAAGGATGTACGTAAAACACCTGGATGCAGTTCAATCGAGGTGGAAAACATTGTATACGAATTTGTAGCTGGAGATACTTCACATCCTCGAGTTAACGTCTTTCTGGATGAGATCGCGAAGGAGCTACAAGCTCACGGATATGAACCTCATACGACTTCCATACTACATACATAACGTTGAGGATGAAGAGAAGGAGATCGTGGTTCGATACCACAGTGAGAGGATTGCTGTTGCTTTCGGACTTATGATCTCAGAACATGTGATGATTGTCATGTATTCATATCAAATGTTTATAAGAGGGTAATAATAATGAGGGATAGGAATCGTTTTCATCATTTTAGGAATGGGTATTGTTCTTGTAATGACTACTGGTGAAACAATGAAATTTGTTAAATTTAAATGAGGTAATGGTCAAAAATACGCCTGAACTACAGTTTTTTCGCGAGTTTCACACTCTAACTATTCGTTGTTTCCTTTTCCTATCTTAACTATAAACACTCTCCGCTATGGTGTTCATGTTTGTTTGCGCGCACCTCAATAAATTTCACTCTATCCACCAAGATCTTCTTTATTACTCCCTTCGTCTCAAAATAAGTGTTGCTTTAGCTCATTTCATGCCCATTAAGAAAAACAATAAATGTAAGATATACTTCCTCTGTTCCTAAAAACGTCTTCTTTGATTGTGAACAGCAAATGGTGGGATGAAGAGAAAGGCAAAAGATACTGATAATGGCCATAAACAGAAAAAAGGAACACCATGCTTAATTGTTTGATACAAGGAATTGTAGTTCATACGAATTTGAATTATTTATTAATCATTTTTTTTTA
Organism: Jaltomata sinuosa; assembly: GCA_003996215.1. Classification (NCBI taxonomy): domain Eukaryota; kingdom Viridiplantae; phylum Streptophyta; class Magnoliopsida; order Solanales; family Solanaceae; genus Jaltomata; species Jaltomata sinuosa. The sequence continues at coordinate 1,148,341 of QJPP01000010.1, forward strand.
AAATGCTTTCTCTGAGATACTACTATCAACTTTCGAGCCACTGTTGGTACTTGCCCTCCCTCTGGCCTCGTCCCCTCCAAGATTCCCTCCATACATCCAACCTCCATTATGGGATCTGAAAACCGGGGACATGGTGTATGAAGTAATTTGCTGAAAGTCAGGTGAGCTTGTCGAATAGTTGTATAACTATCAGACACTGCTGTTTGGAATACGTTTAAAACTAATATTTCTGTTGTCGTTTTGAATCAGTTAATATGTGTGTGTGATGAGTAGGTTACTACAGAAACGACGCTCAGTTTTGAGCAAAGTTGGGGTCAGCTATGTGATTCTTCACTCGACCATATTGTTGTTCCAGAATACGAGTGAGTTTTGAGGTCCTGTCGCAATTTAGAAGATGTCAGCAGCAACAAAGGCGTTCCCTGTTACGGTTTCCTTGTAAGCCACTGAACCTCAAGTTTAAGGGATTGTCTATGTATTTGTGCCTGATGTTCTACAAGTTGTATCCTTGTATTATGTTTCACTTATTCCATGAATTTATTACAATAAAGTCGACTCAAGTCTTCTACATTTTGAACATAGTCTTTTCATGATATATCCTATCAAGAAATAAACTAGTTGTGAATCCATAGTATGAATTCAACAGTTATTTTGGATACATCATGCCTCCATTTATTTTATAGTAGTAGAAGTACACATACCATATAACAATTAAGCTTAACACTAAGCTTAAGATATTAGAGGAGGAATACTTTGTTCATTCCTAAAGAAATTTGTTGGATCAAATTTAGTCTTCACTTGCACCAATCTATCGAAGTTGTTCTTGAAGTATCTCTCTCCCCAAATTCGCGCTTGTGCATAGCTTGTGTTTCCTTTATTGTTCACTCCCAAATCAAGATCTCTATAGTTGAAATAAGCAGCTCTAGGAGATTTAGACACATACGTAGCCATGTATCCATAAAGTTCTCGAATCCAAGATACATGTTTTTCAGAACTTTCCTTTTCCCCCCAATTCACGGAATAATGTATCAAGAATATATTTCCAGGTCTATGTGGGAAAGGGGTATCAGATTCAGAGAAGTCATTCAACTTTCCTCCGTAAGGCATAAACATCAAGTTTACAGAGTTTTCGCCTACTTGATTCATTAGTTTCCATATACCTTCGAGACCATCTATTGAAATAGGGTGCTGGACATAGTCTGATTTCCGTTTAAAGTATCCCTCCTGTATATCTGAGATTTTTCGATTTAGTAACTCATCAAGTGCGGTGCCTCTTGGATAACCATAAATATAGAGATTAGCTTCAACCAAGCTCATCTCAATGCAATCTTCTTTCACCAATCCTAATTCAGGAAAGCTCTTTTGCATTTCGCGGAGGAGTTCATTGATTCCTCCAAGGAACATTGCAGAGAAAGTGGCGTGGACAGTCCTTTTCCCACGGTGAAATGGAGATTCACTATTAGTCAATATCAACCTAAGGAGGAGATTTTCATCAAGTTTGCTCGCGATATGTTGCCATTTATAGACTAGTTGAGTTGCATTTTGTTCCAATGTTCGTGTCAAGTTGAATACAGTCACCTTTTCTGGAATATCGACTAATTTCACCTTCCATGATATAATGATACCAAAGCTAGTCCCTCCACCTCCTCTAATAGCCCAAAAAAGATCCTCACCCATTGATTCTCGATCCTGGATTTGTCCATTGGCATCGATTAATTTAGCATCAATAATGTTATCAGCAGCAATACCAAATTTTCGAGACAACAGGCTAAATCCTCCGCCACTAAAGAGTCCTCCAACACCAACAGTGGGGCAAAAACCAGCAACAACAGCCAGTTTCTTGCTTTTTTCTGCCATTCTGTAGTAAACTTCCCCTAGGATAGCGCCAGATTGAATCCAAGCAGTCTTGTTTTCGGTGTCAATGGAAATTGATCTTAGGTTTCTAAGATCAATTATGACAAAAGGGGTTTCCGAAATGAATGAAAGTCCCTCATAGTCATGTCCACCACTTCGAATTCTGATTTGTACGTCATGTATCTTGGAGCAATATATAGCTGCCTGAATATGGGATTCATTTAAGGGAGTGATAATAATCGAGGGTTCGAGATTGGACCTTATTCTTTGGTTAATTGTAAAGGAGTTCAAAATGGTTGAATATGACGAATTTTTACGCGTGTGGATGACTTGTGATATCGAGTTTGAGTTCATTATTTGGTTAGAAAGGCATTCAAGAAAGTCATCATGGGTGCTAGCTGAGGTATAATTAGCCCATGAAAGGCAAATTGTGAGAAAGAGAAAGATTGTTAACTTCTTGAAAGTAGTCATGATTTTCTTTTGCAAATTTTGCTGATGGGAAAAAATGGAAACAAAGAGCTTCTATTTAAACTAGAATGTCAGTACTCTGAATCTGATATGACAAGGCCAACTTCGAAGTTAGTTAAATGTATAGTTTGGTAGAGGTGATTGAACCCCCTTTGTTCTACATAGCTCCGCTCCTAGACGAAACAATGTTTTTCTCAGAGTAAAGTGGATTAGGTCTTTTGTTTGCGTTTGGTTGTACCTAGTGGTGGAACTAAGATTTTTACTAAGGGAACGCCAAAAATGTAAAGAAGTCAAGGGGGTTCAGCATACTGTATATATACATAAAAATGTTTTACCTGTCTCCACAATATCTCCGCCACTGGTCGTACCATGTAAAAGTATTTCCATCATGGAATACGATGAAACTAGTCCGGTGAAATTTCTGCGTACTTGGAATCTTACATATCTTTTAGATTTCGCGTTGCAAAGTTGAGTGATTTTTGATGGAACAAAATGAAAGTTATGCGACTATCCGCGAAATTACCCCATTAGTTTTTGCAAGTTCAAGTTGATATTAGAGATTTGTTTGTTAGAAGTTGTAAGTTTAGCACACCATAGTTACCCCAAACACCAACTATTTTTACATTGTAACTTGTATATAGCTTCCAAAATCCTAAAGTTATGTTTCAAGAATTAAAGATCAGTGGTTTAGAAAAGTTCTAACCTACTCAGGGGCTATGTTGCTCGGACTCTCCAAAATACTTCCGCACCCGTGTCTGTATTTATGGAGAATCCAATATGCACCTGTCGACATTTTTGAAGAGTCCAAGCAACATAACTCGGGCAAAGGAGGTTCAGATGAAACCGCTTGCGCACACCTAACTCTGTTCCTGGTGACAATAGGTTGATGAGTTGAGTAGTTTAGCTAATTTTATGTCCTTTTGAACCTACTAACAAATTTTGTAGTCATGCCTCTTTTGGTGAAAGCATTCCTTTGGAGTGTTTGTTTACCTATCTATTAGGCATTAGCTACTCTTTTATTAGAATGGTAGATGATTTTGTTGGTATCTGTGTTCAAAGCAGAATACCAGAAAACGAAATAAATTGGAAAATCAGAATGCAAAAAATATCCGAGTCCAAAGAATTCACTGTGTGTCCTTAAAGAATTTAACCCCCTCACTGTACCCGAGGTTGTGGATTATTTCCTCCCAGGATAAAATGGATATACCTGATATTGACGTAGCAGTACCTCAAACCTCAATATCTTAAGCGAACTCAAAGAGTCAGTCTTCAAGTCACACTTAGACTCGATTTTTTGTTTGTAAGAAAATATATAGAAGATGCAGAATTTCGAGGTCACTTATCCTTTATAGTGGCCGGGGGGGTTGACCATAGGAGGTGAAAGCCTAGGTGGATGGCTTTTAAACACACACACACACTTATCCTTGTTTTAATTACTTCATGTTTTTAATATACAAGGTAGAGGTCTACGCCAAACCCCCCGGCCACATAGGAGGTGAAAGCCTAGGTGGACAACCTCAAACTTCAGGGGTCTACAGTGTAAGAAACTCTGCTTCTATCCACCCAAGTCAATTTCTACCCAGTGGCGGAGCCAGAAATTTAGTGAAGGGTGTGCAAAATTTTCTTCTTTGTTGTGTTAAGGGTGTGCAAAAGTAAATGTACACTCAAAATAGCTAACGTTTAACCTCTGTACACAACATAATTTTTCGGCGGAGGGTGTGCGTTAGACCACCCTTCACCTAAGGTGGCTCCACCCTTGCTCCTTCCCCCTCTTCTTTCAAATATGTACCACCAATCATGACACTGCATATTCTCTTTTAAGTATACAAGGTGGTTATAAACTGAAAAATCCCAATAATTTCTACAAGGTGCTCCTTCGACTTGTTCATTTTTCAGCTAGAAACTTTAACTAAAGATCCCCCGGACGCACATATCACACAAAATTTATGAATTAACACACATAAAAAAAATCATCATTTTCTGTTCTGGGCCTCGTTTCGACTCGAAAAAATCTACGTTTGCCCCTCCGAATCAACGCGCACCATTTTATAGGTCGTCACGGACGCCCCTGGAAAATTCGCCCAAAAAATCATCGGGTGCACATATCACACAAAATTCATGGACTATAACACACGAAAAAATAGAATAATCTCCATTTCCTGTTTCGGGCCTCGTTTCGACTCGAAAAAACCTACGTTTGCCCCTCCGAACCAACGCGCGCCATTAAATAGGTCATCATGGACGCCCACAAAAAGTTTCGGCCAAAAAATCGCCGGGCGCACATCACACAAAATTCATGGATTATAACACACGAAAAAATGAAAAAATCTCCATTTCCTCTTTCGGGCCTCGTTTCGACTCAAAAATTTTTACGTTTGCCTCTCCGAACCAACACACACCATTAAATATGTCGTCACGGACGCCCACAAAAAATTTCGGCCAAAAAACCACCGGACGCACATATCACACAAAATCTATGTACACACGAAAAAATGAAAAAATCCACCTTTTTCTCTTCCGAGCCTCGTTTTGACTCAAAAAAACCTACGTTTGCCCCTTTGAACCAATGCGCGCCATTAAATAGGTCGTCATGAGCAACCACAAAAAAATTCGGCCAAAAAACTACCGGCGCACATATCACACAAAATCCATGGACTATAAGTATATAACACACGAAAAAATGGAAAAATCCTCATTTCCTGTTCCGACCCTCTTTTCGACTCGAAAAAACCTACGTTTGCCCCTCCGAACAAACATGCAACATTAAATAGGTCGTCACAAACGGCCATAAAAACTTTTAGCCAAAAAATCGTCAGGCGCACATATCACACAAAATTCATGGACTATAACACACGAAAAATGAAAAAATCACCATTTCCTGTTCAGAGCATTGTTTCGACTCGAAAAAACTTACGTTTGACACTCCGAACCAACATGCGCCATTAAATAGATCGTCACGGACGCCCACAAAAAACTTTGGCAAAAAAAAGATCACCGAACACGCATATCACACAAAATTCATGGACTAACACACAAAAAAATGAAAAAAATCCTCATTTCTTGTTTCGAGCCACGTTTTGACTCAAGAAAATCTATGTTTGCCCTCCGAACCAACACGCACCATTAAATAGGTCGTCACGGACGCCCACAAAAAATTTTGGCCAAAAAATCGTTGGGCGCACATATCACACAAGATCCATTGACTATAAAATATGAAAAAATAGAAAAATCCTCATTTCCTATTCCGAGCCTCGTTTTGAATTGAAAAAACTTACGTTTTTCCCTCCGAACCAACGCGTGCCATTAAATAAGTCATCACGGACGCCTAAAAAACTGCCGAACGCACATATTACACAAAAACCATAACACACGAAAAATTGGAAAAATCCCCATTTCTTGTTTCGAGCCTTGTTTTGACTCGAAAAACCTACGTTTGTCGTCCGAACCAACGCGCTCCATTAAATAGGTTGTCACGGTCTCATGGACGCCCACAAAAAAATTCATCCAAAAAACCGCCGGGCGCACATATCACAAAAAATCCATGGACAATAACACACGAAAAAATAGAAAAATCCCCATTTCCAGTTCTGGGCCTCGTTTCCACTCAAAAAAACCTACTGTTGCCCTTTCAAACCAACACGCGCCATTAAATAGGTCATCACGGACGCCTACAAAAAATTTTGACAAAAAAATCATCGGGCGCACATATTACACAAAATTCATGGACTATAACACACTAAAAAATAGAAAAATCCCCCTGTTTTGAGCCTCGTTTTGACTCAAAAAAACTTATGTTTGCCTCTTTGAACCAATCCGCACCATTAAATAGGTCGTCACAGACGCTCACAAAAAAATTTCGGCCAAAAAATTGCCAAACGCACATATCACACAAAATTCATGGACTATAACACACGAAAAATTGGACAAATCCTCATTTCTTGTTTCGGGCCTCGTTTCGATTCAAAAAATTTTTGACCAAAAAAAACAGTCGAACCCACATATCACACAAAATCCATGGACTATAACACACGAAAAATAAAAAAATCCCATTTCTTATTTCGACTCTCGTTTTGCTTCGAAAAAACCTACATTTGCCCTTAGAACCAACGCACACCATTAAATAGGTCATCACGAAAGCCCACAAAAAAATTCGGCCAAAAAATTGTTGGGCGCACATATCACACAAAATTCATGGACTATAACACACAAAAAAATAGAAAAATCTCCATTTCCTATTTCGAGCCTCGTTTTGAATAAAAAAAACCTATATTTGCCCCTCCGAACAGATGCGCACCATTAAATAGGTCGTCAAGGACGTCCATAGAAATTTTCGGCCAAAAAACTGCCGAACGCACATATCACACAAAATCCGTGGACTATACATAATACACAAAAAATGGAAAAAATCCTCATTTCTTGTTTCGAGCCTCGTTTCGACTCGAAAAAATCTATATTTGCCCTCCGAACAAACGCGCACCATTAAATAGGTCGTCACGGATGCCCACAAAAAAATTTGACCGAAAAATCACCGGGCGCACTTATTACACAAAATTCATGGACTATAACACGAAAAAATAGAAAATCCTCATTTCCTGTTTTGGGCCTCATTTCGACACGAAAAAACCTATGTTTGTTCCTCCGAATCAACACACTTCATTAAATTGATTGTTACAGACGCCCAAAAAAAATTTCGGTCAAAAAACCATTGGGTGCAAATTTTACACAAAATCTATAGACTATAACACACGAAAAATAAAAAAATTCCCATTTCCAATTCCTAACCTCGTTTTGAATCATAAAAACCTACGTTTATTCCTCCGAACCAACATGCGTCATTAAATAAGTCATCACGGACGCCCACAAAAATTTCGACCAAAAAACTGTCGAACGCATATATGACACAAAATCACACACGAAAAAATAAAAAAATCCCCATTTCTTGTTTCGAGCCTCGTTTTGACTCAAAACCTATGTTTTCCCTCCGAACTAACGCGCGTCATTAAATAGGTCGTCATGGACGCCCATAAAAAATTTTGGCCAAAAAATCGCCGGACGCATATATCACACAAAAATTATGGACTATAACACACGAAAAATGGTAAAATCTCCATTTCCTTTTCAGGGCCTCGTTTTGACTCGAAAATATCTACGTTTTCCCCCTCACACCAACGCGCGCCATTAAATACGTCGTCATGGACGATCACAAAAATAATTTGCCAAAAAACCATCAGGTGCACATATCACACAAAATCCATGGACTATAACACATAAAAAAATAAAATTATTTCCTGTTTCGAGCCTCGTTTTGACTCAAAAAAATCTACGTTTGCCCTTACGAACCAAAACACGCCATTAAATAGATCGTCACGGACGCCCACAAAAAACAATTCGGCCAAAAAATCATCGGGCGCAAATATCACACAAAATCCATTGACTATAATACACCAAAAAAAATAGAAAAATCTTCATTTCCTATTTTGAGCCTCGTTTCGACACGAAAAAACCTACATTTGGCCATCCGAACTTATGCGCGCCATTAAATAGGTCGTCAAGGATGCCCACTAAAAATTTTGGCCAAAAAATCGACGGGTGCACATATCACACAAAATCTATGGATTATAACACGAAAAAATAGAAAAATCCCCACTTTCTATTCTGAGCCTGATTTCGACAAGAAAAAATCCTACATTTGCCCCTATAAATCAACGCGCACCATTAAATAGATCATCACGGATGCCCACAAAAAAATTTGGCTAAAAAATCACCGGACACACATATCACACAAAATCTATGGACACACACAAAAGAATGGAAAAATTTCCATTTCCTGTTCCGAGCCTCTTTTTGACTCGAAAAAATGTACGTTTGCCTCTTTAAATCAACGCGCACCATTAAATAGGTCGTCACATACGCCCACAAAAAATTTTGACCAAAAAACCGTCGGATGCACATATCAAACAAAATTCATAGACTATATAACACATACAAGAAAAATTCTCATTTCCCATTTCGGGCCACGTTTGAAATTGAAAAACCTACGTTTACCCCTCCGAACCAACGCACATCATTAAATAGGTCGTCACAGACGTCCACGAAAACTTTCGGCCAACAAACTATTGGGCGTGCATATCACAAAAAATCCAAGGGCTATAACGCACGAAAAATGGAAAAATCCCTATTTCTTATTCCGGGCGACATTTGAAATAAAAAAAACCTGCATTTGACCCTCCAAACCAAACGCATCATTAAATAGGTCGTCACGGATGCCCATGAAAATTTTTGGCCAAAAAACCATTGGGTGCACATATCACACAATATTCATGGACTATAACACACGAAAAAATAAAAAAATTCTCATTTCCTATTCCTAACCTCGTTTTGAATAAAAAAAACCTATGTTTGCCCCACCGAACCAACATGCGCCATTAAATAGGTCGTCACGGACGCCCACAAAAATATCGACAAAAAAACTGTCGAACGCATATATGACACAAAATTCATTGACCATAACACACGAAAAAATGAAAAAATCCCCATTTCTTGTTTCGAGCCTCGTTTTGACTCAAAACCTACGTTTTCCCTCCAAACTAACGCGCGTCATTAAATAGGTCGTCATGGATGCCCATAAAAAATTTTGGCCAAAAAATCGCCGGACGCATATATCACACAAAAATTATGGACTATAACACACGAAAAAATGGTAAAATCTCCATTTTCAGTTTCGGGCCTCGTTTTGACTCGAAAATATCTACGTTTTCCCCTTCACACCAACGCGCACTATTAAATACGTCGTCATGGACGACCACAAAAATAATTTGCCAAACAACCATCAGGTGCACATATCACACAAAATCCATGGACTATAACATATACAAAAAAATTCTCATTTCCTGTTTCGACCCTCGTTTTGACTCAAAAAAATCTACGTTTGCCCTTACGAACCAACACACGCCATTAAATAGATCGTCACGGACGCCCACAAAAAAATTCGACCAAAAAATTATCGGGCGCAAATATCACACAAAATCCATGGACTATACACACCAAAAAAATAGAAAAATCTTCATTTCCTATTTTGAGCCTCGTTTCGACACGAAAAAACCTACATTTGCCCATCCGAACTTATGTGCGCCATTAAATAGGCCGTCAAGGATGCCCACTAAAAATTTTGGCCAAAAAATCAGCGGGTGTACATATCACACAAAATGTATGGATTATAACACGAAAAAAATAGGAAAATCCCCATTTTCTATTCTGAGCCTCATTTCGACAAGAAAAAACCCTACATTTGCCCCTATAAATCAACGCGCACCATTAAATAGATCGTCAAGGATGCCCACAAAAAAATTTGGCTAAAAAATCACCAGACACACATATCACACAAAATCTATGGACACACACAAAAAATAAAAAAATTTCCATTTCCTGTTCCGAGCCTCTTTTTGACTCGAAAAAATATACGTTTGCCTCTTTAAACCAACGCGCACCATTAAATAGGTCGTCACATACGCCCACAAAAAATTTTGACCAAAAAATCGCCGGATGCACATATCAAACAAAATCCATGTACTATATAACACATACAAGAAAAATTCTCATTTCCCGTTTCGGGCCACGTTTGAAATTGAAAAACCTACGTTTACCCCTTCGAACCAACACGCAACATTAAATAGGTCGTCACAGACATCCACAAGAACTTTCGGCCAACAAACTACTGGGCGTGCATATCACAAAATATCCAAGGGCTATAACGCACGAAAAATGGAAAAATTCCTATTTCTCATTCCGGGCGACATTTGAAATAAAAAAAACCTGCGTTTGACCTCTGAACCAAGCGCGTCATTAAATAGGTCGTCACGGACGCCCATGAAAAATTTCGGTAAAAAAACCATCGGGTGCACATATCGCACAAAATTCATGGACTATAACACACGAAAAATAAAAAAATTCCCATTTCCTATTCCTAACCTCGTTTTGAATAAAAAGAACCTACGTTTGCCCCACCGAACCAACATGCGCCATTAATTAGGTCGTCACGGACGCCGACAAAAATTTCGACCAAAAAACTATCGAACGCATATATGACACAAAATTCATGGACTATAACACACGAAAAAATGAAAAAATGAAAAAATTCTCATTTCTTGTTTCGAGTCTCGTTTTGACTCAAAACCTACGTTTTCCCTCCGAACTAAAGCACGTCATTAAATAGGTCGTCATGGACGCCCCTAAAAAATTTTGGCCAAAAAATCGCCGGGCGCATATATCACACAAAAATTATGGACAATAACACACGAAAAAATGGTAAAATCTCCATTTCCTGTTCCGGGCCTCGTTTTGACTCGAAAATATCTCCGTTTTCCCCTTCACACCAACGCGCGCCATTAAATACGTCGTCATGGACGACCACAAAAATAATTTTCCAAAAAACGTCAGGTGCACATATCACACAAAATCCATGGACTATAACACATACAAAAAAAAAATTCATTTCTGTTTCGAGCCTCGTTTTGACTCAAAAAAATCTACATTTGCCCTTACGAACCAACACACGCCATTAAATAGATCGTCACGGACGCCCACAAAAAAATTTGGCCAAAAAATCATAGGGCGCAAATATCACACAAAATACATGGACTATAACACACCAAAAAAATAGAAAAATCTTCATTTCCTATTTCGAGCCTCGTTTCGACACGAAAAAACCTACATTTGCCATTTCGAACTTATGCGCGCCATTAAATAGGTCGTCAAGGATGCCAACTAAAAATTTTGGCCAAAAAATCGCCGGCTGCACATATCACACAAAATCAATGGATTATAACACGAAAAAATAAAAAAATCTCCATTTTCTATTCTGAGCCTCGTTTCGACAAGAAAAAACCCTACATTTGCCCCTATAAATCAACGCGCACCATTAAATAGATCGTCACGGATGCCCACAAAAAATTTGGCTAAAAATCACCAGACACACATATCACACAAAATCTATGGACACACACAAAAAATTGGAAAAATTTCCATTTCCTGTTCCGAGCCTCTTATTGACTCAAAAATATATACGTTTGCCTCTTTAAACCAACGCGCACCACTAAATAGGTCGTCACATATGCCCACAAAAAATTTTGACCAAAAAATCGCTGGATGCACATATCAAACAAAATCCATGGACTATATAACACATACAAGAAAAATTCTCATTTCCCGTTTCGGGCCACGTTTGAAATTGAAAAAACCTACGTTTGCCCCTCCGAATCAACGTGCACCATTAAATAGGTCATCACGGATGCCCACAAAAAATTTTGGCCAATAAATCGCCGGGCGCACATATCACACAAAATCCACGGACTATATAACACACAAAAAATAGAAAAATATCTATTTCCTGTTCCGGGTCATGTTTGAAATCGAAAAAACCTACGTTTGTGCCTCCAAACCAATGCGCGCCATTAAATAGGTAGTCACGGGAGATGACCACGAAAATTTTGACCAAAAAATCGCCGGGCGCACATATCACACAAAATACATGGACTATAACACACGAAAAAATGAAAAAATTGCTATTTTCCGTTCTGACCACGTTTGAAATCGAAAAAACCAACGTTTGCCCCTCCGAACCAAAACGCGCTATTAAATAGGTCATCACGGACACCCACGAATAGTTTTTGGCCAAAAAATCATCGGGCGCACATATCACACAACATCCACGGACTATAACATATGAACAAATAGAAAAATCCCTATCTTTCATTTCGGGCCATGTTTGAAATAAAAAAAACCTACGTTTGCCTCTCCGAACCAATGCACGCCATGAAATAGGTCGTCACGGACACCCACAAAAAATTTCGGCCAAAAAATCATCTGGCACACATATCACACAAAATCCATGGACTATAACACACGAAAAAATAAAAAAATTCATATTTCCCGTTTAAGGCCACGTTTGAAATCAAAAAATCTATGTTTGCCCCTCTGAACCAACGCGCTATATTAAATAGGTCGTCACAGACGCTTACAAAAAATTTCAGCCCAAAAAAACCGGGCGCACATCACAGAAAATTCATTGCCTATATAACACACGAAAAAATAAAAAAATCCCTATTTTCTGTTTCGGGCTATGTTTGAAATTGAAAAACCTACGTTTGCCCCTTTGAACCAACGCGCGTCATTAAATAGGTGGTCACGGATTTCCATAAAAAAATTTGACCAAAAAACCGTCGGGCGCACATATCACAAAAAATCCATGGACTATAACACACAAAAAAATTGAGAAATCCCTATTTCTCATTCCGGGTCACGTTAAAAATTGAAAAAACCTACGATTGCTCCTCCAAACCAACGCGCGCCATTAAATAGGTCGTCACGTACGATCACATAAAAATTTTGTCAAAAAACCATTAGGCGCACATATCACACAAAATCCATGGACTATAACACACAAGAAAAATCCCCATTTTTCATTCTGGGCCACGTTTGAAATTGAAAAACCTACTTTTACCCCTCCGAACCAACACGCAACATTAAATAGGCTGTCACAGATGCCCATGAAAAATTTCGGCCAAAAAGCTGTTGGGCGCGCATATCACACAAAATCCATGGGCTAAACGCACGAAAATGGAAAAATCCCTATTTCCTGTTCCGGGCAACATTTGTAATTGAAAAAACCTGTGTTTTCCCCTCAGAACCAAGCGCGCCATTAAATAGGTCGTCACGGACGCCCATGAAAATTTTTGGCCAGAAAACCATCGGGCGCGCATATCACATAAAATTCATGGACTATAACACACAAAAAAATAGAAAAATCCCTATTTTCCATTTTGGGCCACGTTTAAAATAAAAAAAAACCTACGTTTGCCTCTCTGAACTAACACACACCATTAAATAGATCGTCACGGACGCCCATGAATAATTTTGGCTAAAAAACTATCGGGAGCAGATATCACACAAAATCCTGGACTATAACTCACAAAAAATATATAAAAGTCTCTATTTTTCGTTCCGGGTCATGTTTGAAATCGTAAAAACCTATGTTTGCTCCTCCGAACCAATGCGCGCCCTTAAATAGGTCGTCACGAACGCTCACGAAAAATTATGGCCAAAAAACCATCGGGCGCACATATCACACAAAATCCATAAATATAAAAAAAATAGAAAAATTCCTATTTCGTGTTCTGAACCACGTTAGAAATTGAAAAAACCTACGTTTGCCCTTTCAAACCAACGCCGCGCTATTAAATAGGTCATCATCGATGCCCACGAAATATTTTTGCCAAAAAACCGCCGGGCGCACATATCACACAAAATTCATGGACTATGACTCACAAAAAATATATAAAAGTCTCTATTTTTCGTTCCGGGTCATGTTTGAAATCGTAAAAACCTATGTTTGCTCCTCCGAACCAATGCGCGCCCTTAAATAGGTCGTCACGAACGCTCACGAAAAATTATGGCCAAAAAACCATCGGGCGCACATATCACACAAAATCCATAAATATAAAAAAAATAGAAAAATTCCTATTTCGTGTTCTGAACCACGTTAGAAATTGAAAAAACCTACGTTTGCCCTTTCAAACCAACGCCGCGCTATTAAATAGGTCATCATCGATGCCCACGAAATATTTTGGCCAAAAAACCGCCGGGCGCACATATCACACAAAATTCATGGACTATAACACACGAAAATTGAAAAAATTCCTATTTCCTGTTCCGGGTCATGTTTGAAATCAAAAAAACCCTACGTTTGTCCGTCCCAACCAACGCGCGCCATTAAATAGGTCGTCATTAATGCACACAAAAAATTTTGGCCAAAAATTCGCTGGGCGCACATATCACACAATATCCATGTACTATGACACACAAAAAATGGAAAAATCCCTATTTCCCGTTCCGGACCACATTGAAATTTGAAAACCTATGTTTGCCGCTTTGAACCAATGCGCGGGGTTAAATATGTCGTCAGGGATGCCCACGAAAAATTTCGACCAAAAAACCGTCGGACGCACATATCACACAAAATCCATGGGCTATAACACACGAAAAAAATGAAAAAATCGCCATTTCCCATTCTGGACCACTTTTGAAATCGAAAAACCTACGTTTGCCCCTTCAAACCAACACGCGCTATTAAATAGATCGTCACGGACTCCCAAGAATAATTTTGGCCAAAAAACCATCGGGCGCACATATCACACAAAATCCATGTACTATAACACACGAAAAAATAGAAAAAATCCTATTTTTTGTTCCGAGTCACGTTAGAAATTAAAAAAATCTACATTTGCTCCTCTGAACTAACGCATGCCATTAAATAAGTCGTCACGGACTCCCACAAAAAAATTTGGCCAAAAAATCTATGGGCTCACATATCACACAAAATTCAAGGACTATAACACACGAAAAAATAAAAAAATCCCTATTTCTCATTTTGTGCCACGTTTGAAATCAAAAAAATTATGTTTGCCCCTCCGAACCAACGTGCGATATTAAATAGGTCGTCACAGATGCCCATAAAGATTTTCAGCTCCAAAAACACCGGGTGCACGTATCACAAAAATCCATTGCCTATAACATACGAAAAAATGAAAATATCCTTATTTCCTATTTCGAACCATGTTGAAATAAAAAAAACCTACGTTTGTCCCTACGAACCAACGCGCGCCCTTAAATAGGTCGTCACGAATGACCACGAAAATTTTTGCTCCTCCAAACTAATGTGCGCCTTTAAATAGGACGTCACGGGCGTCCACGAAAAATTTTGGCCAAAAAATCACCAGCGCACATATCACACAAAATTCACGGACTATAAGAGACGAAAAAATGAAAAAATCTCTATTTCCCGTTCTGGGCCGCGTTTGAAATCAAAAAAATCTACGTTTGCCCCTCCGAACCAACGCGAGCTATTATATAAGTCGTCATGGATGCCCACAAATATTTTTGGCAAAAAAATCATCGGGAGCACATATCATACAACATCCATGGACTATAACGCACGAAAAAAATAGAAAAATCTCAATTTCCCGTTCTGGTCCACTTTTGAAATTGAAAAAACCTATGTTTGCCCTTTCGAACAAATATGTGCCATTAAATAGATCGTCACGGATGTCCACAAAAAAATTCAGCCAAAAAATCGCCGGAAGCATATATTACACAAAAACCATGGACTATAACACACGATAAAATGAAAAAATCTCTATTTCATATTCGGTCATGTTTGAAATTAAAAAAACCTACATTTATCCCTCCAAACTAACGCGTGCCATTAAATAGGTCGTCACGGATGTCCACGAAAAATTTCAGCTAAAAAATCACCGGACGCACATACCACACAAAATTCATGGACTATAATACACAAAAAATTGGAAAAAATTCCTCTTTACCATTCGCGACACGTTTGAAATCGAAAAAACCTACGTTTGCCCATCCGAATTAATGCACGCCATTAAATAGGTTGTCACGGACGCCCAAAAAAAAATTTGGCCAAAAAACCACCGTGCGCACTTATCACACAAAATTCATGGACTATAACATACAAAAAAATGAAAAAATCTCTATTTCCTGTTCCGGACCATGTTTGAAATTAAAAAACCTATGTTTCCCCTTCGAACCAACGCGCGACATTAAATAGGTCGTCACGGATGCCCATGAAAAATTTTGGTCCAAAAATCGTCGAGCGCACATATTACATAAAATTCATTGACAATAACACACAAAAAAATGGAAAAACAATACGCGCCATTAAATAGGTCGTCATGAATGTCCACGAAAAATTTCAGCCAAAAAACCAACGGGTGCACATATCACACAAAATTCATGGACAATAACACACGAAAAAATTGAAAAATCCGTATGTATTGTTTTGGGCCACGTGTGAAATCAAAAAAACCTACATTTGCCCCTCCGAACTGACGCGCGCCATTAAATAGGTCATTACAGACGAGGACAAATATTTTGGCTAAAAAATCACCGAGCGTACATATCACACAAAATCCATGGGCTACAACACACGAAAAAATTAAAAAATTCCTATTTTTCATTCCGGGCCATGTTTGAAATTGAAAAAACCCTAGGTTTACTCCTCCGAACTAACGCGCGCCATTAAATAGGTTGTCAAGGACTCCCATGAAAAAAATTGGTCAAAAAATTGTCAGGCGGACATATCACACAAAATCGATAGACTAGAAAAATCCCTATTTCCCGTTTCGTGACCACGTTTAAAATTTATAAATCCCGCGTTTGCCCCTCTGAACCAACATGCGCCATTAAATAGGTCGTCACGGATGCCCATGAAAAAATTTGGTAAAAAAACCACCGGGCGAACATATCACACAAAATCCATGGACTATAACACAAGAAAAAATAAAAAAATCCCTATTTCTCATTACGGGGCACGTTTGAAATAAAAAAAACCTATGTTTGCCTCTCTAAACCAATGCGCGCCAAAAAATATGTCATCACGGACGCCCACAAAAAATTTTGGCCAAAAACCACCAGTTGCACATATCACACAAAATTCATGGACTATAATACACGAAAAAATGGAAAAATTCCTATTTACTATTTTGACGTTTGAAATCGAAAAAATATACGTTTGTCCCTCTGAACCAACTCACGCTATTAAATAGGTCATCACAGATGCCCACAAAAAAATTTGGCTAAAAAATCATTGGGCGCACATATCACACAAAATTCATGGACTATAACACACGAAAAAATGGATAAATTCCTATTTTTCATTCCGGGCTATGTTTGAAATTGAAAATACCCTACGTTTACCCATCTGAACCAACACGCGCTATTAAATAGGTCGTCACGGACGCCCACAAAATTTTTTGGCTATAAAACTGTCGGGCACACATATCACAGAAAATTCATAGACTATATCACACGAAAAAATGAAAAATTCTTATTTCCCGATCCGGGCCACGTTTGAAATCGAAAAAACCTACGTTTGCCCCTATGAACGCGCCATTAAATAGGTCATCACAGACGCTCACAAAATATTTCAGCCAAAACACCATTAGGCCCCCATACCACAAAAAATTCATGGACTATAACACACGAAAAAATGGAAAAATCCCTATTTCCTGTTCTGAACCACGTTTGATAATAAAAAAAATCTATGTTTTCCCTTCTGAACCAATGCGCACCATTAAATAAGTCGTCATGGACTCCAACAAAAAATTTCGTCCAAAAAACTGTCAGGCGCACATATCAAACAAAATTCATGGACAATAACACACGAAAAAAGGGGAAAATTCCTATATCCCGCTACGGGCCATGTTTGAAATTGAAAAATCTACGTTTGCCCCTCCGAACTAATGCGCGCCATTAAATAGGTTGTCACGGTAGCCCATTAAAACTTTCAGCCAAAAAATCACCGGGGGCACATATCACATAAAATTCATGGACTAACACACGAAAAAATGAAAAAATCTCTATTTACTATTTTGGGCCACGTTTGAAATAAAAAAAAACTACGTTTGCCCCTCTGAACCAACGCGGGCAACTAAATAGTCATCACGGATGCCCATAAAAAATTTTGGCTAAAAAATCATCGGGCGCACATATCACACAAAATCCATTGACTATAACACACAAAAAAATAGAAAAATTCGTATTTTCTATTTTGGGCCATGTTTGAAATAAAAAAACCCTCACGTTTATCCCTCCGAACCAATACGCGCCATTAAATAGGTCGTCACAGACTCCCACGAATAATTTCGTCCAAAAAAAAGTCGAGCGCATATATCACACAACTTCCATGAACTATAACACATGAAAAAATGGAAAAATACCTATTTTTCGTTCCGAGCTACGTTCTAAATCAAAAAAACCTACGTTTTCCGCTCCGAACCAACACACACCATTAAATAGGTCGTCACGGATGCCCATGAATAATTTTAGCTAAAAAGCCGTCGGGCGCATATATCACACAACATCCATGGACTATAATACACAAAAAAATGGAAAAATGCCTATTTTGCGTTTCGAGCCACGTTTGAAATCGAAAAAACCTACGTTTACCCCTATGCACCAACAAGCGCCATTAAATAGGTCGTCACGGACGCCCATGAAATATTTCTGCCAAAAAATCATTGGGCGCACATATCACACAAAATCTATTGACTATAACACACGAAAAAATAGAAAAATATCCATTTCATGTTCCAGGCCTCGTTTTGTCTTGAAAATATCTACATTTTCCCCTTCCGAACCAATACACGCCAGTAAATAGATCATCACGGATGCCCACAAAAAAATTACGCCAAAAATTCGCCAGGCGCACATATCACACAAAATTCATGGACTATATCACACAAAAAAAATCCCCATTTTCAGTTTCGAGCCTCGTTTTGACTCAAAAAAATCTACATTTACACCTCCAAATCAACGCGCACCATTAAATAGGTCGTTATGGACGCCCAAAAAAATTTGGGCAAAAAATCATCGGGCACATATCACATAAAATCCATGGACTATAACACACGAAAAATGAAAAAATTCTCATTTCCTATTTTGGGCCTCGTTTTGACACAAAAAAACCTATGTTATCCACTTCGAACTAACGCGCGCCATTAAATAGGTCATCATGGATGCCCACTAAAAATTTCGGCCAAAAAATCGCCGATTGCACATATCACACAAAATCCATGGATTATAACCCATGATAAAATGGAAAATCCCCATTTCCTGTTCCGAGCCTCGTTTCGACTCAAAAAAAATCTATGTTTACCCCTCCGAACCAATGCACACCATTAAATAGATCGTCAAGGTCGCCAACAAAAAATTTCGGCCAAAAAATCGCCGGACGCACGTATCAAATAAAATCCATGGACTATAACACATGAAAAAATGGGAAAATCCTTATTTCTTGTTTTGGGCCTCGTTTCAACTTTAAAAAATCTACATTTTCCCCTCCGAACTAACGCACACAATTAAATAGATCATCACGGATGCTGATAAAAAGTTTCGGCCAAAAAATCATCGAGCGCACATAGCACAAAAAATCCATGGACTATAACACACGAAAAAATGAAAAAATCTCCATTGCCTGCTATGGGCTTCGTTTTCACTCGAAAAAATCTGCGTTATCCCCTACCGTACCAACACACACCATTAAATAGGTCGTCACGGACGCGCACAAAAAAATTTGGCCAAAAAACCATCTGGTGCACATATGACACAAAATTCATGGACTATAACACACAAAAAAATAAAAATATCTTTGTTTCCTGTTTTGGGATTCGTTTTGACTCGAAAAAACCTATATTTGCCCCTTCGAACTAACGCGCACCATTAAATATATCATCACCAATGCCCACAAAAAATTCGTACAAAAAATCGTCGGGCGCACATATCACATAAAATTCATAGACTACACGAAAAAATAGAAAAATCCCTATTTTTTATTTCGGGCCTTGTTTTGACTTGAAGAAACCTACGTTTGCCCCTCCGTACCAATCCGCGCCATTAAATAGATCGTCACAGACGCCCATAAAAAGATTTGGCCAATCCGTTAGCACACATATCACACTAAATCCATGGACTATAACAAACGAATAAATAGAAAAATCCTCATTTCCTATTCCTTGCATCATTTTGACTAGAAAAATCCTACGTTTTCCACTCTAAACTAACGCACGCCATGAAATAGGTTATCACGGACGCCCACAAAGAATTTTGGACAAAAAACCACCGAACACACATATCACATAAAGTCAATGGACTATAACACATGAAAAAATGGAAAAATCCCCAGTTCTTATTTCGAGCCTCGTTTTGACTCGAAAAAAGCTACGTTTTCCCTCCGAATCAACGCGCGCCATTAAATAAGTCGTCATGGATGCCCACAAAAATTTTTGACAAAAAATCACCAGACGCATATATCACACAAAATTCATAGACTATAACACACGGAAAATAGAAAAATCTCCCTTTCCTGTTTCGGGTCTCGTCTTGACTCAAAAAACCTATGTTTGCCCCTCCGAACCAACGCGCGCCATTAATTAGGTCATCACGGATGCCCACAAAAAAAATTCTCCAAAAAAACCGTCAGGCGCACATATCACACAAAATCCATGGACTATAACACACAACAAAAATAGAAAAATCCCCATTTCCTGTTTCGCGCCTCATATCACAAAAAATCTGTGGACTATAACACACGAGAAAATAGAAAAATCCCCATTTCTATTTCGAGCCTCGTTTCGACTCAAAAAAAACCTATGTTTGCCCCTTTAAACGAACGCGCACCATTAAATAGGTCATCACGGACGCCCCAAAAAATTTCAACCAAAAAATCACCGGACGCACATATCAAACAAACTCCATTTGCTTGATAAAATCTACATTTCCTGTTTCACGCCTCATTTTGACTTGATAAAATCTACATTTGCTCCTCCAAATTAACGCGTGCAATTAAATAGGTCGTCACGAATGTCCACAAAATTTTTTGTTAAAAAAAAACCATCGAGCGCACATATCACACAAAATCAATGGACTATAACACATGAAAAAATAAAAAAAATCCCCATTGCCTATTCTGGGCCTCGTTTCCACTCGAAAAAATCTATGTTTGCCCCTCCGAAACCGACATGCACCATTAAATAGGTCGTCACGAACGCCCATAAAAAATTTTGGCCAGAAAACCATCAGGCGCACATATCACACAAAATCCATGGACTATAACATACAAAAAATGGAAAAATCTCTATTTTCTAGTCCAGGCATCGTTTCGACTTGAAAAAACCTATGTTTCCCCCTCCGAACCAATACACGCCATTAAATAGATCGTCACAGATGCCCACAAAAAAATTTGGATAAAAAACCGCCGAATGCAAATATCACACAAAATTCATGGACTATATAACACACAAAAAAAATAAAAAAAAACCAATTTCTTGTTTTGACTCGAAAAAATCTACGTTTGCCCTCCGAAACAACGCGCGCCATTAAATAGGTCGTCACGGACACTCACAAAAAATTTAATCCAAAAAATCATTCGACGCACATATCACACAAAATTCATGGACTATAATAATACACAAAAAATAGAAAAATCCCCATTTCCTATTCTGAGCCTCGTTTTGATTCAAAAATATCTACATTTTCCCCTCCGAACTAACATGCACAATTAAATAGGTCATCCTAGACTCCCACAAAAAATTTCATCCAAAAAATCGCCGAACGCACATATCACACAAAATCCATGAACTATAACACACGACAAAAAATGGAAAAATCCCCATTTTCTGTTTCGAGCCTCGTTTTGACTCAAAAAACCAATGTTTGCCCTTCGGACCATCGTGCACCATTAATTGGGTCGTCATGGATGCGCACAAAAAATTTTGACCAAAATATCGTCGGGCGCACATATTACACAAAATTTATTTCTTGTTCCGGACCTCGTTTTGACTAGAAAAACCCTATGTTTGTCACTCCGAATCAACGCGCGCCATTCAATAGATCGTCACGAACATGACGAAAAATTTTGGCCAAAAAATCATTGGGTGCACATATCACACAAAATACATGGACTATAACACACAAAAAATACAAAAATCTACATTTCCTATTCCGAGCCTCGTTTTGAATCGAGAAAACCTACTTTTACACTTCCGAACCAACGTGCGCCATTAAATAGGTCTTCATGGACGCCCACAAAAAATTTTAACGAAAAACCTGCTAAACGCACATATCACACAAAATTCATGGACGATAACACACGAAAAAAATGGAAAAATCCCCATTTCTTCTTTTGAGCCTGTTTTGACTCAAAATAATCTACGTTTGCTCTCCGAACCAATGCGCGCCTTTAAATAGGTCATCACGGATGCCCACAAAAAATTTCGGTCCAAAAATCATCGGGCGCATATATCACACAAAATTTATGAACTAACACACGAAAAAAATAGAAAAATCTCCATTTTCCATTCCGAGCCTCGTTTTGACTCGAAAATACTTACATTTTCCCCTTCAAACCAACACACACCACTAAATAGGTCGTCACGGATGCCCACAAAAATTTCCGCCAAAAAATCGTCAGGCGCACATATCACACAAAATCCATGGACTATAACACACAAAACCAAAATCTCCATTTCCTGTTACGAGCCTCGTTTTGACTCAAAAAAATCTACGTTTGCCCCTCTGAACCAACATGCGCCATTCAATAGGCCGTCACGGATGCCCACAAAAAAATTCGCCCAAAAAATCATCGGGCGCACATATCACACAAAATTCATGGACTATATAATACACGAAAAAATGGAAAAATTCCCATTTCCTATTTCGGGCCTCGTTTCGACAAGAAAAAACTTACGTTTGCCCGTCCAAACCAAAGCGCGTCATTAAATACGTTGTCACGGACGCCCACTAAAAATTTTGGCCAATAAATAGTCGGGCGCACATATCACACAAAATCCATGGATTATAAACACACGAAAAAATGAAAAAATTCCATTTCCTGTTCCGAGCCTCGTTTCGACTTGAAAAAACTATATGTTTGCCTCTCCGAACTAACGCGCACCATTAAATAGGTCGTCACGAATGGCCACAAAAAATCACCGGGCACACATATCACACAAAATCTATAGACTATAACACACGAAAAAATAGAAAAATCTCCATTTCCTGTTCTGAGCATTATTTTGACTCAAGAAAATCTATGTTTGCCCCTCTGAACTAATGCGCACCATTAAATAGGTCGTAACGGACACCAAAATAAATTTTTTGCCAATAAATCGTTGGATGCACATATCAAACGAAACTCATGGAGTATATAGCACACGAAAAAATGGAAAAATCACCATTTCCTATTTCGGGCCTCGTTTCAACTTTTGGCCAAAAAATCACCGATTGCACATATCACACATAGTCCATGGACTAACACACACAAAGAAATTCCCATTTCCATTTTCGGGACTCATTTCGACTCGAAAAAACCTATGTTTGCCTCTTCAAAACAACACGCACCACTTTATAGGTTGTCACGGATGCTCCAAAAAAAATTGGCGAAAAAACCACCGGGCACACATATCACACAAAATTCATGGATTAACACACACGAAAAAACTAAAAAAATCCCCATTTCTTATTTTGGGCCTCTTTTAGACTTGAAAAAATCTACATTTGCCTCTCCGAATCAACACGCATCATTTTATAGTTCGTCAGAACGCCCCTGAAAAATATCAGCCAAAAAATCGTCGGGCATACATATCACACAAAATTCATGGACTAACACACACACAAAAAAAGGTAAAATCCTCATTTCCTGTTTCGGGCCTTCTTTGAATTCAGAAAAACCTACATTTGCCCCTCTAAACCAACACACAACATTTTATAGGTCGTCACGGATGCCCCCAAATTTTTTTTAGCCAAAATACTGCACGGCGTACATATCACACAAAATTCATGGACTAATACACACGAAAAAACCAAAAAAATCTCTATTTTCTTTCGGGCCTTGTTTCGACTCGAAAAAACTTACGTTTGCCCCTCCAAACTAATGCACACCATTTTATAGGTCGTCACGGACGCCCCCAAAAAAATTTAGCAAAAAAATTGCATGACGCACATATCACACAAAATTGATGGACTAACACATTAAAAAGAATCGAAAAATCCCCATTTCCTATTTCGGGCCTTATTTTGACTCGAAATAACCTATGTTTTCCCCTATAAACCAACGCGCACCATTTTATAGGTTGTCAAGGACGCCCCTGAAAAAATTCAGCCAAAAAACCACCGGGCGCACATGTCACACAAAATTCATGGACTAACACACACGAACAAACTAAAAAATCCCCATTTCCTTTTCAGCGTTGTTTCAACTTGAAAAAACTCATGTTTTCCCCTCTAAACCATAGCGCACCATTTTATAGGTCTTCACAGAAGACCCCAGAACATTTTGGCAAAAAAATGGTCGGGTGCACATATCACATAAAATTCATGGACTAACACACAAAAAAATAGAAAAATCACATATCTTTTTTTTGGGCATCGTTTCAACTCAAAAAAACCTACGTTTGCCCCTCTGAACTAACGTGGACCATTTTATAGGTCGTCACAGACGTCCTCGAAAATTTTTGGCCAAAAATTCGTGGGTGCACATGTCACACATGTCTATTTTCTGTTTCGAGCCTCCTTTTGACACGAAAAAACCTACATTTGCCCCTCTGAACCAACACCCACTATTTTATTGGTCGTCATGGATGCCCCCAAAAAATTTTGGCCAAAAAAACATCGGGCGCACATATCACACAAAATTCATAGACTAAACAGACGACAAAATGAAAACATTCCCATTTCCTATTTCAACCTTCGTTTCGACTCAAAAAAACTTATATTTTCCCCTCCGAACCAATACGCACCATTTTATAGGTCGTCACGAACGCTTCAGAAAATTTCAACCAAAAAACTGCCAGACGCACATATCACACAATATTCATTGACATTACACACAAAAAATGAAAAATCTTCATTTCCTATTTTGGGCCTCGTTTCAACTCAAAATAACCTACGTATACCCCTACGAACCAACGTAGACCATTTTATAGGTCGTCACGGACGCTCCATGGAAATTTGGGCCAAAAAACCACCTGGGCGCACACATCACACAAATTTGATGGACTAACTAACACACACGAAAAAAATAGAAAAATACCTACTTTTTGTTCCAGGCCACATATCAACTCGAAAAACCTATGTTTGCCCTCAAAACTAACGCACACAATTTTATAGGTCGTCTCGGACGCTCCCAGAAAATTTTGGCTAAAAAACTGTCGGGCGCACATATCACACAAAATTCATGGACTAACACACAAAAAAATGAAAAAATCCTCATTTTCTGTTTCGGGCCTTATTTTGACTCAAAAAAACCTACATTTGCCCCTCCGAACCAACACGCACCATTTTATAGGTCGTCATGGATGCCCCCAAAAAATTTCAGCCAAAAGATCCCCGGGCGCACATATCACACAAAATTCATGGACTAACACATGAAAAAATTAAAAAAACCACCATTTCCTATTTCGGACCTTGTTTAAACTCAAAAAATCTATGTTTGCCCCTCTGAACCAACGCATACAATTTTATAGGTTGTCACGGACACCCTAAAAAAATTTCAGCCAAAAAACCACCGGACGCACATATCACACAAAATTGATGGACTAACACACACTAAAAAATAGAAAAGTCCCCATTTTCCATTACGACCCTTGTTTCGACTCGAAAATACCTACGTTTTCCCCTCCAAATAAATGCTCACCATTTTATAGGTCGTCACGGATGCCGCAGAAATTTTTGACCAAAAAATCGCCGAGCGCACATATCACACATAATTCATGGACTAACACACACGAAAAATCAAATAATCTATATTTTCTGTTCCGGGCCTCGCTTCGACTCGAAAAAACCTACGCTTGCCTCTGTAAATCAACGTGCACCATTTTATCGTCGTCACGGACACCTCAAGAAAATGGCGTCCAAAAAACCGCTGGGCACATTTCACACAAAATTGATTGACTAACACACACGAAAAAATAGAAAAATCCCCAATTTTTGTTCCGAGCCTCGTTTCGACTTGAAAAAACCTGTGTTTGTCCCTCCGAATCAACACGCATAATTTTATAGGTCGTCACAAACGCCCTCAAAAAATTTCAACCAAAAAAACCCCAAGCGCACAAATCATACAAAATTCATGGACTAACACACACGAAAAAATAAAAAAATCTTCATTTCCTGTTCTGGGCCTCGTTTCGACTCAAAAAAATCCATGTTTGCCTCTCCGAAATAATGCGCACCATTTTATAGGTCGTTACGTACGCCTCGGTAAATTTTGGCGAAAAAAATCACCGGGCGCACATATCACACAAAATTCATGGACTAACACACAAAAAAATTAAAAAAAGTCCATTTTCTATTCCGGCCCTAGTTTCGACTCACAAAAACCTACCTTTGCCCTTTCGAACCAACGCGCACCATTTTGTAGGTCATCACATACGCTCTAGAAAATTTCAGTCAAAAACTTATCGGGCGCACATATCACACAAAATTCATGGACTAACACGCATGAAAAAACTGAAAAATCTCCATTACTTTTTTCGGGCCTCGTTTTGACTCGAAAAAACCTACGTTTGCCCCTCTGAACCAACGGACACCATTTTATAGGTCATCACGAACACCTCTAAAAAAAATCGGCGAAAAAAACACTGGGCGTACATATCACACAAAATTGATGGACTAACACACACGAAAAAATGAAAAAATCCACATTTCCTATTCCGGGCCTCGTTTTGACTCGAAAAAATCTACATTTACCCCTCTAAACCAATGCACCCTATTTTATAGGTCATCACAGACACCCCCAATAAATTTTGGCCAAAAAATCATCGAGCGCACATATCACACAAAATTCATGGACTAACACACAAAAAGGGAAAAATTCTCCTTTCCTGTTTCGGCCCTAGTTTTGACTCGAAAAAACATACGTTTGCCTGTTCGAATCAACACGCACCATTTTATAGGTTATCACAGATGCTACTGAAAATTTTGGCCAAAAAATTACCGAGCGCACATATCACACAAAATTTATGGACGTACACACACGAAAAAACTAAAATATCCTCATTTCCAATTTTGGACCTCGTTTCGACTCAAAAAATCTACGTTTGCTCCTCCAAACCAATGCGCACCATTTTATAGGTCATCATGGATGCTCCCGGAAAATTTTGGCTACAAAACCGTCGGGCACACATATCACACAAAATTTATGGACTTACACACACGAAAAATGGAAAAATATCCATTTCCTGTTCCAGACTTCATTTCGACTCGAAAAAACTTATGTTTGCCCCTCCGAACTAACGCGCACCATTTTATAGGTCATCACAGACGCACCCAAAAAATTTTGGTCAAAAAACATCGGTCGCATAGATTACATAAAATTCATGGACTAACACACGAAAAAATGAAAAAATTCTCATTTTCTATTTTGGGCCTCGTTTTGACATGAAAAAACCTACGTTTATCCCTCTGAACCAATGCACCATCCTATATCTGATAAACAGATCATTAATGTCAACAGAAAAATATTCAGAAATAGGTGAAGCAAAGACTTTAAAGAGTTTGCATTCATGAGAAGCGAATTATTAAAAAAGAGAAGAAAAAAAATAGAAGACTACAAGAAAGGAAAAGAACTTAAAATGGAGGGAATTGAGATGGTTTAAATAGGTGAGTGTCAAAAATAAGGATAAATCAACATAAAAGTTTAATGGGAGGGGTATATTTATACTCAAAGTATATCGGGAGGGGTATATTTGGACTGAAAGTATAACGAGGGTATATTTAAACTATTTCTAATAGCACGGGGGTATATTTGGACCTAAAGTATAACGGAAAGGGTATATTTGAACCTATAGTATAATGAGGGGTATATTTAAACCATTTCTAATAGTACAAGGGTATATTTGACCCTTCCTCGAAAAAAAAGAAGATATGAATGGATGAGTGATTGCCACAAAGCGCTCAAAATGAATTTCAGCACTTCCTTCGTTGCATAGCCACAAGCAGGGGCGAAGCCAGCTACGACCAAGGAGTTTATCCGAATCCTTTTCATGAAAAAGTTTACTATTTATATATGGTTAAAATGATTTTTCATATATATGTATGGTAGATGTTGAATCTCCTTCGATTTCTTCCTGTGTATACTTATTCATATTTTGAACTCTCTTAATAAAAATGTTGACTCCGACACTAGCCCCAAGTTGTGGTCGGAGCACTTGGTTTTGCAATTTAAGTTTAGAAAGGAAAGGGTATTTTTGTCCAAGAAGTTTCTACTGTGTATAGAAGAAGAAAAACGTAAGTTGAGGTTAAATACCGTATATTAATTGGTTCCTGAGTTGATTCTTCTCGTTCTTTATTGGTTCGAAGCTCTTGATTTTGTTATTCTATTTCCATAAGAAAGATTCATTTTATTTGTGAAATGAATGTGTATTGATGTTTTACTAATAAGTCAGTGGGTGTTTGGTCATGAAAACAAAAAAAAAATTATTTAGAATTTTCAAAGTTAGAGTTGAAGTTATGTTTGACCATAATGTTTGCAATTAATACTTAGGATTTAAATATATTTTTTTTAAAATATTATGATTTAAACATGAATTATCAGTTAAATGAGATTATTCTATGAAATAAAAAAAAATTAAAAAAAAAGTGAAAACAGGATTTTGACTGTTTTTCAATTTTCAAATTTCAAATACAACTTTAAGTTATATTTAAAATTTTCATGTACAAACGCTGATTTTCAAATAAAGTGAAAAAAAATTCAAAAAAAAGTGAAAGGTTTTCATGGCCAACCAGGTCTTTAGTATTTCACTTTTTATTAATTGGGAGAAGAATAATTAGAAAAAGTATTAATGTAGGGCATTTTCTATGAGGTTCACTTCTTAAAGTCTTTAGAAAGATTCAATATGTCTCTAACTTACATGGGGCTTTTTGCTAGTCTTCTAATAAGATAAAGAGGATCTTATACCTAAACCTAAGTCAAATAAAAGAATCTAATAAAGAAAGGGTGGAAACTTACTACTTTAAGTCATGTTTTGTGGGTATGATTGAGGAAAATGTGCCAACTTTTCTTCTTCTTTTATTTAACTTAAGAAACGGTATTCTAGTGCAAAAAACATCTCGCGATCACACAGAGTCAAGTGAAGGACCGCATCGATGTAGACAATCTGCCCTAATGCTACATTGGTACTTTAATTCATGTTTTGTGGGTATGAAACATTAATGACCTGTTTCCATGGTTCAAACCCATGAATTGCTCGTTTCTCCTTCCCTGCGAGTATAGCATGATGAGCCCAAATTATGATAACTCCAAATAAAGGTGAATAACACACAAATAATTTTATTGTTGCTCCAAAACTTCCCTTCATATATGGTCAAGTCTTCTTTGAGAATATTTCATTTTTGCTTGTTAGGTAAGGATCACTTAGCATCATTCATTCTTGGGAAGTGTTTCAAATCCTTGTAGAATAGGGCATATTTTGAGAAGAATTTGTGTTAATTATTCCTCATGGAGTTTATTTTTGACTATTTTGATAAGAATTTTTCCTAGTCACCACAAAGGCATTGGAATCATAGAATATAATGCAAAGAAATGGACTATTAGATATCTCATCCAATTGTTGCTCTTTTCCATGTATTATATGTTGGGGGACATAATTAAACCTTTTTTTTACCTCGTGTTTGATATTTGTTTTGGATCCTGATTAATCTAAACTCGTAAAAAATGCCTTTTTTTGGGGGGAGAGGGTAAATCGCTATGTAACAAAGACGACTCATTTCTCAAAGTTAATATCTAAGATCTATAATTTAAAATGAAGAAATATTATTTACGTATTCTTCAAGGCATAATATTAAATATACTCTTAGAATTGGAATAAATTCGACAGCGGATCACAAAATCTCAAACCTATGGTATTTACTATTAACTAGTAATGAAGAACAAGACAATATAAGTAGTTGATTACAAAAGAAAGTTATGAAACACATGATGATAAAGTAAGTCAAGATTATGTGTCAATGAGAAAATATGCCCCTCTCTATATATTCCTTTCTAATCTACGATTAGTTTGCAATTATTTTTGTTAAACCTTATCACTACATTAACAACATCTTTTCAAGTTGTCAATTCTTGACATCCCTTTTTCCTTTTCACCTTTTTTGGAATCCACAAGTGCTTGATTGGTAATTAAGTGGGGTTTAGACATAAAAAATGTGATTTTTTTTTAAAAAAGTAGGATTTGAAAAAATGTATTTGAAAAAAGAAGTTAGGTTTGAACATGAATATAATTTGAAAAAATGTTTAATTTTTTGTTAGTGATTTGGAGCGGAGAATTTGAAAACAGGTATTTGGAGTTTTTTGGATTTCGAAAAATTGTACGTAACAATTTAACGTTGGATTCCACATTAATTGTATTCTCCTCATTCTTCGACACACATCATCTTCACCGCTATTCCCACCATCTATCACTCCTAACCCCACCCCCATCTCCCATAGTATCTATCTAGATTATATACAAATATTTTTAGAATAATATTTTCTGCCTACATACTGAATGTGAAAAATATTTTTCTCCGTACCAAACACACCCTAAATGTGTAACAGAAGGAATAAAAATCAGAATATTTTCTGAAAAGGGATTTGATCTCATAATAAAGATATCCACTTTGTGAGGTAACTATAAGTCCTTTTGAAAATGTGTTACAACTTATAAGGCTAAGTCTAAGGTGATATTTGAATGTTCCCTTTAAAGTTATTCATGCATTTTATATGAATCTTTTTATATTTTTGTTACTTGGATTTAGGTGTTTTTTTCAAATGAAAGAATATATAAAGGTTTTGAGTACACACATAAAAACATAAATAATTCTTTGAGTTTGGTTATTATCTGTGATTTTTACACTTTGATTATTTTTGTTATGATTACTGTTTAGGATGATTTGTCAGGTTGTCTATAATATTTTGCCATGACTGTCACCGTTATTTCTTTTGCCTATACGGCTTTGGACTATTTTTTCTTGAGTTGAAGGTATATCGAAAACAACCTCTCTACCTCTAAAGTAGTGATAAGGTTTGCGTATAAAAAACTCTGATTGAATAACTCATTCTTTGAAAATACCTGGACGAATCTATATAACAAATTAGCATAATACATAAATGTGCCCTTTAGTTTAGCCTCAGTTAGCATTTATGCCCTCCAACTTTGGGTGTGCACAAATAGACACTTAAACTTATATAAAGTTATACTTGACACACAGTTCTTACGTGACAATTTGCGTGAGACACCACGTAGAACGCCACATAGAACACGTGTGTCTGTTGTTCAACTTTATGATAGTTAAAGTGTATACTTCGACACACCTAAAGTTGAAAGACATAAATATCAATTAAGGCTAAGTTAAAACGGCACATTTATATATTATGCCTAATAAATTTCATGTCTATTTCATCACACAATATTCTTTGACAACTCCTTGTTATTATATATTATTATATGATTGAATAATGAGTGAAAATGAAAGAACAAAAAAGAGTGACATTTCATTAAGACTTCAAAAAAAATACCACTAGTATTAATTCTTGATGAAATTGGGTCCATATGTTTTAATTCACTGCCATTTTGTGGCTCAAAGGTAAGGCCACTAAATAAACATGTTGACCCATTTGTTCATTTATTAATGACAAACCTTGTCACCTAGAGATAGTGACATCTAATTTTTGTGTCGGTAAAGAAATTTTCATAAATAGCGATAGTTTTATCTCTAATTATATTTGTGATCGAACATTTCCGATCAAGGATGATAGTTGCAAGAACATCTGGCATTTCTATTTCGAAAAGGCTAGCTGCTAATTTCACTCACCTATTATCAGTTCACTCGCTGCCTTAGCCTATAAAACTCGAAATCTAACTATATATGTATTGTAGTTTTTATAAACTATCGCTATGTATGGTAAATACAAGTTTTATGTTTGCTCCGTCACGTGATTTACATTTATTTTTGGTTAGTTATTTACACTAACATCCCACCCCCTTTTTGCTCAAAATATTCCAATTGTTACATTATTGTTCCATGTTTCAATTAACACTCTCACGTGACCTCAACTCCAAACAAATCCTTATTATTATATAACTTTAATTTTGAGCAATAGAATGAGTTTAAAGAAAGCTTTAATTCACTAGACATTTGCACCTTCTATGGGTCTTGTCAGCGTATATTCTGAAAACTTATAAATTTTAGTATAAAGAACGTCGAAAATCAAACTATATACATATGATAACCACCTAGTGGCTGGTCAAATGATGTGGGTTGAAAATTACGAGAGGTCAAGATTCAAATTTTAATAAGAAAAGAAAATATTAGGTGATTTTTTTCTCATCAGCTTAAGTCTCTATGGAAAAATTTATTCGACACTTGCGTGAGTGCGACATAGAAAATAATTGAACTCAAGGTATTTGATGTTGCCCATGATGGAAGACGGGCCGATGAGGGGTGAGGGTCAAAGAGAAGGATTGCTAGGTTTTTAGTTAAAGGGTGCACATGACGCCTTAGACAAATCCCACATCGAGATGGGAAATGAAAGTTATAAGGCATAAACACAAGTTCACATCATCTGCGTGCTTTTGAGATGGATAACGACATAGCACAAAAATAAATCTGTAAGGTCTGTTGTGCCAAAGCGGATAATAGTGCCATGAGCTTGAGTTATATGGTATCAGAGCCGAACTCTCCCTTAAAACAGTGGTGGGTTATGTTGGGATCGAAATCGAGAGGGCGTCATGCGGAAGCTAATAATTGCAAACTTTAACAATGATAAATCAGATGACAAAAAAAACATACTAAAAACACCATATTATTATATGATTTGGCCAATTGGCCTACATATTAAAACTAAAAACTAAAAAGCATAAAGACTTATTGGGAGAATAATCTCCCCCTAAACGAAACTCTCTAAACGACTACATTGTGGATGCTATTGTGTTTGATTTGAGAAGAGGGATCTTCAATTTATAGAAGTCTAAACTTCTCCTCCAAGAAACGGTTAACCAATTATGGAAGAGTTATTTTCCTACTAGGAAACCTTTTCAAGGTAAAACACAGTTATGGTATAATTCAGTAAAGTAGGAAATTCAGGGCAAACCCTAACAAATCTCCCCTTGGCCTGAATTTTCTGGCAAAATAATCTTCATCATCTTCTTCTTCTTCACATCATCTTCATCACTGCTGCTTTCCATGGTTAAAAATAAGATTTAAAATATTGTGGTTGAAAATGGTTTAAAAAATATTTTATTTTTATTTTTAAAGATGCAGCAACAAGTATGTTGAAAATATGGTTGAAACTTGAAACTCCTTCTCCACATGTAGTACTGGACAAAAATCTTCATTATCATCAAATTGGTTGTAACTTGATTTGAAACCGCCTTAAACCTGTCTTCAACCTCATTCAATCATCGGCTCATTGAACCCATTGAATCGTTGGATCGTTGGATCGTTGAACCCATTAGATTGTCAGGCTCTGATATCACTTGTTGGGATCGAAATCGAGAGGGCGTCATGCGGAAGCTAATAATTGCAAACTTTAACAATGATAAATCAGATGACAAAAAAAACATACTAAAAACACCATATTATTATATGATTTGGCCAATTGGCCTACATATTAAAACTAAAAACTAAAAAGCATAAAGACTTATTGGGAGAATAATCTCCTCCTAAACGAAACTCTCTAAACGACTACATTGTGGATGCTATTGTGTTTGATTTGAGAAGAGGGATCTTCAATTTATAGAAGTCTAAACTTCTCCTCCAAGAAACGGTTAACCAATTATGGAAGAGTTATTTTCCTACTAGGAAATCTTTTCCACCAAGAAAACCTTTTCAAGGTAAAACACAGTTATGGTATAATTCAGTAAAGTAGGAAATTCAGGGCAAACCCTAACAGGTTAAACCTCAGCAAAAATGATAAGTTCCAAAACAAGGGGGTCGTCGTATGTGATGCCTGTGACAGAGGGCGAGTCAAAGAACATGCTTAATTTTAGACTGTCAAACTTCTGAAAAAGGAGGGCACGTACATCGTAGGTGAATATCCAACATCTGAATAGAAGAGGGAAATGAAGAAATTTAACATAGTTCACATGATACACACAAACCCAAGAAACAAATATGTGAAGTTTGTTAGGTCAAAACAAATAATATGTATCATGAACTTTAATTGTGACAAGGCCAATAAGATACATGCAAACTAACCCGAACACTACTTTGAACAAATAAACTATGTGATAATACCTTCTTTCAAAATAAATAATTAATTATTTAAAATGTCACTTGTGTTTGAGTACATATACTTGTAACTTACCGTATAGTCTAAATTAAATATAATATTTTATAATTTTGTTTTTAATTTTGTGAGGAATAAACGGATCTTATGATAAAAATAATGACATTTATAATATGATATTATTTGCTTTGTACATTGAAACAATAACAGTATTAATGTAAGATTCCTTCTTGTGTCTCTACCATAATCTATACACAATGTATTGGGAAACTGAGAATTAGCATGAAAAAAGGAAGGATTAATTGTACTTCTATACACTGAGGGGGTCCTTTGATTAAAAAATAAGTTATGTAGGGATTATAATGTGACTCCCCTTACGGAGGACGGGTTGATGAGGGTTGCGGGTCAAGCAGAGCTGACAGATTTTTAGGTTGACAAGTTTTTGAAGATAGTGTTTTCGACGAATTTCACATCAGAATGAGAGAGGAAAGTAATGGGTTTTATAAGATATAACTCAAATTCACATGGTATATATGTGGCCGATCTTTTTTATGTCGCGTCACCCGAAAGACAAATTTATGCAGGCCTAAACCCAAAACAAATAATATGTGTCAATTGTCATGGGCTTGGATCGTGACACATAATATAGATGGGGACAACTACACAAATGCCCTTTAAAGGGAGTGGCTTTACATTTTTGCCCCCCATAAAAATGGTCTTACAAAAATGGCCTTCCTTGTTTTTCATATATAGAGCAACTACCTTTTTGCCCCTCTACACCTCAAATATTTTTAAATAACTCTCAATGCTCATTTATCTCTCAACTTTTATATATATTTCTTTTTCACTTTTTTCTTTTCTTTTTTTTATTTCTATTTTTTCTTTTTTCTTTTTTTTTATTTCTATTTTTTTTCTTTTTTTCTCAACCTTTATTTTTCTTTTATTTTTTATTTTATTCTTTCTTCTACGTTTTTTCTTTTTTCTCAATCTTTATTTTTTTTCTTTTCTCCTCTCAATTCTATTTTTTTCTCCTTTTATTTTTTATTTTTTTATTTTTTTATTTTTTTATTTTTCTCAACCTTTATTTTTTGTTGTCTTTTTTTTTCGTTTTTTTCTTTTTTTCTCAATATTTATTTTTTTCTCTCAACTTCTATTTTTTTAATTTTTCTTTTCTCTTTTTTTTAATCAATTTTTTCGACCTTTATTTTTTTTATAAGATGTTCTATAATTCTTGCTTTAGAGGCAAGACTTAGGCCAAGGACCTCTCAAAAAATACAAGTTACACTCCATGGGCAAGAGTTCACACTACTTCATTATGTCTAAATTTATGAGATACTCTATAACTCTTGCCTTAGAGGCAAGACTTAGCTCAAGGATTTTCAAACAACAAGTTATGCCCCACGAGCAAGACTTGACACTACCTCATTGTGTCTTGATTTATGAGACATTCTATAACTCTTGCCTTAGAGACAAGAATTAGCCCAAAGACTTTCAAACAACAAGTTACGCCCATGGGCAAGAGTTGACACTATCATATTGTGCTTGATTTATGGGATGCTCTATAACGCTTGCCTAAGAGGCAAGACTTAGTCCAAGGACTTCCAAATAACAAATTACGCCCCATGGGCAAGAGTTGACACTACCACATTGTGTCTTGATTTATGCGATGCTCTATAACTCTTGCCTTAAAGGCAAAACTTAGCTCAAAGACTTTCAAACAACAAGTTACGCCTCATTGACAAGAGTTGACACTAGCACATTATGTCTTGATCATGAGATGCTCTATAACGTTTGCCTTAGAGACAAGACTTAGCCCAAGGGCCTCCCAAAAAATAAGTTATGCCCCATGGGCAAGAGTTAACACTACTTCATTGTGTCTTAATTTATGAGATGCTCTATAACTCTTGCCTTAGAGGTAAGACTTAGCTCAAAAATTTTTCAAACAACAAGTTATGCTCCACGAGCAAGGCTTGACACTACCTCATTGTGTCTTGATTTATGAGATGTTCTATAACATTTGTCTTAGAGGCAAGACTTGTTCAAAAGGACTTCCAAACAACAAAGCACGCTCTTAAGTTTACTTCGATTTCAAAGAAAGAAGATCTTCTTTGCGGATTATCCAACTTTTTTTGTTCATTAGCAAAAAATAATAGAGGTTAAGAAAAAAGAAAAAAAGAGAAAAGGAAAAAATAAAGAGAAAAAAAAAAGTTGAGAAAAAAAAAAAAAAGAGAAAAAAAAAAAGTGAGAAAAAAAAAGAAAAAAGAGAGGAAAAAAAAAAAAGAAAAAAAAAATTAAAGGTTGAGAAAAAAAAAGAACAAAAAAAAAGTTAAGAAAATAAAGGTTGAGAAAAAAAAGAACAAAAAAAAAGTTAAGAGAAAAAAAAGAAAAAAAAAAGAAAATAAAGGTTGAGAAAAAAGAAAACGAGAATTAAAAAAAAATTGAGAAAAAAGAAAAAAAGAAAAAAGATAAAAAAGAAAAAAGAAAAATGAAAATTAAAAGTTGAGAGACAAATGAACATGGAGAGTTATGGTGTAGAGGGGCAAAAATGTATATGTTCTATACATAAAAAAAAAAGTATTTTTTAAAGACTTTTCTTATGAGGGGCATAAATTAAAGACCACTCACTTTTGAGAACACTCCATGTAATTTCCCCGAAAAAAGATTAGCAAGAACCCCACTTATGAATTTGGATATTCACTGGATATTGCACTATATAAAGCCCATTGTAATGGATGTCACCAAGTGCGTGTGGACCAATAGGATTCACTTAACAAAGATTCAACCTAAAAAAGAGTGATATTGGTAGGCTCTACTTCGTCCAAGCAAATCATGAGATAACCTTTTAACTTCTACGTGGTGCATGTATTCAACATGTATGTATGTTGTATACCTTATTAAAAAATTACTACTTTTTTTGTCCCAATTTATATAACTCACTTTTCTTTTTAGTCAATCCTAAAAAAAAATGACACATTCCTATATTTAGTGACAATTTAATTTTATAATATCTATTTTACCCTTAATGAGATAATTTATAGTCACACAAACATGAGTGAAACATCTATGATTTATTTTAGACCACAAATTTTAAAAATCTTTATTTCTTTCTTAAATTTCATGTCAAGTTAAACTAACTCACATAAATTAAGACAGAGGGAGTAGTAAAGAATAAGGTTGTGGGCCTGATTGGCTGCAGGGGAGGGGACAATAAGATTTGTGGCCACGGCAGGATAAAGTGTTGTTTCAAATGAAAAACTCACTACTCAGCAAATGCAAACAAGCCATTCAGCATTAAAGTAAAGCTTAGTGAAAAGACAAAATTTTGCTTGAGATATTTGAATGAATCATGATACAAATTAGAAAGAACAAAATTTTAGTAACAAACATTCTCACAGAGGTGAAACAAAGGTAAAAGAAACATTTGGTTCCAATAAAATCACGAGCTCTCCCCTCGACTTCGTTTTGCAGAAATATGACCATTTTCTTTTGATGTCTTGTCCAGCACTGCACTACTATCTTTATCCTTCAATTTGAAAGTCCAACCTAGAAAATCCGACTCCGGAAATAACATAGTTGGAGTTGCTGTGTAGAACGCAAGGGGAACCTGTTTAACTCGCCTCCTAATCTGCAAATAAGTATCATAGTTAGAATACCACTACATGCAACATTTTAACATGTATAATAGAGGAGGCACATAACCAGAGCATAGAATAAGGAGAGTTAAAATGCCTAAACCCAAAAAGGAATGTCAAAACCCAATACCAGAAGAGATTTAATCTACTACTACTATGAGTCTATGACAGCCCCAAAAGAGAAAGGGAAAGGCAACTCAGCCCATCTAACCAAACGACACAATTCATCGGTTAAAGAAGCAATCATAATACTGAAGAGAGTATGTCAGCCAGTTGCAGCAAACTTTTCAAAAAAAAAAGTATTGTTAACCGATAAGTGAATGATTATATAATCAAAACCAATATAGTTGCGTAGTGAACATTACCTCATCACCAAAAATTGTTGCATATGAACCAGAACTGAAATCTTTGACTGCTACTTCAGTAGTTTTAGCTCTGACTGTCAAATCATTCTCAAGGGACAAAACAAATCTAACAACACGTAAAGAAAAAAGTAAGAGATTTAGTTCAAACGCTTAATTAAACTAACCATAAATGCACGATGACACATGAAAAGCTATAATCATATGATACACTTACCTTGAAACCGGCGGGCAGTAGTGATGACGGAGTGTGTCAACTTCCCACAGAGAGCTCCCTGTGGAATGGTAGAATTTAACACATCATCTATATCAAGAATAGTGTTTTAAACACAGAAATGGAAAACTTTACACTGAGGAAGAGCTCACTTCTATACCTTACAAATACCCCAACAACCAAAACATTTCTAATGACTAAAGCAAAAACACCCAGAATGTTGGTCCAGAAAACTTAACTTCCACTTAGTGGTACACTTGATCAAGTTACGCTAATAAACAAAAGTTGAAATGCCAAAGAGGAATTTACACTTGTTCCCAACACCAATGCAAAGATCCTGAAGCTAAGAAAGGTCAGGTAATTCCTTGGCCATCCCTTTCCACCGATAGAAAGAAAAGTATCCTCCGCCAAAAAAGTAATAATAATAACCAAAAAAACAAAGACAAGTACCAATTCGAGTTGACTGGGGACTTTGAAAAGCCTTTTAACTGATTAGAAAGAAAAACGAGGAGATGGCAAAATGCTTGACACTACATTGGTTGAACGACTGAAGCTTACAGTTATAAGGTCATGGGAATGCCATTTCAACTCAATTAGAAAGAAACAACACTAAACTTTATAATATGACAACTCATGAAACAAGAAAATTACTCATTGCGTTAATCTTCAAAGGATCAGTCTGCTTGTCATCAAAAGGATCAATTCCAGGCTTGACGCTTGATATTTCTCTGCTGACACTGGAGTCTTCAGTGCTATCATCAGCCCCACTCTCTGCTCCTGTAGTGTCTTTAGTAGTCTCATTACCATCCTCCTGCAAAGAATTTTTATCTGAATGAGGTTTACAACTCTAACAGTGATGAGGCAGCAGACAAAAAACTTTACTATGACATTTTCTAAGCAGAAATATTTTGCACTTCCCTGTGTCATCCATTCATAAAAAAAATAATAACTATTCCCCAATCCCAAACTAGTTGTGGTCATGAGTGTTGTACATCCATTCTGCTCTATTTAGATCCGTTTCACTCCATTCCTCAATAAATTTGTCTTTTACACAAACTAGGGGTTCTCTAAGTCTCGCTTTATCCCTTAACAGTCGCACATAGATATGACATCTCAAACAATGACTTCAGCAGAAAAGTAGAGCAAGACTCCATAGTCTTACCTGGTGCACCAAGCAATTTATTGACGGATGTCTCCTTAAGAGATTATGAATTAGAGCAACAATGACTAATGCTCCTGAAGGAGGGATGGCGAGCGATAGCCGACTGAGTTTTTTACAAAACGCAGCGGCCAAATATGCAGGAAGAAGTGGTGATTTCAGGCACGAATCAAGAAGCTGCAAGCGACATTCTGCAGTTAGTGTCCATAAACATAATAACTAGATCTACCATGCAACATATTGAAAAAGATATTTCCATCAAAGACAATAAAGAAAACGAATTGACAAGAAAACCATGTTGTACTGACACCTTTTTTTATTGCTCAGAAATTAACTGATTTTCCAATGAGCAATACACGAAATATCATCTAATTCACAGATATCCCTTTTTCTGCTTGATAAGATCATATTAGTATGCATAGTTGTCCAGAGAACCAATGATGGAACTACGATGAACTTTATGAACCTGAATCCACTTCTTGAACTACAGAGATGACAGTAATCCAATTAAAACCATATGCAGAACATTTCCAAGTATACAGTAATTCATACTTTCCTTGGAAGCATGCAACAAAGATACACTTATTTTGGCCGAAGTACTTGCCCTCAGGTGGAAATTTATGTTACATATGGGATTCGTATTAGCAGCTCAAGTCAATCAGAACCTTCTAAGCACAAACTATAATCCCCCAAAATAGATCTGATAGTCCGTATAGCAACCTATACAAAGAGGGAAAAGTAAAGTTTTTGCTATTACCTGGAAGAACTTAGCCCTATGTTTTGCCATAAAAATAGAAGGCTCCAATAGAGCATAGAGCTTTTCATAGAAGTTGGGGTATTCAAGACCAT
Organism: Jaltomata sinuosa; assembly: GCA_003996215.1. Taxonomy (NCBI): domain Eukaryota; kingdom Viridiplantae; phylum Streptophyta; class Magnoliopsida; order Solanales; family Solanaceae; genus Jaltomata; species Jaltomata sinuosa. The sequence goes on from QJPP01000010.1 coordinate 1,188,710, forward strand.
GTTGTGTCATGAGAACAAACAAGCTGCTAAGAGCCATCACACTGACTACCCCACCAATATCATATGACCGCGTTAAGAAATCACTGCATATGAAAAAGTACTGCAGTCACTCAACAAAAATTATCAAGTCTGAAAGAAAAGAATCAATGAGACAACAAGAAAAAAGTACAATGTATTACCACAACATGAGAGGATTAGACAAATAGGGAATAACAACTTGATGAAGATTCACCAGAACCTGAGATCAGAAAGCAAAAGAGAAAATGTTAGAAATCGTCATAACAATCGTGTTTCAGAAGTAAGAAAGCAGAACAGAATCACAAACAAAGTTGGCTTTGGAACAATACCACTTCAACCAAATCTGTTAAGAGGGTCTATACCAAAATTAATGTAAAACAGATTTTACTTCTCCGTCCCATAATTGCTCCCCATTGGCTTTCAAAGGCTAGTTGGGTTGGTCAAAGCTATAGTTACGATAAAATTCACAAATTTGCACAGTTTCATGATAAAGATAAATTCATGAAAAATGCTAATTATATAGAGGGACTATTTCCATAGGACTGATATCTATTTCTTTACATAAACATGCTATGCACTACAAAACTTTAAAGGCCAAATAAAAATTGAGGCGTAATATGACAGCATCACTTACCACAACTTGGATCGAGAGATACTGGACAAGGAAAGAAGAGAAGAAGCAGAGATCATGGAAGTACAAATGTTCCCAAAAACTGGAAGTAAAAAGATTATACAAGCACCAAGACCCTGTTTAAATGCATGAAATAGATATCCAGTCAATAGAACTGTTTATTTACCTCTTTATAAACATCAACAGGAAGTGGTTGTTTAAGGAATGATATCCAGGCTTTAGTAAATTTCAGTTTCATCTTTTTAGCGATGCTGGCTGGAGATAAAACCTGAAGATCACAAAGTATTTAAAATATTAGCTTGCATGAAAATTGAAAGAGAATCAGTAGATGTCCATTCAACAATGTGAGGTACACAGAGGAAAAGGTCCTTTTTATTCTTAATTTCTTTTCTTTTTAAATTACTAGGTTTTTTCACTAGATACCTTGATATTAGTCGATTCATCCTTAGACTGCTTTTCGGTGTGTCCTTTGTCATTTTCTTTTCCAGTAAATATGCCTAAATCCACAAAAATATAGGATCACATCAATAGGCAATAAGACAAAAATATTAAGTTAGAAGAGGTCATATTTCAAGCATTGCCAAGAAGAATGATACAGGCAGCAGCTTGCTTTAGGCCTGAAATAATAAAAACTAAAACTGCTAAAACTTGAATTGTACAATCCTGCCAAATGAATGTTTCAAAAATCAAAACCAAATAGAGTACATATGCATCATCTACGCATTGCAGTTATGGGTTAGGTATTTTACTGCCCTTACTCCACAAGTATCTAGCTACCACTCCCAGGGAATGCAACAACCAAGAAAGTAGAATCAAATCCAATTCATCGTAGCCCCTTATTAAAAAAAAAAAAGAAAAAAGGAAGAAAATCCAATCCACTGTAGCTGATCCATGGCCAGCAAAAGTTTTTAGTTTCTTTGTATAACTAGATGCATGGTTTAGAATCGGAATAGCCAGGCCAACAATTTTTTTCTTTTATTAGGAATCGAATCCGAAAGAGGAACTCAGCGAATAATGAACCCGCTCCTCTAACTTTCTCCAATTAAATACCAGGCTCTTGAAGAGTTTGAATCCGTGACTAGAGATATTTTAGGTGACAAAAGTTTCACTAGAGGTAGCAACTAGGGGACCTGGTATTTGTTGGGAAATTTTTTAGAGAAGTCAAATGCAATTGCATTCAATAAAAGGTGGCAATGATGTTATTTAAAGAAATCATAATGTCATTTAAAGAGATCATGTTCTTTTCTTTTCAAATATTATTTAAAATGATCTCAATTCTCACCATCACTCTAAGTGATGGAACAATCTGAAGCTAAATGTCATCACCTTCCATGGGTAAACCAAGTCATGGACAGAGTTCAAAGAAGCACACACATCAACCAGAATACATATAGGAGCAATACCAGCGAAAAGCAATTGCTTCTTAAATTCTAATTTTAAAAGATGAAGAAAAAAGGGGGAAAAGAAGAAAAAGTTGGAATCTTCCGCTATCTAAGTAGTAGGACAACTCTCCATGTACAAATTAGTGTTCTATTCGTCTTTGTCTTCTTATTCTCTGGTTTGTAGACGACTCTTTTTTCGCTTCACTTGATTTGCTACTCTGTCCTTTTAATTATTTATGATGACATTTCCGTCTGTTTCGGGTGTCTTTTTAAAAAAAATAGATTTATGTGTTAACATGACAACAAGAAAAACAAGTTATGCCAAGTGCAAGATCCATTTACTACTACATCTATGTAAGATCTGGTCAGATGTATACAGATATGTGATTTGCATGCTACATATCATATAAAAATCAATTGTGCACTAATCTCCTCCACGTAAGGTATCAAAAAGTGGCTTGGTCGAGAGTTCCCTCAAAGAGCATTTGGATGTCACAGAAGAACAAATTATTGGGGCTTGATACTAGAATTTAAGGTTCTAATGTTCCACGATTTTTGTTTTTGCACTTTGACGCATGAACTTCCAAAAGTATTGTACACTTTTTGTCCTTGACCATATACAAACCCCTCAACTCTTTAATAGCTTTCACATTTTGAAGTTATATTAAGATGCCTTGTTTTTTGAGTACTTGAGATTTGTCATTGTACGTAGAGCTTGAGCTAAATCATGTTTTGTGTTCTCAAATCTCGGCACGTGCAACTCAAGACATGACATAATTGGTCAACTTCAAAAAAAACAAAAGTTTAACATGAGGGAAATTGTGTAGGTCCTCTAACTTTTTGAATACATCTTGTACATGTGGTTTCCCCATCATTAATAAATTTCGATACCTTATCCCAAAGAAAACAATGTAAGGAATTTATAATCTAAAAGAGATCCAATCACTCATCAAATTACGAGCTTTGAATTTCAGTAGCGACACTCAAAATGCAATCATGCAATGATACCTCAATCCAAAATGAGTTGGGGGCTAAAAGTGCATATACTCAAAATGTAATCATAATTAGATTGTTTCTACCCTGACCATCAACCCATCTCAATCCTCCCCCTTTACACGGTTCTTGAGACCGAATTACTTTGCCAACTTACTACAAAAGGCGTAAAAATTGCAAATACCCAAAATACAAGGCCATGAAGTGTAATTTTAGACCAGGACCATGAAAGGTAGTCTTTCCAATTCATAATGACAGTTGCAATACATCATTAAAAACTTAAAAAGCTATTTGTTTATAAGAAGAGATTGAACAACAGTAAATAGCAAAAATAACTATGATGGATCGTGAAATCCGTTAGCACAAACATTCTTCCATATATTAGTAGAAGTAGATGGCAAATAGAGGTAAATAGAATAACATGGTCAGTGAGGTTCTTTTATAGCCGACCCCAACTTGCTTGGGACTGAGGAAATAGAGATGAAGCACTATGTAAGGATTCAACAATTGGCCAACTGAAATTACCTGCAGCATTCCACATATCATATTCTGCCTTGTCATTTGAACCTTCCAGGGGAGGGATATGAGATAGTAGATGATATAACTTGTGAACTGAGAGGTCCAAGCTTTAAAACATGAAAAGCAAAGTTACAAGAAAATCTTGAGCACAATGTTTTGACACTAATAAACTAAAACTTCCTGGGTAATGACTAAAAAGAAGAATTGCTTCTATGAGTTGAAAATAGATGCGACACGCAGAACCAAAACGCCATATAAACGTCAAATTGAATATCAAAGTATTTAATATACCGTACAAATATCTTATGAGAAGGATAAAAAAGACAAGACTTCTACTGCAAATTAAATACTTAAATATCCTGGATCTAAATAGGTGACAAAGCACAGTTTACAAATGACATGCCAAAGTAACCATTTCCAATTCTCTAAGATTTGTAAATTCTATGATCTGAAGATAAAGTTGGAAAAGAGAAAATCCAATTGAAAAGAGAACACGTTGAACTTGGCATCTATATAATTAGATAAGGATATAAAAGGTGAACTAATACTGTTTTTGAGAACCATCATGCAGATGAAATTCAATCAGAATTGACGGGCAAATGCAATAACCTGAAAAATATAATTTAGTTGATCCTTAGTCAGACCTATTATTCTAGCATCCTAGCTATCTATATTCAATTTAGGGGTGCCTCTATAAAACTAAAGAAAAATGAAAAGAAATTCTGAACTAATCCTTCTGGCCAAATGGAAAGGTCAAAGAACGCAGTTTCAGGATAAATAAATCACACTGAAGCATCAAAACCAGATGACATAATCATAGTGATACAACATTAATTGCCTTGGCCTTTTGTAACTCAACTATCTACCATAGTTAATCAAAAAATGTACAAACAATCAACATCCAATACAAAAAGAAAAATAGTTAGTAATACATTAGTTGCGTAAGAAAAAAAATTGTATTATCCATTAAGTAATTTCTCACGGAAGGAAATAAGCATCAGTCAGATATTTAAACCAACCTTGATTCTGGCTGGTTCACACCGGTGGTGTCTAGGCTCTCCTTTCTATCGTCTGATTGTAGAAACAGCAAAAAAGGGATAAAAACAGGTCCAAAAATAAATAAAAGGGGTAAAGACGGGATATCAATATGGAGTAAATAAAGTAGTGATACCTGAGATATCATTGGCTCCTATACTTCGGGAAAGCTTTTCGAAGCTGATATAAGTAAAATATCTAATGAAGGAAACCAACTGATCAGAAAAACAAGTAAAAATGTATATGGGCTAATCATGATGTAACCTTATTAAACATGAAATGTAGCCAATAGGATTAGGGGAGCAAACAGACAAAACTGTATGAATCTTAACGAAATGTCTCAGCATTCAGCCATGCTATAAGTAAATTCAAGAAAATCCCCTACTTCCATTCACCTTAAAAATTCCTACTTTAACTCTACCACCCCCCCACCCCCCACCCCCACACACACACAAGAAAACATAATCATTTGAGGACATAGTCTTCGTACCGGATATCAATGTACTTAAAATACTTTGATGTGAGCAAATCAAGCAAAATATCATGGACTTTGAGAGAGGAATGAACCTACAACACAGAAAGAAAACAAAAGTATCCTCAATCAAGTTCCTCGCAAAAACTACGAATGCAATAAATAAAAGAAGGTGGCCGCCACTATGTAACTTACAATGCTATGAAGAAGCCTGTGGTAAATAGCAGAATGAAACTTGCCACCATTTCCAATTTTCACAAACTCCATCAACGTATCCAACACAACTTCCTAATCATCCAAATTTGGTTAACACACACACATGACACATATCACATCCTTAAATGAGAAAAAAAAATTAAAAGAAGTAAGGCAAACACTCACTCTAAGTGCTTCATCAGATTGCGAACAGATAGCAATATCTAGGAGTGATTGAACGAAGTCGTCAAACTTAGAACGAACCCATGTTCGATAAATAAACTCGGGATCACCTTGAGAGTCTGAAGTAAAAGAAGATGAAAGAGTAGAAGAAGGGAGTTGGGGAAGCAGAGGAATGAAGAGGGATTGAAGAGAAAGAAGAGATTCCAGTACATATTTAGGACGAGTAGATGGGGTGATGAATGAGAGAAGAAGAGGAAGATTGTTGACGTGAGCTCTTGAAGAAAGAAGCTGGTGACCTAGGGTTTTGAGGTCTGAGAGTGAGTATTTATCTATCTTCTTGTTCTTCTTCTGCTTCTTCGACACACAAGCCATTGTTAACTTGTTCTGCTACTTTGATTTTTGAATTTTTAACTTGTCAAGTGCAAATTAGCTCAACAATTTTAATACACCAATATAAATTGAATGAATTGAAATCTGTTTTGATTTGTGATGAGATTTGAGAAACAGGAAGACACGGTTTGAGAAAGAGAGGTTTGAGTTTGGAGAGGAGGGTTTTAGGAAGTTGTAGAATTTGGGCTCAAAAGTCTTTTGGACCGACAAAATCATCGGTTTTAAGACATGTAAAGAATTCAAATCGAAGGGACAAAGACAAGAATAGCCACTCGGTGTCAAATTCTTGAATTTCCCAAATATTTTTGTCCATGTTGTAAACAATTATGTGGTAACATGATGTTTTCATCTTTTATTGTGGATATCCACATTATAATTCTATTGATGAATAGTAATTTTTATACCATAACTTCTCCTTGATGAGTAGTAACACACACTTCCTCATTGATCATTCATAACTTCATTGTCGTCCTCAGCTCCTCAAAGATTAATGTCATGTTTATCGCACCTTATTATGTTCCTCAATGTAGTACTATAAATAGAGGTTCTAAGCATTGATGTTTGAAAAACACTTGAAAGAATAAGAAAAATACCTATAATAAATAAGAGAATAATAAATAAAGAAATACAAGCAATACAGGCTAAAGAACCAATAAAATATGTACATCTAGGAGGAACAGAAATATTAATAAAAGCATGTTTTAGAGAAGGTATAGATACACCTATAGAAATATATTTAGCAGATGACAGAATAATTGAACCTATAAGAAAAAGTATAATAAGTGCAGTAAAAGGAAATCTAATATACCAAAAATTTAAATTCATAATAAGCGCCAACTATTCAGTAGCAATAAATGACAGGAATATAGATAAATCATTAGTACTATATTGGAAAATGACATGGAATCGAACTGGCCCCAGGTAGTAAAATATTTACAGCAAGATGTAAAAATTTATGTCTTAACAACAAAACATAAAATAACAGCAAAAAACAAAATTAATAGGATAAAAATAGAGAATCCATTTGAACAATTGTCACAGTAATAGATAATAATGATTATAGCTATAAGGAAATTGACATAGAAGAAGATCTAGAAATAGTAAGCGACAGGATAAGCACATCTAAAAGAAAAAGTCATAGTGAAACACCTCAATCATCAGGAAATTCAGTAAAAATAAAAGAAATAGAGCTATATCACTATTATATAACTGGAATATTAGAACAAAGAAAATTTATTATAACAATAAATACAGGTCAGGAAGAAAATAATATAAGAAGAGAATTGGTAACAGAAGAAGAAATAAATTCTACAGAACAGCCAGAATTACCAAAAGAATTTACAGCATTAAGAGAAACAGTAGAAAAAGAATTAATCATTGGCGGGATACCAATGGTAATAAATTTTAAAATATATCATGGAGATAAAAATATCATATTAGGAATAAAATGGTTAGAAGGCATGAAACCGTATAAATGTTTATTCCGAAATAAAATGGAAAATAAATAGAAAAGAATTATACTCAATATATAAATGTTTATTAGCTTTTGAACCATATATTGTATATAATAAGTTTATTATTAGAACAGATAATACGCAGGTGAAATGGTGACTAACGAGGAAAGTACAAGACTCAGTTACAATCAAAGAAATACGGAGACTCGTATTAAATATATTAAACTTCACATTTACAATCGAGGTGATATGTACTGACAAAAATACAATTGCAGATTACATATCAAGACAAAGCTACTCAAACTGAGGAAACTACTATGGAAGATCTACTCAAAGTTATGACTACTCTTTGTAGAGAAGTCGATAACATAAATAAAGAGATACAACTAATCAAAACTAGTCAGCATCATGACTGTAAAAATGCGGAGCTATGTCAATCGGAAGACACAAAACTTCCAGAGATACAAGGTGACGATGGGAAACACCGAAAAAATCATAACAATTATTTACTTCATGCAACTGCAGGTAGCACCTCAGGTAGCACATCATCTACAAAAGAAGAAAAAAGATATGTTAATACAAACTTGAATAAACTATTTGAAACACCATATATACCAAAATCCCAAAAAACTCCATTTACACCACCACAAGTAAACACATATAGAGACAGCCTGAACCAAGATAAAAAGACATACAACCACATAACCAGAGCATACATAGAAAATATCCACAAACTACAAACCTTTCTAAATAAAAACCCGAGATCCAAAACTACTACCAATCCAACAGAAGATTATATTACCCAGAGCTTACAAGGATATAATAAGCTAATTGCCCTGCCAAAGACAAATGCAAATCTAGTAGCAACCTGCTACAATTATGGATTATTAAATACAATATATACACAAACAGGAGAAGAAATAGCTACATTACCAGAGTTATATAAAGCTTTTATGCAATACAAAAGAATAACTAAAGGAACATTGTTTTACATAAGAGCTTACTCAGCACCAGCCGAGATACTATATGACGAGATTAAACCAGTTATCCAAGTTATAAAGATAGGACTAACTAGGGAGATGATTATCCCAGACAAGATAGAAGTACAAGAGGAAATACCCAAAGTTGAGATACTAGAATTTTACGCCGGAAAAAGAATCATTGGACTAGCTACAATTCTAAACGAATTATCATCAAATTATCTAAATAAAAATCTAATTTGGAGCTATTATGCGCGGGAACAAACAATGATCTACTCAAATTGCAGAGAAGAACGGACAACAGACATGGAAGAGATAAGACAATGGGCACTCAGCCTATTAAACCCAGAACAACAACCTACAACAAGAGCAATTAGAAAAAATTTCATATCAGCAGACATGATGACGAGATATTGCAAAACAATCAACCACAAGTACCCAGATCATCAATGTTCCAGGTGCCAAGGTGAAGACAATGTAATCCCAGACGTACAGCTGGAGTTAAAAGAGAAGATAGTACGAAGATTCCAAAGAGATAAAAAGCAAAAGATAGTGAAAAAAAAAAAACATGTAAAGTTTTTTTTTTTGGAAGTTTGTAAAGATGTAAAGTAATTATTTTGAAAACTTGTAGAGTTGTAAAGTAGGAATAGTAGGCCGGTTGGCCACTAAAGAAAAGATACAATAGTATAAAAACATGTGTAAAGTAAAGTTAGGATAGTGAAATAGTGGAGTAGGAAAAAGAGGAAAAGGACGTACAGGAATCCTCTTATAAATAGATAGCAGTTAAGGCAGATAAAGGCAAGACTTTCTACACGGAAAGCAAGCCTTCTTTGTAAAAAAAAAAAAATATTCTCTCAATGAGATAAAAAAAATTCTAGCAATATGGAGCAAGAAAATACTGGCAAGGTATATTCATTTATAATTATGCATAGCTAAATTTACTAATTCCTAAGTATCATAGCATGATTAAATAAGTTTATATTCGTTACTATCTACTAGAATTATTTGAATCATATTTTCTAGTTTGTTAACATGAGGAAAAAAGGGAAATCTTCTGAAAATAATGTCCAGATGTCGAAACCAAGGCGAGGAAGCCATGAAGGTAGTAGACAGAGTGGCACTGTTTAGGAAGAAATTACCTTTGAAAGTACGGTGTTAACAGTGAGAGAAGGATATGGTTTAAAATAATCTAGTCTATAATGATCGAATATGATGTTATTGTTATGCTATGGTATGAGGGAATTAATTAAATCAAAGCAAAGCATAAACATGAAAATGGACAATATTATCATGACCACCTATTTGCATGATAAAATGATTTATGATTATAAGGTATTAATCTTATATGTGATCAAAGATATAGAAATTATAGAACTAAGAAAATTGATATGGAAAAAAATATTCAATGATGAAGATTTAGAACTAATGAATCAAGAATGGTACGAAATAGAATTGCATGAACTAGACTCAGAATTAGAAAAATTTAATATTAAAGAATTAGAACTAGATTCAGATTAATGATAAATTACGAATACTTACAATACTGGTACGAAACTAATGTAGACATAACCTTGCTAGGAAACTTGATAAAAGAAAATATAGAAATGTATCAAAGAACTCGAGATATAGAATATCTAGAATATATTCTGGAAAATATAACAATAGGACCCCCCCCCCAACATTTGGTATCAGAGCTATGGATGATTTGAAACATACTAGAAAGAAGATAAGAAAATTGAAAAGAAAATTAAAGAATTTATATCCGGAATATAAACAACTTAGTATTACAAAAAATGATAACGATAAATTAAATAAATTAATAGATACTATATCTAAAATAGAATATAAATATATTAAATACTTAAAGAAACAATGACTGATAACGATAACGAACACAGACAAAAGCTTAATGAAATAATTATAGTAAAAAGACAAGAATTGAGACATAGGCAACATAGACTCAATAGTAATATATTTGCAGGAACTTGTAAAGAATCTGTCATAGCACAAAGAAAAACTATATTTTACCTACAACTACAAATAGACAGCTTGGAATATAAATTACAACATAACTTATAAATGAACAAAGAAGAATTTGCCATAGACGAAAAAACATATGAAAATCACGAAGGATTAAAAATAAAGATCATATTTTCAAATCTAGGAAGACGATATAAGAAAAAAGGAGATAATTTAAGTCTAATGTTAGAAAAAGAATCCTTAAGACTAGAAGATAGCTTAACGGCAATGGTAAGACTTGCTAGAGAAAATGAAGAAATAGACCGAAAAAAATGAAATAACTATCATTAAACAACAGGCAAAACAAGAAATACAACAAATTGAAGAAGTAAAAAATGACAGGATAATAGCCCTAGAAAAGGAATTAGCTAAGTTAAAAGAATTATATGCGGTAAAACAAAAAGAAAAGGAAATTGAAGCAAAATTAAAAACTGAAATAGAAAAATTCAAAGAAAAACTACAAATAGAAGAACCAATCGAAGAAGAAGAATTAGGTATAAATGAGGTAAACGATAATCAGACAGAACAGAGTTCGGAAATAAGTGAAACCTATACAGAAATGATAGCAAATGTAGCAAGCATAGACGAGAATATTGAAATAAATGCAGGAGATGTTGAAAAAGAAAAAGAACAAGAAGCTAGTACATCAGGAGTTAAAGACCCAAAAATATTAAATCCGACATACTATACAGTTAATTATGAGCAACCTGATAGGCAAGACAGTATATGGGATAAAAGATTAAATAAAAAATGGACTCCAAAACCAACTAACCAGAATAATAATTTATTAGATTTAGATTGTGTAACGGACATAAGTAAAGCAATTCAACTATGGATAGGATATATAGCAAAACAGCTAATAGACAATAAAATAAGTCTGACAGAAGTACCAGGATATATAGAACGAACATTCTTAGGAACAGTAAAATTATGGTTACACAACTTATCAGAAGAAAGTATAAACACATTAAGAAGTAGTAAAACTATAGACGGTAAAACAGCAACTACAACTATGGATATTCTAAATAAATATGAAATGGCAATACGAAATGAATTTAGCAGCACAACCACAGAAACAGAAGAACAAAATAAAGATAAACAATTAAACAGAAATTTAATGTTAAAATTAGCAATATGTAATATGTGTTAGATGAATATACATGTGTATTTAGAGAATATTATTACAGAGGAACATATACGCCAGAAGAAGCAAAAGAAGTAAGGAGATTATATTTTACAAAATTAGCAGAACCATTTAGTTCAAAAATAATAAAAGATTGGAATGAAGCAGGCTTACAAGATACTTTAGGAGCAAGAATAAGATTTTTACAAAAATGGTATTCAGATATATGTGAGAAATATAGGGAAGAAATGAAAATGGAAAAATCCATAATAAAAAATCTATCATGCTGTAAGGATAAAGTAGCACCCCAATTTGGATGTAAAGATAATTAATATAAAAAGAATAGAAAACGAGGAAAATTCAAAAGGTATAAATCCCAATATAAATACAAAAGGCCTAGACGAAGGTATTATGTAAAAAAATTTAACAATAAAAGACCATTTAAACCAAAAAAGAAAATAACTGAATGTACATGCTATAATTGTGGGAAATTAGGACATTTAGCTAGAGATTGTAAACTACCTAAAAATCCTAAGAAAAAGCAAATAGCAGAAATAATAATAAATAATGAAGAATATATGCAATTAGAATATCTAGATTATGAACTAGACAGTGACGATAGCATATATGAATTATCTGAAAATGAATTGAATGAAAAATTAGAAAAAGAAGAATTAGACGATAATGTCTGAAAAAGACGTACAAATAATAGATAAAGAAGAACATATAAATGAAGAATCCGCAGAACAGAAAGTTATATTTGATGTAAATATATTTGAACAGATAAAAGGAAAAGAATTAGATTTAAGTGTAGAAAAAATATTCAAAATACCAATGCTAAAAAATATATTTAAACGACAGAAAGAAGAATATTATGTGGTAAGTCAGAAAGAACATATAATAGATTGTAAATATACCAAAGGAAAAGCAAAAATACCTATAATAAATAAGAGAATAATAAATAAAGAAATACAAGCAATACAGGCTAAAGAACCAATAAAATATGTACATCTAGGAGGAACAGAAATATTAATAAAAGCATGTTTTAGAGAAGGTATAGATACACCTATAGAAATATATTTAGCAGATGACAGAATAATTGAACCTATAGGAAAAAGTATAATAAGTGGAGTAAAAGGAAATCTAATATACCAAAAATTTAAATTCATAATAAGCGCAAACTATTCAGTAGCAACAAATGACAGGAATATAGATAAATCATTAGTACTATATTGGAAAATGACAGGAATCGAACTGGCCCCAGGTAGTAAAATATTTACAGCAAGATGTAAAAATTTATGTCTTAACAACAAAACATAAAATAACAGCAAAAAACAAAATTAATAGGATAAAAATAGAGAATCCATTTGAACAGATTGTCACAGTAATAGATAATAATGATTATAGCTATAAGGAAATGAACATAGAAGAAGATCTAGAAATAGTAAGCGACAGGATAAGCACATCTAAAAGAAAAAGTCATAGTGAAACACCTCAATCATCAGGAAATTCAGTAAAAATAAAAGAAATAGAGCTATATCACTATTATATAACTGGAATATTAGAACAAAGAAAATTTATTATAACAATAAATACAGGTCAGGAAGAAAATTATATAACAAGAGAATTGGTAACAGAAGAAGAAATAAATTCTACAGAACAGCCAGAATTACCAAAAGAATTTACAGCATTAAGAGAAACAGTAGAAAAAGAATTAATCATTGGCGGGATACCAATGGTAATAAATTTTAAAATATATCATGGAGATAAAAATATCATAGTAGGAATAAAATGGTTAGAAGACATGAAACCGTATAATTTAGAAAACACCCAGTTAACTGTTACATATAAAAATAAACAAGTCATAATAAAACGAACAATATGAAATAAAAATGAAAATTTATATACTTGCCAAAATAATAGTAGAAAATTACTACAATAGATACTATACCCCGATGATAGATACAGGAGCAGAAGCTAATATGTGTAAACATAATTGTCTACCAGATGAAAATGGGAAAAATTAACCACACCGATAGTAGTAACAGGATTTAATAATGAAGGGAGCATGATAAATCATAAAGCAAAAAACATAAAACTACAAATATGGGATAAGATATTAACCATAGAAGAAATATATAGCTATGAATTCACAAACAAAGATATACTTTTAGGAATGCCGTTTCTAGAAAAACTATATCCACATATAATAACAAAAACGCACTGGTGGTTTACTACACCATGTAAACACAAAGTAGGAGCTAAAAAAGTATATAATAAAAATAGAAAACCTACCCCATGGATAAAAGGAAGTGAGAAAATTACCCAGAAATTAGAAAATATAAAAACAAATGAGCATAAAATAGAACTAATTATATTTGCTATAGATAAACTAAAAATCATTCAAGATCGATTAGAACCATTATATAGTGAAAATCCCTTAAAAGGATGGGAAAAACATAAAACCAAAGTAAAAATAGAATTAATTGATGAAAATAGTATAATTACCCAAAAACCTCTCAAATACAATTTTGATGATCTAAAAGAATTCAAAATGCACATAGAAGAATTATTAGAAAATGCACATAGTACAAAAGAGTATATGCAATTAGAATTCTTCTTTGTTCATTTATAAGTTATGTTGTAATTTATATTCCAGGCTGTCTATTTGTAGTTGTAGGTAAAATATAGTTTTTCTTTGTGCTATGATAGATTCTTTACAAGTTCCTGCAAATATATTAAATATTGAGTCTATGTTGCCTATGTCTCAATTCTTGTCTTTTTACTATAATTATTTCATTAAGCTTTTGTTTGTGTTCGTTATCGTTATCAGTCATTGTTTCTTTAAGTATTTAATATATTTATATTCTATTTTAGATATGGTATCTATTAATTTATTTAATTTATCGTTATCATTTTTTGTAATACTAAGTTGTTTATATTCCGGATATAAATTCTTTAATTTTCTTTTCAATTTTCTTATCTTCTTTCTAGTATGTTTCAAATCATCCATAGCTCTGATACCAATGTTGGGGGGGGGGGTCCTATTGTTATATTTTCCAGAATATATCTTCCTCCTCCTCTTCCTCTTCCTCTTCCTCTTCTTCTTTCTCTTCTTCTTCTTCTTCCTCTTCCGCTTCTTTCTCTTCTTCTTCTTCTTCTTCCTCTTCCTCTTCCTCTTCTTCCTCTTCCTCTTCCTTTTCTTATTCCTCTTCTTCCTCTTCCTCTTCCTCCTCTTCCTCTTCCTCTTCTTATTCCTCTTCTTCCTCTTCCTCTTCCTCCTCTTCTTCCTCTTCCTCTTCCTCCTCTTCCTCTTCCTCTTCTTCTTCCTCTTCTTCTTCTCCTCCTTCTCCTTCTCCTTACTCTCCTCCTCCTCCTTCTTCTCCTCCTCCTTCTTCTCCTCCTTCTCCTTCTCCTTACTCTCCTCCTCCTTCTTCTTCTCCTCCTCCTTCTTCTCCTCCTTCTCTTCCTTCTTCTTCTCCTCCTTCTCCTCCTCCTCCTTCTTCTCCTTCTCCTCCTTCTTCTCCTTCTCCTTCTCCTCCTTCTCCTTCTCCTCCTCCTCCTCCTCCTCCTCCTCCTCCTCCTCCTCCTCCTCCTCCTTTTCCTCCTCCTTCTCCTTCTCCTTCTTCTTCTTCTTTAAAAAAAAATTGACGTACTACAAACATGAATCATTTTGAGCGAATTATACACCAAAACACTCGAAACATCGAGGAGAGCTTATATCTAAAATTTGAGAGTGTTTAGAGGAGATTATGAGTTGATCGGGATTGAAAAAACTTATTTGGAAAGGTTGTATTGATGGTTGAAAGCTTTGCTGTTTATTATGATGATATATGATATAATATAATGCTGAATTAGTCATAATTTGATTTTCTTATAATTCTGATGATGAAATATTTCAGTTAAAATGTCATGGATCTCAAAGACACAAGTTATAGCTATAAGGAATGTTGATCATGATCTCCCTGGAATCAAGAGGAGGCTACCCCCTCAACTTTTCCATTGTTTTGGTCCTTGTACTTCCGACAACGATTACAGTGATTGTTAATCATTTTGAGCGAATTATACACCAAAACACTCGAAACATCGAGGAGAGCTTATATCTAAAATTTGAGAGTGTTTAGAGGAGATTATGAGTTGATCGGGATTGAAAAAACTTATTTGGAAAGGTTGTATTGATGGTTGAAAGCTTTGCTGTTTATTATGATGATATATGATATAATATAATGCTGAATTAGTCATAATTTGATTTTCTTATAATTCTGATGATGAAATATTTCAGTTAAAATGTCATGGATCTCAAAGACACAAGTTATAGCTATAAGGAATGTTGATCATGATCTCTTTGGAATCAAGAGGAGGCTACCCCCTCAACTTTTCCATTGTTTTGGTCCTTGTACTTCCGACAACGATTACAGTGATTGTTGGATATGTTGTACTTGTTTGTACAATAGTGTAGAGGTTGTATTGATGGTTGAAAGTTTTGTTGTTTATTATGCTTCTATTTAGAAACTTAATGACTGAAAAAAAAGAATACACTATTTATACAATATTGATACACGTTTATACATCATTTATATAATATTGATATATGTGTGCGCATTATTTATATAATATTGATACACGTTTATACATCATTTGTACAATTTTGATACATTACATAACTTTTATACAATATCGATACACGTTTATACACTATTTATACAATTTTGATACATTACATAACTTTTATACACTATAGATACATTACATATACATGAGGCTATTTTTTTTGTAATTTTTTTTTTGTAATTTTTTTTTTGTGGCTAGTTCATTTTTAGGCTATTTGTTTTATAAATTTTTTTTGGCTATATTTATTGTAAATTAATTACTTTATTGAACATATTTGAAATTATCCCTTTTCAAATTTGGGGCATTTGGGCCATTTTGGCCCACTTTTTAAATATTCTATTATTCCTTTTTTTTGCTACATTTTTTGGGCTAAAAAATTTAATTTTTTTTTAAATTAAATGCAATTGTATAAAAAAATAT
This sequence comes from Jaltomata sinuosa, assembly GCA_003996215.1. Taxonomy (NCBI): domain Eukaryota; kingdom Viridiplantae; phylum Streptophyta; class Magnoliopsida; order Solanales; family Solanaceae; genus Jaltomata; species Jaltomata sinuosa. The sequence goes on from QJPP01000010.1 coordinate 1,205,135, forward strand.
ATAATTATCGTATAAAATACGTATATTTTTACAGGACGTGTAAAAAATGTATTATTATTTATTTATTTTAATAATCAAATATAATTGTTATATAGAATACATATTTGTATCAAATTTATATAGAAACTGTATAGGGTGTGTATAAAAGTTGTATAGTTATTATACAAAATGTGTATCAACATGTAATGTGTGTAGATATTGTATCATTGTTGTATAAAATATGTATCTATATAGAATATATATATAGAAAATATGTCATTTATTGTATAAAATTGTATCATTGACTATATACACCCTATTGATTAAAAAATAAAAAAAACTCTAAAAATCATATTTATTATTTAAAAAATAAAAGACCGATTTTTCCTTTTTAAGAAAATAGCAGTTTTTTAAAAAATAAATAAATTGAGAGTGTGTTTGGTATGGAGGAAAATATTTTTCAATTTTCTTGTGTTTGGTTGGTCAAAAAATTTGAAAATTATTTTCTTCCTTCAAAATAAGGAAAATGACTTTTCTAATAAAAAGTAGGGAAAACAAGTCTCCACCCTCATAACACCCTAATCCCACACTCACCCACTCCACCCTCCTACTCTCATCCCTACCTTCACTCCCCACCTCTACCTCACACAATTTTTTAAAAATAACTTTTCTATTTTACCCACCCCGCCACCCCATATCATTTTTTTAAAATTTTTGTCAATTCTTTTAAAAAAAAATAAAATTAACTTTTTTTAAAAAATAAAATAATTTATACCCCACCTCACCCATTCACCCACCCTACTTTAAGCCCCCCCCCCTCCCCCCCCCACACACATCCCACCATCACTACCTCCACCCACTCAAACTCAATTTTTTAAATTTATTTTTTAAAAAAATATAATTTTTTTTTTAAAAAAAGTAATAATTTTGTACTCCAATCCCCACCACATCCCACTCAGCCCCCACCCCACCCCACCCCACCCCCTCTACCTCCATCACACCCAAAATTCAATTTAATAAAAAAAAAATTAAATATTTTTTTTTAAAAAAATATATTTTTGGTACCCCAATCTCTCCCCCCCTCCCACCTCACCTTACCCCCACTCCATCCAAAATTTAATTTTTTAATTTTTTTTAAAAAAAAATTAGTACTTTTTGTAGTTCCCCCCCCCCCCTCCCCAACCACCACACCTCACCCCAACCTACCCCCTAGAAAATATTTTTTACTCTGTAATTAAAAATAAAAAGAATATTTTCTGAAAAATGTATTTTCACTCATCAATCAAATAGTAGAAAATATTTTTCACTCACCAACCAAACATGAAAAATAAGTATAAAAAAAAAACAGAAAAGCAATTTTTATTTTTATTTTGAAAAAACAAGCAACAAAAACAAACAAAAAAAGCGAAAAAAAGAGTCAAAGCTAAAAAAAAGGGTGAAGCAGCAAAAAGTCAAAATGGCTAAAATTTAAAATATAAATTCTATGATTATTCGATGGCAATATTTTATACCCATGTGATATTTATGTCCTTGTTTCTTTTTATTTTTGTAGAATTTTTCTAAAAACTTTTCAAGAATTTAAATAGGTTGTGTGTGTGTGTGTGTAAACATTGGGAGTCCAATAAGATAACCCTAAGAAATTTAGGAGAAGATTTAGACAACTACAATTTAGTCAATTTAGCACTAGAATGCGATCATAATTTTGAAAAAGGAAAAGGATTGGATAGTAACCAATGTTACGTATTTCATTGGTATCCAAGTAAAGATAAAAGACTAAAATGTAAAAACTGCTACATCGTAGGATGTATTAATTGCATAGAGAAAGCGTTAGAAACAAAAAATTTTAACGAACATATAGATATCAAAGAACCTATGTTTTATTATGATCTGATCTGACCTTCCTGGGGGTGAATAGTCTGATAAACCTTCTGGACTAGCTTGAATTTCTTCTGATTTCTTTATAATTTTTTGATATATATGATCATTCATGAACTAAGACAAGATTATTGCCCTTAGCTGTTGTTGTTTTTTGGAAAGGACTTGCACTGCTAGATGCACTTTCCATTAATTCTTTCTGACTTATTATTGTATCATTTTCACTTTCTTCGTCATATTGTTTTTCACAATTATTTGTTGACCAAATAGAATTTTTGTATCCATTGTTGTCTGTTCTAAAATCACATTTTCTAAAATGTTCTTTCATCTCTATTAAACCTAAACTTCCAGTTTTACATGCTTTGCATCTGAACATCTGATCTGTGTATATATATATATATATATATATATATATATTTTATTTTTTTTATACAAATATATTTGTGATAGATACATCTTTATACAACGCTGATATATCTTTTATACATAGACAATTGTGGTAGATACATTTTTATACAACAATGATATAATTTTTATACACATTCTACAAAGATACATATTTTATACAATAATTATACATAAATCTTATATAGATACATATTTTATATAATAATTACATAATTCTTATACACATTTATAAAGAAATAGAGGAGAAAGTAGAATTTGGCTAAATTTATCTTTATTTCGCGTTTAATGGCTATTTTTGAGTCATTTACTTAAAAGTGAGTTATTTTAAGTCTTTTTTTCTTTCTAATGGTCACATCATGTCTTTTACCATGCACGTTTTTAAAGTTTTGATTTTTTTATTTGTATTTATGAGAAAATCAAATGCAAATGCATCATTTGTATTTGCTTAATACAAATACAAATGTATTATTTGTATTTGAATGATTCTGCAGCGAGTATATACGATTGAAATGCATTTTGTATCTTTAAATTTGTATTTTTTGTATACATGCTCCAAATGTATTTGTATTTGTGATTTTTGTATAATTGAAATGCATTTATATATATGATTTTGTACAATTATAATGTATATGTATTAGTGAATTTATATCTTTGTATACATGATCTTGATTTTATACAAATTTTTGTATTTGTATTTATATATTTGTATGTTAAATATCACTTATATTATTTTATATAAAATAGAAAGAGCGAAAGAGGTATAAATAGAAAATACAAAGAGGAAGAGAAAGAGGTGAAAATACAAAAATATAAAGAGGGAGAGAAAGAGAAAAAAGATATGTTTAATACAATGAGAAAAGACTTGAAATACGCCATGAACTTGTCCTGAAAAATCGATTTCACACTCAAACTAATCTAGTGACCTATTTTACACCTATACATATTAAAAGTGATTTTAATGCCACCCTAAGACGTATAAAATCACTCTCACAATATGTGGTGTTTTACACTCGTCCGCCATGTCAGCACCACATCAGTGCCATGCCATAATTTATAATTTTTATATTCTTTTTCTTTTCTTTTGTTAATTATATTTTACATTAATTAATCTCTAATTAACTATTAGAATCCTTCAATAATTATATCTTCTTTATCACTAAACTTCACCCAGTCCATCTCTCATCTCACCAAAAAAATCATATCCAGCCACCATCATCACTAATGTTTTACTCTTCATCGTCAACATATCACCTTCGATTCTTCTTCGTCACACATCACCATTATCATTATCGATTTCTTCTTCTTCACCACCTTTAATTCCTCCTTCTTTGGCACCCACCACCATATTATTATTTTAAAAAAAAATAAAAAAATCAAAATCTAGATAGATATATTATAATTTGTTCATATAAAAGGTGGGTGTAAAATCAATCATAGTCCCCTTATTTTCGAATTTTAGATATTTTCTTACTTTATGTCTTTATGTCATTATTTCATTTTCATTTTTTCTTCGAAATTTTTTAAGCAATAACATGATTTTTTTGTCATTTGGCGATTGGAAGGTAATTTTTTTTAATTGTGAGATATTATTGCGAATTTTAATATTGGGATAAAAATGACAAATCTAAAGCCTAATTTTTAAAGTTAATTGAAGAACTAAAAGACGAAATGATAATATGTGGTGGTCAAGGTGGAGGAAACACAAAGAAGAAGAAGGGGGGAGGTATATCTTAAAACAACAGTATTTTGCAGGAAAAAAAAAAGAAAAAAGAAAAAGTATAGAAAGACACGCCTCTTTTTAATTTATTTTTATTTTTTGTGTCACATCAGTATGTAGGGTGATATTAAATTCACTGTTAATATGTATAGCTGTGTAATAAATCGTCAGAATAGTTTAAGTGTGAAAATAATTTTTCGGAACAAGTTAATGGTGTATTTGATGTCTTTTCTCTTAATACAATTGTATTTGTATTTTGAACATATTTCATCTATTTTTGAATATGTATGCTTTTTGTATTTGTATTTATGTACTTTTAGTAGATAAAACATCACATCTTTATGCATTTGTATTTACATATGTATATTTTGTTGAAATATTCTATGCCAAATACAAATAATATGAGTTGTAATCTCTAATGAAAATTTTGAATTAAGATCAGAGGAATTTTTTTCGTTAAGGGATCCTATGGAAGATTGAGGAATATTTTGAGCTTGATTTATGAGATTTTCCTTTTAGAAAAGATCTTGTTGTGAGAGTCAAGATCCTAGATGGAAGACTGAGGAAATATTTTGAGCGTGATTTATGAGATTTTCCGTTTAAAAAAGATCTTCTCGGCGCAATTCTCTCAATCAAGACTAAATGTATTTGTATATGTGTGAAGAATTCTACATAAAAAATAGACGCAAAATACAATTGGTATATAAAGTGTTGACACGAATTGTAATTAGGCTAAGTATTGCTATAAAGGTCTAATCAAGTTCATCTTAGTTGATATTTTTGAAATTTGCTCAAAAAAATATGAAATACTGGGTGGGAAACGAGGAAAAATAAAAAGGAGCATTATTTAGCTAATTTGAATACACTGGATACTAAAGTAACTCATATACTTGGTTAATGTTGAAGCATTTGCTTGATCCTTCAGATGAAAATCAAAAGGTTAAAAGAGGTCTGTAATTGACAAAATATGTAAAGTTGTAAGCATAACACTACTATTTAGATTAGAAGGAGATAAGTATAAAACATCAGAGTACATTCTTTTCTGTATGTTTTTCCTATTTCACATTTTGTTGTAAATATACATAGGCGTTAGAAAAGAAAAGGCCAAAATGAGATGTGATTGGGATATTATTTGAAAATAAATAATTGATCTAACAGTATTAATAATAGAGTAATGGTCATAACAATTCCAACAACTTTCATTAACTGGGAAGAAAACAACATCATCACTTCACAAAAAGGGTTAGACAATTTGTGCCAACCCATACAGAAAACTACTACTAGTACTAGTACTAGCACTAGCACACTGGCTATGAGTTGTAAAACTTGTAATATTTGCAAATTGCCAATTTGTTGGTCACACGAAGATGAAGGAAAGAAAAACAACATCAACATCAAATCTCAGGTAGATAGTAATACTCACTAGTGTTTATATAAAGCAATTCAACTTACCATGGTTAAATAACCAAATGAAGTAAAAATTTAAATTAATTAATTTTGATTAAATACTAAGAATCTATATGTTGAAGGGGAGCCTTGGACTAACTGGTAAAATTGTTGCCATGTGACCAGAAGGTCACGGGTTCAAGCCTTGGAAACAGCCTCTGGCAGAAATACAAGGTAAGGTTGCGTACAACAGACCCTTGTGGTCGGGCCCTTCCCAGGACCCTGCGCATAGCGGGAGCTTAAGTGCATCGAGCTGTTTTTTTTTTTTTTCTAAGAATCTATATGTGTATACGTATATATTTATTAATTTGATATAAATTTTAGCGAGATTATATCCCTAGCCATTTTCCTTTTTCCTGCCGTCCCCCTTCCGAATTTTGTTAAAGAAGTCTATAACTTTTGGTTTATCAGTTAATCTTTGGCTACTTAGCTTTGCTCAAGTTAAATACACTAGTAAAAATAGTGATCCCTTGTAACACATGATCAATTCAGAGGGTAAATAATTTTTGAATTGGTTCAATACTCAAAAATCACTAACCGTTAATCTCAACTTGTATGCCATAAAAATCTATAAAAGAAAAATTTACACCAATCAGAATTTTCTTCATTTCTATGTTCGAACTCACTTTAGAGGTTAAATATAGTTTAACTTGTCTCGTGGTACCAAGTTTCAATAGTCGGTCAATTTTTGGATGTCTAAATCGGATGGGTTATTCTCATCAGTTCACATTAGGGCAAGAGAGCCTGATTCCCTTTGTTCATTTTTTTTGGATGGGACTGGTACGATAGATATTGAATTGAGTTATTCGTACAAATATTTATATTTTGGGGTGATTTTTAATTTTTGTTTCTCAAAATTTTTGGTCTTTAATTTTTAGCTCATTAGAGCTTTAAGTAACAAAAAAATTATCCGAACATATCTCTGACAATGAATTTTTTTTGCAAGACATAAGTTCAGCGACACAAGTTATGCTCCAAGACATAAGTAAAAGGCAGACGTTATGTCTGAAGGCAAAATAAACTAAGCTCAAGGCACAAGTACTCATGCCCCAAGATAGAAGTTTAGTGGCCCAAGTTATGCCCAATGCAAAAGTTCTCCAAAAGTCCTCTGCGAATCAAATACTACAGAACTTATGCCTCAAGGCAGACATTCTCTAAAAAACTTGCCTGCAAAATTATGTCATAATTAAGGGTACTTTGGCTCACAAATTTTCATTAAATAAGCAATATGAGCGGAAATTAGAGACCACGAATTTAAGGAGACAAAAATTAAAGACCATCCCGAATAGGGCAGTCCATGCAAAAACTTGTATCGAATTATCATATTAAATCAAAATTTTAAATATCGCGATTTTGACATTGTGATATATGATATGCATTTTAAAAATAATAATAATTCATACAATATTTGGTATTTATATGAAAGATGCCAAAATTTTGAATATCATACTATTATACGATTCATATATATTATTATAATACTACCAAATATATAAAAAAAAATTGAAAAGGTCACATACTAACGAATATATAAACTAGTGTTAGTACAAAATTAATTGTTTAGATGTTATAATTTGGATTACTCTATCTTGATTGATTTTACTTTTTTTTGAATATTTCTTCATGTGTAAGGTGCTAATATGACATAATTAAGACATTATGTTAAGACGTTTCTTGAAAAATTGAAATCATAATTCTCCATTAAATAAATATATGTAAATCGAAATCGAACAAACTATCATTACCAAGATATCGTATTGCGAAATATTGAAGTCGAACTTAAAAACACCAACTATACCTAGTTAATTTAGTATAATAATGATATAACATGCATTTGGCCATGAAAATTAAATATTCACTTTATTTGTCATTTTTAAATTTGAAGTTAGGGTTCAACCATACTTTTTTTGCAAAGAATATTTAGAAAAGAATGTATTTTTAAAAAAAATAATAATTTATACCCCAATTTCAAAAAACTAACAAAATCACTTAATTTGACTAATTCACTTGAAAGATATAATCAAAAAAATAAATATCCCAAAATAAATAATTACATAATGTATAGATTAGATTCCAAAAAAAATAATTTTTTTTTTCACAAAAAATGTTATTCACTTTAAAAATAAAAACAATTTTTAAAAATTTTTACAATAAAACATGACAAACGCCTGCAAAATTATCGAACCAAAATTTCAAAATCACACACATACCCTTCCTGAAAGTAACATAAGGGAATCGAAAGCCTTTGAGGGTGGAGCCCACAACAATGGCAGCTGTCTCCAGCCCATTTCCCTCCTAAACCCCCAAACACCATAAAATCCCCCCTCTCCTTGTTCCTCCTCACCCATTTTTTCTACTCCTAATAAAGCTCCACTTCTCTTTCTTCCATTCATGTCTAGACCTGTACTGAATCTGTTTCTTCTTTTTCTTGTTATTATTCAGTTTCGATCTAACCATGGATCACCTACTGAACAAACAATACTTGACCTCCAAAACCCAAACATCTTCAACCCAAAACTCCCCCCAAGAACACTTTCTTCAAATAAGAAATATGAAGGTTCTTCAGACCTGGTAAACCTTCGTTACCATATGGGTCCTGTTCTTTCTTCCCCAATCAACATTTACCTCATTTGGTATGGGAAATGGACACCATCCCAGCAACTACTCATTAAGGACTTTCTTCTTTCTGTTTCAACTTTCAATCATCGCGCTGCGCCTTCACCTTCGGTTTCCGAGTGGTGGAGCACTGTCTCTTTGTTCACCGACCAGACCGGAGCTAACATTTCCCGGTATGTACTGATCGCCGGTGAGTACTCCGACCGGAAATACTCTCAGGGGACCCACCTCACCAGGCTGTCAATCCAAGATGTTATTGCTGAAGCTGTTAAATCTAAGCCGTTCACAGTCGACCACAAGAAAGGGATCTACCTGGTTCTAACTTCCGTCGACGTGACGATGCAGGATTTCTGTCGTGCTGTTTGTGGGTTTCATTACTTCACTTTCGCATCGAAAGTGGGTTACACATTGCCGTACGCTTGGGTTGGGAATTCCGGTAAGCAGTGTCCTGAAGTTTGTGCGTATCCATTTGCTGTGCCTGGGTATATGGGAGGAAATGGTCCTGGTGCATTGAAAGCACCGAATGGTGACGTCGGAGTAGACGGTATGATAAGCGTTATAGGTCACGAGCTAGCTGAGCTGTCCTCGAATCCGTTAGTAAACGCTTGGTATGCAGGGGAAGACCCTGTTGCGCCGACGGAAATAGGTGATTTGTGTGAAGGGTTGTACGGTACAGGGGGAGGTGGAGGGTACATGGGGCAGGTGATGAAGGATAAAGATGGAAGGACATACAATTTGAATGGCAGAAGGGGAAGGAAGTTCTTGGTCCAGTGGATATGGAGCCCAATTCTCAAGGCATGTGCTGGTCCCAATGCCATGGACTAGTGGGCACAAGAATCTGTAGATTTTTATTAGGTAAACTCCATAAAGTTTGAAAATAAAGAAAAAGAATGGAGAAAAAAGAAAGATGGCTTAAGCGCAGAAATAGAGAAAGATGTTTAAAATCTCATACACTAATTTCTGTCTGTGCGCTGAGAACGGGAAGATGGTCCAATGAGTGAGCGGTTTGCCACTGGTGATGGGAGTACTATTACTTTTTTTTTTATTTATTTTCATTAAATCGTAATACAGATGTAAAAAGAGGATATTTATTAAACTTCTTGGTGATTCCTAGTATACAGTAAATTAATTTTATCAGTGAGTTCTTTTATCTATCTTTTTAGAATTCGACATCCATCTTTCGCCTTGCGCAAGGATATCTCTCTTTTCTTAGACTCCATAAGGAGAGAATAGTCCACTTGGGTGGAAGGGGAGGTCATGTTTTATTTTACCTGGGCCAAAGACTGTCCCCTCTGCTCTTCCGGGAAAAGTCGCTTCCTTTTTTCGGGGATTTTTCCGCAACTCCTTATCACTATTTCGCTGCCTTGGAATGAAAGACAATTCCGAATCCACTTTGTCTACCAACTATGAATCTCATAGAGAGTTCGAACCTGGCTCAGGATGAACGCTGGCGGCATGCTTAACACATGTTTGTTTTAATTGGTTTGTCTTACATTTATATTACTTTCTTTTATATTTTACAAGGAATGTTTTTAACTTTTCAAATAGGAGTAATATAATAACATACCCAATATATTTAAGATAAAAAAGAAAAAGAGCATAAATTCTATACCTTCCATACTGTTCTTCATTTGAAATATTTGAAGAAGGGACTCAAAATGACATTCAAATCCAATGAATAGTATGGTGTAAGTAAGTTTAGGTCAACTAAATAGAAAATGATATGTGTGCAATTTTGACTTTGGGCCCGTGCGGAACATTTGACACATTTTCAATAATCGGAAGGAATGATATTAGCCAGCTGGGATGCAATCTACCAAAAAGTAATCGAATAAAATTATGCTGTTTTCCAGCACATGCTCATCGACCTTGAGATAAATAAATGAAGATATTTTTTTTTTGTAACAAAATTAGAATAGAAATGATTTACTATTAAAAAATGAATTTAAATATGTTTTTTCTCCAACACCTTAAATATTATGCCAACAAAAAAATAGGAGAAAAACTTAATGATACTAAGATAAACTATGATTTTCTCATATAAATACATTACAACAACAACATACCTAGTATATTCTCACAAAGTAGGATCTGAGCAGGGTAGAGTGTACGGCAATCCGTTCCACTACCTCAAAGATGAGGTAGAGGGACTGTTTTTGATAAACTCTCCGCTCAAGACCAAGACATAGTAAAAAAATAAGAAACAATAGGAAGAAACAAAATAACAAATAGTAACATAAATAAGACTATCATAAAATAATATTACAGTCGATCTACCCGAGATCACAAACATCAAGAAAACTCCGAGAACAAGACACTACAAGTGTAGCCCAACGACTATCGGCACGAACAACAAAACAAAGCACTCCTACCTACTAGCATTGACGCACTCTTACCTACTAACCCCCTACCCTAATTTGCGTCCTCATATAAATAGATTGTTAAATGTTAAACTCATCCACAAACAACCTCAGGTTGACACCTTCTTTCACTTAAACACCTCAATTAATATTATTTAAATACATGTAGTAGAGTTTGATTGCGCTATTTTGATATTTTATTTTACAATCAGCAAAGGATAAGGAGAGTATAATATACTCGTTGTTGACATGATAAAACATCGAATTAACCAAGAAAAAATTATTTCAATAAACAAATAAAAATAATATTCTAAAAAAAAAAACTTAGCGTTTACACAAAGGACAACTGCAATTTTTGAAAAAATAAAACAAAATTTTGAAAAAAAAAACTGGAAAAATTATTTTAACATCTATTTGATAATCTAGTTTTTGGCCTTTTGACACCCCTATTTCGTGTGAAAAGCACGCAACTTATCAAGTCAATAAAAAATATTAAAATAACATAGTCAAACACTATTACATGTATTTAAATGGGGAGTACAAATTTTAGTTGACATATCTAATCTAAGTGTAGAATTACGCCAACTTTATTCGTGTGTCGATCGCTTCAGCCATTACTAAATGTCCAACGATATCATGGTTGATTGTTTGGCTGAATATATGTTAATTACCAGTTTTAATTTGAAAGGGTGTGAGTAATTTGTCATAAAAGTGATTCGTGACAACACTAATAAATTAAATTGTGATAAAGACTTCAGTGGCGTTCTATTTCGTTTTCTACTTGTTGGATCTTTTATTTAGTAGGCGTTTGGCCATGAGAATTTTTCACTTTTTTCCGAAAAATTATTTCACTTTTTTCGGAAATAGTGTTTGGCCATAAAAATTCCAAATACAACTCCGGAGTTGTATTTGGATTTTTCCAACTCACTTTTTTTATTTTTTTTGAAAAAATTCTAAATTTTTTATTTTCATATAATAACTCCATTTAAATTATATTTCATTTTTAAATTATATTTTATGTTTTTTTAAAATATATATTTAAGATCTAGATAATTATTGCAAAAGTTATGGCAAAAAACAACTCTAACTCCAACTTTAAAAATTCCAAAAAAATAAAATAATTTTTGGTTCTCAGGGCCAAATGACACCTTAATCTGGTTGTTGGATAATTGAACTTATTATTAATCAAATAATGATGTTAAGCCAAGCGCGTCGGTTATGGAAAGAAACAGCTAATGACATTGACAAGTTCATTAGTATAATTTACTCGCATTTGCTATTTATATCACATGGTTAATTATTACTACTATATATCTTTATGTCACTGAATAACTTCGTTATACTAATAAATAATATTTATGATGACGGATTCAGGATTTTCACTATAATGTAGTGTTGGTATCTAAACTTGAAATCTCAAGGTGAATTTTGAAGTCCCTCAACCACTAAGTCAATCTCTAATTTTATGTTTAGGAGGTTCAAAATCTATATGTACACATAAAAAATTGAAAAAATATTTTATATATACAATGTAATTTTTTGCCGAGAAGATTCGGGTGAATCCCCTCGCCACATTCTAAATTCGCCCATGGATGTCATGATCAGCTTATGCGTATTTTTACTAATTTTATGAAATATCTCTCGCTTCGCACCAGCAACAGAAATGCGATTAAAGTCATTTCTATGGTTTTTATTGTGTCGCTTTGTTTTTATTATTAATAAACCCAATAAGATGAAATGAACATCTCTTGGAGTGTTACTCAAAATTTTGGGGAGTGTGAGAAAAAAATGTGTGGATAATTTTATGCAAGATTTTTCAAAAGAAATTTATGGATGTCTTAAAGGTGGTAGATTGGAAGTTGGAACAAAGATATTTTATTTATTTATTTATTAGAAAAGTGCACATTTCAAACCTCAAACCAAAAAGTTTTATTTTATTTTTCCAACCCTAGCTAAATTAAAAGTTGTTGTTATGGTAAGTGCTCCACACAGAGGCCACAGTAGGCAAGCAACATGATTTTCATTTATGGTATAGAAGGGGGCCACAAATGGACAATTATGAACATTTTTTATTTTTCATTTATGGTATAGAAGGGGGCCACAAATGGACAATTATGAACATTTTTTATTTTTCATTTATGGTATAGAAGGGGGCCACAAATGGACAATTATGAACATTTTTTATTCACAGTTATGAGCATGACCACACACTCTTTGCAACTTTAATTATCACATCGTCCTTTCATCTTGGAACCAATCCATCCCATTGAATTATCACACCTCCTGATCATAACTTTGAATTTCACTGTACAAATCTTTTTATTTTTCAACTCGATTCGTTCATAAAAACTATTACTCGATTGTAGATTGTTTATCTTGAAAATGGTATAGTTAAATTTATAGATGAGTTTAAGAGCATGTGCGTTAGATCTAGTTCTATTTGAGACTCGTTACCAGCGAATCGATTATCCAAGTAACGAAATAGTAAGCATAAACGCAAGTAAAAACAGATCAAAGCTAAGAATAGTAAAGGATTCGTGTGAAAGGGCCCTTGAAAATGATCCTCGAGAGTCAAAGTCCATCCGCGAGAGCTCGAAATCAGCAAGAAAGCCCTAAGAAGACGTTTGAATTACTACACCTCTGGATTATAAGTTTAAATTACACTGCACAATTATTATTTTTCAAGTCGATTTGATTCATTTGTTCATAAAACTATTTCTCGATTGTAGATATTTTTAGATCCTTTTGAATAGAGGGGCAAATAATTGATTTTAAAAGAACTTATTGTTTATCCTTTACAGATGAAAACCTCTTTATTTTTATTTTACATTTCTTTATTAGGACTTCCCGAGACGTCATTCATCCTCGTATTATTTTCTTTGTTATATAAAAAGTCTCTTAGCGACTCAAAGTTGAGAGAAGACAATTATATTCGTCGTTCTAAAATAAGAATCGTTTTTATAAAAAAAGAATTATTCAAAAATATTATTTTTAAAACAATTTAAAATAATAATTAATAATTGTCTCTAACTATATCAATGTATTTAAAAATTATTTTTTCTTAATAATACTCAATTTTCAAAAAGATCTAAAATAAAAATAATTTAATAAATAATATCTTATATTTTTTTTTTTGAAGGATAAAAAATAATTAAAAAAGTACTTATTTTGGAATGACAAAAGCACTTCACAAAAAGAAAAACGCCCCACAGGAATTTCGATTGATTGAAAGCACTTCACAAAAAGCGCTTATTTTCGGAGTTAAATTTCTAAAAACATATTTGTCCATAAAATTTTGAAAAAAAAAATCTGTTTTTTCCTTATTTTTTCAAGAACTTTCAAAAATAACAAAAGATTAATTTCACTTTTTTCAATCCAAATAACCTATAAAAATTTAAAGACAATTCTAATTTATTTTATAGTCAAACCCAACTCTAATTTTCAAATATCATAATTTACTTCAAAAATAAAAATTATTTTTTTCATTTTGGCAATAAAACATGATCAAACGTCTGCTGATTATCTGACAATGGATCCTAGGCAGAGAGTACGTAGAGAACTACACCTCATATACATAGGCAAATTAAGCCATGTTTGTGGTCCTATTAGCTAGCAGTAAGTGGGTGTTAATTACTCCTCGTGCGTTTTAATTGTCGTGTTTTATTAAAACAAAATGACAGAAATATACACAAAATATATTTTTATTTTATTTGATTTTTATATTAAAATTATTTGTTCATTTCACCGAATCAAAAGAGAATTATTATCAAGTAATTTTCTTAAATGTTATTCTCATCATTAAATAACTGTATAAAAGAAATACTTCTTCTATTTCAAATTAATTGTCATATTTAGCCTTTTGAAAGTCAAATTATTTGAATTTTGACTAATAAGTTAAAAAATATTTTTCAAATAAATTGACATGAACAAGTTGCAACTTGTAATGTCTTTCATATATTGTAAAAATATTGTATATTTTTCAATATCTAATTCTTGTTGTAAAATATTGAATTGATAAAATTCAATTCAACTTTAAAATTTAGTCAAATTAATTTTCTAAAAGTGAAATATGATAATTAATTTGGGACAGAAGAAGTAGAGTCAAACTTAATTTTTCAAAGCAAAGTTAAGTAAAAAAAACCCTTAATAAATACTCTTTCATGTAAAAAAAAAAAGTTAACTTTAGGGTGATGTAATTGATTACATTAATCAAATAATCATTTGACAATATTACCTTTTTGCTTGCTCCAAAATTTTCTTAAAAGTAGAAATAACCAGCGTTGAGATTTGAAAAACAAAAAAGGATTAAATATATTCCTGTACTACAATATCAAAATGCAAAAATTGAAACTCTAATTCTAAGAACAAGAATTAAAAATAAAAGGATAAAAAAATAGACACAAGTAGGAATTAGTTGACAACAATGGTTCTAAGACAATCAAAACCTTCAATTACGAATTCGAACAAGCACATAATTTATAAAGATAACCTATCAGAGGATTGAATCCTCAAGCAAACAATTCCATGAGCATTAAATAGCAACAAAGATCTTAGCCTCAATTCTCACAAGAGTTTCACTCATAATCTCAATATCTCATAAATAATCTAAGTCTAAAAGAGTTATTCTTAATTATTTGTAACGTAAGCTAATTATTACAAAATTACTCTTAATGAAATAAAGGTCTTCTTAATCAAGAGACTTGCATTTCAAAAATAGTCACTTTATATTTATAACCTCTTTCTCCCTACTCCGAGTAGTCTTCCATGTGGAGCCTTATACGTTCACTTTAGTATGTTCTTGAACTTCAACTTTTCATTCCAAAATATTAATGATACTCGGCTTACATCACTTTGTATAATTAGAAATAATTCAAATATACTCCTCGTTATATTTTTTTCGATTCGAATATACCCCTTCTGTTATACTTTCGGTCCAAATATATCCCTCTCATTATACTTTGATATAAATTTATCCTTAATTTTAATGAAGAAACACGTGTTAAGCTCAGAATCAAATGACCCAACCCCTATTTTAGATACCCATTTTTTTTTTAAATCTACCGTTTAACTCCACCCAGACCTAGACCTATTTACTTTTCTTTTCATCTTCTTTTTCTCTTTTCAATATTCAAAGCATTTATTGAATAGACGCACAGTACTATAAAGTATAAATGCATGACCAGTAGTACTTCAACAATTCAATTATTTGGAACCTATTGAAAAAGCTAATAAAGGATTTTAAAATCATTCTCTGCGTACATCGTGTAGTAGATTGAGTATTGTTGTCTTACCTTTTACATATCCTGCAAACGCTTTGGGTATTGAAAAGAGAAGAAGATGATAGGTTTGGGTTGTGTGGTTAAAAGATTGGATTTTTAATATTGGGTATGATACTATGAGTTATTTGATTTTGAGCCTGACACGTATCTCTCTATCAAAATTAAGGATAAATTCATGTCAAATAACAATGAAAGAGGTATATTTGAGGCAAAAATATAACGAGAGACATATATTTGGACCAAAAATAGAAGAAGAGGTATATTTAAATTATTTCTGATAGTATATGAGTATATTTGACCCTTTTCCTTTTGAAAAATCCATTAGAAAGAAGGATAAGCTTAGAAAAAAAATAGTAATTAATACCCTCTTTGGACTTTGAAAAATTCATTTAATTCTGGATTGTAGGGAGTAGTTTTTTTGAGGGAAGTGCCAAGTTAACAAGCGCAAAGTAAAATGGAATTAAAAGAGTACTCATCATTTAAGAAAATCAAGATAATTTTTTTTCCATTTTTATCCTTAGATTAGTAAATGTAGAATTTCTTTTTTTTTACCCCTCCTTAAAAGCTCCCACCCTTTATGCTCTCTTGATGACTCAAACTTTCAATCTTACGGTTGGAAGTGAGGGGTGCTTACCATCCAAGCAACTCCCTCTTTTCAAATGTATAGATAGATTAATGTGATAAAGGGAACCATAAATGTTAATTCAGATTAAAAACTAAATAAGGGTAATTTCTTTCTAAATTAATTTGTTTAAGGGATATGCAAATGACAAACATGTCAAATAAAAGGAACCGAAGGGAAGGGGCGGAGCCAGATAGGACCAACGGGGTCGAACCCCCTTTGATAAAAAATAATATTATTTATATATAATTAAAAATTATTTTCTTATACATATAATAGATGTTGAATCTCCTATGACCTTTTCTTATATTTGTTTCTTCATATTTTGAACTTTCTAATGAAAAATCAGTCGTTGTAGGGCTTGCTCTATGGTTTGCGCAACAATGCATGTGTCTTAGGCTCCGTATTTTATTTTATTTTGGGGGGGTTGGGAGTGGGGGGAAAGAAAAATTTACCAAGGTAAATTATTATGTGTTAATTTTTCCTTAAAAAAATCAATCTAAGTATAAGAAAAATTATTAAGTAATAATTTTGCATCTAAAAAATTAGAAAAAAAAATATATATGAAATTTGTTTAGATATTAAATTTCTAACAAATTTTTTATTTTAGGCCTCTAATTATGTTGAACCGCATTTATGCCACTGCCAAACGGAGTATTGAACCTGTGCATGAAGATGACTCAAATGAGTATGAGCTGGACCAAGCTTATTCGGACCACTTATTATGTTAGTAGTTAGTTAAGTTAATAGTGATGTCCACAATCCAATGTCTTTAAGTCTTGGCCCTTTGCAATTGTCATGCAAGAAAAAGACATTTCAACATTTGGATATGTTAGTAGCAAGGAATAAGCTTTCTTTTTGTTGATTAAAGTTGCCCCCACCCCTCAAAAAGTAAAAACAAAAATAGTAGCTTCAATTAAGGACACCAATTGTTTTACGAATAAACCAATCCAGGGTGGCGTTTGTACCTACTCAACCAGAATTTGGCGTAACCTTTGTTCTTTTATATACCGAGTAATGGTGGGTGAAAATATCATAAATGATAATTAAAAAATAAAATGAAACAATAAATATTTAGGTTGTGACATTGATATCTCATTCTCTCTAAAAAAATTCAAGATCATTGCAGTAAAATTTGCACCAATTCAGCAGTATAAGTCTTGACTTGTCTCCTTCAAAATATAACAATTCGACAATGTTGTGCAACCTAAACAACTTTGAATTGATTGAAGAGTCCAAAGTTCCACCAAAACAACACTTTTTTTCAACATAAAACTATTTTTTTTGTAGTAAATAAGTTGAGAATGTTTTTCTTTGTCTCAACTCTCTCTTTCACTATACCACCTCACTTTTTCATGAACTCTATAGTATTTTCCAACACCATACACAATACAATATATTTCATATCACAACTCATATATCTCGCACGCCATACAATATCCTCGTCTCAGTTTGAGGATATTTTTTCACTGTAATTTATGGTTATTTTTCTCGTAAGCAATACTAGGTATGATTTCGAACGAATTCAGTAGTTTTTTGCTTAAATTCTGTATTTGTAGGAAATCTACTATACATATATAAAAATTTAATTGCGAACCCAGTAACTAAGAGAAGCTATATATTTTGTGATACTTTCAAAATCCATAAACTTCAAATTTTGATTTCGGCTTTGTCAAACAAATGTTAGCCATCACAATCGCTAGATGTGCGTGTCAATTAACAGGATGCCGGCACTTTGATGGAGAAATTAGAGCAGAGTCAAGATGTCATTTTGGGCTAAAGACCATGAAATGACATGCATGCTGTGGAGCCAATGCCATCTAAACCAGAGGTTAGAAATTCATACAAATGTTTTGCAACTTGCAGTTAAGTCTAAAAAGATGGATTATGCAGACTAGCTAGTCACTCATGGCCGTACAATATATCTTGCTTTCTTTGATTTTGTCCATTTTCTTTGAAATAATAATTTTGGTGATCATTGATAGTCTCTACATATATAGTTTCATTCAAATTCTATGTATCTAATTTTTCCGTAATTGCAATGTTTGTGACCCCTTTCCCTTTTCTATTTATGTGGCAGAAATCTTCACGAGTTATCCCTTTTGGACTTCTCTTTAGTAAATAATTCTCTTGTTATTTTTTCTAAAAATAATTTATGGATTTTTTTACCATAATTTAAAGATGTTTTTAAATAAAATACCACAAAGAGGAAGTACATGTTTTCTTAAACTTCTCATAAGATTCATATTCTGGCTTTTAGCTAGAGATTATCCAATAAGAAATCAAATGGAAAAATATTAGATCACAATCTAAATTTTTGTAAGTTATTCATGTTGGAATAAGGATAATAATATCTTTCAACTGACCCAACTGAAATATCTTCAAAATTGTTGGAACAAGGATTAATCTCTTCCAACTGTCCCAATTGAATTAATCATCAAATTGTTAGAATAAATATAATAAAACTATTAGAAATTCAAAATAGGACTTGCTTGGTTTAGAGGCACGTCTATACGTTTCTTGAAGATAGTTAGATTCTTTTCCATGAGCAAACAAAAAAATAAATAACAACTCTATCTTCGGGATTCAACTAAGCCACACCAACAAGTAGCATTCAAGAAGGTTGCTCTCCTATTCTTGAATATGCGATTTCACCTTTTGATCAATGTCTCTCAAATATTTTCAAGAAAAAATAATTTTTTTAAGCGCTTCCCTTTTCGAAGAAAGAAATACTTTTTTATCGGATAAAAATTCTTGAAAAAGAAGAATCTTTTCATTAAATAATAATTATTAATAGGTTCATGAATTTCATGAATAAATTGTATCTTTCAAGAATCTAAAACGTAAAAAACTAAATGAATAATGAATTTTTAAATTCACATTCATTTATTTTAGAAATCAAGAATCTTTTATCGAATGAACTGTTTCAAAATTAATAAAAACATTTGTTCCAACAATTCAAACGTTAGATGATAGTATAATGCTTTGTCTGTAAGATTGAGAAAGATATGAACAAACATTAGACCTGAATTTTTCTTTTTTGGGAAAAGGCATAAAAAAAAACCTTCAACTTTTACTAAATTATCAACTACATGCTTATACTTTGCAAAGGTCTTATGCCTCCGTAAACTATTTTAAAGTGAAATTATTTTCACTTTAAATATTGCTATGACACGAAAAGTGTATCTACTCAATTCAACGCGCGTGAGGAACAAAATTTTGGTGGGACTCATTGTCTTTGTTTTGACTCCACTTTCATCCATCACCCTAGTTTTCTTCCTCAACCGTACTAAAATCGCCATTGAAGGCAAAGTCCAAGCTTTCTCATTTCCTTCATCTTTTGTAGAGCTCCAAAACATTAATTCATGACTGAGTACAGATGATTTACTAGCTTTTCTTTGATGTTACTAATTGATTTTCTCCATTTTAATTCACTTTTTAAAATTAAACAAAGTTAGAAGACTTACCTTGATGTCAAATCAAATTTTGAAAATTTTAAATCTGGACAGGAGCTTATGATCTGGGTCAGGGATAGTGGTGAATTTCTAAAAGTGGGCTTTGAAAAGGAAAAGTTGAAATGAAAAAGATTGAATCCTAGTTGCAAAGAGTGAAGTGAAAAAAGAAAAAGATGAAGTGTGTGTAATACTTACGGATGAATACTTCATCGGAAAAATGACATTTTCGACCATTTCTGAAAAACAATGGCTTGCACATTGGTCACTTTTTTAATTATTTACAATTCATACTTCATTAGGGTCAAAACCCATAACTTAAAGCCTATATTAAGGTGCCGTTTGGCCATGATAATCAAAAATTATTTCACTTTTTTGGAATTTTTAAAGTTGGAGTTGGAGTTGTGTTTAGCCATAACTTTTGCAATAATTATTTAGATCTTAAATATGTATTTTAAAAAAATATAAAAAATAATTTTAAAATGAAATATAATTTAAATGAGGTTATTTTATGAAAATAAAAAAATTAGGATTTTTTCAAAAAAAAAATTTAAAAAGTGAAAAAAGTGAGTTGGAAAAAAGTAAACACCCAAATCACTTTTCCAAATACAATTCCGAAGTTGTATTTGAAATTTTTATGGTCAAATACTATTTCCGAAAAAAAGTGAAATAAATTCTCATGGCCAAACGCCTACTAAGACTGTCAAAGCTTTTGATGTTGGCTTTTGGTAAGGCTTCATCGTCGTTTGGCCATATATGGTGGCGCGTGTGTTTCACCATATAACACAACTTTGGTTGTGATTTTTTGAGGAGAAAATAATTTCACTTTAAAATAATTTAGGGGTTATAGGACCTTTGCAAAATATAACTATGTAATTGATAATTTAGGACAAGTTGAAGGGAGTTTTTATGCCTTTTCCCTTTCATAAATATACAACCCAAAATAAAATATTACATTCACATAATTATAGTTTTAGTTTTATATTCGCATAGTCAACTTTTTTTTACAACAATATATATACATATGATATACAACATTATATAACATTATGCACTTATTGTGCACAATGTATCACCTTGTATATAAGAAAAAAGTATAAGATGTGTTTATACGTACTTTTACACTATTATACAAAATTATACTATTAAAATTGAGTTTTGTCTCCTATAAATTTCAGCCACGAAACTTCATACGGAATGGATTAAGTCTTCATTGAATAGCCTCAAATTTTAACCATAACTTCAAAATAAATTTATCAATAAAATCTCAATCATCAATTTATCAAAAATCTCAACAGCAAAAAATATGTCACACTTGTTAGCCTGGATTCAAACATGTTTCGTGAAAATATGATGAAAATTTCAGAAATTGGTATGTGGAAAATTGATACAAGATGGGAAAAATTTAGTTGGGTTTTGGAAGAAGCGTTGTCTGGGTTTGGATAAAGAGTCTATTTGGATTTGCTTTAAAAAGTAACTTTTAAGCATATGTGATTAAAAGCTGAAAAATAAATGTTTATAAATAAGCAGATAAGTGTTTAGATAAAAGTGCTGAAACTGAAAAAAAAATTGTTAATGTGTTTGGTAAACAAGTGTTGTTAAGCACTTTTTTGTTATAGAAAAAAAAGGAAATATGGAGAAGCGGGATGAGAATGAGAGAAAAGAGAGTACTTTCATACATTTTAGAGCTGAAAAGTGAGAGTAGTGTTGAAATTAGTAAAAAATATAAGGAATAAAATGATAAATATATTGGTCAAACTTAAAAAAAAAATTAAGCTAAATGCAAAAAATTGGAGGGAGGGGAGGGGGGGTCCAGCTTTTAGCTTTTTCGTTTTTTCTTAAATCAGTTTTTAATTTTTTTAATTATTTTTTTACTTTACCAAACACCTAAAAAAGCTAAAAAAAAAAAGATTGAAAACTTGTTTGACCAGATTTTAATCCTATCCAAATAGGCTCAAAGTTAGATTAAAATTACTAATTAGATAATAAATTATTAATTTGATTTAATTTGTTGTTAACATTCCAAAATGCTTTATTATACTATAGTAGTACTATTATAAAAAAAAAGCTCAGAACAATATAAATATTAAGAGGAGAAGAAGAATATGAAGCAAGATATGTAAAAAGGGGAGAGACTTTTCTTCTATTCAAGTGTGTTCTTGTTTATCTTACAATGGTGAATAACATCTCAATTCATAGGATGAGAAATCATTCCAAAGGTCACCAACATTAAAAGCCAAATTAATAGATACATTCTTATCCACAAAAGGTTCATGTAACCTAGGGAATGTGTATGGACATCCATTCATTGAATATGTATTTCATAATACTCCTCCTTAGATGTCCATAGATAATGTGTCTTGTTAAAACCTTACTAAGAAAAAATCAGTGAAAAAAAGCCTAATGAAGAAAAAAGAGTACACACATCTTGTAATACGCCTTGAGTGCTGCCTCATTAAAAACCTTACCAGGAAAATCCAATTGGGACAAAATCTTGATTAAAGAAAAAAAAAAGTATAGCGTGTATTTTACTCCCCCTGACGTGAATATCATTTAACCTCTCGAAAATGACGCATTCCAATCTTGTATACTAGCTTCTCAAATGTTGAGGTTGGTAATGCTTTAGTGAACATATCCGCCAAATTATCAGTCGGTCGAATTTGTTGAACATCTTTTTCATCTTTTTTCTCAAGATCATGAGTGAAAAAGAACTTTAGTGAAAAACTATTACAAATAGCTTTTCTAACAAAAAAAGTTCCTGCAATATCTGCTTCAACTTTCTGCTCGGCAACTGCAATGGTTATTAGAATCCTACCTCTCTTTTTTTGAGAATGTGTGATTTGAAGAAATCAATAGCCAAGTCTTTTTTATTTTAGAGTAACTAGTATACATATTTGCGTGATGAGCAAATAATATTAAAATATTCTTTTTAATCATTTCAGATTGTGATGTCTTATTTGAACATGCTAAATCATATTACCTTTAAAAAATCAACTATCATGTTGTTCCTCAATTAAATGTCCCCTCCCCCCAATCCCAACCCAAAACAAATCTATGCAAATAAAGACAATCATGTAATTATTAAATAATTTTTATGTTTCATATTTTTCTTTATTACATTTCTCACTATTTAAAGTCATTAAATTGTTAATGTTAATTTTTATCAACTTTTCATTTGGCTTAATATAAGAGATAATGCATAAGTATCACCCTAAACTATAAGTGAAATTCCAGCGACACACCTTAACTATGTAAGGTCATATTACCCCCTAAATTATTTTAAAGTGTAATAAATACACCCTTTAGTGACACTATTAGAAGCAAGTGAGAGGCGAAAAAATAATCTGATCAATATTGGACACATGTCCTTTTTTAATTGGACATCTTACAATTAGTTGGTACACATAATTAATACCATTAAAACTTATACATATTTAATTAGTTTCCTTTCTTTATTTGTAAAATTTTATTTCCCTCCTCACTTTTATTTCTTTTTTTCTTTCATTAATTTTTTGTCTTTTCACTTTTACTTAATTTGAAAAAATACGTATATATTTTTTTTTAAATAATGATTCTTTTAAAAAGTGACCTTTATTTTTTACATTTTTTTAAGTTTAATTTCCTTCATTTTTTTAGTACTCGTTCAAAATTAACATATTTAAATACAAAACATTTGAAATTAAATCCAAAGGAAAGACAAAGAAAATAAAAAAAAGCAATAGAAAAAAAATGAAAGAAGGTAAAAAATAAATAAAAAAATTATGTGTATTTGAAAAAAGTTTAAATATAAGGCAAAAAAATATAAAAGATACATTCTTTTAGAAAATTTTATGTACAAGAAATAAAAATATTTACGTGTATTGACTTATTTTAAATACAAGGCAAAGAAAATAAGAAGATTTTTTAAAAAGAAAAAAATATTTAAAAATTAAAAAAAAATAAAAAAAATTATACACATGGCAGCGCGTGTATATCTCCTCAACTAATTGGATTGTGTTATGACTCCACGTCAGCACATAAGGTGCAAAGAAATACAGGAAAAAAAAATTTAGGAGGTAATAGGACCCTTGTAAAGTTAAGGTGTGTCGATGAGATTTCACCTATAGTTTAGGGTGGTACTTATGCATTATCTCTTAATATAATTATCAAGTGCTCTTCTTATTAATATGAAAAGGATACATTTATTCGACTTACTCGTGATTTTTTTAATTCTATTATTCATATTTCTTCAATTTAAAATTTATCGATAGTAATATGAGTATTATCTAATTACTTCATTATATTCTCAAAATTAGTTCAAAAATACCCCTCCTCCACCTTTACTCTTTTGTACATTTTTTTATTGTATTTTAATTACTTTTTCTAGTTTGACTTTGAATTAAATTTTTTTTGTGTAACACGTCGTAAGCAGTTAAATTTTCTTCTCTTTTATTTTAAAATATAGAATGTTCAGTTTGAATTTAAGTTACTTAGATTTTTATATTTTAATTCTCATTGAATTCATTATTTATTGAAGTTTTAGTTACTTGATTTATAAAATTTAAGACTTTGCTTGTTATAATAAAAAACACTTTCTCATCTAAAATAACGTTCTGCGCTTCAATTTTTTACACTATAATTTATAACTTGTTTCCTAGTTTGTTTTGGTTTATGGTTATCACATTATTCATTAATTAGTATCCTTAAAAAACTACATGACTCTTTGATAGTTTGCTATTTTACCTAATATCGTTTCTTAATATTTATTTTTAATATAATGTAAAAATATATATTTTTCTTATTCGTAAATTTAATTTATTTCTAAACTTTTATTTCATTGCCCATAACTTTTCAATTGGTTAAATTTATTTATCATATTTTATTTTAAATTATAACTTTGTATTATTGCAAAATATAAATAAAGATATTGATTATTGTTTTAAATTATAATTTTGTATTACTACAGAATATAAAATATAGATTAGAGGAGGACTCCATATAATCTAATATATTAGAAGTGACTATCGTTTGAAACTAGTGTTAAATACTTTCACTTTTATCAATATAATTTTATCTCATATTTAATTTTTAAAAAATATTTTTTGTTTAAATTAAAACATTTCATCAACATGTTTGGCCTCTTACTCAGTCGAAACTTGATATTAAAAGGATAAAACAAATCAAGAAAGTCAATCACCTTTATAGAAGGGTCGAAAATGCCCATGAACTACAAAATTTGATACAATATAAAAATACTCTCACATTAACCTTTTGGTATTCTTATATTTTAGTGATCAAAACTCAGGTATCGTTTGACCATGAATATTATTCACTTTATTCCGAAATATTTATTCACTTTATTTTGGAATTCTTGTTTGACAATAAAAATACCAAATACAATTTTAAGTTGTATCAAGAGGTGTTTTCACTTTATTTGATTTCATATTTTTCATTTTTTCAAAAAAATTTTAATTTTTTTATTTTCATAAAATAATCCTATTTAAATTAGATTACAGGTTCAAATTATATTTTATATATTTTTTAAAAAATATATTTGAATTTTAAATATTAATTGTAAAAACTATGATCATACACAACTCTAATTTAAAATTTTCAAATAAAGTGAATTTTTGTTTGATTTTCATGGGGAAACGCCGACTCAATATAGGGGATAACAATTGTGGCTAAGAACTCAATACGTACAATATTTAACGCACAAGGAACAAGCAAACAGAACTGTTTCTCAAACCCCACATCATTAGAACAAAGGAAAAAGAGAAAGAGTAGTGAATTTGCAGTAACACTGCTCCGAAACTCCAAATACACACATCAATTTCGAAGAAAATGGCACTCAATCTTCGTCAAAAACATACAGGTAACTGACTGTTATTAGCACCTAAATCTCTCAATCAATTTAATGTCGAAATGAACTTGAATGGATATAGACTTGATTTTCAATTGAAGCTCTGTTGATTGATTTGGTTAATTGATATGATTGTTCAGAATGCATTACGCGGATGTTGAATTTGAACCAGCCGGTGAATGCTGGTGGCACCGCCAACGAGCAGGTTTACAAGATCCTCATATACAATCGCTTTTGTCAGGATATTCTATCGCCGCTGATTCACGTGAAGGACCTCCGTAAGCACGGCGTTACCCTCTAGTTCCTTATTGATAAGGATCGTAAGCATGTTCACGATGTTCCTGCTGTCTATTTCGTCCAACCTACTCATCTCAATGTTCAGAGCATCATTTCTGACGCCTCCAGCTCTCCTTACGATTCTTTCCATTTGAATTTTTCGTCTTCCATTCCTAGATCTTTGCTCGAGGATCTCGCTTCAGGTTCCAATTCAATTTCATCTCTACTTACTTTTTTTTGCTTATTTACCATTGTTTAGCTCCTGTTTGGCCATCGATTTTCAAGTTAAAACGTGAAATTTAAAAAATTGAGTTTTTGATGTTGTGATTTTTGGATTTTGTAGTCGTGACATGCATTCTACTTGGAAAAAAATTGATGTTTTGTGAGTGGAAGTCCTAAAAATCCAAAAACTGGCAGTTTTTGAGAACTTGATTATTTTTTTTTATCAAATTTCATGGCCAAACAGATATTTGTAGATAAATTTTCAATAACGTACTCCCAAAATCTATGGCCAAATGCTAGCTAAGGCCTATGTTTTTCCCCAAGAAAATTTGGTTTCTTTGGGAGGTGTTAGGTGTAAGGCGTTAAGCAGGTGTTTGCACATGACTTGGTTGATAACTGAAAGAAAAAAAAGTATAAGTTGAAGTTGAACTCCCTGTTGTGTCTGTAAATGAATTTAATTTGGAAAAAACAGTTAAAAGTTTTGTGGTTTCACTTGTAATATTCCTTATACCTATTTTTGAACTTCAAATTCTGTATTTCAAATTTGAAGTTGAAATAATAGACCAGATTGTCAAACAAATACTTACTTGAAATAATTTGCAAATATTTCAACTTGTTGAATGATATGCTTGTTTTTTGCTTCAGGTACGATTAATTCAGAGTCGATTGAGAGGATCGCAAAAGTGCATGATCAGTACTTGGAGTTTGTCACGCTTGAGGATAATTTGTTTTCCCTTGCCTACAAGAACTTTTATGTTCAGTTAAATGATCCCTCAACTGGGGATAAGGAAATTGATGAGATCGTTGAAAAAATTGTGAGTGGGTTGTTTTGTGTGTTGGTTACTCTTGTTATTGTCCCTTTCATCAGGTGTCCTCGTGGTGGGCCTGCTGAGATGGTGGCATCCCTGTTGGATCAGAGACTGCGAGACCATATGTTGGCGAAGAACAACTTGTTTTCAGAGGGTGCAAATTTCACTAGCTCATTTCAGAGGCCAGTTTTATGTTTATTTGATCGGAATTTTGAATTGTCAGTAGCGATACAACATGATTTTAGGTATCGGCCACTTGTTCATGATGTGCTTGGGTTGAGATTGAACAGATTAAATATGCAGGGAGACAAGGGTGAAATGAAATCCTTTGAGTTAGATAGGTCTGATCCATTTTGGATGGCCAACTGGTCATTGGAATTTCCAGAGGTTGCAGTAGAGATAGAGTCTCAATTGAATAAATACAAGAAGGATGTTGAGGAGGTAAATAAATGAACAGATGGGAACGGAGGGGCTGAGTTTGATAGGACAGACTTGGTTGGCAATACTAAACATTTGATGAGTGCTGTAAATTCCCTCCCTGAGTTGACTGAACGAAAGAAAGTGATTGATAAGCACACAAATATTGCTACTTCATTATTGGGCGAGATCAAGGACAGATCCCTTGATTCATATGCTAAAAAAGAGAGTGATATGCTGGTGAGAGGCGGCGTTGATCGTAATGAGCTCCTTGGAGTGCTCAAGGGAAAAGGGAGTAAGGCGGATAAGTTGCGATTTGCTATAATTTATCTAATCTCAACTGAAAGCATGCCTCAATCTGAAGTCGAAATGATTGAAGCAACACTTAGGGAGTCCGAGTTCGATACTAGTGCTTTTCAGTATGTAAAGAAGATAAAATCATTGAATGTCTCTTTTGCATCAGCAAATTCTGCAAGTACGAGTAACATTGTTGATTGGGCTGAAAAACTCTATGGGCAGTCAATCAGTGTTGTAACTGCAGGTGTGAAGAATCTGTTATCCAGTGAGCATCAGCTGGCTTTACCGAGAGCAGTAGAAGCATTAATGGAGGGGAAGCCAAATCCTGAAAGTGAATCTTATCTTCTTCTTGACCCTCGTGCACCGAAGTCAAGCTCTGCATCTAGTAGCAGTCATCTAAAAGGACCATTTAAAGAAGATATAGTGTTTATGATATGTGGTGGA